>JAGXOD010000010.1:2620000-3220000 GCA_020368025.1 Brachyhypopomus occidentalis | reverse complement strand
GGCATGGGCTGGTGGGTGTACAGCTGGCTGGTGTGCAGCTTCCATGTCTCCTTCAGCACGGACAGGTAGTCCCGCCCACCACCTCCGCCCGCGTCCTTGGCAGTAACCGTGGCAACGGGGGAAAGAGGCCCAGCCCTCCGCAGGTCACATCCAGGTCGGAAGAACGGGATGTACATTCCAAACCTGACGAAGAGTAATAAACTGTTGAGGAAAACCTACAGTACATAAAGCATAAGATACACTAGAGCATCACTCATAAATAAAATGACTCTACACTTCATATTACAACATGGATAGACTGCCAGAAAATGTACTGGTACATTTATTTTTTAAAAACAACAAAACCCCAAACATGTCAAGACTTCACTTGCAGTCCACCAAACGCCAAACAGAACCAGATCTCTGTCCCCACACTTGCACATTCCAAACATACATTTAAAAAAACATTCACGTGTTTTGAACATTTGAGTCCAAGATCTACCACCAGCTTAAACTTCCTGCCAATGTCACGAACACGGACCGACCCTGGCATTGGACTGAACGGCAACGCCGAAAGAGCCGCTCAGTGCTGGCTCTTTCTGAACTTGGCTCTAGAGTGAGAGTGTTGTCTTTGTTTAATGTAATGGTTGTGGTTGGGCTGTGGTTGGGCTGTGGTTGGGCTGGGAGGCGGGGCACCCACGGGTAGCAGAGGAAGAGCAGGCTGAGAACCGAGTACGTTCTGAAGAGGTGTATGAAAGATCGGCACAGACTCCAGCCGGTGAGGGTCAACACGGCGAAGCGGGCCGTCACCAGGAAGATGGAGTGAGGGAAGGAAAATTTCCCACTCTGAGACGCCTACATACAGGGAGGGAGGGAGGGATGGAGGGAGACAATAGGGGGTGGGAGGAGGTGAGTCTGACAGGGAAAGAATATTCAAATGATTTGTTCAAATCATTCTTATTTGTTTTAGTAATGATCTCCGGGGGAGTTGTGCTCCAATGGCGAGGAGCCTATTTGAATGCTGAAGAACAAAAACAGGCAGACACCAACACTCCTCTCACGATCGCTTGTTGAGAACACGCTGGGCAACGTTACCTCTTTCACTATGGCCGCCACCAGTCTGCGGGCCAGCACGATGATGGTGAACGCCAGCATGTTGTAATCAATCAGATGGAAGTTCTAGAAAATGGAGAAATATGTTTTACGGTTTGAATGTGTTCGGTGGCACAGGGGAGGGGACAAGGCACTTGAGGACATTATTGAACTGGTTCTTCAGACAAACACAGCCACATCATCAGACCTACTGGGACTTTATTCACTAGAGACCTCATGCTTCCTCACATTCTTAATACACATTTTAGCACACATATTTTAAAAGGTAACAAAAACAAAAAAAATTATTAACTCAAGAGCAACATGCATGACCTAGTGCTGGATTTCACATCACAGCAGTCCTTAGGCGTACCTATGCTCAGTACTAAATTCATCAGTATGGTAGTGTGATCCCTGGGACTCGAACGCATGACTTGGTGTTGCTAGCACTTTGCAGAACCTTCTCTTCCAGATGATCTACAAGAACACACTGACCAGAACTCCACTGCAGAGTAATCTCTTTCTATAAGCATTCACGCATGTACAATCTAATTTAAAATGTTTCTATGAGTCTGGCAGCAAAGTACCCTACTGAACAGAATGCCAGGATATTGTGGGTCTGGGCCATTTATCTCTGCTGCTGTTAGATGTGCACAGAAAGCAGAATGTTCGCATACCTTCCAGTTTGTGTTTATGACTCTGCAGCACAGGACTGTTTGACTCTGAAATGCGTGCTACGCTGACTGCAATGTGGCATGAAATGGATTTCCGCACATTAATGAACCCTTGATGTTACTTGGTCAAAGGCTGGCCTGTGTTATTTTTGGACAAAATTACTTGCACCTGTTGGGTCATGCAAGCATGGTGACAAACCAAAACAGCCACAGAACACTAAACTGGATTTCTCAGAGAGCGCTCGCAGTTACAAAGGCCGATTCTGTGCTTAACAATTAACAAACGAAATACTGTTCAGCACTACCGCAACGGTCTGTACGGAGAAGCTGAAATGCCACCCGCCACCCACCCTCACACACGCCCCATCCCGCGCAAAAACGGTCGGCGATCCCACGACTCACCAGCGAGGTGTGTGAGGGCGGGTGCGAGGGAGGATACCACCACACCGTCTTGTAGATGTTCACGTAGTGCACGAAGAGTGCTACGAGATGGCAGAAGAATAGGTGCAGTTCAAACAGGATGTTCCTGTCCACGGAAAGCTCCGGAATCTTGCAGTGCTTCAACGGCACCACCGTCTGTGTGGCCAGGGGAGGGCTGGAAATCCCGGTCCCAGAACCGTTCCTGCCGCCCAAACACACAGGCCGGTTAACAGCGGGCGCCGAATTCCCAGGTCAAGCGTTCGCAAGACGCTTGGAATGTTAATGAAATGCAAATGAAAATTGCTGCATCGGTATCAAGATCCGAATAAAGATACACTGAGGAGGGAAAAGAGAACCAAAACCAGCATGTCTCAGCTCAGGCAGAAATATGAAAGCAAACACATGAACAAACGGACCAATCGTCCCCCTGGTGGCTAGCGAAAGTACTGCTTCTGGTTCCTGAGTGGTCAGCTGGCCTCACTCTCATTGGCTGGGAAGGATGTCAGGCCACCTTGGTCGCCTGTTACCAACCGATGCATCAGGGCAGTCGCATCAGGGCAGTCTCCTCCAAGTGCATTCAAGAGTGATGTTGACTGCCAAAGTCATGGAATGCTACATGCTCACCAGAGGAAATATCTAGCCTGCCAATTAGGTTAGGATCAGGGACGGCGACAATGCATATCGCACTCATCTGTCTTTGGTTTCAAAACGTGATCAGCAAGCACTCTGCACCATTTCAGTCATCTCCAGAGAGTCGGTGCAAGGCAAAGCCACTCATACCAGTCATAAATGGTGAGCTATACCCTAAACTGTTGTCATAACTCATTGATACAGCTCTTATGACATGAGAGACCTTTCAGCAAATCTCTCCTTAATTAGGAGGAGCAATAAGGAGATGATACAGAGGAAACTGCACATTTCCAATAAATACATGCAAAATGTGACCACACTGACTTTAGACATAGGTTGGGTTGAATCGGTACTGCACGTTTTCATCTGGCCTAAATACTACACACACACACACACACACACACACACACCCCTCACCTTGTCCGTGACCTTACACCGGTCACAGGTGAGCTGGTGGAGTGGTTGCCATTGTTGACGGCTCCTGTCTCATTGCCCACTGCAGTGCGACAGTACGTTGTTCTGTTTGCCCCTCTCCTTCCACCTGCCATTGCAGACAGCCCCGCCTCCTGTCTCACTTTTAAACCGGTCCTCTAGGCTCTTTCCCTAGCAACCTAGGATGAGATGAACCATGTGACTGACAAGCAAGTTTACATCCCAGTGATGTCAATTTCAAACATTTTAAATATCTTTTTAAGCACTTTTGGACTTGAAGTGCTCTCAGTATACTACTATTCATACCTACTGGATAATTTTACTGTGCATTAAAATTATGCAAGGTACATAAGCATCAGTCATAAGTATATTTTCAACTGATTCATTTGTCAAAACATTTTAAAATCTGTGAAAACTACAATTTCACAGTCCTTAAAAAACATTAACAAAGTCTATGTAAACAGGTATAAATGCAGGACAGTACAATGCAGTTCTAACTAAACTTTTAACACTTTGGAAACTCCAGTATGGTTTCCACAGGACAGCTCTTTATACCCTAGGAAATGACATGACCAGTCAAAACCCACATTTCACGTAGCTTCACAAAATAGCACACCAGCACTGATCTGTACGTGTTAATATAAAAATATAACAGGTGATATATATAATTTTATGCAAGACACTATTATTGACAGCGGAATTATACAGTCGCTGGCGTCAGCACTGCAGTACTCTGTAATGAAATGCAACTGTGTTCACAGCTTAAATGACAGATCATATCGCTTATTTGCAGGCTCATCATCAAGGTCCTTAACTGTGTATTAATATACGTACTTTTTTATCAGTCCTGACTTGTTTTTAAAGTCAGGGGCGAACAACAGCTCTGTTGTTGTTAGCTTCGTTAGCAACCTAGCTGAATCTACTGAAGCTACACAGCAGGACTGATGCGTTTTGCTAGCAAACTTTTTACGGAAGCGACGTTTCAGTGTTCAAAGTTAAGCGTTTATTTGTGTACACGTTTACATTAAAAGCTTGCAGTGACCGAGAAAGCTGCGCGAGACGGCTATTACAGTTATTAAATGCACACATGCGCGAAATGCAAAGGACCGCGGCCTAGCAAGCCTGATTCGCCCCATCCACTTATATGTCAAAACCAATCTTACCAGCTTCAGTGTACGATTTAGTTTCGATAAAAACCACTGTAGAACAGAAGTATGCGTATCTTGTCCGCTGTTTTGTCACCGGGGGGGTAAGTGAGCTCAACTGTGCCCAATAAATGTTTGCTTGATAGTGAACATGTTCATTCTGATCTGTTGATGTTATGCCATACACAGATATGCTGAACACGGGGGCGCGGACGCGAGTACACGAGGAAGGTGGGTTGTGTTTTCCCTTAAAGATACAGACCTGCTAAAAAAAGCAAAAAGGAACACAATCACAGCCCAAGACCAGTTAAACGTCAGGTATACCGATCCAGTTAGGAAGCATAAGCAACTGGGAATTAATTTCACCTGCTTTGCTGCAAATGAAAGCGACAACAGGTTTTACAGGCGGTGGCCACAGATCATTACTGTCTCATTACACTTCCTGACTGCGTCTTCTCTGCAGTTCTGTAATTTTGCTTTTCACTAGTGTTCCTGACACTCCTGTTAGCATGAGGTGTTAACTGCACGCCATTCAGGTAGTCCAGCTCCTCCCAGACGGCGCATCCATACGCGATGTCACACGAAAGTTTGCTGTGTCTCCCGGCACAGTCTAAAGAACACGGAGGAGACACCAGGACATGGGCCTTTACAGGAGAGAACAGGACGGGCCCGTAGAAGGGCATCAGCGTTCTCCAGTGGGACATCGAACCCAACACCCTTCAGATCAACCGGCCCTCGCCGGAGAACGCAGACTGTGCGGTGAACTGGCAGGTCTGCTAGTGGCGCCCGTTTTATTCACAGAAAACGCATGATGACAGACGTGAAAGAGTCTGCAGGAGCTGAGGTGAACGGTCTGCTGCCTGCATCATCATCCAGCACGACTGATTTGGAGACTGGTCGGTGATGGTCTGGGTTGCACACACCTCCAAACGTACCCTGATTGCTGTTAGGTACCGTTGAAATTCTCACCATGTATCATGTTTCATGTATGTAAATGTGATGTAATGCACATGTATAATTTGCATACATCAAAATATGCATTATAAAAATTGCAGTCAAAACCACCGAGCGACTTGTATTTGGGAATGGACAGAAACGGAAAACGGATGTTGCCTAAAAATAGCTTTACGTACTCCTGGCTCATATCACTGCTAGCTAATTAATTCATTATTTTACTTTTGTCATTTATTTAATTTTCTTCCCCCATAAAAGCCTCGGAGTTCTATTTAAATTGCAACAACTGTAATCCAACGTTCATCATTTCTACTGTCTATAAACGACTAGAGCTTTCCTACGAGCATTACTAAACTGCTGCGACTTAACAGCGTTTTGGAGTGAATACCACAGACGCGAACGCTTCTGAAATGAGAAGGGCGGGCCTTAAATGAGAGGGGCGGGCCTTAAACTCTGATTGATCGAACACCTACGCAATCGGTTCATTGACACTGTGCGCGAAGCGTCTGTCATTCCGGAAGAACAATTTAGTACAGGAGCGAAATGGCGTAGCTTTCCGCCGACGATGGAAAACGGGGCCAGGCTCGAGGGGAAGCCTGGTCGTTCTGCCCAGTCGGCTGACATCGAGAGGATGCACGTGTCCCCGTTGTCCCCTTGATAAACAAGTGAAGCACGAGCTGGAGCGGTGTGATGGTATGACGTTCTTGTGCAAAATTATGTCAGAAACTGCATGCTCTTTGTTTACCCGTGCACCATGTTGAGACCCGCTAGACCCGCATATATTTTTTTATGTCGTCAGTATTGCATGACCACATATTGGGAAAGGAAATGATCGACTATTTTTTCATATAAATAACTAACACGCATTCCTTAAATTGTGTGTCGATTTTATTCCGTGCTGTGTCAGGACAGGCTTAGCGTCACCGTTAGTGTTGCTACACTGCAACAATTCAACTGTCGTCAGTTTGCATTTAAGAATATGTTTGCGTTCATTCAGAAATTACCCAATATCCCAACGTTAACGGCGTGTTTCCGATATTATCTCACTATTCTGTCACTACAGAACTCATTTTATTTGCTGCCTTGCTAAGAGAACATTTTCAGCATGCATAAAACTTGAGCATACCAACAAACCATTACCGGGTGAGTTCCTGGTCTGATTCTTTATACGGTTTGTTTCAAATGTGCTTTACATTTCATGAAGACAACGCATGGATTATCGTTATGCTAAAGCCTTCCCCCATACCGCTTCCCTTCAGGTCCGCTAAACCGCTACCCAACCTTCACAGTCGGTGTAATGAGGACTGCTTCAGCGCTCGTGTCTCGACGCCTCGCTGGCGCCCCCTTTCTGTTCATTCATCCAATGTTCGCATGGGAGCACCACAACGTCAACGGCAAAGAAGTTCTCTCAAAAGTCAAGTAAACACGTCGTTTCCCCTCTTTCTTTTAGAAGTTGTATTAATACGAACAATTTGGATAATGTACTCAAATATTTTATTTCACTTATTTTCTTTTTACTGTCATTAGATGTTTGTTAGATAAACACAAAGCTGACACTCTCTTGATGTTTTACAACTTTTCCACTTCCAAATAGTTTCTTATAACAGAATAGAGTAGACACACTTCTGCTCCCGCGAATTCTTTGATCTTCTCCCAGTTCTCTAGAGGAATGTTCTTAATTTGGATTTTAGCTTTGTCCAGTTATCCTGTGCAAGTTAGGCATAGCCTGTGTATTATGGAATTGTTGAGATAAGGAATTTGTCCCGTGTGCTAAATTGTGATGGTCTTTCATATTTCCAAGATACAAACTGAATTAGTTATTTTTTAAATTTGTGCATTGGCAATTCTAATATGACATCCGCAAATGTGAACCGTGGTGATTTAAATATTGTATTGTTGGTCCTGGTAAAGGGTGTAAACACAGAGGAGGAGATGGAAGGCATTTTCTCATTATGTGGCCCTGTGAAGATAGACTGGGCACAAAAATGTGTTTGTGGCACAGAGAGATGGACAGTTACAGCTCAGACCCCCATTAGCATGAACATCTTCAGTTAAGTAATGTTAAACTAATCATATTGGCGTTCCTTTGTCGAGTAGTCTTAGTTTTTGTTTGTTTGTTTGTTTTATACTTAATCATAAAATATTAGCTCTAATCTTACTGATGGTACTATACTTTGTATGGACGTACTAGTGATTTGGTTGTGCGATCTTAGTATTTGCAAGGACTATGTTTAGGGGAACTGTATTTAGCAGTGAAGTGATTTGTGTACTGAGGTTATATTTAGCAGGTCATCTTTGTAAGACTGAAGACTTTGAGTGGTTGTCGGAACCATTTCCCACTGTGTCACTCCCGTCTTTAAACATTGATGGACAGTAGCCCTATGTTTCCTCAAATTTTTTTTTCAATTGGAAAACAGTATGGGGCAAAATTCAGCTAGACTATTAAGAAGGTTATTGTTCACACTTGGGAGTTGGGAGGTTGGTACATGGCTGACCATCACCATCTGAAATACATTGACAGATGTACCAAACAATAATAAAATAAATAGAGCAAGTGAGTAAGATGTGCAGGCCAGTTTGAGCCTGGGTAAAGTTCCTGGGTACAGAGCCTAGGGACATGGGAATTGTGCAATATGCGTGCCCTATTCTGTCCTGTTTCGAGATAAATGTGTATATTGTACAAGTGCAAACAAGTGACGAGTTGTTTGTGGACAAAAAACAACAACAAAATCACCGATGTCTTCCATTAAATGATGTATAGATCCATCCGCGTACTTTTACTGTAGCGGGATTTGTTGTGCCAACATTACATGTGGCCATGCATGACTGGACGTAATGCTTGCAGAGTTAAGTAGTTGTAGTTGAAATACAATATATACATTATAATGAATATTAGCGACTAGAGTGAAACAGATAAAGGGTTAGGCTAGTTACCCCTGTGCATGTTACCCCTCTGCTAGTTTCAACGCTCAGGAACTCTGGGTAGTTTGGGTGACCCCAAGCCCTGAGAAGGGAGTTCTTGGTCTGTTGAGAGAAAGTTCGTGTTTTTTTTTTGTTTTGTTTTTTTCTTCGTCATTGTACAACGCTGTTGTTCTTTCATTTGCTAGTGTACATCACTTCCCCTGAATCTAAAAGGACCTTCACCTGGACAAGTGAACTGCCATTCATTTTACTAATGTGGAAATAACAGCGCCAAAATGCATGATAATGATGTGTTCCCCTCTAAACAGCATAGTACTGCTACTCTGTGTAAGTACATGAGGGGGGTTTTGTTGACCAGTGTCTCCCAACCTTATATGGCCTAGTAGGAAATCTCTGACATGTTCAGTGGCTGAAAGGGGTCTGTAGATTAGGAATTCAGTGGTCTAAATCCTGAGTCACTGCTTCAAAGATTGTGATAAAAGAGGTGCTTAACGTAGATAAATCAGTGTCAAACATGTGGTGGCAAGGGTACTGAGTCAAACTGAAAGTACCACATACAAAAAAGTTGCATTTCAAATCTGAGTAACAGGAAGTGAAACATGCTGTACAAAGTAGTTGTGTTAGACATGGTGCAGATTCCTATGAGCATTAGGTGGAATGGTACATTGCTAGCTTCCAAGTAGCCAGATTTAGTTAACAAGTAGAAGAGTCGATTAGCATAGAGCCTAACAATGATCAAAATATTGTAATGTAGATAAATACCTCAATGACTGGAATGCAAAAGTATATTTTTTAGGTTACACCTACAGATATGCAAGCCATAATATGTATTACATTAGTTATTTAGAAGCAATAATAATATTATGCATGAAGTGTAGTGCCAGAATGCTGTTTTGTGGAATGGAAAACTGTAGCATATATGTAGGTGTGGTGCGTGTTAAAGCCTGTTCTGTTCTGCATATTGTTTCTTAGTGTTTATTGGTCGGACACCTTGAAGGTTCCCGTGCTGGGAGGCCTGTCATTGGCTGTTGATTAAACCAACTACTTTCATCTGTCATTAAAACCAAAAAAACATTTGCGAATGTAGTACTGAAGCCTCGCATTTTTGACATCAAGAACCTTTATGGTGGAAACGTAGTAGGGACCTGCTAACGTACAATTATGCACTTGCATGTTTATGTTGTTTAAAACCATACAGCAGCATAAATTGTATACAGATGCACAGAAACTGCACTTGCATTCTGTTATAATGGAAAGCAATAGGAGCGGCGAATCAGCTGTCTGTGACGCTCAGATTGTATCTCCACAAGTCATAAGACGCCCGCGGTTGTTTCGGACACCCCAGCAAGCTCATCAGTGGCCGTGGTGTACAGTCGTTAAATGTAAGCTTAGTATTTTTGGTGTTTCTATATGGGAATGCAGGAAAAATTAGCAGCTGCATGGTAGAAGTGGGTGAGGAATGTGTTGTGCTGCATGCAATAATTAGGCTTTGCTTGGATAAACGCAGAAACGTGACGAATTCACATAATTGGACGGTGATTTTTTTTGTCAGACGTGCAGTCTCTTCAGATTTTGCTTTTTTGTTGTTTGTTTGATAATCCCTGTAAATCCCACTGTGACCAGGATTATTTTAGATGGCACCAGTAAACCTGATGATTCATTTTTTTCATTTAAGGTTTTTATAAACATTTACTATGTTGTTTTGGATTCTGATTAATCACTATTCAAGAGACAAATCTGTTAACTGCATGATCTTTCATATGAAGTGAAATCAGAAATGCCAGACTAGTAACTTGTATTAAAACTACTGTGAAAAAAACAGGTGACATTACAGTAGTCAAACTGTTAAACACCGAATGAGCAGAATTCATAGGAATGCAACTTAAATTTGATGACTGAAAAATGTTGAAATATTTATAGACAAGAATCCAATCATTTGACTGTTGCAATGTCAGGATTCATAATTTGACCTTGTGTATAAAAATGTCATTAATATATCCTAAGTTATGATTCTCAGCCCTGTTTTAAGTTGCATTGTTACCTTTGGCACAAGATGGGTTTACTGTATGTCTGGTTAAATCTATGCACTACAAATGCGCTGAGCATGCTAAAACGAACCTCTTTTTGATTTTGTACAAGTAAAAAAAAATGTATTGGAAATTTAGCAATAAAAACAGCATGGTGCCAATCCCACATCAACCTGATTTTGTCTTTGACATCAATTACTTTTAACTAAACAATATCTCTACAAACATGTTGGTGCCAACTACCCAAAAATATTATTCCCATAAAATGCTCCTATGAACCTACTCTTGCCATTTCTATTTATTTATATTTACAAAAAGGGGTACTACAACGAAATGAATAACTTATTTATTTAGTTCATTTTACAAAAACACAATGAATCAAGAAACAAGCCTTTTCTTCAAAGGCACAATGCTATCTTCAAACCAGACGTCTCCTCACAACTGTCAACAGCAGCATCTTCAATCGTAACCAAACCTGGGGTAATCTTATGCAGTTCTGGCCAAGAACACATGTATGTAAACATCATATGTTGGTCTACACACTCGTGTATGTAAATGCCACATGTTGGTCTACACACAGAACCAAAAGAACAACAGACATTATTCAGCACTAGTGGAGAAGAGGGGACAACTGTTGGTACAGCCTCCGAATGTGGCCTTGTCCATTCTGTCAATACTCATCTCTCCAATCATGCCTTTCAGGAGGTCCACTTGCTTCAGCTGAGCTTTCAGACTGTCCCTCAGCTGAACAGAAAAGAAAAGAGCTTGAATGGGCAAAATCGCTTCCACTTCTGTAAGTCCTTCTAAATGATCACTGACAGGACAGTCTCCCCCACAAAGGACAAATGTAAAGATGTAACTGAATGAAGATAATGAAAGCATAGGTTTCCCTGTTGAGTGAAGTTTAGTACATGCTTACCTCGGTGATGGACCTTTTCAGAGGTCTGTTTTCAAAGTTGATTTTGGAAGCTTTCATCACTGTGCCATTTATCATCAGGTAGCTAAATGGGGGAGAAATTAGCATGTCGACTTACGCACTAATTCACTATTGTTTTAGCTAAGTTTACACACATTTCTGAGGTAAATAACTAAAGACTATGTATGTATAAGCCAGATGATTCTACACAGCTGCTAACAACAACATGACAACCATAGAATAAGAAACTGAACTCTTCTCACCAATTTAGGACTTCTTTTCGTAAGAGGAAGAGGCTCCTCAAATAAGCCAAATGCTGGGGTGTAGAATGAAGGACGACGCCCACCACACGACGACAGCCAACACATTCGATGACTCTATACGTGCTGGAAGAAGGGATAAATCTACTTAAGACTACAAAGAAATATGTAGTTAGCACAGTAATACCAGAATCTGATATTAAGGAGGTTGAAAAACATTCTACTCACCAAAAATTAAGAGGACCATCCATGCACACCTCGAGTTTTTCTTTGACGCTCACATCCTTAGTGACTTCTACATAACACAGACGATGAGAGACCAGGTATGAACTATGGTCAGTTTAGAGAGCTGGTTATATCTCTAATTGAAATGAGAAAGCTTACTTACTGAGACAAACGATGGATTTGATATTCGTGGCCTCCCCACAAACCCCTAGCGAGTCACACAATACTAAATTGCATCGCGCACAAAGTAAAACAGTGCAATTGTGATAGTTTATCATTTTGTCTGTGCCCTCCACAACTCTTAACTGGTCCTCTATTACGCTGCTATGGGTACTGTCGCATTGCTCGGTTTCAAAACTGGGTTTTCTGCGAGACATTTCTTATGCGAACGCACCTCACATACATTAACCTGGTTGACGGGCAGTAATCTTGCAGAAACACGCGAAACTGCGACAGGGACATTTTTCCTACACGCGGACAATATTTATGACGCGCACCAATGAAAAACGCCGCTAAGAAAAGGAGGCATTTCATTGAACTGGCCAAAGTGTCGTCATCAACGTCCTCACCAATCAAAAGTCAAAATGGCGATTTTTGAAAACGAATTTTCAACCGTCAGGCGCGATGTTTTGTAGTTTGGCCGTCTGAAGTGATCATTCGTTATTGAATTTCGGTTACTTTTAGTTTTATCCCCCTATTCACCACGTAGTTTGCCATACTTCTTCAACGACGAATATGGATTTAGACGCTCTTAAATATGCAGACTTGCGACAGCTTGCCAAGAGTGTTGGTTTAAAAGCTAACATGAAGGTAAGTCAGATGTGTTAAGAACAACAAAGTGGTTGTTACTGTTGTCCTCGTTAGTTAGCATACTAGCTACTCATTTATTGCTCATGTGTTTTACAAGTATCTTGACGTGTTTATATTTTTCATGTTTTAAATATGTTAGTCTGCACCTTTAATTTCAGAACTAGTTAGCGATTGTGTTGTTTCGAGTCCGATGTTTTCGAAGAACTCACAACAAAACATGCAGACAATCCGGACACATAATGGCAACTTGGCTAACCTAGCTAACTGACATAGCAAAACACTAATTTGCTAATTGGCTCACTGTAACTAATGCAGTCTGGCTATTTAGCGTTAGCTACTACACATTTGTATTAGCTAATTCGAGATTTAAATTAAGACGGTTAGACTATGTTGGTTCTCTGTGTTTATTTGCAGTATTTATTCTCAGGCTGAGAAGCTACTGAAGGCACTGAAGGCGCATTTTGAACAAGAGGATTCGGAGAATGTGAGTTAACCCTATCTTTAACGTTACCGTTCAGCTTTTCGTATTTTCCGTACATTATTCAGTTTGTATAACCTAAGTAATATAGATGGCAAAATGGGTTGCTGTGCATGCATCACATCTCCAGGGCAATAACGTTTCCTCGGGCGATTCACAAACCCCAACACAAACCGCGGAAGAACCCGTACAGACGAGCGCTCATGTCACCAAGCGCCAGAATGCGAAGCGTGGTAAGAACCAGAACGCGAAGAGGAAGCACTCTAATGACGGAGGTACAGATACCTCTCCTAAACTGCAAGAGAGACCAGCTCTGGTAAGTCTTTTGGAAATACAGATGGTGACAGATTGTTCTTTGTGTTTGAAGGGACCTTGGTAAAAATGACACGTTTAAATTTGCAGGACAATGCCACGTCTGCTGGGGATGAAGACGGCAGAAAGAACTCCAAAAGGAGGAAGGTGTTCTCTGCTAAGGACACTGAGATTCCTGCTTCATCTGAGCAGCCAGAGACTAAACCTCCTAAAGGTATATGTTTGGCGAGATTGAGTCTGTACTGTCCAAGGTCTAGAATGAATTATTTTTTGTTAGTTTGTTCTAGAGCAGTTAAACTGATCTTAATCTACATGACTGTGAATATGACGTACAAAAGTGAAGGAGAATCTTGACCATATCTTCATTCTTTGTCCTTTGGCTGACGCATTGTTTTGATTTGTGTGGGAGTGTCTCATCAGTGTAAAACCTCATTGTGAAGTTGGTCACTCTCCTGTTCTTCACAGGTGCGACAGAGAAGACTGCTGGTAAAATTCCTCGCCACGAGGGTCTGATGAAGAAGAAAATTGCTCTGAAGCCTACCACGCCCAGTAATGCTTTGTTCCACATAATACAGTTGCAGTTACAGTTGGCTAATGTACCAGACACATACCTGGTTAGAGTAGCCCAGTACCTTGGACATGTGTCTTTACCATGTTCAGTTTCATTCCACATTTTCAGGATGGATCAGAATCTTATGTTCAGGGAAATGCACAAAATGAATCCTTAAAACAGATAAGGAATGAATTACGTTTCATTGGATATGCAAGACCCATCTCATAAACAGCATGTGCATTATGTGCTGTAAGCTTTATTAAAAGTTCTCCATCTACTCTAGACTTCAAGAAGCTCCATGAAGCACACTTCAGCAGGATGGAGTCCATCGACTCTTACGTGCAGCGGAGGAACAAGCAGAAGGAGGAGCTCAAAAACCCCATCAAGGAGCTGAAGGTGAATATGTCCACAAGGGATGGTGCCCACATCACCAAGTCTGGGTAGTTATGATGGAGGGAGAGATTCCATTTTGTTAGTCGTTAGTCTTTTTTTTTTGTTTGTTTATATATAGTTAAGTCAAGCCACATTGTCAATTGTGATTTTCACCCCAATCGAAATTTGTCCTCCGCATTTACCCATCTGTGCAGTCAGAACACACACACACACACACACTAGTGATAACTAGGGGCTGTGGTGCACACGTGCCCAGAGCGGTGGGCAGCCCTAGCCCGGCGCCCGGGGAGCAGTTGGGGTTAGGTGCCTTGCTCAAGGGCACCTCAGTCATGGCCTCAGGCCTGGGAATCGAACCCACGACCCTCCGGTCACAAGACTGGTTCCCTAACCACCAGACCATGACAGCCCCAATATATATATATAGCTTTGCTCTAGCCATAAATGCAGCTTGCTGATGCTAGCATTTCATTAAAAAACAAACATCTAACCTTTAATATGCACTACTGATACAGTCTATACTGTATCTTACTTGTATTCATTCCAAAAACAGATTATTAAAAACTGTTTTAAAACCTTGTTTTGTCAGGACAAGCTGCCTGTCAGGCATGCTGTGCTGTTCAGCCCAGGCGTACAGGAGAGAAGACCAGCAGACAAACGCATGCTCACCCAGGCCTCTGCCGGCAGGACCGCACCGAAAGACGGACCAGGCGTGTTTAAGCCGAGTGTCTTGTCGGCCAACAAGATCAATGTCAGGTAAGACGAGGCTGTGTTGGGTGCCTTGAGCCTGAGAAAGAGGGGTGGGCTGTGTTTTTCCCCCTACGTGCCTAACACGCACTGGTCTTGTCAGGTTTTCACAGGCTACGCAGGACAACGAGCATAAGCGTTCTCTGGTGAAGACGCCGGCCCGCATGTCCTCTCTGGTCCCCCCCACGCCAGGCAGGACGCCTGAAGTGCGCGTCAGGGCCGAAGCCGGAGCAGCCACCCTCAACAAAACTCCGAGTAAGAACTATATAAGTTGTTTGTTTTAATTCATTCGTACATGTCCTCACATTAGAGCTGCATTAAGTCTGTCCTTTATTTTAATTTCCATTCACCACTTTCAGAAGTGACAGCGTTTGTCTTCAGTGGAATATCAACCACGCCAGCAACCAACAAGAAGTCGTTTGATCTGAAGGCCAGTCTCTCTCGCCCCCTCAACTACAAGCCCCACAAGGGTGAGTGCACTGGCAGACATTTAGATTTGGTTTGCAAACACAGTGGAGGCTGCCTAACATAGAATAGCCAGAACTTGTATTTTTTATTTATTTTTAAACTTATTTAGAGGTTGCCTCATCTACTTTTCCCTCTTTTAACTTCACCATTACATCCACAGGAAAGCTGAAGCCTTTTGGAGAAACGCAGGAAAACGAAGCCCTGGACAAATCTCAGCCGGTTCCATCGCACCAGAAAAAGTACAAACAGCACCGGGTGCAGACGAGGTGAGGTCGTGCGGTCCGCCTGGAGAAATTTTGTCTTTTCAAAGTTTAGAAATGTGTCGAGTGCCAAACCAGCATGACATGAAGAATGCAACAACTGTTCCTGTATAGGGGGGGGGGGGTGTGGTCCACTGTCTTGAAGGGGAGTAACCGTTAACTTGCTTGTCGTCTGCAGAGAGGAGCGTCGCGTCCGACACACAGAGGACAGGAAGCAGAAGAAGGAGAAGATGCTCGGTGCCAAACGTGGGCTGGTCATGACTTAATTATTTCACCTGCTCTAGTTACTTGTACATTTAACTTGTCTGTGATTGTATCCTTGTGCTTTGTATACACTTCTCTCTTTCAAGGAAAAAAGACGACAGTTTTTGTATGCACGCGCATGTCAAGCTGAATGATGTTACGGAGATGCACTGAAAGATATGTTTCAAGATCTGCTTTTATTTGTTATTCAACAAATTACTTGTACTTTGTCTTTAGTTTTTGAGTGTTTTGTATGTCAACATGGTTTTGTTGGCTGAAGCTGTAGATACAAGTGTTGCATGAAAGCTCATTAAATTGCCCCCTTTTTAAAAATGAGTGTGACTGACAGATCCATGAGTCTTTGCTGTAAGAGACCACAGGTGCTCCAGTTATCACACCTCTGGGTTCCTTTTATAAAGTTCGTATGCAAAGTTCTCGGTGTGAGCACGGTCATTACACACTGCGATGAAGTCTATCTCCAGCTGAAACGGTCCATCAGCTTTATCTCCCAGTGTGAAGCCAATGGTGTTCACCTGGAAACACCCCAAAATCACAGTTAAAGATGAGAGAACTGGTCGATTACAGACCCCAGGTATAACAATACACTCTGGAACAATTGTTTTGAAAAACCCACACAATTTACACATCTGGAGCTGTGGTTTGACCATGAGTCTTGAGAGATGAGGAAGACTAAAATTCAACAGACCTTATCCAGCCAGAGTTCATGTTGGTCATCCTGTATTCTTCCACGACTTGAAAGAAAAAACTTTGAGAATGGGATCTAAGAGAGACAGGCATAGCATAGGTAATGAGTGCTAATGTGCAGCTCAGGTGGGACATCAATGTGTACTGGACATAGCCGATTGCCTGCCCCTACCTTCACATCCTGCCAATATGGACCACCTCGTGTGTACAAGAAGGAACTGTACATGTCGTCTCTCTGATGCGAGAAGTATGTCTCTGCTGAAATATTTACCATCCACGGTCTGCCATCTCCACGGATACGCAAGTGTAGCGTGTTAAAGTTTGTCAAATCAAAGTGCTTCTTCTTGTCAAATGAGGCCTGGACAGATATAAAAACACTAGTTTAAATCATTTGTAATGCTCCCTTTTAAGAGCATAAATATTAGGGGTATATGAAATAAGTCATTTTTTCAGTTATTCATGAAAACAGTCATTAGTATAAAAACTTATGCACGACAGAAAACAGATTAACTGATCTGGAATTGCAGAGCCACTAACCAGTCGCTGCTTGGAGCGTAACGTGCAGTACCCACTGTAGCGCGTCTCTCCGTCCCGCGGTGGAACCGAACACAGAGTCCCGTACAGCATACACGTGGAGTTATTCCTACCCAGCCTGACGTACGCCTCGCTGCGCCCCCCTATTTCCCGGTCCGAAGACACCACCCACTGATCGAGAGACTCCGGCCCGCGAAACTCCCACAACACCCGTGTCTGCTCCAGCATGTTCTCCATCAGCGAGCGGCCATCGGGTCCCGACCAGTGGCTAATAATATCATCCTTCAGCAGCCCGAAGTGTTTCCGTACCCCCTCTATGCCCTTCGAGAAGTCAAAGCGGATCTTCTGCCACGGCCATCGAGTGTCAGGAGGCTGACCGGGTCTCCGGTAGTCTCTTTCATGAAAGGTCCTGCTGCTCAGAATTATGACGCGAGAGAAGTTGGGCTCAAACTGTCTGCTAAAAATTTCACACGCTCCTATTGGAGCTTTGAGTAATGTCCTTGACAAGGACGTCATGTTCTGATGACCAAACGATTCAAATCACACCTGAAAATAAGAAAAACAGGCCGGTGCTTTGTTATCAACCATTTAAATGTTCAACGCTCCTTAAAACGTACAGTGGATAAAAAATACAGGCTTCGTACGTTTTAAGACCTACTAGGAAAATGATGGCGGGTCTCGGAAATCGTGTTCAATTATACAACTACACCTATACAAAAAAAAAACAAAATGATTACAAAGTCAACCTCATCCAACACCAAACCTTGGATAAAGCACAGTAACGTTCAAAGGGCTACACAAAATGCACCGCTCTCACAAACAGACAACTCTCCCTCCGTGCTGCCATTGTGGCCCGTAGCATAAAGTGTACGTACTGAAACAAACACATGTTACAAAGAGTTCCGGCGGCGTGGGGACATCAGGACTGTGCTCTAGCAGTGAAAAACATTGCAAATGCATAATTCCCGACGCGTTAACATTATGACTGGCATTCGGTCAGTCAGAGCGTGACTATTGTATTATTATAAACATACAAATCTTTAGGATCGTGAAAAATAATGTCGGCCGCAGCTGGGAGGACCAGGTGCGCATGCTCCGTGGATCTCTAGCGCCTTTGTGCGGAGGAGCGCGGACCTGCCGCCGTTTCGTTCGCGTGCGGCGAACACGAACGCGACGCGGAGGGTTTAGCTGGCTGGCTAGCGAGCGAGCTAACGATGGTGAACGTGAAGAAACGGAAAGGTCGGGTCGTCATTGACTCTGACTCGGAGGACAGTGCGAGCGACGACAATTTGGACCAGGTAGGGATAACGTCCTGGGACCTTTGACGAGAGCCTGTGTGGTTTGTGGTCGGATAATATAGTTAGCTTAGCGGGGCGCAGAGGGACCCATGCTAGGTGGCTAAGCTAGCGCTGCGTTCACTGCCGCGCCAGACTCGAGGCCTGGCGACTAAAGTCTAGTACTGAATATCACAGACTAATACCATTTTATATGCCCCTGTTTCTCAGCGTACACGCATCGCTGCTGAAGTGTTTGAGATATGCCTTTTTTCTTTTTTATTGCTCTCGTTAGCCAACATGGCTGAAGTTGTGTTGACAAACGCAGCTAGCTGCCAGGTTCGCAGTCAAGCTAGCATGCTAACTAGGGCATTAGTTACTGATCTATTTGTAAACATGAAAGTGGACAGCTGGGTTCCTGCCGCCACTCCGATACGACGGGCTAAGGCTAGTGGTCTAACTTTCTGAAGGTAAATACCCATATGTTTTGCATACAAGCAATACGTTCGCAATGGCTGGATGTTGACGAAGTTAACTAGCTAGCTAGCCAGTTGCAATTACAAGCATCATCGCAGTCTGTAGGTATTCATGCCACAAAGCTGGCTTGCTAGCTAAGAGTGCACTTTTGCATATGTGCAAACCTGTTTTTCATTAGCCAGTTGCTAATTTGCTCCTGTTGTTTATAGTCGTACTGCTTTAGTTTACTCGGATAGCCATGTTCGCTGCGATGTGAACACCGGACTAAAGCCAAGCCAGATCGTGTTGTTGTGTTGTGAACTAATTTTATCCTGCGGGTAACAGAGAACGGTCACTGCGATAAGCACTAAACAGGCACGGATTAACCTAGCCACTACAAACAGGCGTGCACCGGTTCATGGCAACCGTTCGCCTTGCTACGTGTAGCAGCGATTTCAAGAAAGCTAATTACACGAGTTTCCTTTGAACTCTTGTTGCGGCAGTTGCGGGACGTGAACTACAGCTGCACATACTTGATCAGTAGAAGGTGTGAAGAAGCAGAAGATTTATGTGCATTGAGGTGAAAACAGTACTGGTGTTCGAGTTGAAGTCTCTCTGCTTTAAATTTATTCATCCATCAGACAACTCACTTAGTCGGTGGATAAATGTTTATTATACTTCAAAATGTGACGTGCCATTCTGCTTTTTCAGTCTAGTCATGCTATTTTAAATTGGAGATCTAGTAAACACATTAGAGAGGTTCGTTCTTTCACAAGTGACACCGTCATAAGGTGATGCCAGTTTATAGTCACTTAAAGATTTGATCATCATTGGAGTTAATTTGTAGGTGGAAGATGTGTTCACGAGATCTCGGTGCGAGTTGTTCGGATTGCGAGCGGCTGATTGGACGCTGTCTCCGTGTCCTCTTCCCAGGAGCTGCTGACTCTAGCCAAGAGAAAGCGGGTCGACTCTGAGGAACAGGAGGAGCCCGTCAGCAAACCTGCAGCATCTACAGACTCTGAGACGTCCGACAGCGACGACGAGGTGCTCGTTCCTGCCCAACTTCCCCACCCTGCATGAGCGCACCTGTAATGATGTTTTGCACGAAAAATAGTTTACAAAGGCTCCTTATCAAATCGAGTCAGGTAACACCATGGATGCGACCCACTGTCGGGTAACACCATGGATGCGACCCACTGTCGGGTAACACCATGGATGCGACCAGCTGTCGGGTAACACCATGGATGCGACCAGCTGTCGGGTAACACCATGGATGTGACCCATAGTCAGGTGACACCGTGGGTGTGGCCGACAGTCAAGCAGCAGGAGATGTATAGCTAGTTTACAAAGGCTGCTTTCTGAGCCCTGAATGTACACTGACTCAAAATGTCCACTGTATGTGTTTTAGTGGACTGTCGGAGGCACCAAAGCCAAGAAGAAGGTGAAGCCCGGGAAGGGGGCCGAGAAGAAGAACCCTGCGAAGAAGAAGGTGAACAAGGCGGCAACCTCAGGCAGCTCAGATGGAGACAGTTCAGCAGAGAGCTCCGCTCCGGAGGAGGGTGAGCAGCGGCACGTCTTCCGGCGTGGCTAAACTTTCTCTGCATGCACCCGGCCCTTTCAAATGCTGTCAGTGGAGTGACCGAGTTTGCTCCTCTGTGGTTTATTTTGGTATGCGGTTCCCCAAGAATTCTCCGGAAATATACCCTGCGTTTGCACTGGATTTTAAAAAGCGCGTGATAAGAAGGGTGAGGTTAACGGCCGTGTTTGCTGAACCGCACAGGCGAGGTGTCGGACTCTGAGAGCAACAGCTCCTCCTCCAGCTCGGATTCCGACTCGTCTTCGGAGGACGAGGTGTTCCGGGACGGCTACGGCGACGACCTCATGGGCGACGAGGAGGACCGAGCGCGCCTGGAGCAGATGACGGAGAAGGAGAGGGAGCAGGAGCTCTTCAACCGAATCGAGAAGAGGGAGGTGCTGAAACGCAGGTGGGCAGAAGGACACTCCTCTGGAATGTTCATGAATTGTTTCTTGGCAACGGTCTTTGACCTGTGTCAGCACTTTCTGTGATGCAGGTAAACAGAAATGAGATCTTATTGCCCTCCTAGTCACCGCCTACACCAAGCTGTTGCCGGGACCCCACCTGTCACCAGGTGTTCTTTTTTTTTATATATATATATATATATATACATACATCTTGTCTCCTTTGCCACTCAGGTTTGAAATCAAGCAGAAACTGAAGACTGCAAAGAAAAAGGAGAAGGAGGAGAAGAAGAAGAAACAAGAGGAAGAACAGGAGAAGAGGAAGCAGTCTCAGGTCACCGACACGCAGGTGGTGAGTACACTGCCCCTAACCCTACCCTGCCTAAAAATCCAGTGCGTAAGTTGTCGCTAAACATTGCATCCTACTGGTTTACTCTATGTCATCTCTCCGCGCAGTCCAACGTGTCTTCTGTCCACCTGCACAGGTGATGTCCCATAATAAAGAGCGTCGATCGAAGAGGGACGAGAAGCTGGACAAGAAGTCCCAAGCCATGGAGGAACTAAAAGCAGAGAGGGAGAAGAAAAAGAACAGAACAGGTGAGTGTCTCACCACCCCGCAGAACAGGTCAGCGTGACCATGGCGATGAAGGGCCAAGTTGGATCAAGACGGTAGATGCTGATCAGCCCTGACTGTGGTGGCAACCTGTGGTGCCTTAACCTTTCTAACCTTTAGACCTTAACCCTTACAGCTGAGCTCCTGGCCAAGCGGCAACCGCTGAAGACCAGCGAGGTGTACTCTGACGACGAGGAAGAGGAAGAGGAAGACGACGATAAGTCCTCGGTGAAGAGCGACCGCAGCTCAAGATCTTCATCCTACGACGAAGAGGAGGAGTGAGTGTCAACTCTGCCGCCCCTCTAGAGCACGTACGAGAGGCACTGTGAAAGCGAGTCTCACCCGTGTGTGTGTGTGTGTGTGTGTGTGGCAGGAAGGAAGTAGCGCCCCCACGCTCTCAGCCCGTCTCGCTGCCCGAGGAGCTGAACCGTATCCGGCTGTCGCGGCATAAGCTGGAGCGCTGGTGCCACATGCCCTTCTTCGCCAAGACCGTCACGGGCTGCTTCGTCCGCATCGGCATTGGCAACAGCAGCAGCAAACCTGTCTACCGGGTACGTGAGGCGCATGAGGCGCAGCGGGACGCCAGAACGAGCGTTTTTACTGCAGGCGTGTGGTGGTTACTGTAAGGGAGGGTCACTGTGCCTGGGTTGTTTCATCTGGTCCTTCTTTGCCTCCTCCATGACACCTTCTTGTTGGCAGGTGGCGGAAATAGTAGATGTGGTTGAAACGGCGAAGGTCTACCAGCTGGGCTCCACCCGGACAAACAAGGGTCTGCAGCTAAGGTGAGCTACGCCCCCGCTGCCCCGTGCTCGCCGTCCGCTCAGCTGCATGCTGACGCTGATCGTGTGTGTGTGTTTATTTCCTAAAGGCATGGGGGT
Source organism: Brachyhypopomus occidentalis (assembly GCA_020368025.1). NCBI lineage: Eukaryota > Metazoa > Chordata > Actinopteri > Gymnotiformes > Hypopomidae > Brachyhypopomus > Brachyhypopomus occidentalis. Next base: position 3,197,623 of record JAGXOD010000010.1, on the reverse strand, counting down.
GACACCCGAGTGTTCCGGCTGGAGTTTGTGTCCAATCAGGAGTTCACTGAAAACGAGTTTATGAAATGGAAAGATGCGGTGAGTGTGTGTGTGTGAGAGAGTCTGTGTCCATCTCATGGAAACAGAGGCTACAGTTTGATGGGTTCATTTCTGACATTAGAGTTAAACAGCCCCCCCCAGCCAGCTCTCTGTATGTTGCTACAGCAGTAGGAGTGTGCTGTCTGTACAGGAGCTGGCTGTTCATGTAACCGTGGCAACTGTTGCTCTGCAGATGATCGCTGGTGGAATGCAGATTCCTACTCTGGATGAGATCACCAAAAAAGAGCTGTCCATCAAGGAGGCGGTCAACTACAAGTTTAATGACAAAGACATTGAGGACGTGAGTGTGTCACAGAAAACATGATTATACGTGTGGGTATGTGTGTGATCATATATGTGTGTGTGTGTGTGTGTGTGCTCATACGTGTGTGTTTGCTTCACCAGATTGTGAAGGAGAAGGACAGGTTCCGGAAGGCCCCGCCGAACTACGCTATGAAGAAAACGCAGCTGCTCAAAGAAAAGGTGAATATTCCTACGGAAGAATCGAGTTATGTTGATATTTGGAGTATCCTGTTCCCTTACGTGTGTCCGTGTGTGTTTTAGGCGATGGCTGAGGAAAGTGGAGATGGTGAGCGGGCGAAACTTTTGCAGGATCAGTTAAACGAACTGGAGGAGAGAGCAGAGGCCCTGGACAGGCAGAGGACCAAGAACATCTCTGCCATCAGGTCAGCACACACACACACACACACCATACATACTCACACCCCTCTCTGTCCAAATCCAACAGTGGCATTAATAACATTTTTTAAAATAATAATATTCCTCTGTCTGTCTCTCTCTCTCTGTTTTTTTCTCTCGCCTCTTCCCTCAGTTACATCAACCAGAGGAACCGCAGCTGGAACATCGTGGAGTCTGAGAAAGCGCTGGTGGTAAGTGTGCATGCACAACCCTCAGGCTCTGCTCGTAGCGCTCTGCTGGAACCTTCTGGAAGGTTTTACTGTGCTGCTGTTTTCATAGGCTGAAGGTCAGAACTCTAAGAATCAGCAGATGGACCCTTTCACCAGACGGCAATGCAAACCCACGATGGTGTCCAATGTAAGAGCCCTCTCTCTCCACTCCTTCACTCTCCTTCCATGCTTTCTCTCTCTCTCTCTCTCTCTCTCTCTCTCCCTCTCCCTTCCTCCCTCTGTCTCTCTCTCTTCCATAATCACATTAAGGTCCTGTAGAGGCTCCAGTGAATTAGCAAGCATAACTGATGCCCCAGTCTGAATACAGTTCAATTCTAAACAGATTGGTATCTCAACTAATTAAATCTCATCAGCACCTCATCCTCGTCAGATCAACACCAGATCTCAGCTAACGTGTGGACGAGCCCCTCAGCTGTTTTCCTGTCTCCCTGTTGGTTTTGTAGGCCAGAGATCCTTCTGTCCACGCTGCCATCCTCGCCCACCTCAATCAGAAATATGGCTCAGGCTCCGGGGCAGACAGCGCACAGCAGGCCAGCAAGCAGGTACGTAAAGCAAGAACACACACACACACACGCAGCTTCTGCCCTTTCTGATCTGACGTGCAGTTCTGCCTGTGTTAATCAGGGCCCAGGCGGCCAGAAGGATAAAGACGTCACCAAGACGACCAGCGACCTCTCTGAGGACCTGTTTAAAGTTCATGACTTTGATGTCAAAATCGACCTGCAGGTTCCCAGTGCCGGTGAGTTGCTGCTGTGTAGCGGGTCCCTGTTGTGGCAGTGCGCACAGCGCCCTCTGTTGGCACGATTTACAGTTGTGGTTAGCCTGTGTGACCTGGTGTGTGTGTGTGTGTCCTGCAGAAGCCAAGTCTCTGTCCGTCAGCTCCAGCGCGCTGCCGGTGAAGGACGGAGCTCCCCGCCGGTCCCTCAATCTGGAGGACTACAAGAAGAGACGAGGTCTCATCTGACCTCTGCTCCACCACGACTCACCCCTCTCCTCCATCGAGTACTGCATGTGTTAGAAACCTGCACCAGGGAACTGAGGCCTGTGTGTGTGAGTGTACGAGAGAGTGTGTGTGTGAGAATGTCCGAGAGAGTGTGTGTGTGAGAGTGCCAGAGAGGGTATGTGTAGATGTAAGCTTGTATACATGGATACATTTGTGAGGAAAAGTGTGTGTGAGAGAGAGGGGAGTGTGTGATGCAATGCGAGACAAGCTACTTGTGCAGTTGTGTGTGCAGGCATTCTGAAACTGAGAGCAAGTATGACAACTTCACAAAATATGTGTTTTGTTTCCCCTTTATAGACTTTACTTTATAGGAAATTGTCCGCTGGTTTAATTATACCCGTATACCCCCACGTTTGATTTCTTCTATAGTCTTTGCTCCTTTTTGTCAATATTTTCAGTTCTTATGAGTGTACCATTTTTATTGATGACCCACCTTTGGGAGAAATGGAACTGAGAATAATCTTAAAGAAGGACTGTTAATACTTGGGGAATTTTTGTGAACGTATCCACCCCCTCATCCCCAGGAGCTATTTATTCGTCTCTGTGGAACAATATAACCAGTTCGGCCATGCAGTTTGGAGTAACCCAGGATGGTCTGTCTGATAGACTCTGTGATTTATGTTTTCCTCTTGAACAGACGTTTCTGGGTTCATATTAAAGTACCCCCCCGACCTCTGCATGACCTCTGACACTGAGGATCTGATGAACAAAAAAAAAAGACTACACACTCCTTTTAATGAACAAAACCTGCTTGGTTTTTAAATGACACCTATATGGAAAACCTCGTCCCAGTGGAGTATGTGGAGATCTAGGGTTTCCCCCCCCCCCCTTGTACTTCAGTATCCCTATGTTCCCCCAGAGCTGATGTGTGTTCTTGATTATTGATTATTGATGATGTCCCTTAGTCAGGTCTCGTATTGATGTGGCATGCCTTGTAAATAAGATTTGGCCATTTGGAGTGAGTGCGGTAAAAATAAAAGAGCACTGTTTCGTACTGGTTGTGTATGTGTATGTCTGTTCTCGCGTATTATGTTCTACCTAGAAAAAATCACCCGTTAAAGCAAGGAAACGCTTATAATGTGCTCATCTTAAAGCAAAGGCGTTTTTAAGTAACGTCCTGCAAATTTTGAAACTAATCGCGCTGCTCGCCAGTAGGTGGCAGCAGCACTTTGTGTGTGGTGTTTTTTTTTGGTCAGGCATCTACATGGCCTGTGTTTTGGGTCCTATAACAAGTTCCTGGTCCACGTCAAGCAGGATCTGAGATGATCAGGATGGGTAAAGAATGAAAATACAACACCGCAGCGTAAAGACAGCGATACCTAACTGACAACAGTTGAACTTTAAAGTGTTTTAAAATGCCGGCGCAAGATTAATCTTCTGCGCTTTTATACGTCAGATACATACATCAGACACTGAAGGTACGTAGCCACAAATCACGCCATACAGGAGCTGATCGAAATGCAAAGGAGACGTTGGTCATGCTGCCACAAGACTGTTCAGTTTCTCGGAGAACATTTACACCAGTGCTCCATCTTTTGCACCGTGCACTGGATGCACAAGTTCTCTTTTGCTCCTAGTAGTAGCACCGAGCTTCGGTACAACCCTAAGCTAGGTATCTGGCTAAGGTCAGCTAAATAAACGTTGTGTTAGCTGTTCGATGTGGGATTTGTTTTGCAGTAGAAGTTCCCTACCCGGCCGTGGCCGCTACTGTCCTGTAAACGTCCAGCGACGTTTACAGATTAACTGCTTAATAAAACAACAAAATAACATGTGTTGTGTATGTTGCATGTAAACTGAGCAACATATCGGACTGTTGATTGTTTCAAGGCTTGCCATTTGTTTTCATGGTAATCTTCTAGTCGTGATTAGGGAACTGTCATGTATAACTGATCTGTGGTTATAACTGTGATCTGTGGGTTCTGTGCTCCACCAGGATGGCCTGGTTTGCTGAATTAGCTGGCCGCGCAGAGGACTTCTTAAATAAAGTGGATCAGGGTGCTGCGACTGCTCTTACGAAAAATCCAGGGCATAATTCCTCCCCGTCGACCTACAACCCTGCGGAGCCGGTCGGCTCCTCTCCCGAGAACTCTGCAGCCCACTCTTATGAGACCCAGCATGGTTACTCAGCCCTCCCGTCCGGCCAGGAGACGCCCGGCTTCATCTCCACTGCTGCTGGGAACATTAGAAAATCCAAAGCCACCATGCTAGCCGGCACCGCTAACGCGCCCAGCACGACCTCTCTGGGGTCTGAATACGGCGGCAGCGGCGCAGTCAAAGCATCTTCCAACTTTGTTAGGCCGAAGAAACCGGAAGTGAACGATGATCTCCTGTTCGACTTCCTGAACAGTTCCGACCCACCGCAGAGCGAGAGGAGGGAGGTCAGGAGAGACGCAGCGCCCAGAGTTCCGGCTCAGACCGACGGGGCGGCGCAGACACAGGTAGGCGCCGCCCCTCAGGTGTCGCCTCCCGTCCAGGCCACGCCCCCCTCTGCTCAGGGACTGTCCCGCAACTCCAGCCTGAGTTCCCTCACGGCCAGCACGCACAGTGCTAAGACTGAGGACGGCTCTGCTAGAGACCTCAGCCAAGGTACTGAACCTAGACCAAATGAACAAACAGTGTTGCCTGTGCTGCGGTTTTCCTGACAAGATTAATCTTAAGTAAGATTAATCAAAATGAATTAGTCCTGGTCCTACAGGCTTACCAACGTAAACTTCATTGTCAGCTATAATGTGTGTCCAGTAGTACATCCTCTTTTTTTGGTTAAACAACCACTTTTTGTACCCTTTTTGTATTGAATTAATGATGAGCACTTGGAAATCCCATGGTTCCATCATTTGGGCTTTTTTTTGTTGTTGTTTTTTCTCTCTCCCTCACACACTCCCCCGCAGGTGATACTCCAGAGAGCGCAGACTCCGGCATGGCTGCACCCCCTGAACCCCAGGCGGCCGCGGTGGAGGCGGCCGGTCCGGAGGAGCAGGTCGGGCAGGTGCTGTCCAGTCTGCGCCTGGAGAACCAGCTGTTACGCAGCGAAGTTTCCTCCCTTAACCAGGAGGTGGCGTCACTCGTCCAGAGAGCAAAGGACACACAGGAAGGTGTGAGGTTTGGTCGTGAAATGGAACGGAAAAATTTTAGGGTGTCGTCCCCTGTCCCAGTGTATATTACGAAGTTGGTCAGTCATGACGTCTGTGTGGTATGTCCCCCGCCCTCCCCCCCAGAGCTCCATCAGGCGCGAGCGCGTACTGAGAGATGGAGCGTAGAGCAGTCTCGCTCTGACCGCTCCTTCCGGGAACTGCAGGAGCGCGTCGGCGACCTTACGGAGGCCCTGTCGGCGAAGGATGCCCAGCTGGCCGTGCTAAAGGTGCGACTGGAGGAGGCGGATCAGACGCTGAAGGCCCGTAACTCCGCCCTCGAGGAGGCCCAGACCGAGAGGACCAGGTGGGTTGTCACCGGAGAGGAGCGCTGTGTTTCTGATGGTGCTGCTAAGCCAGTGTCCATTTAAGACCAGTTAAATGTGACCTGGGACACTTCTGTATGCCCCTAGTGAGGATGTAATACAGTCGTTAGTTATGTAAACTGTAAAAAGACTCTGAAGCAGTCTGCTAGCAATATCCCTGCGCGTGACTTAAATGTTATGCTTACCTTTCCACGCTTTTCCTTTAGTTACAGTTGCTTTCATTTCTGTTACGTTACCGGTCTTCAGACGGCCCTTGTTGTGTGAGGGCTGCAGCATCTCCCCCGTCTGCATGTCCTGTGCACTCATTAATGTTGGCTCATTAACATTAGCCCGTTAAATGTCCTGCCTGTGCCTTCCAGGATCCTGCAGGACCACAGCGAGGGCACCAGTCTGCACTCCCAGGCCCTGAACACCCTGCAGGAGCGTCTTCGGGAGGCAGAGGGCACGCAAAAGAGAGAGCAGGACAGCAACAGACAGATGCAGGTGACGCTCACACCCACATGTGGGGGCAGGGTCTAAACCAACTCCGCTTACCATGGACCTTGAGGAGCAGGGGCCTTGGCTGATAGGCCAGGGAAGATAGGCTCACAACCATCATACTGTTACACTTGAGTTAAGAATTTGAGCTTCTAATGTAAGTGTCCAGTTTTCACTCAAACAACTCACTAAAATACACAGGTTTGTGAAAAGGTAGCAGTTCTGTTTTAAGGAGGCAAAAATAATCAGAGATGGGTGACCAGCCAATGGGAACGCTTGAACAGTGTGGATTTCTGTTTGACTTGAGCGTGTGATTGGCCGGCAGGGTGAGCTGGCGGCACGGCTGGCGCGGGTGGAGGCGGAGCGGCAGACGCTGGCAGAGGCGCTGACGGGCGCCGAGCGCCGCACGGCGGAGGAGCGGCAGCGGGCGGAGGAGCTCCAGCAGCAGGTCAAGAGTTCCCGCACGGCTGCCGACTACGCCAGGCAGGAGCTGCAGGACTACAAGAACAAGGCGTCCCGCATCCTGCAGGTCTTGCGCTTCCCGCCTTCCTGTCTGTGTTCATGCACTTCCAACCATAAGCCCATTCAAAACACGTTTTATTCATGCAAGTTAACCAATAAGATCTCACTCCACCCATCCATCCATCCATGACAGCTCAATAACATTATCATGTTAGAGGGCTCATTTGCATATTGTAGCCTTCAGTATTGTGATAAATAATCGATAAATCATGCAGCCCCGTTTTGATGGGTTTCACTGTGTTTTCCAGTCCAAGGAGAAGCTGATCAGCAGTCTGAAGGAGGGCTCGGCCTTGGAGCTGCTGGATGGGGGTGTGGCCACGGAGGCGGAGCTAGAAGAGCTGCGGCACGAGAAGGAGCTACAAAGAGAAGAGATCCAAAAACAGCAGTCCCAGATACAGAGCCTGCGTTCAGAGATGCAGGTGTGCAGGTGTTCCCACAACTCAGGTGGTCAGCTAGTGGGGGGGGTGGGAGGGGTCAGCCAGAAGCCTGGGGGCCTGGTGGTGGCGGCTGGGGGGCTGACTGCGCTCTCCCCTGCAGGATCTGGAGAACCAGGCCCTGGTGGAGGCCGAGGGCTGGAGGGAGCAGCTGCGTGACGTCCAGGAGCAGCTGGCCCAGCAGGGCAGAGCCAAGCAGGAGGTGGACACGGAGCTGGAGCGCTGCAGACAGGTGCGGGGGGTGTTAAACCTCTGCACATGGACAGAAGGTTGACGCTGGGTTTTGCATGGTCAGCAATATTGTGATTTGGAAAAGAAATCAGAAATATGTGAAGTAATGTGGTGTATGTATGTGTGTGTGTGTGTGGGGGGGGCACAGGAGCTGCACTATATGGAAGAGGAACACCATCGTGCTAAAAGCACACTGCAGAGTCGAATCAAAGACAGGGAAGATGAAATCCAGAAACTCAGGAACCAGGTATCTCTCTCTCTTTCTCTCTCTCTCTGACACACACACTTAATACTACACAAACATATCTTCTTCAGGACTGTTTCTATGTAACCCACATTCCTTACCCTCATGAGTCCAGGACTTTACATTTTACAGTACTTGACTTCATTTGTCTCACAGCCACTTCCTGTCTATCTCCTCCCCGCCCCTCCTCTCCCCAGCTGACCAATAAGGCTCTGAGCAACAGCGGCCAGGCGGAGCTGGAGGGGCGTCTGCACCAGCTGACAGAGGCTCTGATCCAGAAGCAGACCATGTTGGAGGCTCTGGGCACAGAGAAGAGCTCGCTGGTCTTCCAGCTCGAACGGCTGGAGCAGCAGCTGAAGACCACCCAGGGCGACCAGAGCGGCGGGCCGCACATCAACATGGCCGCCGTGGAGGGGCCAGGTTAGCGCACGGCATGATGGGAGTCATGCCAGTCAAGAAACTTTTAACGGACGTAGACTGTATTTTTAAACACCGGCTAATTTTAGGGTTGTGGTGCAAAGAGGTGAGGGAGGGAATATTGGTTTAGGACAAAACTCGATGCAGTTTCAGGCTAATCCTAGCTAATCTTACCTTTGTAACAGCTGTCTGAGCACTTGTGTGTGTCGGTCTGAGTGAGTACTGCTTCTGTGCTCATGCGATAGGTGCCAGGCAGAGAAACCCCACCGTGCTGTTCAGCGACCACGACGGAACGGCCACAGGAGTTTACGGGAAAGTACGCAAAGCAGCCAATACCATCGATCGCTTTAGGTACCGCACCCATCATTCAGTCTCTTACTCACCATAGCAACAGATGCAGGGTCTGTTCAGACGATTGCTTGTGTGATCCAAGCCCTCAGCATCACCTTTGTCTGAACACTACGAATTATATTTGTAGCACTTTTTTTAACCTTTTTGATCATCTGTGATTCTTGTCTACAGCATTCGGTTAGGGATCTTTCTCAGACGGTACCCCATGGCTAGAGTTTTTGTAATCCTTTACATGGTGAGATTAAACCTGTGGATTCTGATTCCAACGTACACCCCAACTTATACTATGTACTGTATGTTTTTAATATATATTTTATATAAAAAAGCACAGTATTTAACAACGTGGACATGGGAAATTACGTTTGTTTCTTTTTGATTGTATTCGCAGGCACTACTGCACCTCTGGGTTATGATTGTGCTGTTGACGTACACCCCCGAGATGCACCCTCAACCGTCACATCCCGATGGCAGATAAAAGACATTGATATGCACATTTAAATCTGTCTCAAATATTCTACATGTACAGAAAAACTGTAATGGCTGTTTGTAGCTGGGTGGAGGCTCAGATGTTCCTGCTTTCTGAACTAAGACCCACTGTTTGCACAGAAGTACCATGGGACAGTTCTACGATCTTTCTCTCTCTCTCTCATCCCCTTTTATCCTTGTTTTTTCTTCCTTCTATTGATCTTCTGTGTCTTACCCTCACCCCACCCCCTCAGACAAGCTTGTGGCCTCAGAACACCATCAAGTGATATTTGAAATTTGGGTTTTATTTAATGAAGGTTAATTTTGTTGTTCATGTCTTCAAATTTTCAATTATAACCATGGTTATTTTTGTTACAATACAAACTGTATTTCCTCACTGATTACTTTTAATAAACATTAACGCCATGACAGAAACGGTGTCTGTTGTCTTTACTGATTTGAGCAATAAGGTTGATTGAGAACTAATTTTATATACTCAAGTGAATTAAAACACTGTCGAGTTCAACATGATTGTTTTTAAGTCGGATCGTTTTTGACCTGTTTGATGGCTGTTAATTTCAACTCCACCCAGCGATGTCGCTGTTGTACTGTAAGTGGGACCATACCATCTCTCCGTGTGAGGAAAGCTTGTTGGTCCGCCAGAATCCCATAATCCTCTTCTCCTGTCCACGTCTCCTCTTTGACAAGCGATGGCTGCGGTCGAGGTGGCAGTTGTCGGCACAGGCGAACCAAAACAAACGGAAAAAAAAACAGCTAACGTGATCGACCAGGACAACCTATAGACTATGGCTTCGTGATTTTCTCTGGACGTTATGTGATAAACTGCGTAGACTTATAAATTGATGTTTCCTCGGGATTCTCTAGGGTAATTTCTAGCTAGCTAACCGTCGCTAGCTATTGTTAGCTAGCGGTAACCCAGCTAGCGTAGCCTTTGCTGGTCAGTCCTCCCCCCCGCCTGGGCCGGCCTGCACTGCGGGGGTTTCTGTCATGTCGTCCTGGTTGGGGGGGCTTGGCTCCGGTCTGGGCCAGTCCCTTGGACAGGTTGGAGGAAGCCTGTCCTCGTTCACCGGACAAATCTCGAATTTTACCAAAGATATTCTGCTTGAAGGGGCGGAGGAAGTGGGAGGTGAGTGTTGTGGCTAATTGAAAACCACCATATGGAGCGCCAGGCTTGCGCCTAAAGCTTGACAGTTGTGTGTCATTTTTTTATTTTCATAGACGTTATACTTGTGTATTTTATGCCATGGGTGGGTGAATGTAATTGGCTGGTTTGCGTAGTAGTTAAGTGTACGTGTTGTAAAACGATGGTGCGGGTGTCCGTCTTCACGGATCAAGTGGCGAGTAAATCTTAGCTGGAGCCATGCGGCTGAAGTTGAAAACACTAGTCTTTTTCAGTCCTCTAAGTAGTGTTGGAAAATGTTAATGCAGATTCCTTATGATGCAGAACCTATGGCAAACCATGCGCTACGTATCACGGGCAAATGCCAGCGTAAATGCACCGTAACTCAATGCATTTATTCTTTGGAGAGTGTGTAAAAACAGTGGCGCTGTTTGGAGTTAAGAGTGCAGTCCTGCAGACCCGTGCGGGTACTGGCGCACCACCGCGGTCAGCACTGACTGGGAACTTTGACCAGCACCTTCCAGCGAAGCACTGATAGATAAGCTGTATGTAACAGCACTTAAAATAATTACCTATCGGTAGCGAAGCAGCAAATGTTAGAGCTCGGTTTGTGATGGGTGCTCCGTGTTTTCTGCTACAGCCTAGCAGCTGTGTGATTGTGAAGTGGAAGTCGCAGTTTTGGTGCGAGCTGCTGATTTGACCGTCCCATGATTCACTTCCTTGCGACACGTTATGGAAGATGCATGACTGTGCATCAACAAATCCATTTTAATTCGACATTGATTTGGCTCATAGGTGCTAAATTCTAACTCCATAAATCCATGTTCGTTTGAATTGTGGTCCTGGCTGGTTGGTCATGTTGGTGCACACACGTCTGTCTGCTTCTGTGTGTGTGTGTGTGCACTCATGGTGTGTGTCATCTGTATGTGTCTGTATTACAGATGCTGCCACCGAGTTGCAGGTGTCCAACTCTAAGCTGGCTGAACTGCAGACTGCATATTGTGCCCAAAAGGCTGAGGTGTGTGCTCTTGTTTTTGCACGACAGCTGATTTTTGTGTGTTATTATTGTCAGGTGAGCAGGTGAGTAGGTGAGTGATCTTCAGCTTTTCGGTGTAACTTGATGCAGGTTTTCACTCTCTTATCAGAGACTGGAAGAACATGTTTGCTTTCTGCGTGAGCCCATTACAAGGGTTTCACATTGTCACTGACTCTGTTTCTTCTGTGTCTCTGTCTTTCTCCCTCCTTCCTTTCTATGTCCCTCCCTCTGTCCATCCCTCCCTCTCTCCCTCTCTCTCTCCTACTCCAATCTTCCCCACTCCAGTATGAGCGTTTGAGGAGAATCAACGCTGAGTTGGAGGAGAAGCTGGAGGCGTCTGAGATCCAGGTCAAACAGCAGTCAGTGGATTACAGGACTCTGCTGCAGCAGAAAGAGGTTACACTGCCTCTCTCTCTTCCTTGCTCACCGATGCGTGTCATTCAGCTTGTTGTCGGGGGTTTGATCTGACCCACTATATCGTGTGTTCATCTTCGCGCTTTACCCCACATGGTGTGTGCACGACTGCAGGTGGACATTAGCCATCTGAAAGCCCGCCAGAACAGCCTGCAGGAAGAGGTTCAGAAACTGCGAGGCTCCGCCCACGACCTTGCCTCTGCTGGATCTGACTCCGCTGTTCTCCCCGTTACCATCACCACCGTCGCCACCACGGCAACATCCTCTTCCTACCTTTCCCGCCCTTCCACCGCCCATCACGGTTTCCACGACGACGAAGTGGACCTGAGTGATGTCCTGTGGTCGCAGCAGGAAATCAACAGGCTGTCCAATGAGGTTCACCGCCTGGAGTTGGACGTAGCCCATTGGAGGAGAGTGGCAACTGCCCAGGTAGCGACTGCAAACTCAATATTTCACAGTACAAAAAAAAAACAGTTGGTTGTTTGGTTAAGTAAATGTATTTTTAGATTTTGACAGACGTTTATTTATTGATTTATTTTGTTCCTCTGTATCAGACGTCTAAAGTGTCAGGTGCAGAAAATGCTGATCAGGGAGAGATCCTGAAACTTCAAAAAAACATCAAAGTGAGATCACTCACTGTCTTCTATGATTCAATAATACCTTTTATAAACCTATTGGAGATTTAAATTCAGTCCAATACATTCTCCCTTTTGGCAGAGATTTGCATAAGCTCTCCCTAAATGTTTGTGCATGTGCTTCAAACCAATCAGGAACTGCGGGAGTCAATTGGGCGGGAAGTTGACGAGCACCAGCACGAGCTGGCGGCGCTGCAGGACGCCCATCGGCAGAAAATGTCCGACCTCACAAAACGCCACAGGGAGGAGCTGGCGGAGTATGAGGAGAGAATTGAAGAGCTAGAGGAACAGTTACAGAGCGGTGAGGAGACGCCACCACTGATTAAGAACTTGGTGTTGGTGTTTCATGTTTTGGCTCTTGCTTGATGTGAAGTTTTCCGTTTGTCCAGGAGGTGGTGCTGCATTCACCACCCTAGCAGCACCACTGGACTCCTCCAAGCTCGAGGAGCTGCAGGCCACTGTGCGTTCCCTACAAGAGGAGGCGGAGCTTCAGAGCAAGGGGCATCGTGAGCTAATGGCGAGTCTTGAGGAGGCGGGTCGTCAGAAGGCGGAGTTGGAGCGCGAGAAGGAGGAGGCCAAGGCGGAGAACGCAGAACTCCTGCAGAACTACAGTCGCCTCCAGAGTTCTGTCAGCGAGCTCCAGACCCGTGTGCAGGAGCAGCAAGGCAAAGCCCTACTCAAAGCCCAGCAGGACGGCGAGATACAGGCCATGAGAAGAGCACTTGCAGGTATCTGGGAGGCTTGAGGCTCCACCTTCTGGAACATTAGCTGCTCTTATCCGTTGACTAAAACGTAAATGCTGGTGTAGTCGCTTTAATTAATGCAGTTTGTTTCGTTTATACTGTTTTAATGTCCTAACGGACAACTGACGTTTACCTTTGTGGTGTTCAATGTTTGTAGCTGCAGAAAAAGAGGTGTCCAGATTGACTTCTCTCACTGAAGTAAGTCTGCCTCCGATCCCCATCACCGATGCATCCGCGGCGTACGCAATATGACAAGTCATATCTCTAATATCAGGTCTGTTTCAAGCTGGATTCTTTTGTGTCTTCAGATGAATCAGAGTGAATCTAAGGCGGAGGTGGAGCACGCGGACATTCTGGAGCTCAACACAATCATCTCTAAACTAAGACAAGAGAAGGAGGCACTGGAGAACCAGAAGGTCATTTACAAACGCGTGATCTTGGATGAGTGACGTAGTTCTGTAGTTGATGAATACTTCGTCGAATAACAGTGGTCATATTTAAGTAAGAGATAACATGCTGTACTTTCTAAGTTGTTGCTAAATGCTGAATAAGTTACTTTCCACATACAAGTTGATGAATGTTCTTTATTGGAGTTAAATAACTGACCCAGGATTTGTCTGTTGTTAACTGTAATAACCTTTGAGATAATTTGGCATTTTGAGTTTTTAACGTAATTTCCTAAAAATGAAAGTAAGGAGTAAATCATGTGGTCTGCCTGTAGTGATTAATGCCCTGTTGACTTCTGTGGGTGCAGTCAGAGTTGACTGAGAGACTAAGGCAAGCTGATGAGAAGTTGGCGTCAGGTGAAGCAGAGACCTGCGTGGACCTCCACCTGCCTGTCTCCACCTTGAAGAGCCAGCTGGAGCAGAAGGAGCAGGACCTCAGACGAGCATATGTCAGCATAGACACACTCTCGGTCGAGCTGGAGGAACTCGACCGGCAGAACCAGGAAGCCACCCAGGTTGTTCTCCTACCAGCCTGAACATCTGATTCATGTGGTGTTTTTGCTGATCTGACTGCCTAAATCTTGTTTGTGGAAAGAATTAATGTAATATTTTTTTCTTTAGCATCTCATCAATCTGAAAGATCAACTGGCTGGACAGAAGTCCCAGGCAGAGGCTGAGATTACCTGTCTGAAGTCAGAGCTCGCCACCTCACTCCATGACAAGGAGACACTACAACAAGAACTGGAAACTCAAATGGAGAAACTTAGTCAGAGTGCCTTTACCCTCAATGAGCTCCACATGGGGAAACAACAGCTGGAGTCCGTAGTGAAGGAGCTGAGGGACAAGTTAAGTAAGTCCCAGGAGTCTGGTAAGGAGGCACGTCAGGAGTCCTCCGTCCTGAAGAGGGAGCTGCTAGAAAAGGAGACGCAGCTGGCTGCTGTTCGTGATGAGCTGAGTGAAACAAAGGAACAGGGCAATGAAGTTGAGGGTCAGCAGTTGGTTCTCGAAGCGAAAGATAAGGAAATTCAGACTTTGATGAAAGAACTAGGAGAATTAAAGGTCTCGTATGAGAAAACGTCATCTGAGGACTTTGAACTGAAGATGGAGAACAAGAAGTTGAAAGAACAATGTGTTCAGGCTCTTGAGAAAGTTGAGAATCTTGAGCGGCAGTTACAAGACAGCCAGGCTTCCAACAGCAGGGTAACCTTGGAGAAAGATACTCGTATTGAAGCTTTGAAACTGGAGAAGAACCAGATAGAAGGGGAGCTGTGTCAAGCAGAAAGGCAACTATCAGATCAGGCTAAACAGTACCAACAGACCATAGAGGATCTGACTAGAGCTCGGTCACTGGACGCCTCTGCGTTGCAGATGGAGCACGAACGTGCCGTGAAGCTAAACCAGGACAAGGACCTGATGATTGCAGAACTAAAACGTGAGCTGGACCAGGTTGTGTCTGACCACAAAGACACCAGTGAGATGCTAAACATGACCGTGGCCGGACAGAAGCAGCTTACGGACCTTCTACAGGAGAAGGACGCTTTTGCAGAGTCGCTCAAAGCTCAATCCTCTGAAGCACAGCTGGAGGCGGATGCCGCCGTCTCGCAGGTAAGGCAAGAAAATGACACCCTCAGGAAATCGGTAGAGGAGAAGGACAAGCAACTCGGAGCCATGAAGGAAGAGAACAGCCATCTGAAAGAAGAAATCGACCGCCTGAGGGACCAGCAAAGCAGACCGCAGCCACTGTCCGAACCGAGGACACTGGACATCATCACGGAGCTGGAGACTGAGGTCACGCAGCTCAAAGCCTCAAGAGAGCGACTCGAGGCAGAGGTGGGGGGTTTGAGGACCTCATCAGAAGAGCAAAGGGAATTGCTTTTACAGTCGCAACAGGCTCTGCGGGTGCACCAGAGCGAGCTGGAGCAGGCCCGGTCGAGACACGAGCAGAGCACGCTCAATTATGAAACGCTCATCGGCACCAAGGATGAGGAAATTGCACGACTACAGGAGGAGATGGACAGGCTGAGCGCACAGAGACAAAGTCAACCTCAGACTGTGGACATCCTTCAAGAAGACAAGACTCGTTCGCTTAGCGGTGAGAATGGCAATGAGAAGCACGACTTATCCAAGGTGGAGATTGAAAGACTTGTGAAGGGCATCAAGGAGAAGGAGACGGAGATTATCCAGCTAAACGAAAAGAACCTTTCTTTGACCAAACAGCTGGACCAGCTTGTGGTCTCTCGCGACGAACTTGGCAAATTGTCACAGATGGTCCTTCAGAAGGATCTAGAAATCCAGGCGCTGCACGCACGCGTTTCGGGAGGACACGGCCAGGACGTCCTGTTGCTCCAGCAGCAGGTGCAAGCGTACGCAGTGGAACGAGAGCAAGTTCTCGCCGTGCTGAACGAGAAGACGCGCGAGAACAGTCATCTGCGTTCGGAATACCATCGCATCATGGACATCGTCGCAGCCAAAGAAGCCGCCTTGCTTCGACTTCAGCAGGAAAACCAGCGTTTATCCTCCATGAGTGACCCTTCAGGCAGTCAGGAAATGTTCAGAGAAACCATTCAGAACTTGTCTCGAATCATTCGTGAGAAGGACATTGAGATCGACGCCCTCACCCAGAAATGCCAAACGTTGGTCACCGTGCTTCAGGCGTCTGGCGGAGACCCCGGAAGGGGTGGGTCGGGTAGCGGCGTGAGCAGCAACCAGTTCGAGGAGCTTCTGCAGGAGCGAGACACCCTCAAGCAGCAGGTGAAGAAGATGGACGAGTGGAAGCAGCAAGTGATTACCACGGTGAAGAATATGCAGCACGAGTCTGCGCAGCTTCAGGAGGAGCTCCTCAAGCTTCAGGGGCAGGTGTCCGCGGACAGCGACTGCAGCTCCCAGCTCTCCGTTGACTACGCCAGGCTCATCCAGAGCTATGAGCAGAAGGAGAAAAAGCTAGGGAACTTGAGTCAAGAGCTCGCCCAGGTCCAGCAGACCATTAGCCAGCTCACCAGCACAAAAGACGTCCTGCTCGGGAAGCTGGACGGCGTCGCTCAGGCACCTGACACCCCCACGCCATCCGCCCAGGTGGCAGGACAGCAAGTCGAGGTTGCAGCTTCGAGCCTTCAGGTGGCAGGGCCGCGCCTCCAGAATGAGAATTCGCTGCCTGAGCTGGAAGCCTTGCGCAGGACGCTAGCAGAGAAGGAGAACCTGATAAGAACTCTTCAGGAGAACAACCACCGCCTGGCGAATTCGGCGTCCTTGTCGGAGAGCGAACAGAGGGGCCACGTGGAGGAGCTGAGGCAGGCGCGGGACAAGATGGATAACCTCCTGCGCTCCCTCCGAGAAAAGGACTTGCTCATCAAGACCAAGGGAGACCAGCTGAACCAGGTGAGTCTCAAGATACTGTTGCTGTGATGGATCAGATGCTTTTGTTGAGCAGGGGCATTTGGAGGACCTCGGGACGATCTAGTGAGCTGTTGCTCAGTTACTCTGTGAGCTGTGTCCGTTTCAGACATTTATCTCTTGCAGGACAAGAGGCCAGGTTCTGCTAAAAGGATATGCAAATGTTTGACAACAGATTCTCATTGGTTCACGTTGCTATTCATACATTTGCATAAGTACGGCATCTCTCCCATTTTGTAGGTGAGCGAGAGTTTGCGAAATCGTGAGAATGACAACGAAGTTTTGAAGCAAGCCGTCACCAACC
Organism: Brachyhypopomus occidentalis; assembly: GCA_020368025.1. Lineage (NCBI taxonomy): Eukaryota > Metazoa > Chordata > Actinopteri > Gymnotiformes > Hypopomidae > Brachyhypopomus > Brachyhypopomus occidentalis. The sequence continues at coordinate 3,180,909 of JAGXOD010000010.1, read as the reverse complement.
TGAAGGAGCGCACTCTCATCCTGGAGCTGGACGTCAAGAAACTGCGGGAGGAGAACGAAAGCGTAGCGTTGAAGTCGCGCGAGAAGGAGACAGAGTTCCGCGCGCTGCAGGAGACCAACATGCAGGTGTCGCTGTTGCTACGGGAACGAGAGTTCGAGTGGAAGGCTATGAGCGAGAAGGCCGCAGCCGTGGAAAAGTTGCTAAAAGACCGTGATCAGGTGTGTGTGTGTCATTTACAGCATTCAGCCCTTAAATAATGTGTGGAATCGCTGCCTTGCTATAAAGCGTGTGTGTGTGTGTTTTAGGGTAAGTCCGGGGAACTGAACCAGCTGCTTAACGAGGTCAAGTCCATGCAGGAGAAGGCGGTTTTGTTCCAGCAGGAACGAGACCAAGTGATGCTGGCTCTGAAACAGAAGCAGATGGAGACCACCGCCCTGGTGGCTGAGGTAGGAACACCTGCGGGCAGGTGTGGGTCCGCTGTTGGCCCCCTGCGGTGGTCCGGCGCTCCTTCGCTTTGACCCGTCGGGCTGCCGTAGCGTTTGACTCCAGGCCGGTGTCGCCGTCTGGGTTACAGCTGCAGCGCGCAGGCGAGCGTGAGCGGCGGCAGACGCAGGAGCTGGAGAGACTGCGGCGCCACCTGCTGGACGTGGAGGAGTCGTACACGCGAGAGGCCCTGGCCAGCGAGGAACGCCAGCAGCAACTCCGCCGCAGGCTGGCGATGCTTGAGGAGAAGCTCGCCTCGTCCTCCAGCGCCGTCGAGAGCGCCAGGTCCGGGGAAATCCCCCTCCAATCACCCCAGGTGGAAGCTGTTTACGCCGCCACGCGACTGATGGTGTCTGTCTGTCTGTCTGTCTGTCTGTCTGTCTGTCTGTCTGACTTCAGTCAGCAGGCCACTCTACAGGTGGAGTCTCTGCAGGAGCAGCTCAACGGTGTGGTCAAGCAGAGAGACGAGGCCCTTCTCCAACTTCATGCCGCGCAGGAGCAGGTCAACCAGTACGCAGTATCCCTCTCCAACCTGCAGATGGTACTAGAGCAGTTCCAGCAAGGTTAGGCACACTAGACCTGGCTTCTCTCTCTGTCTCTCTCTCTCTCTCTCATGCTACCCTGTCAAGACATTTAATCACTAGCTCAACATCTTTACCTACAGTACCCAGTGCCCTGCAGATACACCCTAGAGTCCCAGCGTTGTAGACTCAAGAATCATAACAGTTAATGGCTGCTACGTATGGGAGCAGAATACATTTGAAATAAACGTATTCTCTTTCTACATGTATGCCCACTAACACACACACACACACTATCTCTCTTGACTCTCAAACACCCACCAGAGGAGAAGGCCATGTACTCGGCTGAGCTGGAGAAGCACAGGAAAGAGAAGGAACAGTGGAGAAAGAAAGCAGAGGCCCTGGAGGACAAGGCTTCCGCCCTGCAGGTAACACACACACACACACATTCTTGCTCCCTTTTCTCTCTGCTGTCATCCTGGTGTACAGCAAAATATGGTTTGAACATTATGCATGCTCTGATCCAGTACAGTGCTTGTGTGTAAGTGTGTGTGTGTGTGTTTCTCCTGGTGAAGCTCAATCTAGACGAGGCGAACGCAGCCCTGGATTCGGCTTCTCGCCTCACCGACCAGCTGGACGTGAAGGAGGAGCACATAGAGGAGCTGCAGAAGCAAGGTGTGTGAGGAGCGTGGAGGATCCACACACACGTTACACACGCGCATGTTATGCACACACCTTACACACTCCAGATTCAGCTAGTTGTGGTGGTACACACACTTTCTAATTGTATCTTCATAACCTTCTGAACTTGTTCATAACGATGTCGGGATTAAATCAGCTGTCTGTCGTTTACATAATCCTTCTGAGAGGAACCCACTTCCCACATCTCCTCTTGCAGAATATCTTGCAGAATATCTTGCAGAATATCATGCCTGCGGACGTGTGTTATATAAAGAGCCATAAATGCAACAATATTTCTGACGTGCCTCATAACCAGTAAATACCTTCAATGATAGACGTAGCTTCACCACCTTCAAGGAGAGGCTTGGGACCTGATGTCTGAGCCTCCATCTTGCAGTTGGAACTGCGTTCCCCTCAATGCTTTGGGAATAAAACTCCGGGATCCATGAAGGAGTGCCTGCTGCTTCCTGTCTGGGGTGTGATGAAGCACCCAGTCACCATCCTGCGTGCACCTGCCCCTGAGCTAAGGGATTTGGGCCGACGCGGCCCCACTTTGAACGTCAGCCAGCAAAAGGTCTGTGCTGTTTCCTGGATCGGCTCAGTACAGGTGGATTTGTCTCTTGGAGTGGAATGGATTAGAATATTCTCCGGTTTCACTGCTTGTCGTGGATTTACGGTCAAGCAGATCGCCTTCGTTCAGCGTCCTTAAATAGATGGCAAAAGCGGAAGGAACACTTAATCCGTAGCCACGAGACCGATGGAGTCTGGTGAAGACGGCAGGCAGGGATGGATTACCGATCGGGCCAGTGAGGCCAGGACCCAGGGACCTTGGGGGGGGGCCCCAGAGCATAAGGCCCCGGGCTGCCCACAGACTGGAAGATTCCAAAGATGCTTGTGCACAGGGGCAAAACCATGACCCGTCCCTGCCTGTGGATGAGTGTGAGGGAGTGTGAGGGAGTGTGAGAGCGTTGTCGCCGCCCTCTAGCAGAGACTGCAGTGATGTTCAGGATGAGGGGTTTGCATTCCTCCATCTCCTCACTGACAGATTATTTTATTGGTCAGACCCGCCAAACTCTTGGCTGAGAGAGAGAGAGAGCACATTTCTGTTTTTCCATACACTCTGTTTTTTATTATCTACCTTTTTTTTCCCTCTCCTCTCTTTCTGTCCCTCCTCCTCCTCCTCCTCCTCCTCAGCGGTTGCCAGGGTGATGCTCTCCCTCTTTTTCTAATTGTGTTCAGCCAGAGATCAGTAAGGGTGGAAGGGAGTCTGACGGATGTGCCCGGCCTCGTGCGCTGGCCGCACGCTGTACATTTACCACAGAGAATGGGGAAAGGGGGGTAGGTGGGTGGGGGGTAGGTGTGTGGGGGGTTGGGGGTATGGAGACCTGCCGTGCACTCTGGAACATCCACAGCCCACATTCCACTGCAGTTGCAGCCATGAGCACGTTTTCATTTTCCTGCTTTCTTATCGAGATCCTCAAGTGATCCAAACCCAAGTGGTCTGCTTAGAAAAACGTTTCATCCCGGTGGTGGTCTCTCTCTCTCTCTCTCTCTTACTTTGTCTTTCACTGTCAGTGTGCTGTGTGCGCGTGTTTTCTCTTGCATTACATCACTACATCACAAAATAAAACCTGCTTACGTCTCTGTTTTAGTGCCCACATGAACGCATATACAGAACCCACATAGGCTAAATGTCCAGACTGTGGTTCATCACATGCACTCACTCTCTCTCTCTCTCTCACACACAGACACACACACATGCAATGAGAGGTACAGACATTTGTTAGTTTGTTTTAAAAATCTTCTGAAAGCGCTAAAGCAGCAGTCGGTTAGACTTGCACAGTAACTACTCATGGAAGTTATGATGGAAGTTTTCCTTAGTGTGTCTAAAGTGAGCAATGGTGTGTGTGTGTGTGTGTGTTGGTGCGGTTGCAGTGGCTGTCAAGCAAGAGATGTTGGATGAAGCTCAGAAAAAGCTGACCAGCCTTCTCAACAGCACGGAGAGCAAAGTAGACAGGTAAGACGTTAAAAGCCCCAGCCTGTCAGGCGATGCTGCCTGTCAGGCGATGCTGCCTGTCAGGCGATGCTGCCTGTCAGGCGATGCTGCCTGTCAGGCGATGCTCCCAGACCAAACACAGCTCAGTGTCTGTAGCTTTCACTGTTTTCCTGGACTGCTGTGAGTAACACCCTCCCCCTCCCCCTCAGAGACCTGATGAGGAATCTCTTTTTGGGGTATTTCCACACCCCACGAAACAAGCGCGTAGACGTCCTGAGACTGATGGCTAATGTGCTTGGACTGGAACGAGATGAAGTGGACAAGGTGGGACACCACACCCTTACTCTACCTCTCCTCCCTACTCTCCTCCTCAATCTCCCCCTCTCCTTCTTCCATCTCTTCCCCCTTTCTCTCCCTCCCTTTTCCTCTGTCTGACCTCTCCGTGAATGTCGTTTGAAATGTAGTTTGGTCTGCCCTTCAGCTTCACCACAGGGGGACAGAAAGTCTTCGTCTGGGCTCACGGGCGTGAACCTCCTCATCAGAGCGAGAGACCCTCTGGGCTTAGCCCACAACCCAGTGGTCTGATTACCCTTTGACAGCTGCAGAGGTCCTAATGACCTTTCGTGCCCCCTGAGGGTTGCGAGGTCAACACAGCAGATGCCGTCTGTAGTCTGCTGTGCACGAGCGAGGCTCGTATTGGCACCTACAGAGAATTCTCTCCGCCGAGGTTTTAGGGGCCGCGGGTCAGTCACGTCGCGTGCAGTACATGCTTTTGATTCAGATCGTTTATTAAGTAATTTATTCGCACCAGCTGAGTGGTTGGTAATGACATTCACAGCTATGAGCTCGAGTTGGGCTGGACTGAGTTCAGTAAGTGAACTGTTGATTTTGGAAATCAGCAATTTGGCGTCATTTGCATAAAGATGTTAGAATCACTACAGATGTTAGAAACTATTAGAATAATAGTCTGCTTTTCAGATCATAGCTTTGTGGCTTTTATGTGAAATGAGGGAGCACACACTCTCACACACACACACACACACACACACATACAGAAAGAAGGAAAGTTGTCCAAACCTATCCAAATACCTTTCAGAAAGTATAAATGAAACATAAGCTAGATGGAATGCCACAAGCAAACAGTGATTGTGTAAGAGGGGAAGAGAGAAGGACCAAAGAGACGCGTCCAGACCTGTCCAGTTGCCTGTCCATTCAAAAAAGAAAAAAACAGAAAGCCGAAGGAAAGGACAGAGGCCGTGGGGTCTGAGAGCGTCCCTCATTACAAATATGCCTTTACTCCAGCAGCTCTGCAGGTGGGCTGGAGTCCAGCTGTCCAACTGTCCCTGAACAGCTGCGTTCTGAGGTTTAGGCCATCAGTGGCCACCTTTAGTGTTCCACAGAGGCTTCTGGCTATATATTGACTTATCTCTCTCTCTCTTCTCTCTATTTCTATCTCTCCCCCTCCCTCCCTCTCTTGAAATTCCACCGTTCATGCCTGTGGGGTTGTTGTGGTGGTAGTGGTGTGGCTTTTATTTATTTATTGGCTACAGCGCTGAGGTTTGTGGCACTGTTTGATATTGTCACATTTAGAGCTGAAGACTGTTCTGGGGTCAGTTTTTGTCGGGGGTTTATGGACTGAGACTGAAATTGAGTTCACTTGGGCGGCTCTGGACTGCTGTGGGGTTTTGATGACATTCAAACATGTGGTTTGGTTTCTAGGAAAGACGAGGGGATTTTTTTTTTTCTGTGTGGTCATTGATATCAGGTATCAGGCTGTGTTTGTCTGAGCTAAAAGCCTGTTTTCATGAACACACAACGTGCTTCCCTACTGTTCCAATGACCTGTGTATATCTCCCTCTCTCTCCCCTCTCCCTCTCTCTCTCTCTCTCTCTCTCTCACCCGCCCAGCTGTTGTATGAAGTGGGAGGGAGAGGGGTGACTAGTTGGGTCTCTGGCTGGTTGGGGGGCAACAGAACACAGAGTGTCCCCAACACACCCCAGAGACCCACACAAGGCCAGAACCCCAACGGGGTGAGTCTTCCACACACATCACAGGCTTCAGCATGTGTTACACGCGCACTCAAAAAAACAATGAATCAAAATGTGATTGTAATAAGTAATACGTCAGTTGGGGAACAGTTAATGTGGATACACAGTCACACTCGTCCATCTGCACGTTTCAGTCTTTCTCTGAGATGTTTGTAAAGTTCCTGGAAGTGGAGTCCAGTCCAGCTGCCCCTGCTCCTAAACTGCCTGTTTATGACATCAAGCCCCTGAGTGCGCCCCCTGCTGGTCGGAGTAGCGCCAGCACACTGGCAACAGGTACCGCACTGGGGTCTGGAGGCAGTACCAGTTATTTGACAGTTATTGATGACCGAAAACGATGTTTCCGTTATTATCTATTATTCTTACTCAAGTGGACTCCTGTTGTCCTGGTGGGTTTTGTCTGACCTCGTCTGTGTTGTTGTCCAGGAGCGGCAGGTCCAGCTAGGCGTGGCCTGGAGTCCAACCCTTTCCTGGCACCTCGTTCTGCTGCTGTCCCTCTGTTGACGGCAGGCGGGACAGTGGGCGGGGCTGGGGGCGGGTCCGGCAGCGGCCACCTGCTCATGAAGCCCATCTCAGACGCTCTGCCCACATTCACGCCCGTGCCTGTGTCAGCCGAGGCCAGCGCCGGGGCCGTGCTCAAAGACCTGCTCAAGCAGTGAGTGGCTGCTCGCGCCGCCACTCAAAGCACTTTAGCCAATAGGCAATGCCATAGGCACTACAGGACCCCCTGCAGGACAGCAGCGGTGACCGAATGGTGTTTGTCAGGTCGTCTTTAAAACTGCACACCGTAAAAGGACGAATTACAAGACCGAAGACTAAATGATTCCTTTTTGTCTCTTTTTCCTTTGCTCATCGCTTAGCAAATAACACCGTACGGTCACTGTAAAAGCAATTGAGTTACTTCCCCAAAACAGAATAATTCCAGCAGCCAGTTTTCAGTGTCATTCATTTGTGGGACTGAATCATAATTTGACTCGAACTGTTGCGACACGTTACCCTGAGCTGTAGGGGGCGACAAACCACTGCATCAACCCCCCCCCCCCGCCAGTGTTTTCTCGCCGCCCGTAATCGGAAGTGCTTCTCGGGGTTTGAGACCGGAAGTCCTCTGGTGCTCGTGCTTCGTTTTGATGGGGTTGCTGCTCCGCGGCTGCCCCACGCCACCTACCCGCCCGTGCCACCTACCCGCCCGTGGGATCCGGTGGGCCTCCACCGTGTCTGCGAAAAGCATAGCGACAACTTTGCTAAACACCACCAACTGCTCTCTCTCTTTCTCCAGATGGTCGCCCACTAGGCGGTTACAGTAATCAGTATAATGAACAGTTTCGGTTTGACAACTGAATATTATACTTCTGCTATGTATATCTATGCTATATAAATATATAGTTATATAAATGCAAATCATTTGTATTTTTTTGGAGTTTTAATTACATGGGGATTGGTAGGAAAGTTCAGCAGTTGGACCTGGAAGTCTGACAAAGCAGTAAAAGAGAAAGCAATGTGTGTATATATCACTGAATATTAATAACCACAGAAAGACGCAGCGCATGATATTGCGCTCCCAGAATGAAGGCTCGTGTTCCATATGTAAATTAAGGTGTTTTTAATAATCAATCAAAAAAAGGGGAAGAAAAGTATTTTCCACCAAACATCAAAGGATGAGCTGTCACTTCTTTTGTCTCTGTAAAAAATAAACTGTTTTATGCAAATGTGGGCTAAGCAATACTTGGTTATGACTTTTGGAGTTTGAGTGTGTACTGTTATTAATATAATGGTTGAGCGTTTCCTGAAGATGGGTTTGTTCAAATTTATAAATCTTTTGGGGTTTAGGACACAGCTAGTGATTTGAATTTGTGTTACTCATACAATGTTTGTTACACCAAGCAGAAATAAAAGACCTCTGCATATGCCAAGTTGTGAAGTTTTTTGGCTAGTAAATGTTACTTTCTTTACCCTCTTACCATGATGACCATATGAAAGATTCAAGTTTAGATGATCGGCAACTCCAGAAGAATAGAAAGTCCAGAGTATGATGTCTTCATTTGTGTCATGACCTTTCACCTTCACTCTAACACTGATGAAGCTGTTGCGAACAACAAGAGTACACCTATGGTCATGTGGTTTGGGTAGTGACCGAAAGAATAAGATCGCAAATTCAAGTGGCTGAAATGAGTTTGCTCCGGACTCTCCCTTAGAGATGTACGGTCATCCGGGAGAGACTTGGAGTAGAGCCGCTGCTCCTCCATGTAGAGAGGAGCCAGTTGAGGTGGTTTGGGCATCTGGTCCAGATGCCACCTGGGCGCCTCCCTAGGGAGATGCTCTGGGTATGTCCAACTGTGAGGAGACCCCGGGGAAGACCCAGGACACGCTGGAGAGATTTATATCTCGGCTGTCCTGGGAACGCTTCGGTATACCCCCAGAAGTGCTAGAAGAGGTGGCTGGGGAGAGGGAAACCTGGGCCTCTCTGCTTAGGCTACTGCCCCCATGACCCGGACCTGGATAGGGGGTTGCAAATGGATGGATGGATGAATTTCTAATATTTTAAAGGTTTAGACAGAACAACGTCAAATATCTTAAAATTCTAAACATAATCAAGAACTGCAGAGTTGCAGTTTTTCCTCGAGCCAAATGTCAAAAATGTAATGTAGCATTTGAACCAACCTCAGGTTTTATGGATTTTAATAAATTTTTCTTGGGGCAATGACTGTTTTAAAGTTTAGGAGTTCATGTAATCTTATCAACTGAGGGTAGCTAACTACTAGTTCATATCTCAGTTTTGTTTTCTTGTGTTGTCTTGGGCTTTCCAGGAATATTCTGTTGTCACTACCATTTTATAGACTCCACTCGTACTTCTGAATTTAGGTCTGATTTGCAGGATGTAATTTAGTAGTTCTCACAACGCCTGTGGTTTGGGACACCATCTGACCGACTTGGCATCCAGTCAGAATGGCGAAGACTTACGGCGAGACTCGGGTGGGATGGGGGCGGGGCAGGGGCGGGGTCTGGTCTGGAATTCCAGCAGTAACATAGCTTATCCTACTGACCCAACAGGACCATGGTTGCTGTTTCCTCCCTACAAGCTAATGGGATTCCTGGCACAGTTTAATGGTTTGAATCAGCAGCTATCAAGACTCGTGCCCCGAACTTGTGTATAAGAAGAAGTAATAATTTCAAGCAGCACGCTGTCAATTACATTCAGTTGTTTAAAAAAGTATTTGGAGTAGCATTAGTATACATTTTTTGAAATACTCAAAGCTTGACATGTATATGCAAGTGTAGTATATGTGGAACTCGTCTGTACAGTAACTGGATTCAGGGCATAAATACAGAGGTGTTGGGAGTCAAAATGTGTTCAAATATGGCCTGTCATTGAATATACCGTAGTTTGTAGTATTTACTATAACATAACATACTATTTAAGACTGAAAACTGCCACGTTCATTCCAATAAAATGCTTTTGGCTCAAAGATGGACTGTATGTATATCTTCACATAGTTACATAGGTTTCCCTCTTTGCATCTGACTCTACTTGTAATAGGAGAGATCTGGAGATTCTAGAGTAGACTGTAATAATTTAAGGTAGGGTCAAGTTCAAATACAAGCTGTCTCCACACAGCCAGGCAAAATAACACTGCCCTCCTTAAAAGCACCTGATATGAACGTCCTGAATTCCTCTGCACCATTCCTCTCTTAGGACACTGTTAGTCCAAATTATCCTCAACTTGTAGGATTCGCTCGTCAGTCTCTGATTAAAGCTTGTGTTCAGCCTAACTAATGTTGTGCATCAACACCTCTTTGCTCTTGGCACTGTCTTTGAGGGCCCTTCGAGGAACTATGCAGATGCTGGTCTCCGGGAGCAACCTGTAGGGACAGTTACCTGGGTGATGTGGGGGACTGTGCAACCTGATGCTCTCTGCCAGTCTGCCGGCGCCTGAAGGGTCTTAAAGCCCTTGGTTTCTTTCGGTTCGGTAGGCCGCCTAAGGCAATTCTGTGAGCAGCAAACCAGTACTTTAGGAAACAAAAGCATTGGTGTTCTGAGACTAGGCAGCGGGGAGAGAACTTTTCAGAAGAGAGTAACCTCTACAATGTGTTGGGCCTCCTCAAACCTCACAGCAGCAGACAAACCTCAGAGTATCAGATTTTAATTCCATAATCTTTCAGTGACAGTCAAAATGAAGGTGAGGTTCACAGGTGATGCAGACAAACCTTTGCATTACAAAAGGCCAGATTATGAACTTAACGATGAGTCGGAGTGTTTTGTTTTAGGGATCTGAGTTTGTCCTGAAGGTGCAAAAGTAACTGATAGCCTTGTCCATTTTCCTATGGCCTAGCTATGACAGAGTATAAACAACTCTAAAAGTATCACATTCTTGGCTAAGACATTTTAAGCATGTCTTGAGTTTTTGCTCCCTTAAGGCAATATTAAGATCTGCTGGAAGAACCTTCTTCACATCTGCTTCTAGGTAAGGACAGTAACCTGAGAGGACCAACAGTAGCCTCCTCTGAATTCTAGCAGTCCGCTAAACCTTACAAATTATTGCTACGTCATCTCATAACTCCACGGTCGCCCGCTTTTCGTTTTTTTCTCCCCTTTTCTATCGCTGGCTCGTGAAGCTCCAAGGCTGCTCACAGTGCGCGCGCTTTCGTTCCAAAGGGGGACGTCTGTGTTTGATAGAAGCCAGCTGTCGCCAAACTACACCGGGGCCCCGCGTATTTGCATTGCTAAACAGCCCGTGGAGTGGGCCGAGCAGGGAAAATAGAACATTTGATATATAAAATATATATATAATTCTTTGCAAGACACTCCCCCTTACTATTGCTCGATGCTCGGAGACGATTTCTTGCCTATGGTCTGAAGAACGGCCGGAAAGGGTAACTAAAACCAGGTGTCGACTTTCGCGTTAGCGCGCGGACTCGGGGGGCGCGCATTTTTGCGCATTGGTCCGAGGAGCAGTTACAATAGGTAGAAAGAAGAATTATCCTTGTTTCTGTTGGAAGGAATTTACAGTCGTTTTGCGTTTTTTTTCTGAGGGGGACCACAAGGATCCATAAAAAGATGTCATTTGAAGTACGTGGCTTGAGTTCCTCAGCCTACGAGAGGTTTGTTCATCTTTCCGGATCTTTAAAAAATTAATAGTTATTTGATTTAAGTCCCAAAATACAAATTATTTCCTCCAGGCAATTTATGAATGTTAATGTAATTATAAAAGGGTATGCTTGATTAACCTGGTCAGTGTCCAACCATAACATATGAATCTAAATGAATGGAGCCTTTTCGTGTATGACCTGTTGCTGAGGTGTTGTGGCCTTATTGTACGATGGTGTCTGTCCCTCTACAGAATGTTGACAGCTGTGATAGTTTTATTGTGCTGCAGTCAGTCTGTAAAAAGTCAGGTAAGTCTGGCCTCGCGCACGTCTCGCGCATGTTGAATCCGTCTATTTCACTTCGGTCTGGCACCGTTATGTGTGTGTCGCAACAAGCTTGTTTTCGATGTCCTTCGTGGTTTTCAAGATTTACATAACTGATTTCGACAGACTGTAACAAGAAATAAATGAAAACTCCACCATTTCACGTTTGTAATTCCACATACATGATCTTGACGCATATTAACATTTCGTGCCTTATCTGGTCGATCTTGTAACATACTTTTCAATTTCCACAGAGGTGCACGGAGGGATTTACCTACGAGCGTCGCGCCCGACAGTGCATCGGTTAGTAGGTCAAAGATTCTAACGCAAGGTTCGCTGAGATGATTGACACACTCAGGCGAAGACATAACGCATTGCTTCTTTCGTTGCAACGCAGATATTGACGAATGCCGGACGCTGTCAGATCCTTGTCGGGGCGACATGCGATGCGTAAACCAGAACGGAGGTTACCTGTGTCTCCCGCGCAGTCTTTACTCTCAGTCCTACGAAAGAGTCGAACAGCCGTCCTACCCCGAAACGTCCTACCCCGACACATCAGTTGGGTTTCCCGAAGTTTTCCCTCCCCAGCCTCCCATAGGCCCCGGCCCCGGTCCCGGGCCTGGCCCGAGCTATCCGATAGTGAGTCGCCCGTCCGCTCCTTGCATCCTTGGCTACACACTCGGAGAAGACGGCACGTGCGTAGGTAAGGCATCCCGTTAACGTTAACGTTTGGTTGCGCGAATTCAAAAAGCGACGTCGGCAGTAGTTTTCCACAAATACTATTAAGACACATTCTCTCAGTAACATATATGGGGTTTAGGTTTTAGTGATTTGTGCATTCAGTGTTTAATATGTAGAATAATGAAGCCTCGATCAGCATCATAGTTGTGCTAAAAAAAACACTAGTGGCACCATTTCAGCCTCTGCTCTCTCTCAGCCTTCCGGGGAAGAAACTACAAACCCAAGGGCAGATAATGTAGTGGCGCAGAAACTTACAGCCAGGAGCGGTGTGATACGGGGTGTCTCTCCAGGTTACATGAGGCCGAGCTGTGTTTTTAGTGCGTTTAAGTGGGTCACGTGTGTCTCGGGGTCTCAGACAAAGCACAGACATCATAAATCGAAGGGCTGTAATTTGCTCATATCTGCGGTGGTCTGTGAGTCTGCAGGCGAATCGACTCGACTTAAAGACTTTAGCAGAGTCTAAGCTCGCGCTAGCTCGTCTATTTCCGCGGAGCCGCAGATCTCTTAGTAAATTGAGGACGCATAAGAACTTGGAAAGGTTTTCATCTTAATTAGATATCTTATAACAGTGATCAAATTTGTTTTTTGGTTGTTCAGGATAGGCAAAATGCATCTCGTGTTCTTGTTTTAAGGAATAGAAACAATTAATTGAAAAATACCACCAGCCGACTAAATTTAATCAAATTCACAATGAACACTGTGGTATTATAAAACCCGATCAACATCAGTAAATGACATCTTTTTCTACCTGTTAACTTCTGATTCGCTAGAAGAAAATGTCTCATTTTGAAACGCCCTTTTCCCTGGAATGGAGGGTCTGACCCCAGTACCTGACTGTAAAATCTCAGGCAGTATGGTTGTCTGGAAATTGTGGCTAGAACCGTGTGACGTCTGGCATGACTGATTTTGTAGTAATGGCCAGTGATGATTTGATAAATTGTGTTTCAGGGTTCTAAGCTATGTGCTGTGTTTCTGTGGCTGAAGGGAAGCCCTGCCCTGTGGAAACTGCTCTCACTTTCCTGTCTAGCATCTTTTCAGGTCACTTTCGCAGGTTTGGAGCTTATGTTTGGGAGGGACACACGCTCCTTCTCACATGCACACACACACACACACACACACACACAAGCACAAATTTCCATAGAAAGCATGTTGGGGAAAAGCTGCATACTCTTGAAATCAAGTGGAAATGGGTAATAGATGGAAAATGGGGCCAGACACTCAGCTCAGGCTGCTAGTTTGAGTTTTGAGACAGATAATCACCTCTTTTGGGTATTAGTGGGAAATCGTGGGCTTTTTCGGGTCTTTAAGCCTTGTTTGGGTAAGCCGTGAAAGGATCCCACACTCAGACACCCGCTATTTCTGCATGTGCTCTTCCTCATGCCAACTATGAGGTCATGTGATGTTGAAGGACACTTCCCATTGGCACCCGGGTCGCTCCTGAGTGAGATGGGGTGGGGCTTTCAACTGTGGGATTTCAGATTTGTGTGTATGTGTGTGTGCGTGTTGGTTGTGTGGGTTGAAAGATGCAGTTATGGGCCAGAAACAACCCAGACCACAAGCATGCCATGACTTATCTGTCAGCCATGGCCCCGTCTATATGTATGTGTGTGTGTGTGTGTGTGTGTGCACACGCATGTGTGTCAGGGTTCTATAGAGTACAAAACTAGGAAAAGGTTCCATTGTTCTCAATGGTGGTCAGCTACAGCTACAGAAGACAAAAGCCCAGTTCTCAGAGTCCCTGAAGCCGTCCTGTCTGTAGCCCTCACAAGCCCACAGTCTGAGAGCAGTGCATTCTGGGCTTGAGTTCTGGAATTTGCCGAAGGTTCCGCCTGGCCGCAGCACCTGCGTGCTCTTCGTGTTTCAAAGAGCCTCCTTCCCGTTCATTCTGTCCGCGGGAGGTCCAGGGGCGCGCCCCGGCACGCGGGCCGATGATGTCACCGCTGAGGTCGTGAAGCCTGAAGGCTCTCTTTGTGTAATTTTTTCCTTTTTTTGCGAGGCAGGCCATCTTTCATCAGTGTGGCATGAGCAGCTAGCCCCAGGGCAGCGGCGCACGTGTCGGACCCAGGCCCAGGCATCGATAGGCATGCTTCACCACACCGGCTGGTGGCGGGGAGCCCCATCCCCAACCACTTGTAATCTGTTTAAGAACTAAGAGCTTCCACTTAAATCGGAGCGCGTTGAATAAAGCGCTTGGAAGAAACCGCTCAGTGAAATACTTCAGCCTGCTTGGATGCAGCCCAGAGCGACTGATAAGGAATCTGTTGTTATGAAACACGTTTATATTAAACCATAAATGCCACGCTAACCACTCGTCTTCCACCATGTGTATTCTGCCTGGCTATATACACTCACTCTAGTAACAGTGGTGTAATCTTTAAACATGCGTAGGTGTTGCTTGACTTAACAGGCCCACCTGGAGAGGAGACCTGCAGCGTAGATGACAGTGTTGTGTAATGGATTCTGATCATTCTTCCTTTAATGTTAATCTCTTTATTTTCACATGAGGTAAGCAGTGCGTCCAGGGAGGGAGATATGGGCCTTTCTTCTCTGGCTCTGACAATAGGCTCCGTGTGGCTGTTAGCATTTGTACAAAGGGTTGCCAGATTGCGTATGCATCACCTAAACGAACTGTGATTTGGAAGCCAACCAATAACTATATACTCAGTGATCACCTCCTGTAGATTTAGACTAGACTTACCTGCGTCTGGAAAGTTGGCCCCTTGCTCTCTCTCACTCTCTCTCTCACTCTCTCTCACTCTCGTGCTGTGTCTCTCACTCTCTCTCACACCCTCTGTCTCACTCTCGCCCTGTGTCTCTCACTCTCGCTTACTCTCTCTCACTCTTGCTCTGTGTGTCGCTCTCTCACTCTCTCTCTTTCACTCTCTCTCACGCTGTGTCTCTCACTCTGTCTCACTCTCACTCTCTCTTTCACTCTCTCTCTGTGTCTCTCACTCTCGCTCACTCTGTCTCACTCTCGCTCTGTGTCTCTCATTCTCTCTCACTCTTGTCTCACTGTCTCACTCTCTCCTGCTTCGCCTACCCAAATGGTCTTCCGCTGTCTCACTTTACCTCCACATTTTGACTCGGTCCTGAAGGTATTAAGTTTGGGCCTGTGCTCTCTTTAAGTCGGTCTATATAAGGAGGCGAACTGAACCGTCCCCAATGAGCACCCCCTCCCCCACCACCCGCCTCCTCTCTGCACATCTGGCCCCTCTGTGCCATGTCCCTTTGGTGCGCATGGGACCCACATGCTTGCCCCCCACCCCTCACTGGAGTGTGCACTCCAAAGTGCTAGCAGGTGTTGCTATTGGAATGCAGCCCAACTGTGGGTCCTTCTGTCTCCAACACCCCCACTCCCCCCTCCATGTGTGTGTAGGTCTGGCACCCAGTACAACCTGCTATCAGCCACCAGGTCAGCCTGTACAAACAAGAATAATTATCTACAGTTAACACACACCCCTCCTCTCTGCATACACAAATACACGCACATACATACACACGCACACACACGTTTCTTTTTAAATGTGTGACTTCACTGTCTGAGCACCAAATGTGTAGTGGTCTTTTTTGGGTTTGCTATGCCCACATATGGAAATACGCTGGTCGGGGGACCCGGTGATAAGAGAGAGAGAGAGAAAGAGAGTCAGAGAGAAAGAGAGAGGGACAGTTGAAACTCTGGGTCCAAGTTCCATTTTTGGAACTTCATTGTGCAAGAGTGTGTAGCTAATTACAAGGTTAGGCACTCGAAGCCTAGCGAGATTCAACTTACGAAGCCATAACATTGCTGCTTGTGCCCTGTGTTACTGCAGTTGGCCCGAGATCATTACTGGGGATTCCGTTCCTGCCTGTGAAAAGAACTGTACCTTTGATAGTTAAACATTAGCCTGTGGTGGTGAATAAGGAGGTAAGTGCTGAGGCTGAATCTCTGATAATAACATCACCCTCTTCCTCTCCTCTTCCAGACATCGACGAGTGCGAGACTGAATCCCACCAGTGCAATCCCACCCAAGTGTGTATAAACACGGCGGGCGGCTACACCTGCTCCTGCACCGAGGGGTATTGGCTGGTGGCCGGGCAGTGCCAGGGTGAGTGGCCACACCACGGTCCAATCAGGGAGCGGTAACATGGAAGGAGTTGGTGCCTCTGTCACAGAAGCGCTTGTGTGTAGAGCTGCATGATATATCATTTGTGACCATTATCACAATATTGGCCAAAGTGATCATATCGCTGATCATAACCTTTTTTAATGATCCGATTCTGTTCAGTGAGCGTATAGATAAATGTGACCCAACTAATGTACAGAATTTGGATACGATTAATGCATGTTTAGTCATACCAGGAGATTTATAAAGCAATCACAACATGTAGTAACATAATCATTATATAATGTTTTTGTCCACACTGAGCAGCTAGTGTGTACCACAAACCCAAACTGAAGCCACTCTGATTCTGTTCTGTGGATTCAGTCTGGAGTAACCCATTTTTTCTTCGGTGTACGCAGGCACATAACAAATGAAATAAAACATGTTGTTCTAAATAAAACTTAACTCTTCTTATAAAAAAGGAAAACATTTCTATAAATCTAGAATTCATAAAAAACTAAAAATGTATGAGATTTCATGATGTTAAACAGAGCTTCTTTTAGAATTTAGATTTAGATTTAGATTACATTAGCAACATTAGCATACATGCTACTCACACACACATGCATTCATCGTATGTCGTGTGCACCACTGCTCGGTCACTTCCTGTCAGTTTCTGTACTGCTGTGGCTGCTTGACTGTTTACTTCCTCCAATCATTATTTTTTGTGATTCCAAATCCCCTCTCGTTCAGATATCGATGAGTGTCGCTATGGTTACTGCCAGCAACTGTGTGCCAACCTGCCAGGCTCTTATTCCTGCTCCTGCAATCCAGGATTCAACCTGAATACCGACAGCAGGACGTGCCAAGGTACACACACACACTCACACACACACACACATAGAGTAATCCTAATCTAACACATTTTACATTTTAATTGTAATCTAACATACAAAACTGTCAATACGTTGATCTAATCTCCTGGATTATTGAAATTGTATTCTGCATCTCTTTCTCTCTCCATCTCTTGCTCTATCTCTCTTTCTCTCTCTCTCTCTCTCTCTCTCTCTGCAGATATAGACGAGTGTGAGACTAACCCCTGCACCCACGGATGTCTGAACTCGTATGGCTCCTTCATGTGCAACTGTGACGAGGGCTTTGAGATCGCTGCTGACGGAACAACCTGCATCGGTGAACAGAGGAGGACGCGGTGAAAAGAAGCGAGAGGAGGAGGGGAGAGAGGAGGAGGAGAGATGAGGGGAGGAGTGGAGAATGAATGGGAGGAAAGGAGAGAGGGGGAGAGCAGAAGGAGAGGAGAGGAGAGAGGAGGAGTGGAGAAAGGATGGGCAGAGAGGGAGAGAGCAGGAGGAGAGGAGAGAGGAGGAGAGATGAGGGGATAGGTGGAGAAAGGATGGGAGGAGAGGAGAGAGGGGGAGAGCAGGAGGAGAGGAAAGGGGGAGGGGAGAGGAGGGTAGGTGGGAGGAGGAGAGATAGACATAAGGCCCCAGGGCCAAGAGGCAGGAGAGACAGACGGTCTGATTGGAGGAGGACAAAGGAGAGCAATGAGAGTGAGACTGGATGAACAGATGAGGAAGGAGGGACGAGAGAAGAGAAGAACAGGAAAGACGAATGAGAAGTACATCTTTGTAAATGAAATTCATGAGCCTGAAGTTTTACAGTAAGATGTCCACACATATGGGTTAGGTCTGTTAGAAACGTGCAAGTGTGTGTGTGTGTGTGTGCTTGTGTGCAGGTCTGTTTCTGAAACCCTGTTCTCTCCCATCAGATCTGGATGAGTGCAGTTTCTCGGATTTCCTGTGCCAGCACACGTGTGTAAACACGCCTGGCTCATTCTCCTGCACCTGCCCACCTGGTTACTATGTGTTTGAGGACGGCAGGAGCTGTGAAGGTATTTATAACACCCTGGAAAATAAGGGGCATTACCTGTATGAAGGTTACTGTGCAATGTTAGTCATGTTTTGGAAGAATAGTGGATAACTCTGAATGTTTATAAATGGAAATTCTTGTTTGTGTTTTACTGCATGTGTTGTAATTGTGCCCTCAAAAGCGCTTTGAAAAATAATATAAATTAATAATTTTTAATTTGATGCTGTTTTGTCTGTACTGGTTGTTGATGGTGATTCTGATGACCTGAATGTTGTCCTGACCCCTAACTAACTGTTGTGTGTTTGATTTTGAAGACCTCAATGAATGTGAGTCTGGTAACAACACGTGTACAACAGCACAAGTGTGTTTCAATTTCCAGGGAGGGTACACGTGCCTGGATCCCCTCATATGTCCACCCCCCTACATAGACCTGAGCGATAAGTGAGTTGGAGATGAAAACACATCGGTTTTGTGATGTACATAGAGGGCATGGGTGTGGTATTCCAGTAATACTCCGATAATCTCCAATAATACTGAAACTGTCTTAGTTACTTGCCTACCAGGACGTGGTCTTTTGGTGGTATGTCTATTTAGTAGGCATACCACAGAGTTCTATCTTAATAACTCCTCTCTCGCTCTCTCTCTCTTTCTCTCTCTCCCTCTCTCTCTCTCTCTCTCTCTGTCAGTCAGTGCATGTGCTCAGCGGAGAACCCTCTCTGTCGAGAGAGGCCTTTCACAATTCTCTACCGCCACATGGACCTGTCCTCTGGACGCAGTGTCCCTGCCGATATTTTCCAAATGCAGGCCACCACGCGCTACCCAGGCGCCTTCTACATCTTCCAGATCAAATCTGGCAACGAGGGGCGAGAGTTTTACATGCGGGTGAGTTTTCAGGATCTTGCAGTCGACCGCAAATGCATTCCACTCCACCTGAGATTCTAGAAGGTTCTAGAATAGGTTGAGGATTACAGAATGTGGAACAAAATGCCTTGTCACTGAACGTTTAATACCAGGTGCAGACTACATATGTTTCCTTTGTCGTCAGGGCAAAGGAATTTTCATAGGTACAGAAATGCTATGTGATGTTGGAACTTTTGTGTTTGAAAAATAAAAATTGATTGCAGACTCTTTCCTGCAAGTCAGGCAGTGGCAAGAGGAGGACTGTATGGCATAAAGAATGAGCTAAAATGTCATGAGCATTATATAAATCTAGCTAGCTACCAGGTTCACTGGATATGAACAGAAGGTCTTGTGGAGACTTATTTGTATACAAAATGTATTAGGTTTTGAGAACTGCATACACTGATGAATGAATATATGATATGTTTTAATATCAGGTTGCTTTACAATCAGTGAAATCAAGCAGGATAACTATCAATTACAACTAAATCGTAACAAAACTGAGATGAATTAATGTAGTCTGACACTGGCATGACACCTGATATAGGTGTACATTTTTCACATTTTATCTACTGTTATATAAGTAACACCTATTTAGAGGTGTATGCGTGTGTGTGTGTGTGTGGCCAGTAGAGGGAGCCATACACATGTGAACAGCTGCGACATTCACGAGGAAATCTCACCTTTGTTTCATAATTCAAATCTACTTTGTGTCTTGTCTGGTCAGTGCACAATAAGCATCATGTGGGCTGGGAAGACATTGTACTTCAATAGCTTGTTTGCTCCAGGAAAACTCCAAGTTATAATTTACTGTAACTGAATTATGCTTGTTTGCTTTATGCTTGTCACTTTCTTTTCTCCACAGCAAACAAGCAATGTCAGTGCCACGCTGGTTTTGGCTCGGCCAATCAGAGGACCAAAGACAGTCGTCCTGGACCTGGAAATGGTCACGGTCAACAATGTCATCAACTTCCGGGGGAGTTCCATCATTCGCCTCACAATATTCGTCTCTGAGTACCCCTTCTAAAGCCCTGCAGATAACCTCTGACCTTCCACTTGTCTGGGCCTCTTACCTCCATCATGGACTTCCTGTTACTGCATTACCCATCAGGCAGCTGTGTTTGTTCATATCTGTCCTACAGTTGTGGACTGTATTGAACACCCTGGTCCCTCAACAGGACTGTGGTGTTTCAGCAGTTTGTGCCTTTTACCAAACTGTGCCTCTTTCATAATTGAAGTTAAATAAAGGTTATCTTTCCTAACCTCCATATCCACTTCATCCACACACTTTCATCCACTCAGAAGGATATTTATGTTTTTTCTTTATTATTGTGATTTTATGTTTGCATTTGTGTTTGTCTTTTAGGAAATAATTTCCTCATTCTTAAAGAGGCGTTTCACCACAGCATTAGGTACCCAACCCTTTTGCTCCAGTAAACTAACTGTGAAAGTGAACTTACGTGAAACTTGCATAAAGTTTGCAATTGTGTCAGCTCCCAAATTTTGAATCATGAGTCTCTCAAACTGGGGCTTCTCCTCGTGGGCATAACCAGATCTTTCTCCTCAGTACTGATGAAGGCTGTCATCATCTCCCATCAGCTTGTCCAATCATGATTCTCCTTTTACGTCTTCGTGATTTACCTTTGGTCCAAAACCCATCTATCCCATGGATCATATGTTGTGTATCTTTTTTTCTATTTGTTGGTGTAACAAGAGAGCCTGGTCAGTCAAATAAAGATGAACTTGATGACCTGAAAATCTGTTGAATGTGATTTAATCAAACTTTAATCAAACACCAAATCGCTAAAGGCAGGTTAATATTACTTGTGTTTTCAGTTATGTTCTATATTCAAGCTGTTAAACCCATTAGCGAGTTAAAGTCCATCGGCAACTGTATGAAGCGAGTAATTTGGTGGGGTAATGTTAACATATAGTAAGCTCTCTAATAAGCCTAGCTTCTGAGTATGGAGTATTTTAATCACACGTTTTAGTTAAGCCGCCTGGTTACGTTACCTAACTTAGCTAGACAGCTAAATTCATGAGTCGTTCCACAGGAATGAATAACTGAAAAAGCTGTGAAATCGTCTCAGTTAAGTAACAAGCAGGGCATTTTCAATGTAATTGAAATATTCCTTTTGGTCAGAACTGCATGTGATTGAATGGTGTGCTGTTTACTTTCTAAAATAAAGTGCATTGCATTTCACTTCCAGACCAAATGATCGATGTGATGCAGGTGATTAGTTTAAACAGAAAAATAGCCATGCTTTGTAACCTTTAATTCATCAGACAAATAAAAAAAAACATGTACATGCAATAGACAAGAACTGTAAACAGATGCAGGCGAAAACACTGCTGGGAAGAATTATACAGTTAGTACTTAACATGGCAACAGTTTTATTGATGAATAGGTTATGGCCAAATCATTATATTGAAGCTGTAAAATATGCTACTAGGTGAAATTAGCATAAGAAGTGCAAATGCTGTTTTCATGTATATTGAAGCATTAAGTGCAAATTGCATTAGCCATTTTTTCCTCACACACACACGAACACACACGCACGCACGCACACCCTCACTCACACATACACACAAAACAAAAACCCAGCGGACACTATGACCCAGTCCCGGGGCAGAGGTGCACTTACTGCCGCGAGGCTTCCAACCGCACCTGTAGAAACGGCGCGCACAGCGCGTGCGTTCCACTCCACAGACCTGACAGCAAAGCAGGTATAATCGGTCCTTGGGGCTGTGATTAATCGATTATTATTGTATACTGCGATTATTGTGTACGTTATTTGCACATTATACATGGTGGACAGACGCTATGAAAACCGGTGACTTACTGAAATTTTTGTCTGGTGGAAATTCAGGTAAACTTAACCATAACATACTTAATTTTATAATTCTTTGGTCTGAGAAAAGTTATGTTTATAGTACACAAGTTATCATTATTTATCTAATCAGGATAACCAGCTCAGCTAAACCTTGGAGAGGCGTTCAAGCATATTATTAAGTGAAAACACACCTAAGACTTATCTTGAAGTCTTCAGTATGGCAATGGAATGTATTAAAAACTGCTGCAAGATTTTTATGACTAAGGAAGAAGAACCGCGCGTTCAAAGTAAGTCAGAACTCTTTCTCCTGATATTGTAGGGTGTTACTTCGGTGGTCAGCTTATATTAACTTTGCAAAACAACACAGTTGAACTGATCGCATATAAAATCTTAACAGGTGTGGGGTGATATTTTTGTCTTTTGGTATATCGTGGCGTTTGCTCTATGATTGATCTATTCAATTTGCTCGTTGCAGTAATCGAAGCGCGAGTCCTTGAAAAAGAAACGGTAGATACCGAAGGTAAGAGAAGAATTGGCGTCTCGGAGGATTATCTCCTCTCCAAACTGCCCCCTGATGGCAAAGAGGTCCCATTCGTTCTCCCATCCTTCAGACCGTCCTACGTGCAACCCCGAGGGTCTCAGTATAACTTTCAGAGCGGGCTACACGGTGAGACTTTAAAAACAAAATTTTCAAAACCTCTCCCATGTTGAGTATAGATGTAAAAATTCCATGTGGGGACTGTGAACGATTGAGTGCAAGAACTTGCAAATATATGCAAAAAACAAACAAACAAATAAAAAAAACAAAAACATAGGTCAATTTTCTGTAGGTTCGGCAAGGGTCACATATGCAGAGAGGAAGGCAGAACTTTCTGGTACCAGCCCGATTGTATATGACCCCAGCGGACACTTTCTCCCTGGTAATGTGACCAGCCATGCGTCCCCAGGGTCCGTGAGACGACCCACTATGAGAGGCTCTTCCCCCCTCCGTGCTTTGGGTAGGTCATTGGTGCCTCTTCACACACCAGGGTCAGCAGCGTCCTACACGTAGCACCATCCTCTGATCAGAAACTCTGACAGAACCCTTTTGGTTGGGGGTCTAGTTCTAGAACCCTTCACAAAAGCAGAACGGAGCCTGTGCAGTCCAGTTCTAGAACTGGTGTGATGTGGACCTCAGACCCCCCCATGTGTCCTTACAACCTGCTCCAACAGTGCAAGGTTGCACTAGATCTTTGTTGTAATGACAGACTTCACCGTCCTCCACCAGTTCAAGGACCAGTCATGATCCCAGCCATGGGGGATCCAAATTCTGAAAGGTCCTCACATGAGGGTCCAGGAATGATTAAACCATCAAATAAAAGAAGTATACATGGAGATTCCACACACCATCACAGACGCACTCATTAGGTCCATATGGTGTCTTTTATCTTTCCTCTCCTTTATGGCCATTGGCAAAGAGTCTTTTTTTCATAAAGTAAACATGCAACTCTGTAGATTACGTAACTGGCCAATCTTATATAATTTTCCAGTGGCACCCCGATGCACGCCATTCTCCTCTCAAATATTTACCCTCCGTTTAATGGCTTCCTGAGGTCCATATGGCCATTCCTCAACATAAGTCCACTATTGTGCCATTTTGCATTCACCTGGACAATAGTCCAGGTCGTATTGTTAAGTAACCACGGTGTGTGTGTTTGCTGTGTTCTGCACTGATTAAGGAAGTAAAGCTTGTTGGCATTAGGAACAGTGTTCATCTCATCAGTGTGTTAGACTTGGCTGTTCGTTTTGTTATGTAACAGATGTTGGTGGATGCATGAATCACATCTGTCATTGTGCTGTTCACATTCTTTGGGCAGTGCTCAATTTTCTCAGATCTCTGATTGTTTGTTTTATACTCTTTGTTTAAATCAACACTTAACCACATTTTGTTGGTTACCTGACATTTCCAATCTAAGCTAAACTCACTGTGTCCTAACCACATGGCAGCCAGAAACAATTAGTTGCACACAATGTTTTACATGCAGTGGATTTGAATTTAGGATGTAATGGATCAGCACTGGTTTGAAAGCCTGTCAGGCCTATTGTGAGTGCAGTGCCATGTGGGCATTAGTGCCTTGTGGGCATCCGTGCTGGTCAGCGTGTTCATCAGTGTGTTTCTCTTGTAGCCTTCGATCAGAGTGGGAGACAGAGGCTCTCCTCCTCCATGTTGGATTTGAGTGGCCGTCAAAGTCCCCACATGCAGGTAAATGCTCACACACACAAACACACACACACACACACACACACACACACACACACATGCACACACAATCACACATACACACACTCAAACATTCACGCCCAGACACATACACAGACACACACACGTGCACTTGCACAAATACAATCACATGTGCACACACACAGACCTCTACACACCTCCACTTCCTCAATCCACGTCACAAGATTAGCGTGAGTGAACTGACTCCCATGTACTCAGCTGTTGATTGCGTTGTGTAAAGGTCATCATCTTCTTCTGTACCTTAAAAAAATACAAACAGAACAACATTGTTTTTAATACAGCATGCAAGAAAACATGACTTCATAAACAGGTCTTTGTGCAGCTAGCATATTGCTTACTTTAAAATCAGATTTGTTTTTCCTAACTGTAAATATCTCACCCACACGTGACTGGCTTGGACTTGTCTCCTTTCGTCCGGATCTGTTTAGCTGGGAGGGAAGAGTCTCTGACCAGAGCATATTTGCTTTTAGTGGAGCTGTGGCGTTTCCATACAAGATGCAGTTTAGCTGAGGACATTTTGAATGAGGAATAAAATACATGGACGCTGAGTGTTTGATCCAAACACTCAGATGGTCAGATGGTACTGCCCAGGGTGAATGTTATTGGGTAAGTTCGTTGTCACCAGTTCATTAGTGAAAGCAAATATTCGGTAGGCACTGATATTTTGACAAGACTTCAACAGTGCTCTAATGTCTTGGTCCAGGGCTACACTCAATCTCTCTCTCTCAAACACACACACACACGCACACACACACACACACACGCAAACACAGCTGCTGTACACTGTTTGACATGGTGGGACGTCCATTATAATTCTGAAATTGGGCTCTTGTACCCAGTCTGAGGGGTTTGTGATAAAATGTGTCCAGTCAACAGTGTATACAAGCGCTCATCTGTCACACAAAGGCTAACACCTACTGTTCCCGAGTACAGAGAGAGGGGGGGAGAGAGAGAGGGAGAGAGAGAGGGGGGGAGAGAGGTAGAGGGAGAGAGAGGGAGAGAGGGGGGGGGAGAGAGGGAGAGGGAGAGAGAGGGAGAGAGAGGGGGGGAGAGAGGAGAGAGAGAGGGGGGGAGAGAGGTAGAGGGAGAGAGAGGTAGAGGGAGAGAGAGGGAGAGTTGAGGAGGGTCATGTGTAAAATGTGTCTTGGGTTACAGTGGTGGTTAGGGTTGTTCATTCATTCAATCCACCCCCCAACACACACACACATATTCCTGGCGATGCCACACACATCCGCAGCACCCTGTGCTCAGGCTGGGATGGCACTGTGTCCTTGACCTGAATAGTTCCTCTCGTCAGCAATGAGTAACACTTGGACCAAACAGAGGAAAAAACAACTTCCCATTAAAAGACAAACAGATTTGAACTAATGCCGAGGAACGTGGATGTCATTCATGAGGCAGCACAGTCAGCAGACAGATTCTGCTTGGTTTTGTCTGTCTTTGCTCAGGGGTTTACGAGCCCCCCTTGTTCAGACTGCAGTGTTCCTCCTGTCCCCCAGTAACGTCCCCCCTGTCTGTGTCCACAGCGCTACGACTCTGTGTCAAGCGTCCCGAGCAGCACGTCCTCTTTGCAGGACTCCTATGGGAGCAGCCGTAGCCTAGGTAACCATTCACTGCAGGACAGCCGGCATACATTCCCGGAAGGTCCCATTTCAGGAGAATCCTCAGACACTAGTGCACTGGACTTCTCTCATGAATCTCTACTTCATTTTACTCCCTATTATTACTATTCTAAAAGCTTTTTGAACATGCCCTTCTCTTTCCATATGCTACACACACATGTGTACGCGCACACACATACACACAGATTTTTTAAGATAAACTGTTGGATTAGAAGAGGACAGATACGTAAATTACTTCCACAGGTCTTCAAGGGGATTATCCTCAGTCCCCACAATGCCCAACACAAGCACACACACACACACACACTCACACACACTTTTTAAGATACATTTGTAACCCACCCTTTAATGTCATGCATCCTCCCAAGCCTGTGTATATTATTTTTTCATGATGTGTGTGTGTGTAGAGTCCATAACACTGTCTGGTGATGAGAGAGAGCGTGAGCTGGGGAAAATGTGTGTGCGGTTGAGCTACCAGGAGTCAGTGGAGCAGGTGTGGATCACCCTGGTGCAGGTAGGATTACAGCCCAGGCCAGTGGAGCCTTCCTGGGACACAGCACACCTTTGTGCCCCCTTGGCCTCCCAGCTCAATTGAGCTTCTGTCCCACAGATGGAAAGAGAAATCTATTGCCCCTCTCTCCATGGTTTTCTCCACTCTCTTTTTTTCATTCTGTTGTCCTCTTCTGTTATTCTCCCTTCTTCTCTCTCTCCCTCTCCTCTCCCTCTCTCTCACTCTCCTCTCCCTCTCTCTCTTTCTCCTCTCCCTCTTTATCTCTCTCTCATTCCTGCTTCCTTAAGTCCCCTGGCTCTTTTGTACACACTGAGGCAAAACATACCCATGACTGATAGTATCTGCATTTTTTGAATGACAACATCTGGCTGCAATGTTTTATCTCTTAATAAAAAAAATATGTTGAATTTTCTATTTCCATTTAATCACAACTTCCAGGTTTTATGGTATCTTCTTTCCACTTCCAGGTTGTGGCCCCTTATTCAACATTTTGTCTCCCCACTCTCTCTCTCTCTCAGTGTAAGGACCTTGGTGTGCACACAGAGGGAGTGGAGCAACAGAGGGTTGGGGTCAAAGGGATCATCGCCATGGCGAAGCCTGTGCAGTTTAAGACCTCAGTGAAGGAGGCAACCCCAGTGAGTGCAGTTGTACCACACACACAGGCTCGCCAAGAACACTCCATATCTCTGCTGGCTGGCCATGTTGCGACCACCACAGACATACAGTTTTGTACAGTACACACACTTCTTGCTAGAACAGTGCTATTGCTGCATTAACAGTGGATGTGCAGGGCTGATCTAAAGGTTGGCTGCGTATGCCAGTGCGTAGTTCAAGTGGAACTAACACTTACCTATAGCCTAAACAACATACTTAATGCTTAAGAAGAAGAAAATAAATAATAAGAAAATGTGGTTTTACTCAATAGAGGTGTACACAGGATATCCACAAGTCAACAGTGTATACAAATATGTCACACAAAGGCTAACACCTACTGCTCCTGGGTACAGAGAGAGAGGGAGAGAGAGGGAGGGAGAGAGGGAGAGGGAGAGAGAGGGGAGAGAGAGAGAGAGGGAGAGAGGGGAGGGGAGAGAGAGAGAGGGAGAGGGAGGAGAGAGAGGGAGGGAGAGGGGAGGGGAGAGGGAGAGAGGGGGAGAGAGAGAGAGAGAGAGAGAGGAGAGAGAGAGGAGAGGGAGAGAGAGAGAGAGAGAGAGAGAGAGAGAGAGGGAGAGAGAGAGAGAGAGAGAGAGAGAGAGAGAGAGAGAGAGGGAGAGGGAGAGAGGAGAGAGAGGGAGAGGGAGAGGGGAGAGGGAGAGGAGAGAGGGAGGGAGAGAGGAGAGGGAGAGAGGGAGAGGGAGAGAGAGAGAGAGAGAGAGAGAGAGAGAGAGAGAGAGAGAGGGAGGGAGAGAGAGAGGGAGAGAGAGAGGCAGAGGGAGAGAGGGAGGGTCATGCGTGTTCATGATCTGGGCGTTTCTCTTGTGTGTCTGCTTTGCTTATCTGATTACATAACGAGTTCCCATTCCGGCCCAACAATCCACCCGTCATTGTTCCAACTCTGAGGGAACTTTAGTGAACAGCAGCGGTAAATGTGCTTTATTTTGTGTCTCCTGTGCATTCTCGGGCTGGTTTTCCAGACAGCGCTTTTGCCCAGTGTCATACCAGAGCTCCAAGGGTTAATGGTCTGGATACCTTGTTGGCCAGCAGCTCTTTACAAGAAAGATCATAAATTCATGATCTTTTTCCGGTCAGGCAGATGTGGAGTCTAGGATGATAACAACGTGCTCCGTCCTGCTGGCTATTTTTGGAAGACATTTATTTGTACTCCCATGCTGATGAACAAACTAAGATTTCTGCTAGGTCCCAGTTAAAGACTGCGGTGACGTTCACACAGGGGAACACACACGTGTCCTCCCAGGGCGGATATCACACACTGAGAACCGTAATTTTATTTTTATCTGAGTTCAGGCGATACCGACTGTTTGCGTTGCGTCAAGTACACGTGCGACCGATAGTGAATAACCTACAGCATCGCCATAAATAAAACACACGGATGAAGAGTTAAAGCTTTAAACATTAGTCTCCAAGACAGCTCCACGTGTGACCGCACTCACCGTGCCCACCTTCTGTCCTCTCTCTCCTCCCAGGACGTGGTGTTCATGGAGACGTTCGTGTTCGCCCTGGGCCTGGAGCAGCTGCGCAGTGCCGCCCTCGTCCTGCGTGTGCACACGCACGTGCCCCGCAAGCGTGTGCTGGGAGAATGTGCCATCTCGCTCCGGACGCTCTGCACGCAGGAGACGCAACACTGGTTGGAGCTCCGGACGCCCCGCAAGTCACGCGTGGGTGGATGCAGACACCCCCCCCCCCTCACCCCGCCCCTCTGTCCGGCGTTTTCCCGCCGCCCTGGCCAGTCTGCGCTCTGATTCGCTGTATCGCATCGATTGCGTAGATTCAAAACGAGCTTTGGGGTTGCGTGTTGCTAAATTGTGTGGAGATTGTACGTCTGGTTGGCCTGTAGAACATTTTTCAGTCAGGCATCACGTACACTTGAACTCATGCTCGGGTTGGCTGTCCTAGACTTTGGGTCATTTAGACCAGTCATAGCAGTAACATCATGAGTACAGGTAACAGAGTGAGGGAGTGAGAGGAGGGGACGAGGAAAGACGGTGACGAAGACCTCGCAGACATGACTAACGGCAGTCAGAATGTCACCACAGTAACGTGTTGAGCAGAAACACAGCTGCCCAGTTTACTGTTTGGTTGGCAGGAAGAGGAACGTGGTTTAGGTTACGCGTGATGAGGTTTCCACGGTAATTATGCATGATTGTTACTGTCATACAGTTTCTTAGTTCAGCCATAGTGCATTCCAAGCGTGCGTAAAGATTGTGGTCAGCAACTCAGCAAGTAGTTAATGATGATTACTGGCTCAATAGGAGTGCTCGATCTGTTTTATTGTTTTATGTTTTTATGATGTGATATTGTCCTGTAGATTTATGGCTGTGTATTGTTTGGTTAGTGGTTGTAATAAAAAAAAGTGGGGCTTCCTTTTCCCGGCACTTGGAGCTACGTTTAGGTGTTTTCAGCCTCGTGAGTGTGTATGTGGGCTTCAGGCCCTTCATGTGACAACAAATAAATGGAAAAGAACAATAATCATTTTTACCGATCTGGGACAGGAAACGAGCACCCCAACGGTAAACACGAGCCACGCACGATCCAGTAGCGAATGCAGGCCACAGGGCCAGACGTGGGCCGAAACTGGGTCACATGCCCTGCTTTGTGAAATCAGTGTGTGTGTGTGTGCACTCACAGCGGGATGAGTGTGTGGTGGTGCCCTGAAAAGCCTGCCCAGGCTAGCCACATCCAATCAAATGCAATCACACACAATCTAAACCAATCTGAGGCAGCCTGAATGGAATCAGAATCACTTTATTGGCCGTGTACGCTTACTTACATTTGGCCTTGGTGAAATTGGTGCTTAGTGGAAAGGACAAAATAGAAGCACATACAGCACACAGCCCACAGTTTTGTTTATTGTCGCTGAATGCGATGGAGTGCAACATTTCTCTCTGTAATAGGAAAGTGGATTTTCACAAATCGTTTTTTGTTTGGGCGAAACTCCTCCTTGGCGAACTGGGAGGGAAGGTGAAGGCTATTTCACCAGAGTGTCCTAGAGGTCGTCCCCGACGCGTGGAGCTGTGGGGGTGTATGGGGGCAAAGTGAGACCCGCGTCTGATTGAGCTGTGCATGTTCTGGTGGGCGGGGCCTCACCCTGCACTCTGCTCACATCCTGCAGGCTTGTCATGCTGAGCTCCAGCTCTCCTTGCGTTTCCAACCAGTCAGCAGTCGCATCCAGCTCGGGATCCTCGCTGCCCAGAACCTGCCATCATCATCCTCGCCTCTTGCTCATGGTTAGTCCTCTCATTTCTCTATAAGAGTCAAAAACAGCTGGAAACAGTCATTATAACACTGTCATAACTTTACATACACTTGAACGGGGTTTTTTTTCGCTGGGATATGTATCAGAATGTGTTAACATAGGGCAGGTCGTTTCTATGGCTGTCTGCTGTAGTGTGGAAGAGAATTAATGTTCTTCTCCTGCTGACCTCTCTGTTCTGCCCTGCCATACCCCCCCCCCCCCCAACACACACAAACACTGCCCTGCCCTGCACCTACCCCCACACCCCTGTCCCACCCCCACGCAGGTTTTTTCGTGAAAGTTGAGATGTTCAGTGACGGCCGCTTCATGTTGAAAAAAAAGACGAAGATTGTGCGTTCATCGGGGGGGAAAGCCCAGTGGGCGGAGACAGTGTTCATACCAACTACCAATCAAGACCATCACATTCGTCTGTCAGTCAAACTGTATAGCTGTGGCTCCATTCGCAGAAAGCACCTGCTTGGACAGGTGAGTGAAAGTGTGTTTGCCATGAAAATATACATGTAAAAACTGTTAGAAATGCTTCACAAATGTGAACCAACGTGTGTGTACATGTGCCTGTTCCTAGATCCTCCTCGGTGTTGACAGCCCATCACCAGATGCAGTGGAGCAATGGAAAGATTCCATCAAGCACCCAGAGAAAATAGTGACTGCATGGCATAGAGTTTACCACTCCTGAGAGAGAGATGGGGAGAGAGAGAGAGAGTCCAGGAGCCAAGCACATACAGGGCACACACACACACACACAACACTGTCACATGAGGCTCTAGCTGTAGAATTGTTCTTTCCTTTCTGGATTTCTTGCCTTAATCGACATGTTTTGCTGCGTCATTTACATTTAACAGGCTGGACAGTCATTGCCAAAAGCCAAACAACAGCCCGTAGTGTCCAGAGCTCTGTGGCTCCTGTAGAAAACACAGCAATTATCTGGTGTCCGCCTTCTGTAAGTGCTGACAATGACAGACTGTAGTTTCCTTCAGAAGAAATAGAACTTATTTTAGTTGTTTTTTTTCTTCAAAGAAGGACACTGCTTGTCCTCTTTGGGGCTGTTTTGTAGGTCAGAGAAGGCTGACACACTCAAAACACCTTAGAAGTTAAAAGGATTGAACTGTATTCTTGTGCAAGGGAAATCCAATACTTAAATTCAAGTATTTCAAAGAGGACAAGAGGGAGGGTAAAAAAAAGAGGGAGTGAGTGTGTCAGACAAAGAAATGTTTGTTAGCATGACGTGGTACATTGCCCTGTATTTCCTGTAATGTCCGTAAGGAACCTCCTAACTTTTCTTCCTGGTGCCCTTAAGTGGTGACACTAACCTTACATGCCCAGTTTCATTGCAAACATGTCATATGCTGTATAAAATAGAGCCATAGAACTGTGTTACCTTAATATTATGTAACTAGCATTTTAATGAGTATTTAAAAGCACAAAAGCCTAGTTTGTGGTTTCTGTGGCTGTATACACAAAGGGTTGATTCATCAAAATCTGGCAACTTGATACATAAAAGTATGGCTCTCATCCATAAGTGAGAGTATAGTCAACTGACCAATTAAACTGATGAATCCCTTGAGTCTGGAACAAACTGATTATTGTTGCCTCCCTGCTTATTGAATGTCATCCGTTATGGGAAAATAGTCATGTGTTGATGTGTCTGACTGGTGCTATATGCACATATGAATTTGTATATTTGCTCTCCAAACATGCAACATGCAGTCTTGGATTTATAGCAGGTTGGAACAGACTGTACCATTTTCAGACCGACTATTACATTATGCAGCTCACATCGGTGCAGCTCACATGGGTGAAACCTCAGCTGCAGTCAGAGCTGGTCTCTCACTGTGCTAGCCTGCATGTCTGCTCCCTTACAGACCTTGTTGATGTGCTCAGGGCTGTGAGATGCATCTTCCATCTCTTACATCTCGTGACACCTCGGTATGAAAATTCCTGAATGATGCAGAGTATTTCGGAAGTGACCCCGTCCTGATAGGCTTCTCCACACGTTCCTAAAGTTAAACATCTATTTCCTCACATCCATCCAAACGTTTCCTCGTATGTTTGTGAATTTCTATGAGTACTTGTGTGGGTTTTTTTTTTACTTCCTGTGCCTGAAGGTAGCATCTATGACTGAAGAGCTTGTGTCTGCATCCGGGAGGCAGGTTTAAATGACGTAATCACTGACGCAGTATCTGTTTGAACAGAGTTAATGGTTACCTCGACAGACACACCTCTCCCACACTCTTTAACTGCGTTGCAGCTACAGCACAACAAATCCCAGCTGATCAGCGTTACTGTGTGATTAAGAGTTTTGCTGGCTTTACAACAAACAGTTTTCAAGCGATCTCAGTATCACAGACAGATTTCCGTTATCAGAATAACATCCAGAGTTTCGAAGGAGTCGTAACACACTCCTGTTGTCTTGATTGTTTGGTGTAAGGTGGTCAGGACAGCTGTCTTAAGTCTGGCTTTTTCTCATCTTGTTGTGCTAAAATCAACCATGTTTAATAACACGAGTTTTCAGGCTTGGCTCATAAAAATAGTGACATGAAACGCAACAGCCAATACGTGAGCCCATTCTCCAACCAATCAGAAAGAGCCAAAGTGGGTACTGGGTCATCTGTGATGGGTATATGAGACAGGGGCTGTGTTCAAATAGCATACTACATACTACTTGATTACTGGTTAGGCCCAAAATCAGTAAGCCGTATGCAGTATGGCCAAAATTAATTTTTCCAGTATGTGAAAGATACCTCAGTGATGTACTGTTCTGGCCAAATATTCCAGCACACAGCACACGGTGTACATACTGTGGAGACTAGTATGCAGTATACAGTATAATATGAGTGCAGTATACAGTATGTAGTGGGCTATTTCGAAGATAGCAGTGAAAGAGACTCCAGGAGGCCCCCAAAGATATGGATCTGGCCTCTTTTTTGCTCAGAACAAACCAGTGCACCCACAAGGGCAGCTGTGGCCAAAGCTGATTGTTTGTGCTACAATGTTCAGGTTTCTCTTGGAAATGTCCGCTAGAGGTGCTGGACGTTAAGAGTATGAGACAGGCCTCATTCTCCAAACCGAACTGTACTTGTTTTTGCATTTCTTATTATTGTGAATGATCTTTCCAGGTTCTCTTCTGCTTATCTCAATGAAATACTGAGGTGTGTGCATGCGACACGTGCCTGTATGCCTGCACGTGTTTTTGTGCTTGGCCACATGGTCTCGGCGCCTCTAAAGCAACCTCGCCATCAGTGCCCGATGATGAAGAAACATCAAGAGATATCCGTTCACCTACACACAGGCGCGCACTTCTGCATGCCATACAACTTGAAAATGATTGATATGTAGTCTAATTACAGTGTTCACGTCTTCACAGACCGGCTAAATAGATCCATGAGATTGCGCGTGAGAACTGGCCCATTTCTAATTTGTTTCACAACCTGCTACGTTGCTAGGACATTCACAAAAGCTTTGGAAACGACGTGAAGTATTTCTACTAACGCGTCTCTTTAGCTTTGTTCCAGTTTACAAATGTTCTCCTGAATGCGCTCGCACACATACAGCTGTGACCAATAAGGATAAAACGCAGTTTGTGTGTGTAGAAAGCGTTTAATCAAAAGCGTATTAGGGCTGTGTCCTGGTTAAGCGCTCCGTCTGCCGGATCCGAATTCCACCAGACTGTGATTGTTCGCACGCGTGCGTGCGTCTACGACTCAAGCGGTGTCCCCGTGAATTCTCAAAATCTAAACTCTCTAGAATATGTCAGATCCCTGCCGATATCATACTACTTAAACAATAACGTAGGGGTTACATTAGGCTAAATAGCAGAGTGATGGCAAATCTTTCATAGTAATGCTCACTTCATATTCACATAAATAGCAACTACTTCATTAGAGGCGTCACCTAACCTTAGCTTACTCATTACATTATGAAGTACGCGGACCGAACAGGTGGATCTATTACAGATTGCAGTCCACATGTAATTCTGTGTGTCAACTCCGTTCATCACTGGTCAGTTTGTGATCTCTGTTGATTTAACTTGATTTGATTTAACTCGAGTGTTTCTTTTCAAGTGAGCAGTGAGTGTATATAGCAGAACTCTTGCACCCCCTAGCGGTGCTTATTAGCGCGACATTTCACCAAAATCTTACACATCGTTAGTATAAAGTTCGTATCGAGACTTAGCAAACGATACTTTAAGGAACAAAGCACGAATTATGTTGTGTCGACTAAGTGTACTGGATTTAAGATTTCCGTTACAGTCTTGAGAAACTGTGCTTGTTTTTGGATAGTGAAGATTTTTGTTTGTGAAATTACTGGCCAAGAAAAAAACGGACAGCCCATTGAAACCAAAGCCCCGAAAACTGGAGGACTGTATAAGAATATTTCATATTTTCTAAAACATGTGTAAATATTATAGTAGCAAAGTAAATATTATAGTACCAGCTTAATTTCAAATCCATTGTAACTGTCAAGTATTTATATCTAGGCAAAACTCCATATCATCTCATTGAGGGCCTGACTGACGTTACTATTGTTTAGGATTTATCTACAAAACCATAGCTATCACTACGATGACTACCCGATTTCATCACACAGGGCCCCCATTCGTCCATGACTCAACCGTGATTCACGAGAGATACCTGCGGTCACATCCTACTCTAAAATCGTCTCGTTTACTGGTTCTAACTAGTCTTGGTCTAGACATCCCACTTCCCCTTGAATGATTCAACGTGAGACCTTTGACCCTCTTGCGAATCGCTTCACAGGTACTGGCTTTTATCGCCTTCCACAGTGCTTACCTGCCTGGGTGTTTCCATGCCTCGGGGCGCGAAAATCCGGCTTTAGGGTGTGAACCGGGCGGTGACGCAAGATACATTTACGGCTTATAAAACACGCGCAAAACCTTCCCAGGGCAGAGAAACTTTGACATGGACACGAACAAGCAGAACAGCGCAATTCTTAAAGAAGGATTTTTGGTGAAGAGGGTAAGTCGCAGGCAGGTTAATTGCTGTGGCGGTGTACAGGCTTAATAGATGGTCTTAATACCTTTCTACCGCAATTTTAACATCATGTCTATGTTGTCCTTGTCAGGGCCATGTAGTTCACAACTGGAAGGTTCGATGGTTCGTTCTTAAAGCAGATAAACTGCTTTATTATCGATATGAAGGTGGGAAACGAGAAAACTGTCATCGCGGAACCATACCTTTAACCGGATGTGAGATTACCTGTCCTTACCTGGAATACGACACGAGACCGGTAAGTAAACGTTTCCTTCGTCGGACAGAATTAGTGTAACATTGGGAGCTGGGGTAGCGTACGTATTACCCGTTCCCTTGAGGATTTTAGTCCTGTCCGAATCTGCCATGTCAGTCATTTTATGGAGTTATGGAGTATGAAGGCACTAAGGCGTCGATTAAAAAACATTGCAATTAAAAAAAACATTGGAATGCAAGACATTGCATTCCATTGTAAATGTTTTCCATTCCTAAGCAAAACGAATGCTGAATTATTTAAAAAATCTTAGTCCTGGAATATTAAGGTTTGTTTTTGTCACTGCTCAAAAATACATGCAGAATGTATGCATTTTGCTAAAGTCAACCAGAGTTATATCTATGATACAATATAATCTACCTATAATATAAAATAATAATTAGATCAAGCAATCATGAATGTCCTCACTTAATTGTCACTAGAATGCCTTATACCTCCTAAGAATCGGTTATTGTGTGTTTATCTCACATATCCATTTCTGTTCGTGTTTGACTCAGGACCCAATCCCTGCCGATCTTAGAGGAGCAGCAAACTTCAGTCTCCTCTCTGAATTGGAATTGGGCCTTCATGTACTCCATAATCCAAAATCCATAATCCATCATTCTCTTGCTAGGGCTTGTCATCATTTATTTCGCAATTCATTCCTGAGGGAGTAACCAGTAACTACGGCATCCCTTCTTGTGGTTTGTTTGCCCCAGATAAAGTCAGAGGTTACCCACGTAACCAGTAAAAGATCATGGAGGACAAACTATAGACCACATGCAGTCTACAATGTCTAACAATGTCTTCCTAATATCTTTATGACAATAACAAAATCGCAGTGCTTGGGGTAAACAGGTTCAACATGAGGTGAATCTTTGCGCTTTACGGCGGTAGCTGCTTAGGTAGTGTCGTGTGTTGGATTTCACTTGAATTACAGATTGCTTTGTTGCTCCTGATTGGATTAAAGGGTTTTAGAGACACATGGGGGGAGAGAGAGAGAGAGACAGAGGGATGGAGGGACAGAGGGGAAAATACAGTGTGAGAGTGAGTGAGATCAGGAGTTGAATGTGTTTGTCATAGTAAACACAACGTGTACCTCCAACAGCTGGTTCTCAGACTGAAGACCAACACTTCAGAGGATCACTTCCTGGAGGCGTGTTCAAGGGAGGAGCGTGACGAGTGGGCCGCAGTGATTGGTGCAGCAGTGCTGAAGCTCCCCAGTGGCACTAAGACTATTCCTGCACTTCCTGCACCCTCGGGCAAAAGCACAAAATCACTGCAGCTCCATGACATCAACCTCAGGTGAGAGGAGGTTCGAGCTCAAGCCGCCCACAGCAGCAAGATTAAAACAGCTGGATCGCAGTTTAGCTCATATTTCCTTCTACGAAACCCTCAGCCATGTTTACTCATGCTGTTCTGCAATCTGGCACTGCACACGTGGCAGTCGGCTAAACACGCTTATGAGCAGTTTCCAGGTTGCAATCAGTTACGCACACTGAGTGTGTCTGAGGTTTTTACATTAAAGAGTGTGTCTCTTCTCCGCAGTCAGGTGGTGGACTCCATGCACGATGTCCACAGTGGTATTAAACTGAGCAGTCACGTGGAACAGGGCTGCACCTACATCAACTGCTTTTCAGGTCAGCGGACATGGCGCTGATGATAATTTTACATAATATTAAATGCATTGCAGGATCTTTCACAAACTTTAAAATATATTTCACCATCATGTGGTAGAATAAAATCGTTGTGTGTGCATGTGGGTGGGTGCATGTGTAGGGTCGACGGTGGTGGACTGGTTGGTGTTCATGCACCTGGCTCTAACGAGGGTGGAGGCTGTGACACTGGCCTCCGCCCTGCTGGACGAGGGCTGTCTGAGGGCCATCGGGGTCAGGAGTGTGTTCGCCGAGCACAGCGCTGCCCTGGGAGAGCAGTTCCTGGACGACTCCACCGCACTTTACAGCTTCGTACGTCCCTGGCCATGCATCTCCTCTCTTCTCCTCCCTTCTCCTTCTCCTCTCCTCCCATCTCCTACTGTTCTCTTCTGGCAAAGACAATCTGTTAAAATCATTAAAGCATAAATCATGGAAATCATTTGCTTTCTAACAAGTCAGAAATCACACTAAACAAAAAATAGGAGAGATCTTAATGTGTGTATATGTATGTGTGTGTGTGTGTGCGCGTGCGCCACCAGGCTGAGAGCTTTAAGAAACGAGGCAGCGTGAAGTCTGAGAAATCTGTGTCTGCTGTGGAAATGAGTGGGAAGGTGCAGAAAAGAGGCTACCTGCTCAAACAGGTAAGGGCTAGCCTAGCCTCCGTTCACAGGCGTAGCATGGAGCAGAATGTTTCTGAAATAAAGCCCACACACTAATTCAGCTTGGGTCACGACTGAGTGGTTACAACTGACAACAGCAGGCCTAATTTACTGATTTGTGCTTAATATGAAGGAAACACGTTTTTGCTTTTGACATTTTGTTTCTCACATGTGAATGTGTGTGTGTTTCAGGGACACAAGGTTAAGAACTGGAAGGTGCGTCTGTTCGTGCTGAGGGCGGATCCAGGATTCCTGCACTACTATGACCCCAGCAAGGTGAGAGTGAGAGTTTCTGCAGATGTTACAGCATATGTCTTAGAAATGAGTAAATGCCGAACTGTAATATATCAACCGAGTACCCAGTGTACTGATCTGGCCTGCAGGTCTAATTCACAACAAAATCTACAGCGTTGAATGTTAGTTTAACCTTGTTAAAAGCGTACAAGCAAAAGCAAGAAGCCCGGATTGTATGATTTAGCAAATCTGCTGTGATCTTGCTACTGCTGGTCTTGGTTGTGCTGACCCGACACTCTCTTGTTACAACCTGATCCAGGACGACCTGAGTCCAGCAGGCGGGTTCTCCCTACGTGGCTGCCTGGTCTCCTCCCTGGATGATAATGGTGTTCCTTCAGGTGTGTGTGTGTGTGTGTGATGAATTGGCATAATTGGCTATTACAGATAGATTATCAATACCAAGCAGTTAGAATGCAGCATGAATTATGTTTTATTGCTAGGGGTAATCTTGTGTTGTAAAACTGTGTCTTAGGATTGCTGTTATAAGAACAGACATGTCCAAATACCTAGACGTGATTCAAGTTTGGTTGCCAAGGTAGTGGGGTAATATTTGCTGAGTGTTTACAGGTAAATTACAACTGTGCTATTGTCATGTGCAGGTGTGAAGGGTAACGTCCAAGGGAACCTGTTTAAGATCATCACACAGACAGATAAACATTACTTCATTCAGGCACCCACAAGACAGCAGAAGATGGAGTGGATTGAAACCATTAAAAGGCACACCTAAAGCACCAGTTTAACCATTAGCCATGATGCAGGCTAGGAGAACTTATATTTTAAGCACTTTTTCTGTGTAAATAAATATTTACTATACATATTTATATAAATATCTAATGTTTTACACTGTGCTAAATCTCAGTATTACTAAGTTATTTATTGGTTTTCTTTCATTGTCATTTGTAGCTTACTGACACTTTTTATGTAAGTGACTGAATATTTGATTTGTGATGCCCCTCATAGTGTGGGGGGTGACAAGCTTTTCAAAAGGCTTTTAATAAATTATCTTAATTTAACTTTCATATTTTTTTTTTACAAGAAATGTAAAGAAAGTTGTGTGTGCCATTATGAACCACTCACTCATGTATGCTGTGTATTACAATCACCAACATGTCACCTGGTTCCAACTGTGTAAATAAACCAACACGTGAACGATTTGAAAAAAGGCCCTTATACTTTTATTGTCTGAATATTGCAAATATAGAGCACGTTGAATCAATTTGTCCTTTTTTTGCTTCTCCTTCAAGCAGTCAGATCTATGACCTGTGCATTTAACAAACAAAAAAATTCTAATGAACATATTCAAACTCTAATGCAGCATATCTTGACTTCAAAGCCTAGCTAGAATCCCTGTATTCAAATCCTAGAGGGGTGTCTACAATAGATACGCACCACCTTCTTAACTTAAACAATGCCATGCAAGCTATTGTTTGACCAGTCTCTTAAAGAGACTCACTAAAACGATTCAGATGCATGTCTAGGTTCTTCATTCAGTGAGCGAAAGCACAGACACTCATGAAGGCACTTTTCTTATTTGAAAGAGCCACAGTAATGAGTAAATCCAAGGCAGTAGTAGTCGATTAGGACTTCATGATCTACATCTACCATTCATACTGATAGAAATGAATGAATGATCATTAAAAGGATTGCTGAATAATAGTTTGGTTCATTTAATTAGTGTAATAATGTAAAAATGCAGGTTTTTCATGTTTATCTGCATCAGGACAAATCAGTAATTTCAAACGTGTTCTAAGAGGCCTGATTATATATGGCTACTACTGTCTGCAGCCAACACGTAAAAACTTGGGAGATGTAAGTAGATTTGGCTGTCATTCATACCTTAGGAGAAGGTAGGCACTGAAACCTAATCAGCCACTCAACCAGTATGTATTATTCTGAGCAGAGCTTCCTGTCCAAACATTTCTGCACGTTACTTAGATATTGCCATCAGCGTTTTGCACTTTGATAGTGCTGCTCAGCTGTGTGGAGTGTTCACTGGTGAAAATCGACAATGCGGGTTTTAAAAGCAAAATCGTTAAGGAAGAGTTTCTTGAGACACTCACACTGCCACAGCTCAAAGTATAAACACTACATCTCTGCCGTGCCACTTATAAAAACACTGGTGATTATAAGTTAAAAAAGAATGGGTCTATTAATGAACGGGTGTTTGTGGCGTTGTTGTGGTGTTGCCGTGGTAAGGCTCAGGCGACCTTTGTGAGCTGCAGGTCTCCGAAGACTCGTAAGGAAGTGAGGGACGCTAGCTGAGTGACTCTGTGGGAGAATCCACACAACGGCTGGCCGTCCACCAGGATGCGGAATTGCTGGTGCTCGCAAACAATCTCCATCTGAGAGAGAGAGAGACAGAGGAGAGGGGGTGAGACAGAATATCACCACAGACCCATAATGCACATGACACCAGAGTAGGGAGACAGAAAAAGCAATCTCATATCCAAGGCAAAATGCATTGGGGGGGAGGAGAGACAGGGAGAGAGAGAGAGAGGGAGAGACAAAGAGAGAGAGACAGGGAGAGAGGGATGGAGAGGGAGAGAGAGTGAAAAGGGAACAAAAAAGATTAGAGGTAGAGTGCGTGAGAGCAGGAAGAAACAACAAAGGCAAATTGGGATGAAGGAGAAAGAGGGACAGCAGAGATGAAAATACACATACCACATACATAAGACATGGAAAATAATACATACCGCATACATAAGACACACAACATAAGACATAAAAATTAAGATATACCACATATATAAGACAAAAGACATACGTACGACATACAAAATAAGACATACAAAGTCATACACTAGCACTGTTGTGCAACCTTGTATAAACTTTGAAAAGAAAAAGGCGAAAACAATAACATGGCCCTGTGTTGGTCACAATGACAGGTTCACCTGCACACCTGCCTGCACACACTGCTGAAACTTGCTTCTAGGCTACAGCAAGCACAGAGCACTGTGCTCTTTTCCAACAGTCTGTTTTTGTGCTATATTTGGTGGTTCTTCATCACTTTTTGATATAAATACAAAACGTTGCACAGCTGTCTTTGACATTTGCCTCTACACCTTAAATGACTCTCCGGCAGCCAATGGAATGCGCCTCTTTACCTTAAATGACTCTCCGGCAGCCAATGGAATGCGCCTCTTTACCTTAAATGACTCTCCGGCAGCGAATGGGAAGAAGGAGATTGCGCTTTCTGTGGCTCCCCACTGTCCAGCCAATCGGGAGTTACGGAGCACAGACTTCTGGCCGAAGCTCACTGTTAGCTGCAGGCCCACGTCTCCTTCCTCCTTCTCCTCCTCCTCGCTCTCTACCCGGGATGAGCAGGACACCGTCACCACCATGCTGCAGGGACAGGCAGAAGGGTCAAAGGTAACTGAAAAAGTCAAAAGCCACTGAACGAGTATAGAGTGCACCGGAAATATTGGGCGTTCGTTGAGACGGTCAAATAAGATGTAAAAATTTATTTTACTGGATATACTGATATATTTACACAACTGTGCAATTGCTCCCTCTGCTGGATATGTTATTTATCCCACACACCAAAAAAATCATATTGTTATACGAATTAACAGTGATACAGGAACATCGTATTGTTTTAATTAATTAATTTAATTTAATCTGGTGCGCAGTGGGAACAACGCAGCATTCAACCA
Organism: Brachyhypopomus occidentalis; assembly: GCA_020368025.1. Lineage (NCBI taxonomy): Eukaryota > Metazoa > Chordata > Actinopteri > Gymnotiformes > Hypopomidae > Brachyhypopomus > Brachyhypopomus occidentalis. Next base: position 3,139,486 of record JAGXOD010000010.1, on the reverse strand, counting down.
AGATTAAAGAGGTAAAACAGACGACGCTGTAGAGGAAAACACAGCGGGAATGTTTGTGTAATGTTTGCGAATGAGTTCTCAGGTTAAAAAAAACCGTTTAATTCCCAAATAAGGATACAATTGTAGGCATATCTCTTAAAGCATCTGGCCGACTAAGTCTTCATGGAACATGCACTTTTCCCACGCCTCACGGGCAACGCTGAGACTGGACACTGGACAATCAGGCCCTTTACGGGTCATTTCCAGTTACCACACTGGGACTATCTGTTGTTTAATGGGTTTTTATATCTGACTCTTTTTGTGGTTTTCTACCAAGACTGTTGCCGTTACTTGTCCCGGTGAATCAGAACAGTTGGTGGTTGATCGGGCAGCACAATTAGCGCATTGTATGTGCGCTGACCGCGGGTCTCCGGCTGCACGCCCACGATGTACTGGGCGCTTCTCGAGCGCGATAAACGCGAGGCGACTTAAAAGACTCGAAAAGAGAAACCGGTCGAAGTGACTGGGACGCCCGGGACGTACCTTTTCGGTTGTTTGTGAACAATACCCATCACGACCAATCTCATAGATGGACGCAGGCCCCCTTTGATCTCCCCAACGTAGTCCTCTTCCTGCAGACAAAGACATAGCTAGACACATGGCACGACAAGACCACCGGTAGATTTTGTGTTTCGTTGCAATCGTTCAAAGCTTTCATGGCAAAAATCTATGTGAGCGAACAAACCAACAATCCATGAATAAAAACGTGAAGCGGTAACGGAAGATCTGCCAACCAGGCTAGTTTAATCCTGCGTAAAAAATAAGGCTTGATTTGTATGTCACACTTACAGATCTGTAGTTCAATGGTACAGCTGAACATGGAAAAGGCACACGCTGAACACTAGACTATTAGTAATATTTAAACGCACTGCGCATCAACCTTATGTAAAATTCCTGACTATTTCAATAAAACAACGCGCATATCTGGACTAACGCACAGGCCGAAATATCTGTCACAGCCTATTTGTTTTTCCATAAAAACACATCAGGCTTACTTACGTTTCGTATATTTTCCATGTCTGTCATGTTCTTGTCTTGAGCCTACTTTTTATTCTATTGAAAACCGGATTGTATATTTTTTAATACAACACTAGCTGTCATTGAGACGCTTTATTATCGCAGCGCGCGCGGCGGTCGTGGATTCTAATGGAGCCGCAAACCCCGCCTTGGCTGCCTCGCGCCTCTGCGTTTCCCGGGAAACCGTCTCACGCTGACCAGCGGTTTGTATGACAAAGGTAGACTGCGAAGCCCAGGTAGTGATGACAAAGACATCGACGAGGTTTAACCTCACTGAAATAATAATAATGTGGATTATTTATTATAATAATAATAATAATAATTATTATTATTAGTAGTAGTCCTATTAGTAGTAGTAGTAGAGTAGAGTAGTATTAAATTATTATTAAATTATTATTTAGTGTTCACGTAGTGCTCATTTTGTATCCTTTTTGACTTTCAAATAAAACCAGGCAAAGACTACGTTACACCTGGAAGAAAAATGTTTAGGGGAATAATTATCATGTATTGTCCCCATCGCTAGTTTAACCTGTCGAACGTGTCGGCAGCTTCCAGACACATTTGAATTAGAATAACATTCTTAGTTTCCTCTTTCACTTATAATTCTTTTACACTTTTAAATTATCCACGGTTGCCCAAACAGAGCTGCTAACATTTATCTAAATGATTAAAATGCTACTGCAATCAGATTATAGCTGCACTAAAAAAAAATACAGCCGCAGAATTCCAGAATCAGTGGCCTACGTAAACAACTGAGTAAACGTAAACGTAAACAACCCTCCCACAGTGATCTTTACATGACTATATTTCTATACATTTTTCCAATGTTTGTATATATATATATATATATGGTTATATATTCTTATATTACATTGCATATTTTGTTATGCATTTTTATATTGTTCCATTATAAAATCCTTGCTATAAAATATGTTGATGTTCAACCCAAAAAACCCCAAGATTTATGACCATTACTTCATACACTGCTACTGCTGCCCTGGTCATGTCTCGGTCATTGGAAGTCTGAGGAGAATGCGCATGCGGCACGTGTCTGCGCCAGATCAGCAATCAATGTCACTGTTTGCAGGCCACAAAATCCAACTGCAGAAATGAATCCACAACTTAAATCCAAAAAAAGAATGAACGTTTTGGAATTCATTGTCATGAAAACCAACACCAAACCAATACTTGGAATTTAGGCATGTGAAGAAATGCAGCTTATCAGCAGAGTGATGACACTGAATAAAAGAAATGCATAGGCTGCCTAGAGGGAAGAACACACCATTCAAATTAATACTGAACTCAATAAAGAAAAGAGTAAGGTGAGCCTAGAGGAAATTAAATATATGGGTCACATTCACAAAAGATGTTTTAAAACCAAATCAGAGTAAGCTTGTGGCTCTAAAACAAAATGCCAACACCACAATGCAAAAGAGATTTCTAGGTATGGTCACTTACCACACACCAAGCCATTACAAGGTCTTATCAGACACGGTTTCTGCCCTGCTCCCAATCTCCCACTTATTCCTGACATGAAGGCACATGCGCGGAAGCAAACGTGCTAACCACCAAGCCACCGTGTTGGCCTTTAGGTCTTTAGGTTAGTAAGAGTCTTTATGTCTTTAACCCTCCCAGGTCCTGGGAGATTTTTCTGTTTAAGCATGCATAAATGTGTCTCACTAATACTTAATTATAGGATTTTACACACATATTTCAGATCAAAATGTTCAGAACAGTCTCAGCTCTCATCCTAATGAGGTTACATTTGACTTAAGAGTATTGCATATAATTGTATAATCAGTATGTTAGTACTTTGGCTCCATCTACTGGCCAAACACTGGAACTGACTGAAACGTATTGCTTACATGAAATAATATGGTCCTAAACCTGAAAATATGAAGTCAGATTTTCAAAATCACCTTTACTGAAAGAGGTAAATTATCTTGATGTTTGAAATAAGTTTGCTAAAGGGTTGGCTTCACAAAAATAGTGAAACATGTAATATATACAGTGGAGGAAATAAGTATTTGATCCCCCACTAGGCATAAAATTATGACACGTTTCATTAATTTTTTTGTATTAAAACTTTTAAAGTCAAATACTTATTTCCTCCACAGTATAGAAGTATAAAGTAGTATAGAAATGTGTCCAAAAAATGCACAAAAATATTTTTATGACCACTTATTGCATAAAGGTGTGGTCTGAGATAAAATGTGACTGATCAATGATTTTTTTATTACATATCAAGCTTCATGGAGTATCAAAACGTCAAACCTTCATGTTTGCAACTGGAACAAAATTACAGCAACTATAAAAAAACAAAAACAAACAAAAACTGCACGGAGCAGTGATCAGCATAGCCAAAACATATCCATTCATCTACATTATTCTATACTATACTGTCATACTAGGCAATCTACAAAGCAAACATTTAGGTAAAAGACAAAAACGAAATCATAAAAAATAATAAAAAATAATTTCATCAAGAATAAATTACATGCATTTTGCACAGAAGCAGCTTCTATGAAGATGAAGAAGCATAAAAGATCGATAATAAAATATCGCTCACTATAATAGCGGACGTACACAGCTAGGTTCACGATGTGTGCTACTAGCTAGGCCAGCTAGCTAGTAGCACACATCGTGAACGTCCGCTATTATACTGAGCGATATTGCAAAGTAACATTCATTTAGCCATCGATCTTTTATGCTTCTTCATCAAACCTCTCAGGATTTCGACGCTAGCTAGCTAGTAGGAGCTGTGTCTTGAGGAAGACGTTTACAGCGTACCAGCCGGATATGGAACAATGACGGAAGGCTCTGCCTTCTTAGAGTTCTCACCTGCCACGAGGGAGACCTGGGTTCGATTCCAGGCCAATACAGAGATTATCATTACTACAGATAGGCATGACTGATTCATTGCTTTACTTTTTTAACATTACAACTATAATTCACCCAAAATTCACAATGCTTACTTTTGCCTGCCACGTGGGAGACCGGGTCCTATTCCCGGCCAATGCAGAGACTATCATTACTACAGATAGGCACTATTACTTTATAATTTTACTTTTCAACATTGCAACTATAATTGACCCAAATTTCACTGAGCTTTCAAGTAACCATTGGTGGTTCAATGGTAGAGTTCTCGCCTGCCACGAGGGAGACCTGGGTTCGATTCCAGGCCAATACAGAGATTATCATTACTACAGATAGGCATGACTTATTCATTGCTTTACTTTTCAACATTACAACTATAATTCACCCAAAATTCACAATGCTTACTTTTTGCCTGCCAAGCGGGAGACCGGGTCCTATTCCCGGCCAATGCAGAGACTATCATTACTACAGATAGGCACTATTACTTTATAATTTTACTTTTCAACATTGCAACTATAATTGACCCAAATTTCACTGAGCTTTCAAGTAACCATTGGTGGTTCAATGGTAGAGTTCTTTCAAGTGCCATTGGGGTTCAGAGTTCTCCTGGGTTGGGTTCGATTCCTGGCCAATACAGAGATTGTCATTACTTCACAAAGGCATCTCTAATTTATTGCTTTTCTTTTCAACATTACAACTATAATTCATCCAAATTTCACAATGCTTACTTTTTCCTGCCACGCGGGAGACCCGAGTCCTATTCCCGGCCAATGCAGGTTCAATGGTAGAGTTCTCGCCTGCCACCAGGGAGACCTGGGTTCGATTCCAGGCCAATTCAGAGACTATCATTACTACAGATAGGCATGACTACTTTATAACTTTACTTTTCAACATTACAACTATAATTCACCCAAAATTCACAATGCTTACTTTTGCCCTGCCATGTGGGAGACCCGGGTCCTATTCCCGGCCAATGCAGAGACTATCATTACTACAGATAGGCACTATTACTTTATAATTTTACTTTTCAACATTGCAACTATAATTGACCCAAATTTCACTGAGCTTTCAAGTAACCATTGGTGGTTCAAAGGTAGAGTTTGTGCCTGCCATGTGTGAGAACTTGGTTTGATTCCAGGCCAATTGGATTATCATTACTACAGATAGGCATTCATTCATTGGTTTTCAACATTACAACTATAATTCATCCAAAATTCACAATGCTTACTTTTTCCTGCCAAGCGGGAAACTTGGTCCTATTCCCGGCCAATGCAGAGACTATCATTACTACAGATAGGCACTATTAATTTATAATTTTACTTTTCAACATTGCAACTATAATTCACCCAAAATTCACAATGCCATTGGTTTCAATGGTAGAGTTCTCACCTGCCACGCGGGAGACCTGGGTACTATTCAGAGAGACTATCATTATACAGATAGGCATAGACTTATTCATTGCTTTAGATAGGCACTATTACTACTATAATTCACCCAAAATTCACAATGCTTACTTTTTTGCCTGCCAAGCGGGAGACCGGGTCCTATTCCCGGCCAATGCAGAGACTATCATTACTACAGATAGGCACTATTACTTTATAATTTTACTTTTCAACATTACAACTATAATTGACCCAAATTTCACTAAGGTTTCAAGTAAGAATTGGTGGTTCAATGGTAGAGTTCTCACCTGCCATGTGGGAGACCTGGGTTCGATTCCTGGCCAATACAGAGTTTGTCATTACTTCACAAAGGCATCTTTCTAATTTATAGCTTTTCTTTTCAACATTACAACTATAATTCATCCAAATTTCACAATGCTTACTTTTGCCTGCCAGCAAAGAGGGTCCTATTCCCTGCCAATGCAGAGACTATCATTACTACAGATAGGCACTATTACTTTATAATTTTACTTTTCAACATTGCAACTATAATTGACCCAAATTTCACTGAGCTTTCAAGTAACCATTGGTGGTTCAATGGTAGAGTTCTCACCTTCCACAACATTGCAACTATAATTGACCCAAATTTCACTGAGCTTTCAAGTAACCATTGGTGGTTCAATGGTAGAGTTCTCGCCTGCCATGTTGGAGACCTGGGTTCGATTCCCGGCCAATACAGAGATTATCATTACTACAGATAGGCATGACTTATTCATTGCTTTTATTTTCAACATTACAACTATAATTCATCGAAATTTCACAATGCTTACTTTTGCCTGCCACGCGGGAGACCCGGGTCCTATTCCCGGCCAATGCAGAGACTATCATTACTACAGATAGGCACTATTACTTTATAATTTTACTTTTCAACATTGCAACTATAATTGACCCAAATTTCAACATTGCAACTATAATTGACCCAAATTTCACTGAGCTTTCAAGTAACCATTGGTGGTTCAGTGGTAGAGTTCTCGCCTGCCACGAGGGAGACATGGGTTCGAATTCCAGGCCAATACAGAGACTATCATTACTACAGATAGGCATGACTATCATTACTACAGATAGGCATGCTTTTCATTTTTTCAACATTACGACTATAATTCACCCAAAATTCACAATGCTTACTTTTGCCTGCCACGCGGGAGACCCGGGTCCTATTCCCGGCCAATGCAGAGACTATTATTACTACAGATCCTATTCCCGGCCAATGCAGAGACTATCATTACTACAGATAGGCACTATTACTTTATAATTTTACTTTTCAACATTGCAACTATAATTGACCCAAATTTCACTGAGCTTTCAAGTAACCATTGGTGGTTCAATGGTAGAGTTCTCACCTGCCATGTGGGAGACCTGGGTTCGATTCCAGGCCAATACAGAGATTGTCATTACTACAGATAGGCATGACTAATTTATTGCTTTTCTTTTCAACATTACAACTATAATTCACCCAAAATTCACAATGCTTCACAATTTTGCCTGCCATTGCCTGCGGGAGACCCCGGGTCCTATTCCCGGCCAATGCAGAGACTATCATTACTACAGATAGGCACTATTACTTTATAATTTTTTATTTTTCAACATTGCAACTATAATTGACCCAAATTTCACTGACCCAAATTTCACTATGCTTTCAAGTAACCATTGGTGGTTCAATGGTAGAGTTCTCACCTGCCACGAGGGAGACCTGGGTTCGATTCCAGGCCACATTACTACAGATAGGCACTATTAATTTATATTTTTTTTTTTTCAACATTACAACTATAATTCATCCAAATTTCACAATGCTTACTTTTTCCTGCCAAGCGGGAGACCGGGTCCTATTCCCGGCCAATGCAGAGACTATCATTACTACAGATAGGCACTATTACTTTATAATTTTACTTTTCAACATTGCAAATATAATTGACCCAAAATTCACTGAGCTTTCAAGTAACCATTGGTGGTTCAATGGTAGAGTTCTCACCTGCCACGAGGGAGACCTGGGTTCGATTCCAGGCCAATACAGAGACTATCATTACTACAGATAGGCATGACTTATTCATTGCTTTTTGTTACAACTATAATTCACCCAAAATTCACAATGCTTACTTTGCCTGCCACGCGGAGACCCGGGTCCTATTCCCGGCCAATGCAGAGACTATCATTACTACAGATAGGCACTATTACTTTATAATTTTACTTTTCAACATTGCAACTATAATTGACCCAAATTTCACTGAGCTTTCAAGTAACCATTGGTGGTTCAATGGTAGAGTTCTCACCTGCCATGAGGGAGACCTGGGTTCGATTCCAGGCCAATACAGAGATTATCATTACTACAGATAGGCATGACTGATTCATTGCTTTACTTTTCAACATTACAACTATAATTCACCCAAAATTCACAATGCTTACTTTTCAAAATTCACAATGCTTACTTTTGCCTGCCACGCGGGAGACCCGGGTCCTATTCCCGCCAATGCAGAGACTATCATTACTACAGATAGGCACTATTACTTTATAATTTTACTTTTCAACATTGCAACTATAATTGACCCAAATTTCACTGAGCTTTCAAGTAACCATTGGTGGTTCAATGGTAGAGAGTTCTCACCTCCCACGAGGGAGACCTGGGTTCGATTCCAGGACAATTCAGAGACTATCATTACTACAGATAGGCATCTATCATTTTACTATTACTACAGATAGGCATGACTTTCATTCATTGCTTCGTACTCACGGAGAGGCCCTCCATGCAGCGAACGAGGTGACCAAGCAGACCGGAGTTCTCCCAGACCCAGCAGCCATCTGGACGCTCGTCGGGTCAGCTCAGGTCAGTGGGCACGCTGAGCTTCCCTCAGGTGGCTGCGCATTCTGTGACACTGTCAGGGAGGGAGCAGGACGTGAGTGTGTGTAAGGACTATCTTCATCCTACATACAGGCAAAGGAAACGAGCTGGCCAAGCTAGATAATAATAAGGAAGTAAACACACTGGCAGTAATGACTCGAAGCACATAGAGAACAGTAATAACTGACATTTGTCTGTTAAAAGCTTAAGCACTCGTCCCATGATCTGTGTTTCTCATTAGGTTTAGTTTCAGAGGATATAGTGCTACAATATGAGACTGTCCATTTAAAATCTTAACCCTTTGACTTGTCCTGGACTATGTCTCCAAAACCACCCAGTAATCTGCCATATAGAAATGAATCTTTGTACAAAGTGACAGGACAGAACAAACAAACCAAAGCCTTCATAGAAATTATTCAGCAACTCTGGATTTGATAACTTAAAGTGTTTTTTTCCCTTTTTTTGAACTAAAACATACCGTGCTGCAAGTGGAACATGCAGTCATTTCCCAGTATTGTTTACGACAGGGGATTTAAACCAATGGCCACTTCCAGTTATCTAGTTAGAACCTCCCTCTCTTGCCCACCATCCTGAAAACCATTGATTTAGTCATACAAATAACACAACCACATCTTGGTGACAAAATCAGTGGATTTTATTTAACGTACAAAGAACATATGTATCTTCACTGTTATTTACTCAAACTCTGCTAGCCACTCACCCACTATTATGTTTGAATGTGAACAGGATGTAGCTAGATGGGTCTTACCGCTTAATCCCGCTAATCAGGGTCATCGGGGGGTGCAAATCCCAGCATCATTGGGCGAAGGCAGTACTCGCCATTGACTCGCCAGTCAACCACATGGCCCTTGAGGGAGACGATAAATGTATAAATGTTGCTGCTGTAGGAGAGAAGATGTATTAGCACCCTCTAGTGGAACATAATTAATTGCAAGATTACCAGCTAGCCAGATTGACTGCTATTTCAGTATTTTCACATGTTGAGTGTATGCACTCCATCAAAGGCATCAGAGCAATGGTGCAACATGATGCAATATAATTGCAGCCCTTATTCTTGTGTTATTTAAAGGAAGTTCAGATCTTGATCAAAGATATTTAGATCTTGACTAAGCTTTTTTTATATATATATTTTCGCAATCTCCAAAACCAAAGAACTGAGGCGACATGGGGCCGTTATAAACAATAAACAAGCCCGGACGCTTTTCAACATCACTCTCCCAAGCTGAGAACACAACCTACAGAACTGTGCTGTCATGACCTCTGCAGATAAGGCTGTTTACCCAGTGAGCTGGATGTCTCTCTCGGCCCCTCCAAAGCGGTATAAAAGTCAGGGTGCTCCGTAGCGATCGAGCACTTCAGCAAACTGATATTCAAGCCTGCGGAACAGGAAGCGATGATGAAGGCCAGACTCCTACTGTTGATGATGCTGCCGCTCTGTTTGGGTATTTCTGACAATTACAATTTGCTTGGCTCTCTCAATCCACCAATCAACGGCATGTTAACTATAGGTCACTGACAGCCACCAGATAGGATGCTTTGTTGAAGAGTAGATGCTCGACGGTGTAATGTGACCTATATACCAACTGGCATGCTGGGAAAGCAAAGGGTAATTCGTGACTTGGAATAGTCAGGACATTTCTCTACTTTTTGCAGCGGACCATAAAATCCAGTGCTATGGGGAGGACTTCCTGATGCTGAGACACCAAGTTCTGCAGTGCACAAGCAAAGTTCCTCAGGCCTGCTATACCAGAGGTAAGCAACACTGCATCACCATGGTGCAGTGCACCACCAAGTGCTACTTGAGGCAAGGTGTAACAGTAGCACTGGACCTGCAAATACCAATATACTGATGTAGTCTCCATAGAGTACATGTATAACTGGCATATCGTTTCTGGATGTGTCCTCTCCAGTGTCTGGAGAGAAGGGCTGTATTAGACTGGAATTCTGTCAGAGACCCGGCTGGACATGCTGCACAACAAACCACTGCAATGCCTAATTTCAACACCAGAGAGCGCCAGAGACCAGAATGAAATGCAATAATGCCATTTATGCAATAATGCAATTTAAATAAAAGCAAAAAAGGTATTTCATTTTTTTCACTTCTGTAAAAGCATGATGCAGAATAATAAATCATTCAGTAGTAATTTCTATAGCGGTCATGAGTCTCTAATGTACTGAACATAGGGTAAACAAACAGCATGACATTTGTTTGAATGTGGTGCTGTGAATGTGTGTGTGTTTGTGTGTATAAAACATTCACATGGCGTCCAGGGGGACAGACTAGCCAACCTGATGGCCTGACGCACCACAGACTTTGACCGGTGGAGTAGCGCCATGCTGCTCTGGTGTCGGCCCCTGGGGCTGAGGTCACACGCCCCTCCTGCAACACACATTTCAGTACACAGTCCGAGTTCTGTTTGTTCACCTTATTTACTTCTTGATCTACCTTCACTTATTTGAACTGCAACCTTATCGGGTTGTGGTACTGTGATTCATCAGCAGTGAGCACGTAAACAAACACACGCACCAACACACACACATGCATGCACCCGCGATCCAGCAAACCAAAAAAATTAACACTGCTCGAGGAGAAAAGTATCATATTCATATCGCTCTTCGATGGAAGTGAGAATGAAATGATGGTCAGACAGCACCAAGCACTTGAGGACTACATACTGGTCTGAAGAATGGAAAAACATGAGGGTTAGAATTGTGGTCATTTTTATAGTAGTGGAGTATGGACCTTATTTCAAGACACACAACTGTTTTGTTTTTTTAAATGAATGTTTATTTTCTAAAATCTTCAGTATTTTTCTGCCCATAGACAGGAATGCATGAAAAAACAGATTGGCTCAAACATTGTTACAAGAAAAGACAAGGTTCATATTTATTGACATGTCATTTTAATCAGGTATGATCATCACTGCCATGGTTTCCACAACCATCTTCATTCTGTTTGTCACAAAAGCATTTATATGTAAGCTGACCACTCCCCATGCACTTATCCAATGAGGATTTGATCAAACAACTGGCAAAGCATTATGGGAAATTGTGTCCAGAGTTCCTAGTGTGGAAACAATCTGTCTTGGAATCCTGACCAGTCCAGAAGAGTTGCAGTTTTCCACTCCAGTTTGCATTGCTTCCCTCTACTATACCCACCCCCCACCTCCACCCAACCCAAGTGATGTATACAAGCCCATCTCATGCAGAGACAATTGTAGGAGCCCTTCAGAAATACAGACCCTTAACAAAACAAAGAAACAAAACAAAACAAAACAAAATCAAACCCTCCAGTCACTACAAGGTTGGAACCTGCCTGACTGACTTGCCCACTAAACAGAGGAGCCGTCAATGGATGCATCCAATTGGATGAAGGTACTACTACGTATGAACATCTACTGTTATAAAAAAAACAAACACTTCTTTAATAGAAAACTAGTACTTTGTACCCAATAGATGCTGTCCAATCCCACATTTCCACAGAGGACACACAGCAAGGCCACTCGACAAGTCACATTCAGAAAGAATCCTGTCACATGATCCCCTCCCTCAGAAACTGTTATCTCACTGGAAGCGAAAATGAGTCCCACCATTCAGGCTCCCGGAGGCAAACTATCAAAATGTATCAAAAGCTTCGTCAAGTTCAGAGGGTCCAGGAAGAGACCCCTCTCCCCACACATACACAACCCCCCCTTAAAAAACACATTTTAACATCTGAGATCTTGTCCCAGTTGTTTTTCTCTTGTTCCCAAGCAACAGTTGGCACTACCTCCCAGGCACACTAACCTGAGAACTGTCCCAACAGTAACTGAACTGAGCATCTCTTTACCTCGGCCAAGGAGTCTCAAGGAAAGCACTGCCCCAGAGTTTTATACACACAGAGAAATGACTATAGGTCCAAAGTAGCCAAATGTGAATGTACAAAGGATGTTTGAAAATGGAGGCTTGGGAAGCGTGTCATGGTGCAACAGTGAGCCGTCACTGTGGATCTGTGTCGATGCATGAGGGGGCATATCCGGGCGCGACCCTGAGTGTGAGAACAGTCTTGAGCTAAAGCTATACAACAGAAGCGGGTAAAAATCTGTCCATAGAAATGTAACGGAGGCGATCTCCGCAGACACGGAAATCCCGCGTAAAACGAGAGAGACCACAATCCAAAACGGCCATTCCAAGGAAAAAGGGCAGCGATGCGCGGAACAGCTGCAGACGGGCGGTGTTGGCATCGGCGGCCGAGCGCCAGGAGGAGGTACCCGGCCCGTCCCCGTCTCCCGAGGCGGAGGTACCCGGCCTGCCCCTGTCTCCCTCCCGCCCCTCTCTGCCTTTTACACGCCGCTAACGGTATCACACTCAAGCATGCACTTGATCTACCAATAGAACAGCATTGAATACACGAAACATATCAGGGTCTAAAAATACAGCCTTTACATGCCGAACACTGCCGCGAACCCCCTTCGGAACCCCATCCGCACACCCTGATTGGTCAATCCCACAGCAGGTGTCTGGACGTACTTAAACCAGGGATTGCTATACTGCACGTCAACTCTACTGTCTTTGAAGGAAGCTGCCCAGCATGCCTCACTCTTATTTACATTCGGCCCAAGCACCACTGCCCCTTTGATACTGCGGTGCTGCTAGTGGACACACCATGCTGCCAGCAGCAACCCTGGGTCCTGGTCTCGGTGCGCGGGCTGATCTTTGGGAGGACCGAGGGTGTCTTCCACCAAGGGTCAGGACAGCGCTCGGGAAAATGACCGAGATGCATTTCTGGGGATGAAGGGGAGGAGCTTAGTCCTCAAAGAGGGGGAGGAGCTTAGCCCTCAAAGAGGGGGAGGGTGGGTGTATTGGGAAATATGCATGCAGGGAAAACGATTAGGGAGCACCTCCTCATGCGGAATGAAAGATGCGAATACACCAGCCTGTACATCCACACACACACACACACACACACACACACACACACACACACACTGCCGCATCCATTTAAGACTCATTTAATTTTTTCCTCAAGATAAAAAAAAAAGAATAAAAAAGCAAATCAGTCCTACGAACATTGCGGCAACATGTCAGAATGAAACCTAAAGCAATAGGGTCTGACAGACAGACAGACATCCTGAACACAGGCTAAAAACGCAGCAGGGAGGAGAGGTGGGTGTTGGCGTCCATGGGAGAGGTGCGGTTCGGGGGGGAGGTGGAGTGACCGGCCAGCTCTGGACATGTGGACGATGGGAGTTCAGCCGGCCAGCGGAGCCGACCACATGGAGCTGGACAGATCAGAGGAGACCAGCAGAAGACGACTTCAGACTCCTGCCTACGGAGACCTGCACCTGGAGGTGGGTCAGGCTTACACACCTGTGTGTAATGACCCCTCACTGTTTGTGGAGTGTGTGTGTGTGTGCGTGCGTGCGCATCTGTGAGTGTGTGTGAAGCTGCATCTACAAAACATGCTTTTTTGCTTACAGTTGTTCTATGAAACGGCCATGAACAGCTTTTTCTGTCTCGGGTGTTTTTGCTTTGTGCCATGCTTAAACCCCGGGCTTCACATATCCAGAAGAAGCCAACGGAATCAGCGAGTGACTCAGGAATCCGACCCAGGAGCCAGGGGAACCTGCCTGGCATCTCCAATAACCTTCATGGCTCAGGTACAGATGCTCTGCAGGCATTTCACAAAATGGCTTTAAACCCACCCCCACCCCCCCACCCCACCCCCGTTCACAAAAACATAGTGAATCTTTTTTTTTTTTACAATAACATTAAAGATAACAAGCTACTTTGAATTGTTCTAATTTCAACAAAGAAAGCTCTATTTTGCAGTTATGATGGCTGACATTAATATGAATTATATTATTAATATGAATTAATATTGAATTAATATTTTACCCTATGTGGGAGTGTATGCTGCACCACCAAGTGCTGATCAGTTTATTCTTTTTGTGGTGTGTGTGTGTGTGTGTTGGGGAGTCATTTTGTGTAAATAGCTCTTAATATTTAATAGCTCTAAATTCTTAATATTTAATAGCGAGTAAATTTGGTCATGGTTTAAAAAAAAAAAAAAAAAAAAACTACTACACCCCTCTGTGAGTAGAGGTCACGATTGGTGAGGTGTGTGTGTGTGTGTGTGTGTGTGTGTGATAGTTGGAGTGAAATTGCATTTGTGGTAGTGTTTGTGTGTGACTGAGTGTATACAGGCATGTTAGTGTCTGTTTCTCCGCAGGTTTTCATCGATACACTCCAAGCAGGATTTCTCCCGGGCGACAACTGTACTTCATTCATCTGCATCTTTCCTCCCTCTCAGATAAACAACAAAACAAACACATGATAAAAGAAACAAAGAAATAACCAGGAAAAAAGTTAAACCGAGGAGCACCTGCTTTAACGCACCGAACCACCACTGCAAGGCTGCAATGACACGCTGCTGCCTCCGGGCGGAGCGTGGAGCAGGCAACTGAACTTGAAAAAGAGAGAAAGGGGCCTCAGGCCGTCACCAGCTTGCCATCGGCCTTTATGAGGGCGGACCGAAGGGCGTGCCCTCGTCACTTGGCGTGGCTGTGTCATCGCTGGGCTCCAGGCTGTCCTTGGGGCTGACGGTGCTGTCGGAAGGGGGCGTGGCCTCATCCGAAGGAGGTGGAGTTTCGGGCGAGCCCTCCTGCCGTCCGTTGGGCGTGGGCTCCAGCGACTCGGTGGGCGTGGGAGGCGGCGTGTTGGCATCGGGCTGCGTGACCCCGATGGGCAGGGAGGAGGGCACGCTCGCAGGCGTGGTGGGCGTGCGGGGTAGGACGGGGGTGGCCGGGGCTCCCCGCGGGCTGGAGTTGTGCAGGAGGGAGTCGGTGAGAGCCAGGCCGGAGTCGCTGGGCACCAGTGCAGGCGTCTTCTCCACCAGGCGCCACTGCATGATGCTGGTGTCCTTGCCGCCCGTCGACACCAGGTGGCTGTCGCAGTGCAGGAAGCTGACGTTGGTCACATGACTACTGTGAGCGCTGTACTTATGGCTCGGGGCCTGTGTGGAGAGGTGGAAGACAACGGAACGTTACGGTGGCTCGACGCTTAACCTCCGCGGCGGGCAACTCAGGCTATGCTGCGTTCCGCGGGCCTGACCTTGGGTCTGGAGCAGGGGTACTGAAACAGGTGCACTTTGCAGAAATCGTCCGCAAGGGCGATGACCTTCCTGTTGTGAGATCTGACCAGAGCGTTGATGTCCGTCCCGTCTGACCCTTCCGGCCACACCCCTGTTGCACAGGACACACAAGACACCGCACACACACACGTCAAACGTCATTTACCACAATTTCCCACCAGGGGGCAGTCGTTTACCACTTAAAGGGCTTCCTACACGCGTTCACGAGCACAGACGTATGCAGAATTTCCCCTCGTCTCTTTTCACATGACCCACTGCGTTCATCAGGCATGGAATGAGCGTGTGCACGTGCGCTGCCGTGGAAACCAGGATGAGGGAGTCGGTCGGCGCCTGTGTCGCCGCGATGCCCTGCTAGCTCGCTGAGGTGGAACCAGCAAATCGCCACCAAGCTATTTTGCTTCCCAGTCCAGCTAGCTGCTCATCTCTGCGGGGGTGGAGGTGAAGGACCGTCTACCCCAAATGTGTCTGCTCGCCTCCACTCCGCCGCAGACACGAACAGACGGGCGCTTTGGGAGTGCCGTTGGCCACAGTTTTTAGCCGTTTAGTCATACAAGAGGACGGAGACAGAGACGCTTAGATCCGGGAGGAGGAAGCTGAAAGCAGGGCAGTGGTTGGGGAGGGCAGAGAGGGCAGAATTATGGCTGGGGGCAACTTTGTTGTATTAACATTGTTTCACAGTGTAATGTGATGCAATGTTAACAAATAAAGATTTTATAAAAGTATAAAATATGAAAGAAAACATAAAAGAAAAATGTTCACACAGAGCCTGTGATTGCCGAATGATTTGTATATTGCATTCGTACAGTTTTCCACATGCTGCACACACTTGGGTCGCAAAGCATGTTGAGCTATTAAAGCATAAACCTTCGTAGTGATTTCATATGCAAAGGAGACCTATAACAAATCGTGACGTTTTGTGCGTGTCCTGACAAATACCCCAAATCCTGCTCTATATTACACAGTCAGTGTTCATGGTCCACCAAAGAGTTTTGGGCAAAACGATGCAAGCCATACAATATTTAGGACTGTGACAACACAGGTGCAATGTACACTAGATTTGTACATCACTAGATTTGCAGATCACCATCACAACAGCCCGATCCCTAAAAGTACCACACAGCTGGTACTCACCAAAGACGTGGAATCCCAGCACGCAGGTGTATGTGGCCCAGTCGATGTCCTTACACTCCGAGCGGTTCCGAATCAGCTTACAGCCGTTTGAAATGTCCCCTGAGAAGACAAAAAAGAAGGACTTGCTGATTTCGGTGCCTGTGAAGTTGCAGTGACTGTGCAGAGGGTTGTGTAGCTTCACAAGCGTTAAATAGGAAGGATGCGTTCTGCTGTGTGTTTCCGTCAGCGTTAGGTATGCAGGACTCACAGTAGAGGATTTCATAGTCTCCTGAGTTGGACATGATGAACTTGTTGTCAGGGGACCAGTCAAGATGCGTAATGTAGCTGGAATGTCCCTGTGCATGCACACGCACACACACATAAAAGATGGGTAAGAAACAAGACAAACCTATCTATCTTTCACGTCCCTAAACGTCACGTGAGCACTACAAGTGCGAGCTCACGTGATGACTGACCATTTCTATGCCTTTCCATGCACGCTTGAATAGTCGTTTCCTCTACTTCCTGCTTTCTCAAATTCAATTAGACCAGGGGAGCTGATAAGCCCCCACCAGTCCAGCAGCCGGAGGCTCTTGCGACTGACGGACATTCTCTCTCAGCCTCCGGTCGCCACTCGCCTGGTTCACTGCTCCAGCTCCCAGCTCAGCCCACCAGCCCCTGGAGCTGTGCTCCCCCTCCCCTGGTGCTGTGCTCCCCCTCCCCTGGAGCTGTGTTCCCCCTCCCCTGGAGCTGTGCTCCCCCTCCCCTGGAGCTGTGCTCCCCCTCCCCTGGTGCTGTGCTCCCCCTCCCCTGGTGCTGTGCTCCCCCTCCCCTGGAGCTGTGTTCCCCCTCCCCTGGAGCTGTGCTCCCCCTCCACTGGAGCTGTGTTCCCCCTCCACTGGAGCTGTGTTCCCCCTCCACTGGAGCTGTGTTCCCCCTCCCCTGGTGCTGTGCTCCTTCTCCCCTGGTGCTGTGCTCCCCCTCTCCCCTGGTGCTGTGTTCCCCCTCCCCTGGTGCTGTGTTCCCCCTCCCCTGGAGCTGTGTTCCCTCTTCCCTGGAGCCACCTCAGGGTGGGAACCTTCTCTGGGCTCTTGGCATTTGACTCACTTGGAGTTTACAGGCTAGCCTTGCATACACACACACACACACACACACACACACACACACAGAGGAATGTCTACAACATCTTTGCCAAGCCTGGGGCCAGACGCTCCACAGCTGCAGGACTCACGTGCTTACACAAACACGAACGCGCACATACCCATTAAAAGACACACACACTAACACACACACACACACACACACACACACATGTATGCTAAACACGTGCATAGCTCTAGCACCACCAACTCTCCACACCACTACGCCCACCACACCTCTCACTGTATAGACCAATAACAGTCTTTATCCTGGTCATATATCCTAGCCTCCGAACCAGCACATCTACCCTACGGCTCCTTACACACGCGGTCACGGTCACACGCGGGCACATGTGCCGGCGGCGGCTAGCGGGGACACTCACAGTGCATTTGCCGTATCTGCTGTACTTGCGTCCCTTCTCCGTCACCGTGTAGAGGTAAATGAAGTTATCGTGTGACCCCACCGCCAGCAGTGAGCCATCTGAGACACGGAGACAGACGACGACAGGACAAGGTGGTTTAATTTCCACTGAGGTGTGTATAGAAACACACACACACATACACACACTTACTCACCCACTGTGTAGCGCATTACTGACAGCTGCTCGTTCCCGTCTGTGTGAATGGCCACCAGGTCCCTAGTCTCTGCGTCTAGAGCATACCACCTGCACACACAGAGGGGTCAGGGGCCTCACCCTCTTTGGGGCAAACCAAGATGGAGTGTAGGCTAGTGAGGGGGGCGGGGTTAAAGGAGAAGCATGGCCACTTACTTCCCTGAGTGGGTACCAATAGCAACCACAGCACCACTGGGGTGAAAGTCCGCACAGTGGCCGTGTTCCTGGCAGAGAGGATGAAAATCACCATCATCATCACCATCATCCTCATGGTCATCATCACCATCATCACCATGGTGATGATTTTTTCAATATTTGTGTGGGAAACATTGCGTGTGTGTGTGTGTGTGTGTGTGTGTGTGTCTCACATCCAGCAGCCTGGTCCATTCCAGCGAATGGTCCACTGCGTTCCACAGGCACACCTGCCTGTCCTGGGCACAGGTGAGGAAGAGCTGCTTGAACGGGTGTGTGGCCAGACCCCACAGCTCATCTGTGTGACCCTGCAGAGAGACGCACGCGGTTCACATGAGCAATCCCTGTGTGGGAGGTGCGTGCGCGTTGCTCTGACTTCTGGGAAGGGAATACCATAAATCCTTCTCATGGCTAGTGTGGTTTGTACAGCTTGGCACTGGTGTGCTGTCTGGTGTGATCCAGCAAGGGGGTAGAGAGAAAGAGAGAGATGTAGAGAGAGAGAGAGAGAGAGAGAGAGAGAGAGAGAGAGAGAGAGAATGGGAGAGTGTGAGAAAGAGATGTAGAGAGAGAGAGAGAGCAAGAGAGAGGGAATGGGAGAGAGTGAGAAAGAGAGATGTAGAGAGAGAGAAAGGGAGAATGGAAGAGAGAGTGAGAAAGAGAGAGAATGGGAGACAGAGAGAGAAAGAGAGAGAGAGAGAGAATGGGAGAGAGAGAGATTGCTTACCTGCACCTCCACTTGAAATCCATCATTAAAGGTGCCCCTCAGGATGAAGTTGCGCGATGTGCCCACCAGAAACTGTTCCCCCTTCCCCTCAGCCACGGCTCGAATGGTTCCGTATTGGTCAGGAACCTGTAGCGGGGCGAAGGAGCAGAGTCGGGCTGAAGAAGCTCGCGGTTCAGCTGCAGGCGTCCTGACACAGGGCAAATGCTCATTTGCAGACTGTATGACCTTTGACTGTGGGTGTGTTTCGTCGTACGGACTATGCTAATGAACGCACACGCGTGGTTAGCGGTCACAGGACCCTGTGTGAATGCACACTGCGTTGCTGTTTGCATTGTCTGCAAGCTGATGAGAATCACAATCATGCAAATGTGTGTGTGTGTTGTTCAGAAGCACATTCTTTGGTTTATGCAATAAGGGGTGAGTGTGTGTGTGTGCATGCGTGCGTGTGTGTGTGTGTGTGTTTTCCTTGGCCTACCTCTATGTCCCTCTCCTGGTTGAGGTCGTGGTCCCACAGGATGATTTTGTGGTCCTTGCTGCCCCCGGTCAGGAGAGTCCCGTTCCTCATCTGACACAGCGTGAACATACTGCCGTCATGAGCCTTGATCTGACGAGAGATCTGAAAGGCTCCTGAGAGATGGATACGTGTGTGTGTGTGTGTATGAATAACAGAGAGAGAAACAGAAAGAAATTGACCAATATTATCAAATATGTCAGGTACTGAAGTGTTTACAGGCTAAGAAGCTCCAGCAGTGTGTGGTGTTCTGAAGAATACGTGTCCAGCAAACAATGGCAAAAGACCCCAGCGTCCGTGGTACTGGAGACGCGGAGGGAGTGTGTGTGTGTGAACCGGGGGCTATTGATGAGAAAAGCAGCTTGCGTTAGGGAGAAAAGCACACGGGAGAAAGATGGAGGTTGCTCTGATGGTGATTTCTGGGAAGGGAATACCACAAATCCTTCTCATGGCTAGTGTGGTTTGTACAGCTTGGCACTGGTGTGCTGTCAGCTCTTAGCAATAGCAGCAGGGGATCCACGAGGGGGTAGAGAGAAGGAGAATGAGAGAGAGAGAGAGAGAGTAAATGTAAGTGTGTGTGTGTGTGTATGCGCACACACACTGCATTCTAGACATTCCACTTGATTATTGCTCCCTCTGGAAAAATAACAATGAAACTGGACATACAGAACCTAAGCGCGTGCACACACACACACGCACAGTACAGAAATACACACAAAACCCCACACACATGCCCTGATAGGTGCGTACACGCACGGCAACTGCCCTGAGGCACATGTCCCGCAGACGGGAGGGGGATCCCCAGGACCCCTGACACCACCTGCCCGAGAGGAAGGCCCTGTGCCCCGGGGGCGCCAGCAGTAGCACCGCCTGCTCCACCCACTGTCCACTGGCACCACAGTGGAAATCAAATTTCCTTACAGAATGCAGTTATTCCATCACACTTGCTTTGCATACCCACAGACACCTACACACACACACACACACACACACTCGCACACACACACACGCATGAAACAGTGAGCTGACAACTAACATAGACAGCTTTGTGTTACAATTCAAGGAAGTCTGTCACAATGTTTAAATATTCCTAATCCATACACCAACCAACATGGGGTTTGTTGTAGCGTTCAACACGTATGTAAAATGCTGTACAGTGCACGCACATCCCCATCACACACACACACACACACACACACACACACACACACACACACACACAGTGGAGTGAAACCAACAGTACAGAACGCTCTTGACCCAACTGAGTCTGGTGACTTCGACTCTTTTGCTGTTGGAACGCTAAAAAACAATGACCGAAAGCCACTGCTCTCCTGCAGGGGGCGCTGCGCTAGAGAACTCTATGGGCCTCAGCTTGTGGATGTTAAAACAAAGCCACGTTTAATGGTTAAGGAGCTGGCGGCCATCCATGAAGCAGCTCTGCTGATCCAGCTCTGCCGCATGCCTCCGAAAACTATTAGCGCTGCGGAGAGAGAAACCGTGTGCGTGAGCTCACGCCCAGACCCACGCACATTCACATTAATAGGCAGATTAACACACACACACACACACACACACACACACACACACACACACACACACACAGTCAAGCTCAGGTTAAAAGGTTTCCTCATATTTCTCAACAAATGTTACGGCACAAACACAATGGACGAGGACGTCTGTGTGTGTGGGTGTGGGTGTGTGTGCTCGGGGTGTGTGTGTGTTCGGGGTGTGTGTGTGTTTACCTTTAGGCCCTTTCCCAGGTGCTGGTTCCACGGTGCTGCGGGTCCAGATCAGCAGGACGCCTCCTGAGTCCCCGGTCAGTATGTCCCCGTTACTGAGGAAGGCCAGACACTGCACAAACTTGGGCTTTTCATATTTCTAACACAGGACAAAACACAACACACACACACACACAAAGCATGTAGCATTAATACAAACTGGATCCAGAGATGCCCGGTGGCCAAAACGGTCAACCAGCCAATCAGTCGTGCGACTGCCTTCACACCCGAACCATTAGTGATGTGTGTGTGTGTGTGTGTGTGTGTGTGTGTGCGATCTGTAGCATTGGGTCCAGTGTAGTACCTGATCGCGTGCAAGTTTACACTTGTACAATCCAATAAAATTTGTCTATTAATAGATACATGAGTCACGGAGGGTAGGCACAACAATGTGAGTGTGTGAGTGTGTGTGTGTGTGTTTGTGAGTGTGTCTGCTCCCGTCTGGGAGTGTATCTGTGATACTGCGTGTCTGCGCATGTGTTGGTGTTCATGTATCTGTGCCATGTGTGTGTGTGTTTCTGTCTGTCTGTGCCGGTGTGTGTGTGTGTGCATCCTCACCCCAAAGATGCCCTGTTTTCGAGTCAGGGAGTTGCCGCTCCACGTCCAGAAAAAGATGTGGGACTTGCCGCAGGTGACAATGGTGTTGGCGTCAGTGGGGTGGAACTCAACCGCTAAGACGACCTCATTAGTGGTCTGAGAGAAACACACACACACACACACACACACACACACCACAGTGAGCAGAGCGGGTTAAACCCAGAGCAGGGCGTAGGTCAGAGAAAAGGAGGAAGGAAATGGTTAATTGAAACTGAAACATATGGATCAAGGAAGACGGGTCAAGATGATGTCACACAGAGTAGGGACAGGAGAGGAAAAACGAGGAAGAGGATGGAGACTGTGAGGAAGATGGGAGCCTGGGTAAGAGACAGCTGGCAGGACACACACGGCTGGGGGGTGGGGGCCGTTTAAAGGGCAACACTGTGTGCGTGTGTGTGTGTGTGTGTGTGAGAGAGAGAGAGAAAAGGTGAAGAATGTAGAGAGAGCAGCTTTTATGGGGTGTGTGTGTGTGTGTGTGTGAAAGATGTTGAGAGAGCAGCTTTGCGATATGTGTGTGTGTAAGATGTTGAGAAAGCAGATTTGCAAGATGTGTGTGTGTGTGTGTGTGTGTGTGTTCTGGTGAAGAATGCAGTGACAACAGCTCCTCGGTGTATACACACAGCACTCTACCTTGATCTCTGCAATTTTGGCCTTCTTTTGCCAGTCCCACACAGTGAGCATGTGCTCATTGGAATCGTCAATCACGCTGAGGTGGATTCCCGAGTCCTGAGGATGCAAAAAACACACACACACACACCGGGAGAGGTGGGAGTTAGCGTCGGACCGGACCCCGGAGGTCTGGAACCATACCTAACAGTCATAAAACTGAGCTGCACGCGCACGCATCACACCCCTCGTTACGGAATTCACCGTGTGTGTGTGTGTGTGTGTGTGTGTGTGTGTGTCCTAGTTGTAAAACAGGAAGAGGAATGTGTGTGAAAGTTGGGCTGTGTACCAGTTAGGTCTGGCTCATTAAACCCTGTACCCCACCAGTCCACCCCCACCCTTTACCCCACCAGTGCACTCCCACCCTTTACCCCACCAGTCCACCCCCACCCTTTACCCCACCAGCCGGCCTCACACACTTCAATAGGTGAAGGCAGAGATGGTGAACAGTGAAACAGACCCAGCCTTCCCACAGCTCCCACGGCAGCATAGCCGCTGAGTCAGGATAAGGCGTGTGTGTGTGTGTGTGGGGGGGGGGGTATAGGAACACCACACACTCACAGCTTTAGAGAAGCCGAGGGAGCCTACTCCTCTCTCAAAGGTGCCCAGACCAATGACCTGCAGCGTGCTCAGAGTGACAGAGTCCCACACTCTCACATGAGGCTGTAATGGCTGAGAGAGAGAGAGGGAGAGAGAGGGGGGGGGGAGAGGAGAGGGAGAGAGAGAGTATTAATCATTGTTAGGTCCAGGTGTTTGGTTTCAGGTAGGACTACACACAACTCCCACCCCATGATATTTGACACATACAGCAGTCAAAAAAAGGAAACGGAGAGAAATTAAAAAAACACAGAAGCAGACGTGAAAAAAACGAGGGATAAAGAGATTAACAGCCAATGGCTGAGTTGGAAGACATTTGCTGTAATTAAGAGTCTTTATCAGTGATGGACGTGTACTTCAGCAAGTAGATATCCGGCTAATCTTCCATGAACAGGAAGCAAAAAAACCCCAAATAAATCAAAACATAAAAGGTGTAAAAATACACCACAGTTGTGGTCACACCTACAACCATTACACATAATGACACATATCCACATGAACAATGCACGCACTGTTAGACACTGGAACAATATAGTATGCCTTTGTAAATGTGTGGGTGTACAAGTATATATTAGTTACCCTGCCATCTTTGTCCACTCCTGCGATCTGTCCTGTGGCGATGCGTATCTTATCTGGGTGAACCGCAAGACTGGGACAGACATGGACGGAAGAAATCCATAAAAATTAACATTTTAACGCACGCACACCATAGGCACATTAACCTCGGGTTTTGCCTTCGCCCCACTGTAGCACTGAGTTATATGCGGCGTGCGGGGGAGGGGCAGGTCGCGGGGGGCGGAGTCACCATTTGACGCAGTCCGTGTGGCCCAGGTAGTGGCGCTGCGTCCTCTCGTCGTAGTTGAAGAGCACGACCACGGAGGCGATGAAGTAGACGATCTCGCCCGTAGGCAGCAGACAGACGTTAGCTCTGCAGTCCCGGCCTCTATAACCAAACCTGCCCCAGTGTGTCAAGGAGTGAATGAGGGATGACAGAAAAGAGGAAAAAAAAAAGAAAAAGGCCTGCAGTTCGGTAAAAGGAGCGGGCTCTCGTTCAGCGAGTCTCGTTCAGCGGGCGTGGAACGTTCTAGAAAGGATACACCCACTCCAGTTTGAGTCGCTCTGGTGGCAGCTCGGTTCGGACATCGTCGTAGTTCTCGACGTCAGACGGGATGAACATGGTGATGGGGCGGCCTCGCATGAACATTTTGATGTAGTCGCCCTCTGTGGAGACATCACTCTTAGCGTGCATACGTATATAGCAGTGGACTTTTTGCTGAAAACTAAAACGAATGGTGTAGCTGCCCTAAATACGACATCCTTGGCCATTAAAGTACTTAAAGCAAACTGTCTGAAGCAAACTGGAGGCCACATGCCCTTAAGCTAAAGCCCGAGCAAATGCAAAACACAAACGTGTTAGCGCCATGCTGAGAAGGGCAAAAGCGAAGAGCGGCCATCCGAGCGCAGACGGGATTACAGACAGGAAGGACAGAAGCACGAGGGAGGGGAGAGGACAGAGGACGAATGGGAGTGTGTGAGCTTGAGGATCTGATGCTCGTTGTCTTTCTGTTCCCCGACTTCCAGTTCCGTCCTGTGAGCTTTCTCCATTTTGCGCCGAGTTCAAACGGAATTCGCGCCGAGTGTTCAGGCTACTGAGAAACAACCGATCTAAAGACATCTCTGGCGTGCCATACTGATGTCTTCCTCTTCAAGCTGCTCATGAGGACACGAGTGTGTATTCTTTGCGTAAGAGCCCAGAAAGGAGTGTCCTGACTGATTCCTGCCAGAGGGTAATGTTACACAGTTACATTCCTCTGCCTGTCAAACTCTAGTGCTTAATGAATCTAAGTGCCTTCCACCAGATGAGCTATGTAAAAGTGAACAATTAGCCTTGTTACCCCGAAGGCAAACCCCTTATATTCACCACAGCATGGTGGGGAGACAGAGAAGCTCAATTTGACCACGTCAGGCTGGAATCAGTGAGAGAGAGACAGAGAGAGAAATCAGAGAGGGAGGTTCGTTGATCTTTCGCCTGGATCAACGTGTTATTAGGGGAGGCTGCTGAACCGTTTTGATGGTTTGCACGCTGTATTTAGCCATGCCAAAAGAGCCAGCTAGCTTAATTAAAAGGGAGTCTCGGTGAGAGGC
The DNA here is from genome assembly GCA_020368025.1 of Brachyhypopomus occidentalis. Lineage (NCBI taxonomy): Eukaryota > Metazoa > Chordata > Actinopteri > Gymnotiformes > Hypopomidae > Brachyhypopomus > Brachyhypopomus occidentalis. Next base: position 3,114,052 of record JAGXOD010000010.1, on the reverse strand, counting down.
GGGCGGAGTGCGGGCGGAAGCAGGAGGCGCTGAACGCGCGCTCATTCTGGACAGGGGCTCCTGCCCTGGGGCCTGGAGGAACTTACCTTGGCTGTTTTTCTCACGGGTTGACATTTTGGCTGGTTATGGGACAGAAACAACATCTCTCAAAACAAACACAGGACGATACAGACCAGGAATTTGCTCAGGACTAATGATCCGACAACCACAACAAGCAACAGTTACTGTAAGATGGGTGGGGCCAGAGAGGCGGGAGGCGGGGCTAATGAAACAAAGCAGAAGGACGTTACCTTGGCTGATCACTGGATCTCTGTGCCTGTGCGGGAGATATTAAAAAAAACATTTTAATCCTGGATTAAACAGGAGATCAGGGTCAGGGTCTGTAAAAGCGGCGACGCTAGTGCTAGTGCGTTTACGAACTTCTCTGCGTTCTTCACGACTTTGGCCAGCAGTTTGGAGGTGGAGGCGGCCTTCACCAGCTTGTTCCTGTTGTCCTCGCCGCTCTCCCACGTGCTGCTCTGGGACCTCTCCATGCCGCCCCGCCGGCCGCTGTGTCCCCTGTGGACCGGGCACACGGAGGACAGCGGTTGTGGAGAAAGTGGGGACGACAGTGGTAGAGAGGGAGGGCGCGACGAGGATTGGGCGGGGAGGCGTGTGAAGCCTGGGGGGTGTTCTCTCCACCCTTCCCTGCTAGAATCCGACCAATCGGCTTGCGCGAGCCCCCCGGGAAGGGAGCTTGGCTCGTTTTTTGGTCTTTTTAGAGCTTCGACTACACACACGCCTCCCCAGCTCATTGGTTAATCGCGAACCTGGACAAAGCAGGGGACGAGGGGAACAGAAATAGCCATCGCGCCACCGTTATGAAACACTGCGGCGACAGGGAGGCGGTCCCTGCGGGAAAGGGCCGGCACATGCGTCAGTTGAGGGGTGGGGCCGCGAGAGAGAGAACACTCCCACTCCAAGATTAGTATGCACACAGAGGTCTGGCGGAGAGCAGGAACACGGGCCCCGCCCCCGCCGTGAGCACGACAGCGGGAAGGCACTGAGAACCAGGCGGAGAACATCAGAACGCAGGACAGAGGAGGAAGAGCAGACGATGAGCTAGAACAGGGGAGAAGGCAGTCAGAGAGGGCGGTCCTCATGCGTAGCTGTGTGTAAGGAGGAGATGTTAATAGCAGAGACACAAAGCTGAGCTGCAGGTCACCCCCCTGCCATACTGATCTCCACTAACTACCTCCACATGATCTGTGGGGATCTTTGTGTATGCAAGAAATGGAGGAGGTCCAATCAGTCCATGTTAGCATATGTTAACAGTTCTGCGCTGGAAAGACCTGCCACTTCAAAAGATTGGATAACTTGGATTATCAAAAGCATAAATAAGACTTTCATTACCATTTTTGCTGTTTTAAGTCTCGGCCTGATAACTGCATACTGCTGTATTTAAAAAACCCAATTTTAAACTGATTAGTGATATTTCGGTCTACATAGCCCATATATTGATGGAGTCAGTTATAGTGAGGGTGATCCACTGCGCACACACATTCATACCCACACGGATACACACACACACACACACACACACACACAAATCGCCTGGAGCGGGGCATGTCACCACACAAACAATCCCCTGATTTCCATTAACCTTGTGCAACAAGGGATCATTTTAGGTCCTGCAGAGTGGACATGCTTCCCAGTCAGAGCTAGAATGGCCCAAGGCAGATGCACTACTGACACACACTCCTTTTGTCCCTCAACGTGCCCTCAAGTGTGTTCCGTGGCTCCGATCGCCCCCGGCGGCCGATCCCCTATCGCTCTCCCTGGGTCGCTGGAAACTTTAAACCGAGCCACCGTTCAGAAGAGCGTTAACGGTGGTTGATGAGGAAGCCAGAGGCTTCTGATATCTGAAAGCTGATCTCGACGCTTAACAACGCAGCGTGCCGACCCGCAGCAGCGGTTTGAAGACATCCGGGCAAACAGCGGCTGCACACTCGGCATTCTGGGAGTGGAGCGCTAGTCATCCGAGTCTCTGCACTGATGCAATCGTTTACAGATGCTTCAACTGGATATTTCTGCAGGTCGAGGCCCGGGGACTCGGCTAATAATTCCCTGCCCGCGCAGGCTGACCGTGGACGGGGCCGTGGCAGGATTTTAAGGAGAAGGCTAATTGCCTCTTAGGCTAACGGGATTGGACAAGCTGCACAACTAATATGAATATCTCAGCAAACTGGCCCGGCGCTCGTGGTAAATGCAGGCTAAAATGATTGTTCACAGTGTCAGAGCACGCCTATGCTCGCGTGTACGCCTGATTGCTGGACGCAGGTGAGGACGCGGTCTGGGGCCAACGATGCAGGGACATCTGGGACATCTGTTTCCTATTACTCCCGTCTTTGGGTGGACAGATCTAGCACGGTCTGCTTCGGAGGTCAGGACGTGCGCGCACATAGAGGGCGTGACGCAACCCCGCTGCTGCGTTGGGGCTCCGGGGAGTCCTCGTGAGATCACCGCACCGACGTCCTTTGCAGTCATGTCATCCCCAAGGCCCTGCTGATCCATCCCAGGTCTTAATCGGTCCAAAATCGACGAGTGGGGAAAAAAAAAGAGAGGGATCCAGGCCGAGCATTAATCGGGTCCCCCGAGGGACAGCGAGGCCTTGAAGCTTGAACTAGTGAGCGGACGGGTTGGACGTGATGATGCGCCTGAGCGTGCTGGGAGCGGGTGGGGGGGGTGCTGATCTGGGAAGCATGTCGTTACTGCGACCTTCGAGAGCGAGACGGTTTTTGCGGAAGCGCTGCGCTGTAGGAAGGTGACGCTGGCGCATGGAGGAACCTTTTGGCCTGCGAGGGCCCCTTGCTGTCCGGGGTCGACCTCGGGGGCTGGGGGGGGTGTGGGGAGGGGGAGTTGCTGGAGGGGGACGGTGCCTGGGGGGTGCCGGGGGTGGAGGGCGGTTTATCGTTAGCCTGCGGCGGCGGAGGCTCCTCCTTCTCCTTGATGCCCTCCATCGGGGGTTTGTCTTTTCTCTTCTCCCCGCCGCTGTAAAGGAAACAACAGGGCCGGCCAACCGCGGCAGGGCAGGACATGGGGGAGGACAGGGAGGTCAACACTGAGGTTCAAATTAGGCACAAGTTTAGAAGGCGCAAACACTCAACGCTACTGGACGATTCAGTTGGAGGACACAGGAGGCCAGACACACAGGCGCACAAAACACAAATATGCTCATTCATCTTTGGTATACAGTAAAAACATTACAAAGAGGACCTTTGGGTCAACATGGGCCGGGTCAGTCGGCCAGACTACGGCAGACAGCGTTCGTGGCTGGTGATCACAGCGCTGGGCCTATTTTAGGGCGTGTGAATGACAAATATGTATAATTACTCTACAAACAAGGACGTGGTATTCTTTATCCAGGAGCTTATATACTTTGACATGCACTTAATATGGATCACGTTAGGCCGTGGAAGCCCAGATAAAATTACGTACTTTATGAGCCCGAGACATACTTTCACAAAATACTGGAACAAAAATGATTAGTAAGTCATTTGTCAGACAAGTCCTGGGTCAAATATAGCAGTTAGAAACTGGATTAAGTTTTGGGAAATGAGTAATGTATCACTAAGATTGTGACTGGAATATTGTGTGCTCTGCATTTATGTATGTATTACAGTGTCAAACACTGCAGCTATGATACTTATGTCTGCTTATTTGCTGGTCCGTGTGTGTATTGGAGGGCGTTTTACCTCTTGGCTGCAGAGGACAGCGTCTCTTTCCTGGCTATGGACACCGTGGAGCCGTCTCTGTGAGACTTGCGGCCACTGGAGCTGCCGTTCGTGATGCAGGACATGGAGAAAGCCTCGCGCATCTGGGTCTGACCTGCACGACAGATCTGGGATCAGTCACGCCGTGTGTCCCATTACAGAGAAGAACGAGGGTGGTGACTCAGCGTCTGAACCCAAAACGTCGGGGGCGTTTCTAACGGCTACTGCTACAGCCGCGGGCTAGCCTGAGATGAGCCAAGCGTGAGCCGCTGATTCATTTCTCGTCGAGAGAGAGAGGAGAGGTCAGCGAGAACTCACCGAGAAAAACCGGAGGAGTGATGAAGGAGGAGTTACCGCGATGGGATTTTATGGGCGCGGATGGTGAAGACAGACGGAATTGGCGGGGACAGTGCAAACCAGGGAAGGATAATGAGGTCTTAACGAGGCCAGGATGCACATGAGGATATGCTAATTGGATCAAAAGCGATTGGCTTAGGCCAGCCAAAAGTGGAAAGCTACCAGGATTCAGAGTGAGGAGCCTTTCGCAAACGAGACACAAATCGTAAAGGTGAACTTAATGGGCAACGATGGTATCGGGGCATCCCTGTACTGTGTGAGATGAGCAGTAATGTGCATGTATAGTCTCAGCATGGTAATCCTATTCCTATACCCCAGCCAGTCTATTTAAAATCCACACGCCGTGTGTAAACGTCAGATTTGTGGTGCATGTGTACAGGTCTGATGTGTGGTGCATGTGTACAGGTTTGATGTGTGGTGCATGTGTACATGTATGATGTGTGGTGCATGTGTACATGTATGATGTGTGGTGCATGTGTACATTTACATTTACATTTACATTTATGGCATTTAGCATTTATCCATTTACAAAAATGGCATTGTTTTATTCAGAACAAAATCTTAGCTAGTTAGTATAGGCTTAAATCAAAGAAACTTTAAGCTTCATTGTTTATGGACTCAGATACAAAATATATACTGAGAAAAACCCTAGTATAGATACAGATAAAAGCAAGAAAAGTCATTACAGTCACAAATATTTAATACATGCTAGTGTAGTAAAATTTAATTTAAGTGCTCTTGAAACAGATGTGTCTTCAGTCTTCGCTTAAAAACAACAAGAGACTCTGCCATTCGGACACTCAGTGGAAGTTCGTTCCACCACTGAGGTGCCAGAACTGAAAAAAGTCTGGATGCATGTTTTCCGCATGTCCTGAGAGATGGTGGGTCAAGCCGAGCTGTGCTTGAAGCTCGAAGAGCTCTGGGTACAGATCGGGATTTGACCATTGCCACCATGTATGGAGGTGCTGGTCCATTCTTAGCCTTGTAGGCCAGCATCAGGGTTTTATATCTGATGCGGGCAGCTACAGGAAGCCAGTGAAGAGAGCGCAGCAGAGGAGTAACATGGCTGAACTTAGGAACATTGAAGACAAGTCGAGCCGCCGAGTTCTGGATCAGTTGCAAGGGCCTGATGGTACGCATAGGAAGACCAGCCAGGAGTGAGTTGCAGTAGTCAAGTCTTGAAATGACAAGAGACTGAACAAGCACTTGAGTAGTCTCGCTAGACAGGTACAGGTCTGATGTGTGGTGCATGTGTACAGGTTTGATGTGTGGTGCATGTGTACATGTATGATGTGTGGTGCATGTGTACAGGTCTGATGTGTGGTGCATGTGTACAGGTCTGATGTGTGGTGCATGTGTACAGGTCTGATGTGTACAGGTCTGATGTGTGGTGCATGTGTACAGGTCTGATGTGTGGTGCATGTGTACAGGTCTGATTTAATTGCTCTACTAGCCAGTTCAAAGGGCTCTAGTGTGTTTATTGTATTCTCACTTTTGTTTTCTTTTTATAGTGTGGCAATGAAGCATTATTATTATTATTGCATAACTGTGCCCTGCAACCTTTATGAGATAGGCTAGATTAATCACTTTGTGTGTGTGTGTGTGTGTTCTGATGTCAGTGCCACATGGTCTGGTTTCATGCTCCATTAGATCTCAGCTGAAACATGTGCAACATGGCCTCTGGTTCTTCAGACTACAGTGTGTGTATATTTGTGTGTGCGTGTGTGTGTGTGTGTGTGTGTGTGCACGCATGCATGTGTGTCAGTTACTGGCCTAAGAGCAATACTAGAATTGTTTATTTCGATGGAACTTCGTGGATTTGAATATTTTGTAGGTGGGTCTTCATTAATTTATAAAACTTAGGCAGTGTAATTTTCAAATAATTTAAACAATACAGTCATAATGGAGGGAAGGTCCAGCACAGTCACACAGGCTAGCAGTGTGTGTGTGTGGAGGTGGGGGCGGAGGTTCTGGACAGTCTCATGGGGGACCCATGTGTGACCTCCTAACGCCCACAGGAAACCAAGGAAGTCTCTGCCTTCCATCCTCAGCATGTCACACACTTCCTGTGCCCCCCCCCAGACACTCTCAAACGCTGTCAGAGCCTGGCAAGATCAAGGCAGTCTCAGCAGTTGCCAGAGCGAAGGGGCCTAACACTCATAATCATGCTGCAAAATGAATTAGAGCCAGAACCAGCCCTCCGGCCAGACAGCAACGAACATAAACTCTCTGGAAAAGGCAGCAGTAATCGCAGAAAGAGCTAATCCATCTTAGCTGCAAGTGAATCAATTAGACTCTCCTCATTTCCACAGGGAAGGCCCCATGTCAACAACTCTCAGAGCAGATGATTCTAGAAGGAAGGAATCATTCAGGAGAGAGGGGAAGGTGTGAAGGGAAGTACAGAGGGAGGAGGGGTGTTGCCGTATCGTTGTTGACGGGTGACGTGCAGAGGTTACCGGCAGTTCTTCACGAAGAGGAAAACGATCAGATCTTTGTTCCCTTGTAAGCCAAACATAACCATCAATTAAATCTGCATCGTGGTGCAAGTCGTCTCTGCCCAAACAGCTCCTGCCCTGACGTGACTATCGGAGGCACGTGTGACGTGTCGCTGTTCTTCAGAAGGTTCCGCGCTGCGCTAAAAACCCGGCTGGACTCTGCAGAACCGGAGCCTGGCTGTGTCGGCCATCGTTACCTGAACAAACGCTTAACGTCGAACCCCGAGACAACAGACTGGAAGCCATTTATACGCGTTTCCTCTGTGGGAAAGACGGCCATGGCAAAAGAGATCTAAACATTTCAACACCCTCCCACTCACACACAAACACACACACACAGTCGTGTGTGCTTGTGTTGGAGAGGAAAGGGAGAGGAGGGGTGGTGTATGGGGAGGTGTTAAGATGGGGCCAGATGTTTAGTCAGGAAAGATACACTCTTTCTCCATCTTCACACACTCTTTTTTCCATCTTCTTGCTCTTCCTTCATCTCGTTTCATCTCCGCTCCACAGTTTCATGCGTCTGTCTGTCTCTCTTCAGCCTGGTCTCCCCCTGAGCTTGTTTTACCGACTTGAATTTGTGCAAAATGAGTGAGTTCAGTTTGTGAGAGAGCAAGAGAAACAGAGAGAAACAGGGGGAGAGGGAGAGAGAGAGGGGGAGACGAACTAAAATATGTTTGGTATTGTGAGTGTATCAGAAAGAGACCCAAGGACAGAGTGAACTCCCACTTAGAGTGCACTTCTGGGCTTAAAAATGAGAGAGCTTCATAATTGTGTGTGTGTGTGTATTAACAAGAGGCTACTCACTGGAATGTTTTACATGAATGAAATGTTTCACTATGTTACTGCCACATTTTATCAACCCGACACTAAATGTTTGTGTCCACAAACACACTGCACTATTGTTTTTGTTCAGGGAGGCAGAACTATATCGGCACGTAAACAAAATATCTGCTCAACTGAATCCCTCCGCACACACACTTAGATACACAGGCAAACGTGCATGCCTTTCACACCTTTCACGTAACCCCGCCCACCCCACCTGTAATCCCACCCACCCTGCCCATAACCCCGCCCACCTTTGGCACTCTGCTGCTTCTTGGCGGCCGTATCTTCGGACAGGGTGAGGCGGCGGAGCACGTCGGCCAGCGCCGCCTTCATCACCGTCAGCTCGTCCTCCTGCTGTTGCACCCGCAGCTCCAGCGACGACAGGCGGTCCTGCACGTCTGACGCGCTCGCCGCCGAGATGCTGTCATCTGCGGGAAAGACACACGCCCGTCAAACACTCGGCACGCCCGAAGCATAAAGGGGGGGAGCAGTGCAGGCTGGGGAAGAGAGTTGGTGGGCGGGGCTGGGAGTTGGTGGGCCGGTCACAGGCATGCAGCAGAGTGCCAGACGTAGCTGTGGCAGTGACTCGGACTGCCGTGATTGGCCCACGCACTGGGGACAGGCAGCGAGAGGCCGCCACATTCCCCAGTGTGGTTAGTCAGTTAGAGCTAGGTCCTGCAGTTCTTTACACAAACACACTCACACACTCATAAGCACACGCGTCCAGTGTGGCAGTTTACTACAGAGGAATGATCACTGGAAAAATCTACATGTAATAATGGTGTAACAGTAAAGCACAAAACCCACGAGTTCAGCGAGGTGGTGACCGCAGACCCAAACGGCCAGCGCTGGTGGACCCCACATGGTCTGCACCCAGCTGCTCAGAGCCGGACGGAGCACAGCAGAGAAACTGTTCTGAGGTCAGTGAGCAGCGATCGTAGATCAGTGTGTCAGGGAGAGCACGGGAGGTCGTACTGTTCTGAGGTCAGTGAGCAGCGATCGTAGGCCAGTGTGTCAGGGAGAGCACGGGAGGTCATACCGCTCTGCCCGTCAGCACGGACGCATGACTGAACGCTGCTCAACCATGGCGGCACTGAGCCCCCAGGAGCCAGACACACACACACACACACACACACACACACACACACACACACACACACACACACTCACTGCAGGCGCCCAAACACAACTCATGTATGTCAGAGCCCGTAGTCCACCACGAGACGCACTTCTGAACAAATTAGCCTTCATGAGAGCCAAAAGTGAAACCGCTTTAAAGCGCTGGCCTGTGCCAGCACAGGGATCAATCAGTCCAATCTGGCAACCCCAGGCGAGGGAAGGACCAGCGAGGGCAAGGAGCCTCCTAACAGCTTCCAGACCTTCAGCTGGGGGCACGCTTGCCAAATCCTTCCAGGGGGTGAGATTAAAGCAATTTGTTTCTTGAAATTCCCTCTCTGGTACGTGCTCTCTGTCCGGGATGCTTTAAGACAGAAACCTCTAGCAGAACGGGAAGCAGAGGAGAAACATCACTGGCAAAACAAGAGCACTCTCGTTATCATATAGATAAGAGAAGGAGAGAACAAATGAAAGACTTCAAAGTTAGTAAGCAGATAAGGTGCAGGTTCACACACACACACACACACGTGCACGACGCGCAGATCAAACAGCTTTTATCTGGGTCGCAAAAAATATTCCCAAGGAACAAAAGCAACTTCTCAAGGTTGCAGGAAGACGTGGTCAGAAAGGCGGGTGGTGCTGGCAGCTCCACTCACCCCCACCCCCCGCGCAGGTTTTCCTCCCTCTGTGCGGGTACTTCCCCTCCTCCTCCGCCCGTCCGCTGCCCGCTCCTGCGTCAGAGAGCCGCAGAGGGAACGGGTGGGGGGGGGGGGGTGTCGGGGTCCTGCCACACAGTGCTCCGCCCTGGCAGGACATCAGGACATCAGCTCGGAGGAGGCCAGAGAGAGGGGGGGGAGAGGGAGTGTGGAGGTGCACCATCATCAGGTAAAGGGCGGTGTTGGGGCAGGGTGGTGTTGGGAGCGGGTGGTGTTGGGGGCGAGGGCCTCTCCCATTCTGACCCACAAGCACTTGCAGGCTGAGAGGAAGGAAGGCTTTCTGGACTTGTCATATTTCACAATAGCCTGCCACATTCCCCCTCCACAGGCCCCTCTGCACACACACACACACACCTACACTCTTCCCCACACACATACACACCTCTACTCATGCAACAACACTTAATTACACATGGTCTACACTTGAGCATACACTTACATGGGAAGTGACCCACATGCATTCCATTCCTATAATAAAAGGGTAAACACACAAGCACACACACACACACACACATGCACGCACACACACACACACACATACACTTGTGGAGAAGTCAGGGGCTTTTGTGTGGAACAATCCTCTGGCATGCACCGCTGGTGTGTGTGTGTGCGTGTGTGTGTGTGTGTGTCCGTGTGTTTGCATTTGCTTTCGGGGCACTTCATTTGGCCTGCGGGTCTGTAGAGGAAGCTCTTGCTACGGGAAGATGGCTGATATACAGCACAGATAAGAGCATAGCTGAAAAGAATTGTGCAATCAAGCTCATAGCCTTATCCTTGCTACAACACACACTCCCATCCACGTATACATTTGAGTCTAGTAGCATTAAACTGACATGCCTTGTTAATGTTTAGCGATGGCAGTGAACTCTTATAGCATGTGAGGTGTTAGCCAGTATTTTCTCTAACTGAGGCACACGCACGCACTCCCTTCAGACAGTGTTGGGCGGGGCAGGGGCGGGGCAGTGCAGTAGGAGGAACCCTTGCTGCAGGCAGATCTAGCAAGCTACTTTACTGAGGTCTGACACTCATTATGGGATGCAAACGTGTGTGTGTGTGTGTGTGTGTGTGCGCGTGTTTGCTGCACCATCCCAGTGACGTTAATCTCCGCTCTGGGCCCTGGACTGCACCAAACCACACCACCACCCCCCACACACAGTGGTCTGTTCTGTGCGTGCTCTGCGCAGGTGACCTCACGTGACCCGAACGAGCCTCTCGTGAAAGCAGAACCTGACGTGTGGTGCGGCACAACGAGGCCCAACCACACAGAGCACTGGCAGCCACAGGGGCGGAGGGATCTCAGCCCAACGAAGTCATGAGACCGAGGCTTTTATTGCGCTTTGGGCAGATGGCCACGGTGTGATATAGAGAGAGATAAGAGTAGACACACAGGATGTCGTGGAAGAAGACCAGAGCCAAGACTGGGGCGTAGGCGTACACGTGGACTTAGTCCCTGAGCTAGAACACCTGCCATTATGGCACAGCATTAACTAATCTAATGTCTAACGGACGTATGAATCGATTACCCCAAATCAGTTATCAAAGTTTCTGACAGTTGTGGTAACTTGGAATTTCCCCCGTGCCAAATCCCGATGACGGGGGGTGCCACGACAGACGCCGTGTCATTTTGAGAGGTGAGGTCACACAGGAAGTGATGTCACACCCGCCCCCCACTTCCTGACGACACGAATAGACAGCGATGAGTAAGCTATAGTGAGTGACGGAGGCGGTCCCCAGGGCTTGGCCTCCAGGAGGGTCACATCTCTGAGCCTGCACACACCGATGCTCACGCTGCTCAGAGTGCACACGGCCTATAGGACACATCTTGACGCAGTGCACGACTGCACAAACAGGTTCTTGCATCATCTACACGATGAATTAAATTAGGCTTAAGGTAAAGGTATGAGGCCCCGTTTACAAGTAACGTGTCATGTCATCACTCGGAGACACATTTGTTAACTTTGCTCTGTCCAGGACAGCTCCTCAGGCTACAGTTTTGGTGTGGGGAACACCGTCCATACGTTCACACACACACACAGGACATGAGACACTCGTGCATGTGTGTGAACACAGATACCGCATTACACACTCATACACATGTCAGCATCTCTTTGCAATGTAGACATGTAGACATGGGACCAGCGGGGTTAGGGGGGATTCAACTGCTGTTGCCGGGTCACCAAGACAAACAAGGGTCTTTGTTTTCCTCTCGATGCTGTAGAACTGTAGAACATACTGTAGTACAGCATAAGCTGTAGAACATACTGTAGTACAGCACAAACTGAAGGACATTCTTATATTACAGCACAATCTGTAGACCAGCACAAACTGAAGGACAAACTGTAGTACAGCATAAACCGCAGAACATACTGTAGTTCAGAAATCTGTAGAACGTACTGTAGTACAGCACAAACTGTAGGACATGTGGCATGCGGAACTGCACCACAACATGTGCTCGTCTGGCCTCGGAGGAGCAGGAAGCTCTTTTCTGAATGGCCTTGTATGCAGCTGAGCTGAGCAGAAGCCACACGACCAGGAGGAGGAAGAGAAAGTGCCTCTGAAAATGGACGTTAATGATTCACTATTACATCGCAGAGCGAGGCACACACACACACACACACACACACACCACCCCCCCCCCCACACACACACACAAAAACACACCCCAAACACACATAACACCACAGAAGTCACAGGATCTTAATGTGCATTCATTCAGTAGCCCGACAAGCAGAGGGGAGCAGTTCCAGGACACGAGCTTGCAACACTCACTCTTCCCCCCTCACTCTCTCTCCCCGCCCACCCCCCTCCCTCCCTCCAGCTGCCTCGCTCTCTCTACTTTTCTCTCCCTCTGTCTGTCTCTATTTGCCTGTCGTACTTAAGTAAGATTAGTTTAAATTGCTGCTCTTTAGTTTTTAAAAGTAGGGACAGCCCAGACTTGTGTGTGTTTGTGTGTGTGTGTGCGTGTGTTTTGACTGTCTGGGTAGGACGGGAGGCTCAGGAAAGCAGTAGGTCTTGAGTACACATATCAAAGAGCGAGCATGCGTGCGCAAGTGCATGTGTGTGAATGTTTGCGTGCAGTGTATGTGTGGAGCGTGTATATGTCATGTCTGTGTGCTGTGTGTGTAAATGTCATAGTGGCATGCTGGGAGCTGGAGTCACAGTGCGGCTCTCAGATTCCAGTGTGGCACACAAACTGTATAACGTATGTGGCGACAGGTTTGCATGGAGACATCAGAGAACAGAGAGAGAGAGAGAGAGAGAAACCTGGAAGACCTAGAAGAGTAGAAGTAGAGAGGGGATTATAGAAGGCGTGCCTTGGATTGGCTGGATTAGCAGCCCCCAGATCCCCGACCCCTGACTACAGACAGGCGCGACGGCCTCGTCCCTCACTGGCCTCTAGTCCCTCAGACGTCTGTTGGGATGACCAAAGCGAGAAATGTGCTGAATCTGTGCTCCCTCCATCGGGCAGCGGGGTACGCGGGGTACATTGCCCGCCCCTCGACCATCGTGCGGGGCAGCTCACTGAGGAGGTGGTGCAAACACCCTCAGCTGCGCCTCTCGATGCCTCCTGCAGGCCACACGCCTGTGTGATTGACAAATCCATTGCACAACAGCGGAAAGTACTACAGCACTGCAGAAAACGGATTTGCGTGCAGGCACGCACACACACGCACTCTCACACACACACACACACACACACACACACATCACATTTGCCAAATGTTTTTTTGAACAGGGGAATCTCCTTCGGAGCACCTGACCTGACACAGAGGAACTCAGGAACTCAAATGTTATTAAATCCTTACTGTCAACAACAGACACCTTAAAGTGCCTGTGTGTGTGTGAGCGAGCAACTTTTCCTATGTCATGTTTCTCAGCATGCCCGTAAAGAGTGATGACAACAAAGAAAGAGTGAGAGATAGGTGCCAGAAACAGGCGCTCAGCAGAGAGAAATAAATCTTGGCAGCTTGTGATGAGACTACTGCAAACCTCATATTGGCCCCAAACACTCTAAAATACCCAAATATGCAGTACCGATACAATGGTACAGATACTGTAGTACCGATACTATGGCACAGATACTGTAGTACTGATACTGTAGTACCGATATTATGGTACAGATACTGTAGTACTAATACTGTAGTACCGATACTATGGCACAGATACTGTACTACCGATATTATGGTACAGATACTGTAGTACTAATACTGTAGTACCGATACTATGGTACAGATACTGACTAAAGTCTTAAAGTCTTAAGGTCTTCTGCCTCAGTACATCCTATGTGGTATTTGATCAGTTTTACCATCATGACACCAGTGATATTTGTTTACAATTTTGCAATTTTTCTTCTTTAGTGTTTCGGCCAGTGACCAGCACAGGATCAGGATTGATCCTCACTCTCCCTCACACTCTCTGACCACAAAGCTACCAGCATTGTTCCTGCGTGTATTTTGTTTGTTTTTAATTAAAGAGTGTGTCATAGGAAAGGAGGGAACACTTCAGAATGTGAGTGAGAGATAGAGAGAGAGAGAGAAAGAGAGAGCAAGAGCAGAGAGAGAGAGAGAGAGAGAGAGAGGAAACGATTAAAGAAAAGAGAAAATTAATGCTGATTAAACCATGGTGTTGAAAAGAGCAGTAATGTAGAGCAAACCTGCCCAGTATCATTCACAAACTTAAGGTCTAACCTCAAGACTTCTTACAACATACGAATGGTCGCCAAATGCAGATCACACAAAATTCACACAAGTACATCTACATTCTGTGCACAGAAACACAATCACACACCAACACGTTTTCACATTTACCCACAAACCCGCACACCAACCAAGCTTGCTGTACTGATTACTCATTGACCAGCCGTCCTTGTAAGACACCGTGCTGTTACAAAGAGAGGAAGCAACACCGTGACTGGCTGCAGGACCCTGTAGACACCAGCCCCGAGCCTGCGGAGACGTGTGTGTGTGTGTGCTTGTGTGTGTTTCATATCCTCTGAACTGGAAGTCAAACAGGTTGTGCCCCACAAACTCCTCCGCCATGTGTACACACACAATCACATGTACAAATGCATGGACACACACACACACACAGGCATGGACAAATGCACACAGGACACACACACATAATTACACACAAACACGCAGCACTTCAGCAGAAGTGCCCGGGGCTGTATGCTATGAATGAGACAGCATAACAGCAGACCTTCAATGGAGGAACAGAAGTGTCTTCCCTCTGAAGCCACAGCACGCAGTACACACACACACACACTCCCCGTCCTTACCCACGCGGTGGTTGCTGAGCACGGATGCATCATTGGGGCAGCAGGTTGAAGATGAACTGTCCTCCATTCTCCTTATACAGATGTGTGCGTGTGTGTGTGTGTGTGTGTGTGTGCAGACTGCACGTTCCCTTCTCTCAAAGCTCAGCAAAGCCTTCTATCTCAAAGGTTCCTGTCTCTCTGTGTCCTTCTGTCCCCCTTGTCTCCGCCGTGAAGTGTCCCTCGCTCCTGTTCCACGCTCGACTGTAACCCTCCTGCTCTCCGTCTCTCCCTTTCACAGCTCCACACACGTCTGCTCGCGCACACGAAGCCCACAGACTACGAGAGTGAGCTGGTGAGCGCGAGAGAGAGAGAGAGAGAGGGAGAAAGAGAGAGAGGGAGATGGTGGGGTGGGGGTGGGGAGGTGGAGGAGGAGATAAAGGTTAAAAAAAGAAAATCCTGGCTGGTTCAGGGAGTGGCCAACGCTCTGCACTCACACATCTTCAACCTCTGTCATTCCACCACACACACACACACACACACAAGCAAAGAGTGCACTTTTACTCTGCTATGAGTAGAGGGGGAGGGGAGATGAAGAAGTAAGAAGCAAACCACGTGGAGGTGTCAAACTCCTTTACAACACACACAGACATATGCGTGCGCACACACCAGATGCAGTATGTAAACTAAACATTCATTTTACATGCACAGAAACAGGGCATGTTTGACTAGGAATTAAAATGGGATAGTTTAGCCCTACTTCTCATTCAGCTCACAATGAGCAGAGACTTCCAATAAAACAACACAGCAGCTTTTGATTTTCAAAAACCCTTCAATTAAACCAGCGCTGGCAAGTCAAACTCATTCAGTTACATTTAGCAATATCTCGTGGCAGATGAACTATATATACACAATACTATTTGAAAGTGATTAACTTCTACCAGGTCGCCTAGAACATAACAGCTCGAAATCTCAGTGTATGCCTTCTAACTACGGAAAGCATGTTCAGCTACTCATATTTTCAAAACCAACACTGCTCGTGTAGCCTTGCTAGTTTTCGTTAACGTTGTGATTTTACTGACATGATATTGCAATCACAGTCTGTCTCAGCCTAACTACGCTACACCAGCCTGTAGAGATGGGAGCCCATTTCAGAAGCTCATCCTCCCCAACACGTCGCGGTGAGCGCTGCATTTGTTGTGACGCTTGACGGCTGCAGCTAATGCTAACGGCCGTAGCCGCCTTCTTGGTCACTGCCTGGTATAAAAACACTACGTATACCATTACACTGGAAGTGTGTGTGTACAGTCAATTTATGCCGATGCGCACCTAGGGCTAGGCTGGAGTCGTCAGCCATGTGTCCGTTAGCATTTAGCTCCAAAACGAGCAGCACTTGAACTCATCTGGGAAAGTGCGCAGGGCAACAAGGGCACTTCAGGAGGGCGCATGTTAATGAAGGGGAGTGCAGAAAACAAGAGAGGGGGAGAGAGAGGGAGCATTCTTTCAGTTAAACACACTGCCAATTTGGAAGGAAAAACGAAAACAAAAAGTGACTAGCCCAGAGGAAAAAGGGGGAGTGTGCAGAGAAAGAGAGAGAGAGAGAGAGAGAGAGAGATGTCAGTTCAACCAAAACCTCTCAGCTGAGGTAAACCGATATGGAACTGTATAGAAAGTCACGGCATGCTCAGACACTGTGAGCTGCTGTTGTGTAGTTTAATAGGGGAGGGGCTGTCCTCACTGTCCTTGCTGTCCCCACACACCCGTGAGGCAGGCCGCCCCCTTTCCCTACGCAGTAGTCACCACGGGAACCGTGTGAAGCTGAAGTGGACAGCGTGCGGGTCCTTGGGGTTCCCGGGCTGGCTATCTGGACGGTATGGCCACGTGCCTCGAGGCGGGCCTGGGTTGGCAGGGTGTTTGCGCTGTGCTGTAACGGTGAATCATTAACATGCGTGTTCAGAGTGAGCTGCATGTGAGCCTGCCGGTCCCTCATAATGCTGACGGCCCATGGGAGGCTGTCCTGCAGTGTGATCGAAGTGTCACACACACTTCCAGAGCAGGAAACAAGGGAGCACAAACATGTAGGGAGACACAGAGCACACACACACACAAATTTTTTAAAATCTCCATAAGCAATATGTTAGTGTGATAAACTCGGGATGTGCACTAGAGTGAGGAGATGCAGAGTCTGCTCGTGCCTACGTAAAGTACAGAGTCCAACGGGGCGGTGATCTTCTCAATACACACCCTGAGGCTGAGCCTGCCCTGCTAATGCTCCAAAGTCCCCAACAGGGGGCAGCAGGGAGTAGGCACTGGATACTAGCACTTCACTCACATTCTGAGAAAGCCTTCCACCACACGGCACGTGTCACACCTTGCTGGGGGGGGGGGTGACTGCAGGGCACAGTCATTTCCAGAGCCGAAACAGAGACTGACCCACTCAAACGGAGATGACAGGAAGGCCCCACAGGAGAGATAGAGAGAGAGAGAGAGAGAGAGAGAGAGGATGTACAGCTGCAACCATGCTTTGCAGTGCAGTATTCAACCCTTTCTAGAGAACCCGGCCTCACCACAGCGTTTCATCTCCACGCCACCACGTGTGCTGTGGTAGGGACACGTGGCCCTGACATCGGTGAAGGGCAGAGCCAAGTCGTCCCCGTTCCATCTGCCGTCACGGCGTGAGCCACACGCTCAAGCGGCCAAACGGAGGTACGTCCCCGCAATGCCGCGGACACCTTTTCATTCAAGGCTGCCAGCATATTTGGTTCGTTTGAAGACCTGAGCCAAAACCCCCCGGGGCTTAACCACCAAGACACGAAGCGCGGTCACGTAAACCGACGTGTTGGATGGGTTTCAAGCCGTCCACATTCCTGCATGTTAACTACATAGTACCAGCTCCTCCAAACGGCATCTCAAGCATTCAGAGCTGCACCGTCAAAGTCCATCAAAAGCAACGATATGCGCTAAATCTCATTTTAGTTATCTTTTTATCAGATTATGCGTTATTTTGATCACTCCCATCCCTCGGTTGCCTCTCGACCTTGCCACAGTGTTTGTCTAATGGTTTTTGAAGGGACATGTTCGGGCGTGTGTGAGGTGCGGAGAACTCTCTGTTAATCTCTCTGACTAACACTGCATTTAAGAGGAAAGTTACCCAACGCCCGGCCACCATCTTGGCTCAAGGGAGCGGTGCCAGTGGCAGAGTCATGCACACCAGCTCATGCAGGACTGTCCCCAATGGTGTGGCACTGGGAAATTCCATTTTGCAGATGTGTGTGTGTGTACGAAAGAAACTGGTGGTGCATAAAATATTAAGAGTCTCTTTTTCAGTCCAGCTCAGAGCTACAGAACCATTTGTGCTTAATAACTTAGTGATTCACCGTCTGGTTCTTCATGCAGTTGTTTAGCAACAACCGTCGCATAATCATGTTGAGAACTCATCACCACCGCAAATACTTCCTGGTCATTTCCTATTATCATCATACAAGATGCGGCTTAGTGTCTGCACCTGCTACAACTCACAGAATGACACGTGCTACCAGTACTACCACAGAACCACCCCAGTACCACCACAGCACCACCCCTGCCCCACATGGTGGTGTGGTTCCACCTAGCCAGTATCACAGAGGTCTGCTATTGCAGGAGAGAAGTTAAGACCATCACTGCAGAGGTCTGCTTGAAACTTGGCTGCCACATTCAAGACAGGTCAAAGTCAATAATCTCACTTGTGCCGCGCGACGTCAGTATGTTCACTGACATTTTGCAAATCCAGCTACACTTCATCGGAAATTCGGCAGACCTATCTTGATTTCTTTCTTGAAATCCGCTGACAGGCAAATGCTGGATCAGCACACATCCGAGACGTCTGTTTCCCTTTGAGACGCCATCTCTGTTAACGTCTGCCAAAGGCCCTGGCTTCGTTACGGGGGTGACCCTACTAACACCAGGACACGTCCTGAGGCACCTGCACCCCCGTAACCCCCCCCCCCCAAACTTTCCCAAGGACCGAAAACGAAAGGACATTGCTTTTTTTTGCCTTTAACTGTCGGCCCCGTTAAAGCAGCATGACGGAAACATCTCCGCATCTGTTCCCACGGACGCCGTCGCCGCCTCTGTCGGCATGCCGCTAGGAGTGTGTCATGGCATCGGACAGGAAGTGACCTAAGCATCTCTCTCGGGTCCCCCAACGAGCAGCTCCCGCCTGCTGATGTCATCGAGTGTTAATGGAACGCAGTATTTATTGCTCCCTTAAAAGAGAAAGCCCTGTACCTCCTTAGGTATTTCACCAACACCTCATAAAACTGCAGTTTGTCAGCTACTAAGCGCAGTTGGAGCAGCTCGCCGTGCGTCGTTGTTCTCCTGCAGACTTTATGCACAGAGCAGCGGGAAGCTGAACGTCCCCCTGCGATTCCCATCAGACTTACACATCAGGCACATATGAACCTGTCTCTTCAACACCCTGCACAGCCCTCCTATAAACAGGGATCGTGTTGTGCGTGAGACCCGGGGGGAAGAGATGCGTACCCAGTCCACGCAACAGCACCGCCATGTTTATGCAGGGAGTCTGTGGCACCGGTGCATTCTGGGATTGCGTCAAGGTAAATGGACAGATGACGTCAGTGGTGAGGAAAAGACACAAAAACATTTTGCCACATAACGTATGTCGTGCTCGGGCTAATTATTATACCGTGACAGAGAAAACCTGATGGACTTGTGTTTGAACAAGTTCTCGTGTCTTCTTAACTGCCACCTGCACATACACACATACACACACACACACACACACACACACACACACACACACACACGTGCGCACACATACACACACAAGCACACACAAATGTATCGCAAAAAGTTCCCCTGGCACAACGTTAAAGCTCTTGATGGAGCTTTCTGCTGACGCCAGTGCTTGCATACACTCCTGCCTGAGCGAAATCACAGGTGTGCGGCCATTGTGCGGGTGTGTATGTGTGTGTGAGCATGCATGTATTATACGTTAGCCTGTACACCTCATAAAATATAGACTGAAAGCAAATCTGAATAGGCCCTGTGTGTGTTTCGGTGTGCGTGTGTGTGTGTGCAGAAACACCCACTCTCTTTGTGTAATACATTACGGTATGTTTGACCTGAGCGTTCACAGCCTCTGATATAGCAGCTGCCAAGCTGCAGACTGAAGGCAACTCTGAGCAGGAAACTGTCGCAATGCGGACCAGTGCGGGGCCAGTGAGCAGCACGGGGCCAGTGTGTGTGCATGTGTGTGTGTGTGCATGTGTGTGTGTGCATGCATGCAGTGGCACAATGACAGCGTCTGCCAGGAAACGAACTGTGCCCTCTATATATAGACAATAAAGCCCCGCTGTGTGTAAAAATATCAGCTAGGTGGCAGATAAGGGTTTCGCCATCTTGTGCTCATCGGTCCTCACTGCACATGAGTCTTCGCTATGCCAACGCGTGATGCCCTCTCCTTGCCACACCCCCCCATGATCAAATGCTGTGTGTGTTTGTGTGAGAGAAAGAGAGAGTGAGAGATTTGCACATCAACAGAATCAGCAGGCAGGCATCTCATTGCAAGGCCGCTGGGGAATTTAAACTTCAGCCCCCGACACTGACATGCTGACACTCGTCTAGCCGAAGAGCTGCCGTCAGCTTCGTCTTCATCCTCCTCCTCTCTCTCTTTTTTTGCCCCATTCCTGTAACTATCCGCTTGTCATAAAAAATGGGTGTAGGGGAAAAATATAACAATAATGAAGATGGAGAGAGAGAGAGAGAGAGAGAGAGAGAGAGAGACAGACAGAGAGAGAAGCAAAGCATGAGGGGGCATGAGAGAGAGGGAGAGAGGGAGCGAGAGGGAACACGAGAGAGAGAGAGAGAGAGAGAGAGAGAGGGGGAGGGAGATTCCCAGAAAAGAGGCATGTGGACATGGAGCGGGAGGAGGGGACCCATCAGCAACACTCAGCTGGCTTTCACAAAGCCGCTCTTGTCTTTGACTATGTTTTTCTCCCCTTATATTGTCACAAAAATCACTGTAGCCCACATGACTTTGGAGTTTTACTAACCTTAGATCAGGTGTGAGCCCCAAAGGGGGAGGGGGTGTGAAGAACACAAGAGGAACAGATGTAAGCCGTTCACTGCACATACAGCCCTCATGACCTGCTAGTCAGCCATGCAAACAGCGCCCCCTGTCTGTCTGTGACATATGCTTCCTGACTCTCCTGTGCCTTCTCTTACTACAGCTCACCTGGTCTGTACGGATATAGCCAAGTTGGAGCTGGCCACTGTGGAAAAGTACCCTAAAGCGCTGGCCAGACTGCAGAGGCCTGAATCACTGATCGGGAGGCTTGTCAAAGCTCCACAAAGCAGCACTGCTGCTACAGAATGAGGTCATCACCCTGCACCACCTCACCACAAAACAAGGGCTGAATACTACTGCACAGCTGCATACTACACTAGTACATACTGTGTACTGCATACTACACTAGTATACACTGTATACTGCTTTCCATCATATTAATACAATAGACCTACATAATCCTGATTGATCCTGATGATATTTAGCAGTACTGCACTACCTTCGCATGACCAATCACTTTTCAGAGTGGTTAAACTGCCAGAGGGAGACCGTTCAGTTTGAAGCAAGATCTAATTAAAACTTCAAACAGCTGGTGAAATGTTAACAGTTGCTAACCTGAGGTGATTTACCTGAATGACTTTTAGCTTATGAGCTGCCAGTTAGCCATCTTATTTTTTAAACTCACAGTAGCAGTAACTCCAGCTAAAATATTTACAGTTTTTAACTTTTATTCAGCATTTCCATGAAAATGTATCTACTCACATTTATATTTGGAGTTACTGGCACCTGTCCATCGGTTGCTAGTTAGCCGCCATTTTTATGGAAGGAAGGCTGGAGATGGCCACGTTGTAGGAAGACAGGTTGGTATCACCAGGTCCAGGTGTCTTTGGCCAAGCAGTATGCAGTATGCAGTATGCCATTTTGAGTACAGACAAGACTTGTGCAGTGTCACTGTCCCAGTTCTGTGACCTACGTTGAGGACTGAACCAGTTGTTTTTAGCCTGTGCGTGTGCGCACCATGTTAAGGACAAGGAAGCAGTCAGGAAGCCAGAGATATATGTGCACACATTCAGGTGTGTGTGTGTATGTGTGTGCACGTATGTGGGTGCATTCGGTAAAAGGTTAACATTTCAGGAGGAGAGTGTGGGGGTGTATGGCTTTGGAAAATGGCCACACTGCACATTTGTGATTTGTAGGTGACGAGCAGCTAAAAATAAACAACTGCAGCACAGACTCCCTGAGTGCTAGACCTACACTCACACACACACACACACACACACACACACACACACAAGCTCTCTCTCTTTCTAACTCACACACACACTAAAGCTCTCTCTCAAATGCACACACATCCATGTTTCATCAGTGACATCACTTAAACATACTAACCTGTAGTAGACTTGCGTAAGCGTGTTTGACATGACTCTGCACAAACACACGTGACTGAACACAGACACACACAAACACTTTTGTAGGAGAAGCAGATCCGGAGGCAGCGGCTGCTGGAACCTTAACCCTTTCCGCCCCATGGGCCTGCACACAATCCAGCCTCACACGTTTAACTACATCCCTGTCTGAGTGTAGTAACCAAACAATGTACCTCAGGTTTAATGGCTAAGGACTAAGTGGGGGGTTTAAAGTCTGGGGTTTTAGTGGTTAAACCAGCCCTTAATAGCAGCTGCACAGGTTCTGTGCTAAAGGAAGCGTATGCAGTTCAATGAACACTGTGTATCCACTAAATGCCACACTGACATGGCTGCTGTTTACCAGACCCTAGACACACACACACACACACACACACACACACACACACACACACAAACAAAATACCCATGCTGTCCCTTCTATGCCCCCCCCCCCCCAACTTCAACATGACATTTATAATGAACAGATTAGCAAATCACAACACATGTCTCAATCCAGGCCACGTGTGTAAGATCACAACACTGACAAAGCTGACGTGATGAGCCGGCGACGTGATGAGCCCACACGGCCACACCGATACACCACCACACCCACACGGCCCCGCAGTGTCATGAAAATACGGGGGAGGTCCCGTTGGGGCTGGGAGAGCCTGACACCCAAACAGTTCCCATCACCCCATTAGTTTTCTATGAACCTGGACCCAGACACATTCTCTGTCTCGCTCCAAAAGTTAGATTCAGTGTGTGTGTGTGTGTGTGTGTGTACTGGGGGAGACTTTGGGTCTATGTGTATGTATGTGTTTGTGCATGGGGGCTGTGAGTGTATGTGTGCGTGCAAATGGAATCCAAGCCATGTGTAAGCATGCACACACATGCGCATATATATATATATATATATGCTGGAGGAATTTCTCACGTTTCTAGTCAAGACTCAGGCACATGCATGAACAGCAGGACGTACTTCCTGTGCATGTTATGTTGCCAGGTGTGTGCAAACTCCACAACTGTCTGGCACACCTCCCCTGTCCAAGCTGAGGTCAGAATGCACCGGTGTCAGTTTCCTTGTTCGCATACCACACGGTTACCCAGGCTGCACTGGGTTTCACACCATTTGTGTCCATAAAGACTCAAGTCCGCTCAAGCTGGAGACGCTCAACAAGCCCATGCCTTTCCACTAGCTAGCATAAACCAGCCTTCTCTTTGCACCACTACAACAACTGGCGTTAAAGCTATCCAACTCCTTTTGCAAGCGAAGTAGCAAAGTAAAATATCTTAAACGTCTCTGTTTAACATGAACGTAGATGGCCATTTGGAAAGAGAACATGTTTTTGGTTAAATGTGAAAACAGTGGAAGCCTTTATTTTTTATGTTGAACTCTCCAGAGTATTGCATTTTAATCATTTCAAACCAATAACATGAAGCCACAAAGCAGTAAGCCACAGTAACATGTGTGATGGTATATGTGTGTAATTATGTGTGTTTGTAATGGTAAGTTGAAGTAAAACTTTACCATTCTTACAGACTGAGCGATGTTAAAGGCCCCACCCCTCTCTTTAACCAGATACTTAGCGATTACAACTCTCCCCTACAACTCAAAAGGTTCAGGATATTAGGCTTTCTGAGTGAAATTTCAGGATCAAACTAAAATGCTCTTTAACCTTTACAGGTGAACTTAATGTGACCTTCTCTACACCTCTGAATGCACATGTCCAACTGTTCAGTGTTTCAGTACAGCAACAAGGAGCTTAATGGCAAAAATGATTTGATCAATAATGTTCCTGTTTCGATAAGAATTGGTATTTGAACAGTCCTCCTCATCATGCTGTTGACATTTTGACATCATGAGTCGACACCTAACAGTTGTTCAACAGTACCTCGCAATTACGAGGCTTCAAACAGGATGTTCTCGGACAGAAGTGTCCACTCTGTGTGAGTGTCACGGAGTCATCAGCATTTTGGAACAGAGATACAGAGAGACTGGAGGAGTCACATAAAGGCATAGAAGTTGACGTCCTTTTGCCACATCCCACACTGACGACCGCTTCATTGTGAACAGTGCCCTGTGGATCTGGATGATGAATGCCACTCAACTCCAGGCACATTTAAGGGGGTTAGAGGCACCCAAATGTCATGTCAGACCATTCAAAACCGTTTACATCAGAGTCAAGAGGAGCGCTATGCATCAGACGCTGTTGCCACCAGACGTGCCTTTGGTGGTGGTGGTGTTACTGTGTGGACAGGTATATCTATTCAATGCAGAACTGCCTTACACTTTGTGAATGGTACAGTGACAAGCCCATAGTACTTGAAAAACATCATTAATCCAGTCATTGTGCATCTGCACGAACAACACAAGCCTTATTTTATCTTCATGGACGTCAATGCTCCAGCTCAGCAAGGTCGCATCATTAAGAAACGGATGCTGGTGTCTGGGGTACCTACAGTGAAGTGGCCTCCAGATGTGAATCCCATAGAAAAGTTGCCATGTAGAAGCTTTTAACTCTGAACCCCAAAACCTCAATGACCCGAGGGCCCTTCATGAAGAGGGGGATGCCTCAGCAGACAATAAGTCGACTTGTGAACAGCATGAGACATTGTTGTCAAGCACTAATTGGTGCTCAAGGGCACATGTTGGGGTGTATCCACCACTGTTGTTGGCTTTTGTTTCAATAAATTGATTGAGATGAGAAAATCACCATTGCATGATATAATATCACCGTAGCGTGACCTTTTTATGCTTTCCATAAATTTCACCCAAAAGCCAAACATCCCTTAACTTTTTGCGAGTAGTATGTGCGTTTGCCAAGCAAATTGACACCAGACTCGATCAGAGTTGGGCTGCAATGTTTCCTGCTCTCCCTAAACAGCACTGTGGGAAACGCGGTGCCTTTTATGAGGAGATCGGCAAAGAACGTTACTCGCAAACACAATCACACAGAGAAAGAGAAGAGAGAGAGAGAGATAGATAGATAGAGAGAGAGAGAGAGAGAGAGAGAGAGAACGCAAGACAAAGAGCAAGGCAAGCAGCAGACGGCTGGTCCATCAGCTCTGTGGAGCATATATGGGCCCCTGCATTGCAAGACTGCACAACTCAAAGCCCAGAACCGGCACTCCATCTACCCGCAGCGTTTGCAGACAGACGCCTCCACATCACACACCTCCCCGCAGACGCACACACACTCGCATGTGCACGCTGAAAATTAACCATCTCGTTAAAAATGTCAACACATGCTGTGTTGCCAGAAGAACTGGGCCCATAGTAATGTTGCCCGGCACACCACAGCTCAAGCAGTCGTGCTTGTGTGCACGTACACACATATACACACACACACCCATAGCCCAAACAAACACGCACAACATAGCCCAAACACTCGAAACACAAAGTTCAAACACAACCAAACACACAGCATAGCCCAACCACTCAGTACATTCCAAACAACTGAGCTTACACACACACTTTTATACGCCATAGCCCAAACACTTGTACATGCTCAGACCCACAACACTCAAAACACACACCATAGTCCAAACACTCAAAACATATGCATATACACACACACACACACACACACAAACACTCTCTCTTACTTACACACACACACACTTTTTGTGGTTCAGTGTGTCAGTGGGTCTGCAGGGCATCCAACGAGCAGCCTGGTGCACACGGAGGTTGGGCCATAACTCATGATGTCATGAGTTCAAATCTCACACTTCATTTACAAACGTCTACACTGACACCACCACGCTGGCCCCGGTGTGGTTTAATAACACTCATATAACACAGCTTAGCCCAGTGTATTCACACAGTCTAGACCTCTCCCTCTGTACACCAGCAGAATTCCACAAAAACCTTGAGGGGCATTCTCAATATAAGACTTCAGGCTGGGGCTTTTGGGAAAATGGCCTTTTTTAGTCTGAGTACGAGACTCTAGACCTCAGATGCAGTGACGGTTTAGTGACACTGCCCCTATTGTACACACACTCACCACTAGTCTTTCTCAGCCTGCGACACACACACACACACACACACACACCTATACACACACACACACATCTGCAGAGTGACAGACAGTCAGCCCTGCACTATTTGCAGCTGTGGAGACAGGGACCACACCCACCTTGGAGCCCGTGTGTCTTCCAGCTGACAAATGTGTGCACTGACCAATAGAGTAAAGATCCATTGGCAGACACTGGCAGAGCTTACAGGAACATTCCTTGCATGAGTGACAGTCTCCATCATACACACACGGGGCAGACACACACACGCACACATGCACACACTAAGCAGACATGCATAAACAAGACATACATACACACGACACCCGTACCCACATGCACCCGAGTACCCAGGCACCCTCACACACACACACACACACACACACACACTGATTTCTCCCTTTATCCCAGATGTAATGTAATCCATTGTTATGAGGGAAAAATGGGTTGAGGAATGCAAAGTTGGGAGGCAGCATTCCTGCATCTGGAAGTGCTCAAACACATGTGCGTCCTTCTCCGTATTTTTCCCTTCTCTGTCTTTCCTGCTCTCCCTCTCTCTCATCTCTTCTTCCACCAAAAGAGATCTGTAAGATGATCCTTGGATTATCTTACCTAACGCAGCCAAGCGGAGAGGGACCGGGACGGCCGGCGATCCAAGTGCCCCCATGCACGTGCGCGTGTCGGCCGTTAGCCAAAAGATGGAGCCGGAGAGTCAGATCATTGGCACAAGAAAACACACCATCGAAAGCTGTGAGATTAAGCTGAGATGTCTGCTCTGTCCACCGCTGCTCCGTCAATACCAGGCAGCAATCAGAGGGGTTCATTTATCATTCTGCACAAAGTGCGATGAAGAAAGCGTGTGCATTTACTATAAATCATAATTCCTTTAGACAGGGGCTTCCCTCAAAAGTCTGTGAGCACCTTCAAAATATTCCCTCTTGCCCTGACATCATTAAAAGCCCAGGCATTCTGTTTTCTTCACACCCAGAAAAATGTCACGCATGCATTACAACCGCAGAAAACCCATAAGCACCGGTTTCCTCTTTTACGCCAAGACGTTTCTGACACTGTGCAATGTTGGAAAGGTCTCGACTCCAAGGATTGCTGGATTCGTTCTTTGTTTGTTTCTGTAAAACGAGCTACGCTCCTCATTGTTGGAGATGCGCTTCGGTCCTTTCGGGCTCTCCCTCTTGCAGAAAAACGAACACACCTTGGCCGAGCGACCCACAGAGAACCTTTATGTTGGGAGATGTAGTTGATGTTCCTGATTAGTTTGGGGTGGTACGTGCACCGAACATCAGAAGACAAAAGTGGGTCCCGTCAGCCCACAAGGCGAGGCGCCAAACCTTTGCCTGCAGCTGACACCCGTCGAATTCAAAGCCCTGCTCGAAACCCGACTGCAGACCGAGGAGTTCGCTCTAACCGCTGCAGATGGGTTTCATTTGAAGTGTGTACAGTGAGCTTGCGACACTGTGTGTTTGCTGCTATAGGGCTGCAGAATGAAAACAAGCACAGACGTGGTAGAGAAGCGCGGGTGCTGGAGGGGGCATGGGTGGGGGAGGGGCGGGGGAGTTGGGGCAGTAGCCCACACACGACGGCAGGCTCTGTCTTAGTGGGAGCAGTAAGACAGAGTTTCCTGTATGTGTGTGTGTGTGTGTGTGTGTGTGTTGTGTGTGTGTGTGCGTTGGGGGGGGGCAGCAGGGTAATGCACAGGTCTCTCCGCATCACAGGCTGGAGGGTATCCAGACCACAATGCACCGCATGGCATGTGAACGCATCCCAATCCGGGATCTCAGCCCTAGATCCACAAGTCACAGGCAAGGCGTATGCTAGAGACCATAGAGGAAACCATCTGACCTGAGCTGACCTCCCACACACACACACACGTGCCGACATGCACACGCACTATGGGGATTAGAGTACACAACAGAAACGAAGCTTATATAACACCTGTAGGGCCCATTAAATGACCCACGGCAACGTACAGTTGGTTATTCATCATAATTTCAGATTGTAAGTAGGCCTGGGGTAACTCATCAACGTAAACGACAAAACCAATTACTTAAATGCATCGATTAGCATAACGTGCGGCGGCGTGTCGATACAAAGCAAGATGGCTGCACTCGCCGAAAGCTAAAAAAACTCGGCCAACAGCATGTGCGGGATTGTTTTAGATGGGGACCCGACAATGTGGTGCCGTGTAAAACTCGGGGAATCATTCATGGCTATTCACAGCATTGCAAACGCTATGCACGAACGCTTGAAACGAAAGCGTTTCAAAGCTGCAACAAAACAGCATAGTGAAGTCCTGTTTGCTTTTCGCCGCCGCCCGAACATGACATAATAGCTCAATCAACAGAGCGGCACGTGTTGGTTAGTAGTAGCTCCATCAAATGTATTTTATTCATCACTCCCATTTTAAAAGTAATTTCTGCTGTTATATTAAAGAAACTTTACACGGATCATTTTCTGCTTACTAAAACGGGCATGAATGAACGCGAAAATGGCATGTTGTGGTGTTGTGGATTTCCCCAGTGTAGGACTAATAAAGAATGTTTTATCTTAATGCTGTAAGATAATAATAATATCACAACAGTGATTTGGACTTTATAAATATAAATCATCATTTAAGACTGGACTATTTTTGTTGCAGATTAATGTGTTCATGTATGCAACGTATGTAATGCATTCTCACCACAGCAGAGCTGCCACTCTGGGTCAGTGTGAAGCTAGGAAAGGTCCACACCACACCACAGCATAGCTGCCACTGTGGGCCAGTGTGAGGCTAGGAAGGTCCACACCACACCACAGCAGAGCAGAGCAGTTCTCCACCTTTGACATTTACTCCACTCACTGAACCCCCGAGAGTCTGAATGTCACACACACACAAGTGCCTGCATGCACATACTTACGCATGCAAACACACACACACACACACTCTCTGATACTCAAGGCTGCGTGTGGATGACACCACAGTGGCTTCCTTTCTGTCACACTTGCGGCTTTTCTGCACTAAAATCTTTCCCAGAACTGGTTTTGCTGTGCGTCAGAGCTTCTGCCCACCAGGCACAATACCTTCACACTCGGCCCACTGTATCACAGCCACCAGTACCTTCACACTTGGCCCACTGCATCACAGCCACCAGTACCTTCACACTTGGCCCACTGCATCACACCCACCAGTACCTTCACACTTGGCCAACTGCATCACAGCCACCAGTACCTTCACACTTGGCCCACTGCATCACACCCACCAGTACCTTCACACTTGGCCAACTGCATCACAGCCACCAGTACCTTCACACTTGGCCCACTGCATCACAGCCACCAGTACCTTCACACTTGGCCAACTGCATCACAGCCACCAGTACCTTCACACTTGGTCCACTGCATCACAGCCACCAGTACCTTCACACTTGGCCCACTGCATCACAGCCACCAGTACCTTCACACTTGGCCCACTGCATCACAGCCACCAGTACCTTCATGGCTGGCCTCCCAGCAGACGAGACCCCCAATCTAAACTACAGAGCTGGTCGGCAAACCGCTGGTAAACAAGGTCTTGAAAGAGCTGTCATGGAAAACGGAGACTACTATACTAGCAAGTTGGTACTGAGAATGAGAGAGAGAGAGAGAGAGAGAGAGAGAACTGCTTTTCCCACTGGAGCGGCACTTTCTGATACAATGTAGGACACGACATAGAGGGCCCTACGCATGCACAAAGAGACAGACTCACGCACACATATACACACCCACACACACTCCGTGATTCATGGCAGGCCTGATGGCCAGCAAGGCATCTCCACGGCAACTTGGAGTTAGGCAAACTATCAGCATGCGCAAACCCGCCTCTGAGCATAACCAGGCAACCGGGTGAAATTAAATTATGTAAGGACCACTGCAGTCTGTTGATGTGCAGTTCTGTGATGCCTACAGAAATACTGTACAGGCCAGATATTTTGATCTACAATGTTAAACAACCAGTGTTCAGGGGCCAGAGTCCCACTGTGCAACAAATGTGCCAGATGGCCCAATTTTACAGAAAGGATGAAATGAGGCTACGAGCAACATAAATAAAGCACTTTAAATAAAATTGCTACTATGAGTCAAAACGGATTCAAAACGGAGGATTGTCTGTAATGATTTTAAAGAGCGCTGATGGTTGGGTCTGCTGGAGTCTATACTGTACACTGAGAGCGGTATGCTGTCGTCTTTGTTCAGCAGAGATTTAGAATCGACGTATTTCACAAATTCATTCTCTCGTATAACTGCCAGCTATTTCAAAGCCTTCCGGTTGAGCTCACTGCATGTGATACCCGTCAATGACACTCACTCACAGCACCTCAACGGAATCGCACAAAGCTCAGGGCTGACGTCCCCTCAAACCTTTCACAGCAAAGCACGCCTGCATGCAGACACGGGTCCCAGCGCACGCGCTTGGCTGGCCTGCTATATAAATAAATTAAACCGCGATCCGCGGATCCCCCTCTCGGCCTCCTCCTGCGTCTTTGTCAGGGCCAGTGACAGAGCCGAAACCAGGTCCTACAAATGAACCCTCATCATCTGATTTATATCTATTTATCAAAGCAACGGGTCACTGCAGGCGACCCCGGTATTCTGTGCTGGCGGCATTTTCCAATCGCTTGTCAAGAACCAGTCGTATCTGTACGGAACGGAAATAAAACGGTGCATAAAAGAAACTGGCCCGTCGTGAATCGCGGCGCGAGTCGCTTGACGCATACGCTGAAACACTTCGACAACCAGATGTCAGCTGGCGCAAAATAAAAATAAGACTGGGTATTTAATGCTTACTTCTACTGAATACGCTGTTGACACGTGT
Organism: Brachyhypopomus occidentalis; assembly: GCA_020368025.1. Taxonomy (NCBI): domain Eukaryota; kingdom Metazoa; phylum Chordata; class Actinopteri; order Gymnotiformes; family Hypopomidae; genus Brachyhypopomus; species Brachyhypopomus occidentalis. The sequence continues at coordinate 3,083,207 of JAGXOD010000010.1, read as the reverse complement.
ATACATTGGGCACCGCATTCCATACTGCGTTGACTAGCATTGCGATTCTAAATTCGTGCAAGCTACAGAGAAGGCTTTCTATTAATAGTAGCCCAGCACACAACAAATTTCAGCTCGAGGACACACTCACCTAAACTGCCGGCGAAACCGTCCATTTCTGCGGCAAATACCAAAGCAGACACCGGAGAGATATTCCTGGAGCGACGGGCTGGATGGTATCTGGTAGAGTCTCGTATTCGAGAAGAAAGTGAAGACCGCGGGCCTTAACTTGTCTGGCGTGGGGGGATATCACGGCGACACCTGTCTTTAATCCGCGTAACCTCAGTGAGGGAGACAACCGAGTCGCAGTGATTCTCCGTCCGGACAACGCAGTGGTTTTCTGGGGCGCTCGATCACGGTCTAAGCTCCGCGATCGCGTACCTCCGTCAGGCGAGGGAGAGTAGAGCTTGGCTTTCGCGTTTCCGACTCCGCCTGCTTTGGCCCGCCAAGCTTCCCCTAGAATGCAGCGCTGACTGGCTGAGACTGCCTGCGTCCCCTCGCTGTTATTATTTCGAGCGTTTCTCCTCGCACAGCTTTACCAGCTGTATTCGTCCGTGCGGCTCTTTTTGAGCGAGAGTTCAGCGTCACCTACAGGGCAGTCCCGGACGTTAGGACCGCCTGTGCTCAATCGCTTGGCTGTCCAAGCGTGCGCGCAAAAAAAACAACAACAAAAAAACGTGTCGTTATGTGGGCACGCGTTGTAAAAAAGGTTTCTTTATTTCAGTTGGATTTTACGTGACATAGTAAAGAAGAAATACTAGCCTGGGGACACGTGGAGCACAGGTGCGCCCTGCTGGTGTTGGCGTCAGATGGTGAAGTGTTGCACCAGGGACACAAAACTGACGTCAGACAAAACTTGCGGATTCAAAAGCTGAGTACGCCGAGTTCACTTCTGCTTTCTCTTCATGAGCAGATAGGAACTGTGTGTAGACAGGATCAATGTGGATTTCCCATTTCCAGGTCGCCATCGTGTCCAGCAACCTCGTGTAGTGAATGGACGCACTTGGAGAAAACATGGCAGAGGCTATTGAAAGGCACCAGTGAAATGCCAAAGTTTACAGCCATTGTGCTGGCTAAACAGACAGGGTCTGTGTGGGGAATCGGAGAGACACATGTTTCTGCTCGCCATAGCTCTGATCAGAGACCGGCGAATCACCATGAGTGAGGGGCATCATTGTGGAGGCTGAGTGGCCCTATTGAACCCGCACACAGTCCAGACTGTTCCTTGGAACTGCACTGCAAGTCACCCGTGAGAGAGGGAGAGAAAGGGGCGCATCTCAGCTCAAACTGCATTGTCAGCAGACGGCTGTGGAGTCCGTCTGCAATTCCCACCCTCTGACCTCGCCTCTCTTTCGCTCCGACTTCCTGGTAGTGCTCGCCCTGCAAAACGCTCAGCCAAACAGACAAAGCTCTCCTTCTTCTTCTGCCCTCAAGGATGAGCACTCTGTCTCCCTGCCTCCAGGCCCGGACCCAGCCTGCCAGAGCTTTGATGACACATTGAAAATTATGTGCTATCCTACAGGATGACTGCGAATTATTCACCCCAGACGGTTATGGACGTTTGAAGCGATGGGATAACTTCCTCATTTGTAAATTTGTGTAATTGGATTATCATAAACCACTTGTGTGCTTAAAGATTAAGGGCAGATTTTCCAGACCCAGATTAAGTCAGATTAAATACAAAAAAGAGGTCATTCACCATAAGCACTGCAATAGAAAATTGTCTCCGTAAAGTACATCAGACATGTCTGTGTTATCTGTAATGTGCTCTGAATGCACGTCTCCTTCCTTGTGGCATGGACAGTGTGTGTCTGTGACTGCTTCAAGAGACAGTTTGGCCAAGACAGTCACTCGCGTGTTTTAAGTTTGAGTGCAAGAAGGCACAGATATATTCTAATATGGAAGAACAGACACGACAAAAACTTCGGATAAATGTTTACAAAAAGACTTGGCTTAGAAAAGCAAAACCCGCCCTTTCTTCAGACCTTGTCACATTTTCATTTCAAACATAATCAAGCATAATTTCTCTGGGGTTATTTTCTACAAGGAAAATGACTAATGCAAAAACAAAACACACACTCGGTACTGACAGGAGCAGGAGCAGCTGTGTGATGAGGGAACTTACACGGAGCCCTGGAAAAACAAGGGTACTTACACGGAGAACTGTGAAGAACAAGGGAACTTACACGGAAACCTGTGAAGAACAAGGGTACTTAAACTGAGCCCTGGAAAAACAAGGGTACTTGCATGGAGAACTGTGAAAAACATGACTACTTGCATGGAGCCCTGTGAAAAACAAGGGTACTTACACAGAGCCCTGTGAAGAACAAGGGAACTTACACGGAAACCTGTGAAGAACAAGGGTACTTAAACTGAGCCCTGGAAAACAAGGGTACTTGCATGGAGAACTGTGAAAAACATGACTACTTGCATGGAGCCCTGTGAAAAACAAGGGTACTTACACAGAGCCCTGTGAAGAACAAGGGTACTTACACGGAAACCTGTGAAGAACAAGGGTACTTAAACGGAGCCCTGGAAAAACAAGGGTACTTGCATGGAGAACTGTGAAAAACAAGGGTACTTGCATGGAGCCCTGTGAAAAACAAGGGTACTTACACGGAGAACTGTGAAAAACAAGGGTACTTACACGGAGCCCTGTGAAAAACAAGGGTACTTACACGGAGAACTGTGCAAAACAAGGGTACTTACACGGAGAACTGTGAAAAACAAGGGTACTTGCATGGAGCCCTGTGAAAAACAAGGGTACTTACACGGAGAACTGTGAAAAACAAGGGTACTTACACGGAGCCCTGTGAAAAACAAGGGTACTTACACGGAGAACTGTGCAAAACAAGGGTACTTACACAGAGCCCTGTGAAGAACAAGGGTACTTACACGGAAACCTGTGAAGAACAAGGGTACTTAAACAGCCCCTGGAAAACAAGGAGAAGAACTGTGAAAACAAGGGTACTTACACTGTGAGAACTGGAAAAAACAAGGGTACAAGGGTACTTACACGGAGAACTGTGCAAAACAAGGGTACTTACACGGAGAACTGTGCAAAACAAGGGTACTTACACGGAGAACTGTGAAAAACAAGGGTACTTACACGGAGCCCTGTGAAAAACAAGGGTACTTACACGGAGAACTGTGAAAAACAAGGGTACTTACACGGAGCCCTGTGAAAAACAAGGGTACTTACACGGAGAACTGTGAAAAACAAGGGTACTTAAAACGGAGCCCTGTGAAAAAAAACAAGGGTACTTACAAACGGAGAACTGTGCAAAACAAGGGTACTTACACGGAGAACTGTGAAAAACAAGGGTACTTACACGGAGCCCTGTGAAAAAAACAAGGGTACTTACACGGAGAACTGTGAAAAACAAGGGTACTTACACGGAGAACTGTGCAAAACATGGCGCTTCTTGAACAGTCACATGCCTTCTGTTTTCATCGCCATCATTTTGCATAATTCAAGGTTTAGATTTCCCTTACTAAATTAGGAAATCTCCAATATATCATAAACACGCGATTCCTTAAAATGTAGCTTAATAGTATTATGACATTATGAAAATGAAATTATGACAAATACATGCAAACCATCCAACTCATGCAAAAATGCAAAGAAAAAAATGGTAGGAATTTACAGTTAATAAATATTTTACATTTCAGAAGACAATAATCTCCCAAAATTCAAGTGGTACTCTACAAAATTAAAATTCCTTGCATGGTCAAAATTCTCAAAAATGCAAATGATTAATAAAAATAATTCTTATCTAAAGCTTTTCTTTGTGCTGATATAATAGTCACGTGCTTACCATCCCTTTCTCAGTACAGACACTTCCCAACCATGACTAGTTCGTGTATTTAGGGCATTATATAGTTGGTGTAATTGCAGAAGCCAAACCACTAGAGGTCAGTGTAGCCTATCATATATGTTGGAGCTGTGTCCAAAAGTCGATGAATAATCAGAGTTGGAATGAGGTATGATAGTGGATGCCAGATGGATAGGACATTTCAGTTCCACAGTTGTGCAGGCATTTAACATTCCTTGATCCACAGTGTCATGTGTGTGCCAGGAATATGTCACAGAAGCCATTACCACCCACAATGGAGACCGCAGAGTCTGCCCACAGGTGCTTAACGGGCATGACCGGCTGTGTCTGACGAGAATTGCCAATACGAACAGTCAAGCGAACTTGGCAGAAATCACATCTACATTAAATGCTGGACGTCCCACACGGAGGTTAGTGCGCTGTTCTTTTGTTTCCAGGGGATATGGGAGCAGAAGACCTAACAGAGTGAAGACCACAGCAGCTCCTCTGGAGACGTGAGATTACTAACTAAACCCAAGTGGACCGGTAACATGAAGCAACATGTAGAGTCACGGTACCAATTGTTCTGTGCTGCTTGTAGGGTTTGTGTATAGCGCAGACCCCATGAAGCCATGGGCTCCAGTTGTCAACAAGGCACTGCACAGGTTGCTGGTGGTCCCATATGGTTTTGGAGTGTGCTATCATGGCATGGGTGTTCATTATCATTAACTGGTGTTCGCTACGTTGAACTGCTTTTAATGAATTAGTTTGAGGAGTTTGTTCTGGAGAGTTCAGATGAATGGTGCGGCCTGTACATTCACCTGACATGAGCTCAATGAGTTATGGGGTGTGGTGGAGAGGTTCATTCACACCTGAGTTCCTGCACACAGAGCCGTGGGTGGTTATCCAGGTGACTCAACATCTCTCCAGATGTCTTCTGTGTACTTGTGGAATTGATGCCCAGTTGATACCTAAAGTAAATCCTACATGACAAAAGTCCTCTCCCGTGACTTTTGGCATGTCTGTGTATATATGATAAAATGTATATACAAATAAATAAAGTATTTTTGTACACACAGACACACACATGGATGGATAGATAGATAGATAGATAGATAGATAGATAGATAGATAGATAGATAGATAGATAGATAGATAGAAAACATGCTTGTTCCTCTCCTTTCATTCAATGCAGTGTTTATTATTGTCATCCATATTTAGAAGCGTGGTTTACTTTATAAATATCGTCTCATGTTTCACTCCTACGACATGTTCTGTTGGTTGCGAGGTTTGCTGCTCCTGCTGAAGCCTGAAGCCCATATGAAGAATATCTGACTCATCACGCAGGAAAATGCAATATGTTCCAACTTTGCTAACCCTAACACATTTGGCACCTGTTAAAACAGACCGTCTATGGCTAGGCGATATCACTTAAGTGCAGGTTAACCCATAAGATGGCACATTTGTGTAAAATGTAATCACATCTTTCTGAGGTTAGTGATTGCGCCTTCGCAATCACATTACGTAGCGTGATCGTCTTTTTTTAAGATAAGGAGACTACCTAGAATAAGTCATAGAAAATAAAAATGATTATGATTAGTTTAGGGGTAACAGGGGGCCTGGATTTACGACTGTGGAGACACACCAGCACAGAAACTACACAAGCAACACACATGGGCTTTGAAAAGTGAAAAACATTCGGGGTGTGTTCATATGCGGTTTGGACGCGTTCCACAACGTGCTCTGATTCAGGATGGAAGACCTTTCTCACTGAGCTCTCAGCAGGCCTGCGACACGGACCGCGTGGGCAGCTAGCAGTTCACGCGCACGCTTGTGACGAGGCTGGCGGTAATGACAGACGTGAAAACCCGATCCCGCGCAGAGGAAAGGGACTGGCGGCCGCAGGGTCGTTAGCCGTGTTTTCGTAACCTCTTTCAACTGCCGTTAAAGGCTAGTGGGTGTAGCGCGTGGATAGGGAGAAACGAGGACCCCTCTAAACACCGTTTGCTGTGTCGGGGAGCTGAGAGGACCTTTCCCCCATTATCAGAGAGCTGAAACACAAGGCACGACAAGCACACACATAATACACACACAACAGATACACTGGGGATTAGACACGAAACGGAAAGGCCACTCTGTCTTTCTGTGTTTTCATTGCTTTGTAACTGAGAGTTACAGTGTGTAGTGGAATGTGTGTGTATGTGAGAGAGAGAGAAAGTGTGTGTGTATGCATTCAGGATATGTAAGAGAAGGAAAGAGAGAAAGACCGTATGTCAGTGTGTGCTCAGAAGCAGAGCTCTTGGGCAGTTAGAATAGCCAGATTTCCTCTTCTCATCAGTCACACTACCAAGTGGCCCTTCCCCCCTCGAAACGAAACTTTCATTAAGCCCCCAGACGGCCCCCACTATACTCTGTTACCCCCGTAGTGACAGACCCCCACAGCCAAATGCTACCCCACTCAGACCCTTCTCTAAACACACTCACAGCCTCACTGGGAGACAAACCCACACATATGGCACCAACGGTCCATAGGTCCATCTTCCTCTCTCTCTCTCTGTTATTCCATTCCCCCACTCACATGCCATGCCTGTCGAGGGAGCCGCATTAGAGGGAGAGATGGAGAGCAGATAAACGAGTGTGAAGCAGAACGGAGTTATTAAGGATGTGTTGACGGAGGGAGGCTGAACTACAGCAAAGGTGGAGAGAGTAGAAGAGAGGAGGCAGTCGCTCTGGGGGGTGGAGGGCCTGTTGGGGTGGGTGGGTGGGGGTGTTCAGGCACAAGAGGCACAGCCATGGATCCTTCTCACCCCCCCGCCCCATTCTGCTTATGTGTGGCCCACAGATGGACCAGACGCTGCCCGATATGAATGAACAGACCCTCTGCCTGTCTGGTCCAACTCGCTCTCTGTAAATAAAGTTGACGCCGAAGTCGTCTATTAATCCTTTAACCCCCACAAAGGAGACAGTGCCGCTCCAGTTCAGCCTCCACTTTAACGTTCGGCTGGAGCGGCCGCGTCTATAACCAGCCCCATGCGTCTGCATTTAAGGAGATCGACTGTCTGTTTGAAGACCTCACAGATGAAGGAGATGAACTGGTCAGTGGATTGGATAGATTGGGGAGAGAAAGCTCAGTGGGACTCTGGGTTCATCCAACACCCTTCACCCACGTCCCCCAAGCACACACGCACACACACACACTCAGTCGGGACTGAACCATGGCCCCGGGCGCCCGAACAATGGAGATGAGTTTGATTCCTATGGTTTTGATATATACATTAATCATATAAATATTTACTGGATGTACGCAATGGAACATAGCAAAGCGTGTCCCTTTCCCCTCAGGCCCTCTTGATGTGAAAGAAACCAGGCGCCGTGAAGTGGCTAAAAAAAAAAGAAAAGAAACAGCGGTTCACTGAACCTGCCACTAGATGGCGAGAAAGAGCCATCTCAACGTGCAGTCTTCAATAATAAGCAAGAGGCAGTTCTAATACACACGGCCACACCATGTTTATAACTAGATCCAGTTATCTCAGTCCTTTAAATCGTTTCAGCATTTGCAACTGCATTGTGCAGCTGATCATAATATTACATATATTAAAAACGTACATATTTACTGGCTGTACTGATGACTGCAGATGTTTGATTCCGGAGAGTCTGGGATGTCAGAAAGTTCGTTTAGCTGCTATCAGAATGACTTGTTCATAAACCCTTCTCAGCAAACTGCTCAGAGACTTGCAGCACGTCGCACAACACACCCACTTCTCCACCCCTCACCACACCACCTCTCCATCCCTCACCACACCACCTCTCCACCCCTCACACCACCTCTTTACTTCACGTATCTTCTGGATCTCGCTTTCTCCCACACCCTAGCCCAGACCGTTCACGCCACTGGCCAATCAAACCTCAGCTATAATCTGGAAAATATAAATTTCAACCATAAAAAACACGTCTAGATTTCTAGATCTACGCGGAACCGTTCCCAGCTGTGTTGTGCAGTTCGGCGACCAGGTCGAGCTGGGCGCTGACAAGGGGCTGAGCAGAGGAAAGGAACTTAGCGAGCCTGTTTATAAGTTAAAGATGTGACCTGTATAAAACAAGATTGTTTGAAAGCTCAGAAGTGTAGACGTTGTGCCAGGAGGGGCAGGCAGTGAGATATGGAAGTTGTCAAAAGCCAGTTCGTGTTCTAAGAATAGAGCCCTAGCATGGCGTGGGTGTATTGGCATGGGGAGTTTATCTGCATGCTGCGTGTGTAGGTGCATTCTGGGTAATCCCTGAGGTGTGAAGTGACTGGTGCTGCTGTCAGGAGTGTGAAACCTTTGTCATTTTGCTCTCATTTTGTCATTTTACTGCTATGCTACACTTCTGGGTTCTGGGTGTTGTGGGTCTTTTTCTCAATCTTGATTCGTTCCGTTGTAAATGCCGCAGTCATTTTCCCAGGAGTTACACAACCAACATGTGTGATTTATACAATGTGAAAGTAACAGTTTTTAGTGCAGATTGTGTTGTGTGTATGTGTGAGAATGCATATGTGCATGCATGTGCACTGTGTTTTGGATGAGGGGGTTTCAGCCGTGCACACATGCACACACCTTAAGTCACTATACTGAGCAGGCAACACTAACACAAGCACAGCACCACCGCCATCGCCATGCCAACGCGTTGTCCTGCTTCTCCGAGCTACAGGAAATGAGACTCTGTGCAATGTGTGGCGAGACATGACCCGGGTGTCGAGGAGGCCTAGAGCCCCACCACGGGTCCTTCAGGGGACCTTCAGAGGCCCAGGGGCCCGTGGGAAACCCCCTTCCTTCCCCCCTGCCTGGGTGAGGCACGGCCCTGATCAAAGCCCAGCCTCACCCCGCACAGCAACCCACGCTGCCCCCAACATAAACAGAAAAGTCATCTTACATGAAAACTCCAAATCGCTTTCCATTTTTCTCCCGGAGCGTGCTGGTTCTAATATAAACACCAGTGCTGGGTCTCGCTGAACGACAATGCCCGAACTCTGGCGAGGTCAAAGGGCACAGACGGAGCTGAACGGGGCAAGAGGTCTTGTGTGGTGGAGGGAGTGAAATCTGCTTCTCCTTTGTGACTGGTTGCGAAGATTCCTTCATTGGAAACGACATCGTGGCATCAAAGCACTGACCTGCCGTTTGAGCTACTTTTAGTGAGGAAAGTGTGTGTGGGGGACGAGATGACAGAACAGTGTGTGGTGGGTTTGGTAAGGAAACGGAGAGATAGAAACATGAAGGGAATGTATACGAACACGGTATACAGTCGTCCTCGCTGTCGGCATGGCTATGCATCAAAGTGAGTTTACAATACAGACAGTGGAGTGCAGATCTATAGTGCAAAGATAAGCAGAGAGAGAGGGAGGGATAGGGAGAGAGAGAGCTAGAGGGAAAGAGAGGGAGAATGAGAGAGAGGGAGAGGGAGAGGGTGTTTAGCAGCTGCATGTGTGTTGGTCAGATCTCCAGTAACAGTCTGCGATCTACTGTATAATTTCTTCTTTATAATGAGGCCCATTAGAGAACAGAGGTGCTGTTTGGGGTGGGAAGGTGGGTGGGGGGGATTAGATCCAAATCCACAAATGATCTGTTTGCTATTTGAGGAGCAGGGCAGAGAATGAGTGGAGGAAGAGCTCACACATTAGGCAATGGCTCCCAAACACTCTTGATGCTAAATCAAGCCAACGGGAGCGGGAGAACACATATCATGTGATGATGTTTGTGTTTGCTGGCAAAGATTGGGAATCTGTATATGAGAGTGAGTGTGTGTGTGTGTGGGTGTGGGTGACAGTGTGTGTGTATGCTTTTAACTGGGGAGATTTGGAAACTCACACAGACAGATAGAGAGAGCCATAATCTCAGGAACCCCAACATGCAAAACTCTCAACGGGACCCTGTGTATGCTGTGGACTCTGCTCCTGCTCTGCAGGCCCTGCAGGTTTCTCGAGGAGATGTCCTGCCCGTTCCTCACCATCACCAGCGATGGCAGAGCTTTCTGCAGCTCACACCTCCCGTCACTGATGGAGAAAACAGTAATCGAAATGATTCGCTCCCAGGGGTGGAGAAAGGCAGGCTGGAGAGAGAGATGAGAGGTGAGGAGATTCATCCGACACCATTCCTCACACATTAGATAGATGTGCTTCTGGAAACTTCCTCTCTCCAGAGGAGTCTTGGCGTGGCGGGGTGTGTGGAGGGATGGCCCGTTTCCAAGGTGATGAGGAGCCAGGGCCGAATCCACACAAGGCCTCTGGCTTCAGGCGCAGCACACTGTGTGTGTGTGTGTGTGTGTGTGTGTGTGTGCGTGCGTGTTTGTGCGTTGAGGCTGTGAATGTGTGCATGTGTGAGACAGGAGAAGAGAGGCTAGACTCGACTCTACTACGCTCTGGGATCGATTGCTTAGGCCTTTTGCTCTGTGTCTCTCTGTTTGTCTCCATCTGCCTCTGTCTCTCTCCTTCAGGATCCAAAAATGGCATTGTGGGATACGGCTCCCAGGGACCAGCGGGCGTCGTTGTCCGGGCTGACGTGCCCGCACCTCCACCTGCGCTAGCATGCGCCGCCGCCAGTACGTGCGCTGGGAAGAGGGAGCACACGTGGGTCGTTTCTCCCACGTGGCCTGCAATAAGCGTCAGCCGTGTGGCCGAGCTGTGCGGCACGAAGACGCCTTAGGTGTGGTTACGTGACCCCAAGCCAGAAGCCAAACTCGCTTTCCAGCTGCTCTGTTCCGCTTCCAAAAGCACGCCTAGCGTTTGAGAATCCCGCGTCGCCCCGCGACGTAGCTGTAAAAGACATAACACCACCCAGACAAGGCTGCAGATCACTCTGCGTACAACGAAAGAAGGATGACGGCCATCTTTCGCTCTGCTCTCGAGGACGTGGCAGAATCAGAAGCCTTCACAGATGTGGCACTTTAAATACCTGCTTTAAAACGTCTGTGCCACAAATGACAGAACGTATTAGGCTGAAGGGCCGAGCCAGAGAGGTTTACACTGCTGGAATCTTAAACATGCCTCTGACCTCCGACCTTCCGCACGGCTTCCTCCAAAGAGAAGAGCCACCGCTGCGGGAGTCTAGCGCACGTCGATCCTATTGCCCACAATGCATTGCAGCTGTCAACACCACACATTTTCTGGACGCAAGCACTTTTCCTGCTCAAGGTCCTAGTGCAGGCCTGCCACTCGCAATAGTTCTGCTCAACCTACCAAATGCAACGTGGTTCCTGGTCTTTTAAGGGGAACCATTTAATGTCGAATGCACAAAACTCTCACGCTGCTGAGAATTCATCCTCTACTCTTTCACTCAGTTGGCGTCACTCAGGAGTAATCTTTCAAATTTGGAAGACTTTTCATCTTAAAAAATCGAGCACTGATATTTTTAGGGGCTGAACGTGGACAGAGTGCTCCACAAACATATTTCAGTGGCTGAAATAAGCAATTAGCCCTGTGTCTCTGGAGGACTGTGCTGCTGGTTTCAAACATGGCTACATCTGGGAACACTGAGTCATGTGGCTATTCTCTGTGGCTTCCGTCTCACACACACACACACACACACACACAGATTAATTTAAGACTCATGCCAAAAAGTATGACCATGACCAAACATAAAAGCAGCATAGTGAAGTTTATGGTGCTTACCAGAAATTGCTCACCTTAACTGTACATTAGGAGACAAATGTCCTTCAGACCACTGCATAAGGTAATAAATTGTAGTATTTTTCCATCTGGCTACTGGGTATGTATGTGTGTGTGTGTGTGTGTGTGTGTGTGTGCGTGTGTGTGTGTGTGTGTGTGTGTGTGTGTGTGTGTGCCCCTGCCCATGTGCCTGTTGGACTGCAGTTTTCAGAACACCCTAAGAATAGAATGAGAGTGAGAGAGACAGAAAGGACCTACGAGTTGTATAGGACGTGTCTTCAGAAGCAGCATGGCAGTAATTATTGAGATGGTGTTGTTTTTTATGAGGACGTTATGTCATGCCTGTGTTGGAAACTCTCCCAGTCCAACACTGAACGAAGAAATGGCCTCTTTTGGAATTTTAATGGCATCTTTCATGTGGCTTGTGGAAACCCTTCTGCCTGGTGACCTCTGCATACAATATAGTGTGTTAGGTTGTGTGTGTGTGTGTGTCTGTGTTCTAAACATATGCTAGCTACATCCTGCATGTACCCACGTTAATACATCACTTCTTATGTTTGGTTTAAAGACTCTTTGCTTCCTAATCAACAAAACAACAAACACATGAGCATGTGTGACCCCCAAGCCCACCCCTCCTGCTCTCCAGAGACGGGGTTTGATTAAAAAGGGGCACAGTGTGTGGGGGGCACAGTGTGTGAGGGGACACAGTGTGTGAGGGGGCACAGTGTGTGAGGGGACACAGTGTGTGAGGGGACACAGTGTGAGAGAACATATGCATCTGAGGCCCGGCGGCACACACATCATTGTCAGAGCAGCCCTGCTTCACACCAAAACTACGCACCACCCCGGAGAGGCCGATGCAGAAGGGATGATGGCGCACAGCTGTCCTGTGGTCACAGTCAGTAACAACACAGTCCCTTCACTGCGTTTGGGCTGGAGGTGACCAAACACGGGTTCTGGTTCTGACTTGGATGGCCAGCGTGTTCCTTTCTGAAACATCAGCTGTGGGTGTCGAGTAGGACTCAGTTAGGATCAAACAGATCCATCCCACCCCCTCCCCCCACGTCCACAACCCTCTGGGCCCCGAACTCACAGCCTCTCACTGCAGGCACGAGGGTAGCTCGCTCCCCCAGAATTCACCATCTGGGAACTCCTCTCCTCTTCTGATCCCCTCCCCTCTCTCTAAATCTATCCATCCCTCACTCTCTTTTTCTATATCTATCTATCCCTCTCTCTCTCTCTCTCTCCCTCTCTCTCCCTCCCTCTCTCTCTCTCTCTCTTTCTCTTCCTCCCTCCCTCTCTCCCCTGCCTTTCACTGCTGCCCTGGGAAAGCGCCATGACACTTGCTCTCACACACTGTGTCTGTTTATAGCAGTTCAGTCTTTCGCCGCTCTCCCCATCGCTGGCTGGCTCTGCCCGCCCCAGGAGTGCTATCTCTGCCCTTTAACGCTGCCGACCGGGGCTTCCCCTGCCGTGTCCTCCGCTCTCGTCTGGGGAGGAGAGAGGAGCAGCCTACCTCTCCTGCCTCCAGCCGCTCCCCTCCCCCGTCCAGCCCTCCTGCTTCACGTAGGAATTAGTGATTACAGGGGCCGAAGTGTTTGCTCTCGCTGCCAGATCTCGGTGGTTAATTGCAGTAAATTAGAAGGAGGAGGAGACAGTGGACATTGGCTTTGCAGCAAACTGCCACTCCCAGGCTAGAGAGAGACAGGCAGACAGAAGGAGACAGAGAAAGAGACTGACCGACAGAGTGAGAGAGAGACTGACAGAGAGACGATTAATCTAAAAGAGAGGTCGAAACATTTATAAAAATGAAATAAAGAGTGAAAGAAAAATCTAAACATGCTTTAATTTGCATTGAACAGAATAGAGACAGGGACTGGAGGTAGCACAACAGCAGACACACACACACACACACGCACTCACGCACGCACAAACCGCAAGGAATTATGGGATACTATCTGCTGCAGCGCTGGCAACATCAAAGGATGTGCTCTCCAGCGGTGTGAGCTGAGATTGACTCTGCGGCTTAAGATAAACCCAATTACACTTTAAGTGAAATCAGATGGATTATCGATTGGATCCATAAACAAAAGGTTACTTCTTCGCACGTTTTGCCTGGCGCGCTGGCCTCTACGTCCACATTGCATTGATTACTGTAGATTACTGCGTTTGACATGATGATTGCGTTTGGCCACATCCCCGCTAACCGGCCCCTTCGCACTTTTCCACGCCACATTGCGCGGGAATATCTTTGACAGATGTTCTGTGTTCAAGCGTAGCTACAGCGATCAGAAGCGGTGGCGTCTCTCTCTAATCCCCCCCCCGTTCCTGGTCCAGGCTTGCTGGTTCTGCTCTCTTTCTCTCTCTTTCTCAATGCCATCTCGTATTTGAATTCGTTCAATGATTCTGTATTCTGTATTCTGCTGCTCTGTATATTGGACAGAGACCAGGTCGCAGGTCGATGTTCGGACAGGCTTCTATTGCACAGAAAATTGCACACACACCCACACACACACACACACACACACTAGTATCTCCTTTCTGCTTGCCTACTGGTACGTAGAGATGTTCAGTGCTGGAGTCCATAATTTGAGTGTACCCAGATTAGTTTTTTTTAGCCACTAGAGGGCAGATGTGTGTGACAGTGCGCCTAAGTTTGCCTTATATACCAGCAGCACACATCCATCCATCTATCTATCTATCTATCTATCTATCTATCTATCCATCTATCTATCTATCTATCTATCTATCTATCTATCTATCTATCTATCTATCTATCTATCTATCTATCTATCTATCTATCTATCTATCTATCTATCTATCTATCTATCCATCTATCTATCTATCTATCTATCTATCTATCTATCTATCTATCTATCTATCTATCTATCTATCTAGGCCTATTGTAACGTTTACATAGGTACTCACAAAATATGTTGTTCATTTTGACATGTAGTGTAAATGTATATTTATCAAGCCATCAGTGTTCACACGTAGTCCAGGAAGTAGAAGGCTTCACACTCTGTGAAATGTGGTGTATGCGAGACCGCAGTGAGACGCATCGGAAACCCGACACGGCACAGATATCCCAGCTCGGCGACTCGGCAAAATATTGGAACAATTCCTCCAAAGAAAGATTTACTGTGCTGTGCGGATATAGACGGATGATAGCGACGGAATAGACTTTGTGTTTGTTACAGGCTTTTTCCAGAATGCGCCTCGAAGCCTTTGATACCTAATAAAGTCATATAATATAAGCGTCTTGGAGTTTCGTAGCTTTGAAGTAGAAAGCGCAGCGTATGCTGACCTGGTTCAGACCAAGAGAAACGGATACTCTCCCTGAGCTAAGCGCGTATCACGTGAGGTACACAGACACACACACACACACACACACACAAATATGCAAACAAAGTGTACATACACACACACAAGACTTGGTGTTATTTGCCACCTCTCATGGTGATAAACCAGCAGGCAGTGGAAGTTCAGTTTTTCAGTAAGAGGAGCTCCAACCTTCACTGAGTGCTCCCTGACCACCCTGCTTCTCCTCAAAGCTACGACCTGTCCCCCTCCCTCTCGCTGTCTCTCCACCATCTCCATCTAGTCCTTCCGTCACTGCATCTGGCATCCACTTTGGTTGGAAACAGATTTTCCTCATTCTTATGTGCAGTGTGTATGTGTGTGTGTGTGTATGCATACATACATCGCTTGTGTGTGACAATGCGTGTGCGTGCATGTGCGGCCAATGTAGCCGGTCTTGCTTTCCGGTTCTGTTCTTCCTCCAGCTGTCACCACAGCAACAGTGCTGGACTGTCCAGCGCGGTGGTGAATTTACTCACCGGCTGTGTGTGAGTCAGTGGACCTGTGCGTAGCATCGCCTATGCCACCAGTGCACACAGAATCACTCTGTACTGTCCTTCCCACTGCCTATTCAGTCCAAGCGCAGTGCCAAACGCTGGTTAAAGTCCAGTATATTGTAGTTGTGCACAGTAGCATTTACAGAATTAGTATCCCCTTTCAAGCAAGTGACCCATAATGCAGTGCGTTCAACTTAAGTCACAGAGGCTTTTGTGTGATGACTGCAGAAAGTGTTATAGGCTATCTAGAGTTGGGGAATAGACGGTGGAGGTGACAGTGATATACGGGGTGTGCGTAGCCACAAAGACTCTTTATGTGATTGCAGTACTGGCCTTTTGTAGCCTGATGGGACGTCAGAACTCTTTAAGCCTACAGTGAACAGATCCTTTGGCTACCTTGAGCAATATGGACTACTAAAGAGCACTGTGCACAGTTAGAGAGTGTGTGTGTGTGTGTGTGTGTTTGTGTGTGTGTGTGGACGTGTGATTCAGATACAGGTCTAGTCTATGTAACGAGTCAGCAAGGTCTGAGCAAACCGAAAATCATGTACATGTCCAAACCGGAGGCAACACCCTATTATTTCAGCACAACATATTCAATCATGCTTTAGGTTCAGGAAGTTGGGAGGGGGGGGACCAAAAATCGACATCAAACGTATTTCCCCAAACACTCGAATGCATGGTCATTCATTACAGCGAAGGAGTAGAGGTCACTGAGAACACCAAACACCAGTGAGCACCATATTCATAGGCTTCCTTTCACACTGAAAGGGGGGAGAGAAGATCTGGTTTATATTCAAACAGCAGAACGCCAGCCTCTTCCACGTGGCAGGACACGGCCTTTACATACCAATCTGGCCCTGCAGGAAGGAAGTCTGCTCTGCCAATGGGCTGGAACCTGCAATCCAGCCACCGCGAGCTGGGCACAATCCCACCCCCATCCAGCCTCCAACACAACTGCCCCCAACACAACTGCCCTCAACACAACCGCCCCACCACTCCCCCTCACCACCACAACCCCTAACTCCAGTACCCCCAAGACAACATTCTAGTCAGGTCCCAAAAACTCCACAGAGCACCTCGGCCACGTTAGTCCCGTTGTTGCTAGGACGACACCAACAGGCACGTGCGCCGTTGTCTGGAGGGCGGCGCCGATGCGTTTCCTCGGTGTCCGCTCCTTCAGTTCACGTGTCCTTGATTCACTATTGTGGTCCCTCAGACAAGGGCGTGCATGTGGCAGCTCCTTCACGTGGTCTTCCAGTGCCCATAAACACGTGAGCACGTGTGACGAAAGCGTTTTGCGAAACTGCTGGAACGATCCGGATATCTGCTCGAGCAACTCTGAAGTCAAACTAATGAAGGTGGTCTTATTTAATGACATGGACACATGGTTTAAACAATAAGGTCATTGATGCAGAAAGCATGTGATCACTACGAGTTAGTAACTAGTGCAACTTTCTATATTGGCAGTAACTTCAACCAAATGCTTTCCACAGCTACTGGGGCCCGTTTTAAGTTCGTCTTTCTCGAGTGGCCTGTTTTGGACCATGCCACAGCATTTCAACACGACTGAGGTTGGTACTCTGACATGACGATTCTAAAATACAGAACTGCTTCACGCTTTCACCTCTCCAATCTTAATTCTACTTCAGTTTCTTATTTGTATAATTTTGGATAAACTTTGAGTTTGAAGGCCTCAGAGAGACACCACAGGCTTCTATCTTCACCCACACCTGCAGCTACCCTCCTTCAAAAGTGGTCTGTATTCTACAAGTTCACTTACGTTTCTTCTGAGGGATCTTGACAGTTGAAACCATTTTTTTTCAATAAAGATTTATGGTCTAGAGCTTTTATTATTTATCACCATGATTCCTATGGACATCTGATCACACTTTTTCAGCCGTTGGTGCAGAGATCCAGATGATTCAAAAGAATTTGCAAACATTTTCCCACCACTGTATGGCTACACGCATATGTGTCTGCATGCATCTGTGAGCCTTTTCACAGCTGTGCTGTAGAGTGTGTGCCAGGGAGCCCAGCTGAACAGCCAAACGTATAATACCCCTCAGGCTTGACGAGGTTCTGCAGACTTAGTTATGTACACATAGCAGCCATACCATAGGCAAACATTAGCATACAAACCACTAGTACCACTTTTGTAAGTCGCTCTGGATAATGCTGGAAATGCCGTAAATGTAAATGTAAATGTAGTACGCAAAACACACAACCAAGCGACTTACAAAAATAACTTCATTGTTTTACTCAGAACAAAATCTCTAGCTAGTTAGTTTAGGCTAAAATCAGGAAGAAACTTTAAGCAAAGATATTATTAGATACAGTCAGTATGGACGCCTAGATATACTCAAATATATACTGAGAAAACCCTACTTAACAGATAAAAGCAAGAAAAGTCATTACAGTGACAAATATTTAATACATGCTAGTGTAGTAAAATTTAATTTAAGTGCTCTTGAAACAGATGTGTCTTCAGTCTTCGCTTAAAAACAGCAAGAGACACTATGGAAGTTCGACCAGGTTCCCTGAATATGAAACTGCCCTTTTTATAAGAATTATAATGTTTCGGGTTTAAATCTTTGGATTTTGGGCTGGCTGAACTTAGAACATTGGCTTATTCTCCCAATATGAAACTGCCCTTTTTATAAGAATTATAATGTTTCGGGTTTAAATCTTTGGATTTTGGGCTGTGTGAGGCTTATTCTCCCACTTGGGCCTATTCCCCTCATGGTGGATGAGACTGGAGTGTCCAGTAGTGTCTGCCCGTGCTGTCTGCCAGAGAGAGGCGATTCTCTTCCTGATTTAGCGACGCTGCCGCGGCACTGTGCAGACGCTGAGCCCGTGAACTTGGAACACCTCTGCCCTCGCTTCAAGCAAGACAGGACTATATCTCGTCAAATCATCAGCGCTGGCGGTTATTCACATGTCCTTGGACGGAGAGACAGTACAGTGACTCGTCAAATCATCCGTGCTGGCGGTTGTTTACATGCCGTTGAATTGGCGCTGTGATCAGGTTCTGGAACTTTCCCTTATGTTGACATAAAACAACTGCCCTGTTGTTCCTGCAGAACCATACCCATAATGCCAGAGGTGTTGCCCTGACTGGGAACTGAAGTCTTTCTTCACCCAATATGACTAAAGTGTTTCTCTGTGGGTGTGACTTAAAAAAAAAAATCCCATAAGACCAGTTTTTTTTTAATGTTACTTTACTTTTATAGACATTGGGTCTAAAGTCGTATAATACAGAATAAAGTGTGGTTTATATTATTTTAGTTTATATATCCTGTGCTGGACTGAGCAATCTTCTTTAGTTACTTGAGTTTTGTTCTGTGCCAAACAAAGACTCATTTACAGATGACATTTCTATGAGTTGATTAAGATATTTGCTTATCAAACCACATACCAAATGTAGACCTCAAAAAACATGAGTCAAAATACCAGAAAGCACAGGTCAGCATAAAAATGTTCAGATCTGCAGCAAACATGTGTCTGGCATAGCTTTGCAGTTTGTGACTCGGGGAGCGGGAATCTTACAGCGAAATTAATGAGAGGTGAAGGGGAATCTGGTGTGGGAGATGAGTGTTGCCATGGCAACCACAAGAATTCAGGGGATGATGAACTGGGAGTGATACTGACAAATGCTGGTGACCAACTGTTATTGAAAGGAAGGGAGTTACTGATCCAAGATGCAAGTGAAGATAAAGGTTTTCTGTCTTGGGGAGCTGGAACTTTGTCATGGGGAGACAGAGGTGTTTATTTTAATGAGCAAAGAAAACATTTTGATGTGCCGTTTGGGTATTTTGACATCACTGTGCCAGGTTGGTGTAATTTTCAAAAGAAAATTATGCTTACCAACCTCACTGCTGAAAACCTGCAGTATGTCACGGGTTGGCAGACAGAGTGGAATCACTTGCAGGACTCCAAACGTTTAATAGAATAACAAACGGAAATCCAAAAACAGACTAAGTCACAACTGGAGTTAAAAAAAAAAATAAGCAGGCTAACAAAGCAGGTAAGGGCTAAGCTAACGGGGGAAAGGAAGAGCAAAAAATAGAGGAGTAAAAATAACCAGAAAGATCCAGAGAACAAAAGAGAAATCGCTAGTCTTGGATCGTCAAGACTTCACAAAGAGTAACCAGAACATGCAGAATTAAGTAGGCAGTGTAATTAACGAAACTATACACAGGTATCTTCAATAAAAACAGAGATGTAGGGGATTCTGGGATATGTAGTTCTCCTGGACAGATGATGTGACACATTTCTGAGCCTGTTCTGGACATGTATTAGTGGGCAAGATGGTGGTCAATAACCATGGGTTTTGGCAGTGTAATATGGGCTAGTCATGAGGATCGCTGCTGCCTGTTTAGCTGGAGATTTATTCCTGCATGTTGCAGATTGCAGGCCCACATAGAGCTGGTCCCGTCTGGCTGGGGAGGAAACTGGCTGTTCTCCTCCCTCCCCGACACAGTAAATCACTCCCTCTCCTTCCCGACCCGCTCAACCTCGATCTCAGCCCCGACGACTGGAGGAGAACTAAACATCTCCCTCCTGCTCCCCACCACCCCATGCAGTCGTTCGCTTTCACAATTTCGTGCCTCATTTGACATTCAGTGATTGGACGTATTGGAAAGGTTGTTACAGGTGAAGTATTTATTGCATTAAACTGTGTCGTTTAAATGAGCAGGGAAGATTTGCTGATGCACTACCAAGAGTGGGTGATTCTGTAGCTGGCTTGCTGTGTGGAGCCTATAGCTGACTTGTTGTGTGTAGACTGTAGCTGGCTTGCTGAGTGTAGCCTGTAGCTGGCTTTCTGTGTCTAGTCTGAAGCCTCCCAGGTCTCCCTCAGCCACCAGTCCAGCGTCTCGAAATGATTGCTGGCTCCTAACCAGGCCAGCCGGTCCTGCATTGCCCCAGCCGGGTGGAGAGGTGTTGGCTGGCCCTAGCCTCACCCGGAGAACCCCACACATCTGCGGTTAGGCACACTAGCCGTCATGGCCTCTGGCATTGCCCGAAAGCTTAGCAGGACATAAAGTGTGATGAAGTGAAGCAGATGTCTGTCTGAGAAAGAGGATGGTGGAAGAAAGTGTGTAATAAACATGGTCTCTCTCTCTCTCTCTCTCTCTCACACACACACACACACACACACACTACATCACTTTGTGCATCAGCTCCCAACTTTCTTGAAGGAGCTCAGCAGTAGCCAGGAGACAGGAAGTCTTGGTGTTTTGACACAACGAGCGTTCTGCAGGATGAGTGGGGTGCCTCTGTCATCGAGGAGATTAGAGACTGCATTACCCAGGGGTCACTTGACAGGCATGGGTGGAAGCCAGATGTGCGCACGGCAGGAGAGCAGCTTCCTCGGGCTAACCTCATATCCTCAGGAGGACACTTCCTGTCTGCCACTTCCTGGGTGCCCTACTGCTGGACTAGGTGCCCTACTGTAAGTATTGAACCTCAGAGCTATGGCATGGTAACATCCACAAAACTGCTCGAACAACATCAGAAGGCACGTATACATCTAAAACACGAATCTCTCTACAAAAAAATCACAAAGGCGCTACCTAGGAAGGCTTGCACACGCAGCACGTCCAAATCCCGCACGACGTTATTACAAATTCTCTGACGCGGCCCGAAACATGCTTCTGTAAAAGCAGTAGACTAATGCAGAGTGATGGATATGAGAGGTGGTGGATAATGGATTGGAGCAGCTGTAGCCCACCCCCCCTCTCTCCTGTGGTGGGGAACCTCTCCTATATCTCAGTGCTCTGATGAAGGGAGGCTTGTCTCCACCTCATTCATCATTCATAACGTCTCCATCCTGTTTTCCACTACTTAATTAGAGCCATCCTCTCCGCTAATGTGTCTCTCCTCCTAATGTCTCTCCTCCTAATGTGTCTCTCCTACTGTCCTCAGTCCACAGGCCTTTACTATGTCCTCTTTTTCATGACACAAACTACCATCCATTAGTTCGCTGGGCTGTTTATTAATTATAGCAAACATTAAACAAAATACTATTTGATGTACAATATAGAACTAGCATGTATATTCATATTATAATGTAGGTGTAATGGTAGCACTTTAAAGATAAAGATAAAATGGGCAATAATATGGTAACACTGTTGTAAGGAATTGTAAATTAATTAATACTTTCCCCATTGCTGCTAAATAATAATTCATGTCAGTAAATAAATGGTAAAATAATGGTAGCGAGTTATAACTACCAAGAAATACAAATTTTACTAAAATGCCAGTAACTGTTGTGCAACTAGAAGATAATAATAAAAAATCTGAAGTGTATTTTTAAAATATTTTTAAAAATATTCAGCCCTTATAGAATCTGTTTAATCTCACACTAATTATTTCAGTTACTTTTAGCATGTCATGACATGAGGGTTACTCAACAGAAATAATAATAAAATGCAGAAATTATTGTAGCTGTATGTAGTAGTTGTAGTGTTTGTGTGTGTGTGTAAAAAATAGGTTTTGAAAAAAAGGGTTATTTTAATACTACTACAACTTTATACTAATATGAGTTATTTTTTATTACTTTGTATTACTTATTATAACAGCAGCCACTAACTAAATATTTGGTAACAAATGACAAATTACATTCATTTATGGACAGTTTATGGACAACTACTTGCAATTGTACCAGCACAATAATCTTATTATTTACACAACTATGAAATTAATATTTAAATTAAATGAAACAATTGAAACTTGTTGCAGTGATGATAATATTTTATTAATTATTTATAATATTCTGGCTGTGGAACCGTGCAAATATTTGGACAGGGACTGTAGACGTAAGTGCCTGTACACGTCTGCACATGTCTGGGGTGTGGGGCTCGAGGGTGGGACGCTGGATACCACACCTGATGCAGGCGAACTACATCAAAGATGATGGAGACGGTGATTTGCAGGGGACGCTGCAGTCTCAGGGGAACAATGGTTTGAAAAGAGACACCTGGACCTTGCTGGCGTGGTCCAGGAATGCTGCTCTCTTACCAAGGCCTGGACACATGCTAGCTGACTCTTATTGGTCCAGGAAACGATAAGTGATAGAGCTACTGAGCTATGCTATTTCAGACTTTTAAATTCTCCCTTGAACTGTTCCCTGACCCAGCTTGGTGTAAATGTTTCTGCTCAGTAAGAAGACATGAGAAAGCCGAGATTAGCCGGGTACGGAGGGTTCGCAGCGAGGCCGATTCACAGTAATCCTTTTGAAACCTCGCAGCCAGGCTCCAAAACATTCCCTCGACGAGACCCGGTTGCCTAGCAACAGCATGCCAACAACACTTCATTGCATTTGGAGGAGTGGTGAGAAGTCACCCAGCTCGGTGAGTAATTATGTGCAAGCGTGTGGGAGGGCGTGTGTGTGTGTGTGTGCGGTGTGTGTGGTGTGTGTGTGGGGGGGGGGGGGTGGAGTGAGTGAGAGGCCAGGAGGTTTTCTTTGGAGTGACAGCTTTCGCTTTCGACACAAGGCAGAAGCAGTGAAGGGGAGTGTTGTGGCCAGTTGAGTAGAGCAGCCCCAGACCAGCTCAGACCAGCCCAAACCAGCCCAAGACCAGCTCAGACCAGCCCAAACCAGCCCCAGACCAGCTCTGACCAGCCCAAACCAGCCCAAGACCAGCTCAGACCAGCCCAAACCAGCCCCAGACCAGCTCTGACCAGCCCAAACCAGCCCAAACCAGCCCCAGACCAGCTCTGACCAGCCCAAACCAGCCCAAGACCAGCTCAGACCAGCCCAAACCAGCCCAAACCAGCCCCAGACCAGCTCTGACCAGCCCAAACCAGCCCAAGACCAGCTCAGACCAGCCCAAACCAGCCCCAGACCAGCTCAGACCAGCCCAAACCAGCCCCAGACCAGCTCTGACCAGCCCCACACTAACCCCAGACCAGCCCAGACTAACCCCAGCCCAGCCGAGCCCCCATTCAGCCCCAGACCAGCCCAAACCAGTCCCACACTAACCCCAGACCAGCCCCAGACCAGCCCAGACTAACCCCAGACCAGCCCCAGACCAGCCCCAGACCAGCCCAGACTAAGCCTCATACCAGCCCCAGACTAACCCCCAACCAGCCCTAGACCAGCCCAGACCAGCCCCAGACCAGTTCAGACCAGCCCAGACCAGCCATAGACCAGTTCAGACCAGCCACAGACCAGCCCGATCACTTCTTAACAGCTTTCCATTTACCTATGCTGGCATTAAATCAGTGCCTGAGACTGAAGTGGATGAGTGAGCCTAGTCCACACACACACACACACACACATTCCAAGCTCATTGCTGGTGGCTTTGTAAGAAATGGGCCCACGAGAGGAGCAATACCTGGCCCAGAGATGTGTGTGTATGTGTGTGTGTGTCTGCGCGCGCGCGTGTGTGTATGCATGTGTGCGTGCGTGCGCGTGTGTGAGAGAGACGGGCCGGCGCGTAGCTAACGGTCCCTGACGCACAGCGAGGCGAGAGCTTTCAAAGCCCCATCCATCACGTCAGGGTCCGACCAGCCAGCACCAGCCGCGCGGGCCAGAAACACGGCCGCATACCACATGCTCCTCCTGCGAACAATCCTTCAACTCAAGCTCACAGCTGCCGCTGCGCTGCTGAAGAGCTGCCACGAGTGGGTGCCGACAAGGAGGCCTCCACGTGGATCTGCGTCCGGGCGCTGCTGAGGGAAACGCTCGACCGGGCCTGGACCGCTTACGGAGCTCGCCTACGGGTCAGAACAGCACCACACAGGACAAATGACCCGGCTGTAAATCTGTCTTTTGTTTTAGACTCACTGTTGAAAATACTGTAATTTGGAAAATTCGAATGAATATATAAAACTTTGATCTATTTTTTTTTTTGGCACATTGTATGAAATAAGTCGTACGGTTTCAATGCGCAGATGAAGCATAAACACAATCAAGGAGTGCGGGATGTTAGTCTTTCAGTGGTGCCGCTCAAGTTTCCGCTGCTGCCCCCATGACTGACCTCTGTGTAGGTGTCCGTCGGGATCCCGGGATGACGTCTCATTCTCAGCACAGCGGAGGCTCCAGGGAGGAGGGCAGCCTGATGCCTGCAAGGCAGCCAGCGCCGAGGCCAGAGAGAGAGGTGCTGTAATGGGGAATTTCACGCCCCCTGCTGGGACAGGGCCACTCGAAGGTCTGGGGCTTTGGTTGAGCAACTCGACCCCCTGGGCGGGGGGTTGCTCGGCCCGGCTACCCTCTGCTGTCCAAGCAGGCCGGTACTGTGGCTGCTTTTCTTGACGCTGCGCCAGGAGGGCCCGGCGGGGTCCAACTTTCTGCTCGCTGGCAGTTCGTTTATGCCTGGCGCTGGATCCGCCCCGATGCCGGCAGACAGAGGCGACGGCGTCAAAGCGAAGCGCAGACGCGTTCATCCGTGCGGTGGATCTGCTGCTCGCGGACCGAGGGCGGATCCTCGGCCTTTGTCCCGCGGGCGGTGGGGCGTGAGCGGGGGGGCCCAGGGCCCGGGGAGGCGGCTGCACACGTCTGCGGCTGCACGCTTGTTGCCCGGGCGGAATGTGCCTGGAGCGGCTACCGGCCACGAGCTCCGGCCCTGTCTGACGCTGGTCGTTTTGTTCTCCTACCATGATTATAATTAAGAACAAAATCACAGAGCGCGAAGAACACGGGGGAAGAAATAACCGTGCTGGCGTTCGCCTCCACCTTGGCACGAACGTGGATTTACCAAAAGCTTTTTTAAAGGTCGCAGGGCAGGCTTCACGTCCAAACCCGACGCGTTTCTCCACTCGCTGCTCAGCTGAGAGTGGCCGCCGTGAAGCCTGAGCCTGTGGACTCTTCAGTGCGACTCAGGAATTCTGGGATTTTGAGTCCTTGCCTGAATTGTCTACAGGCAAACTGCTTGTTCTCCTCTTTTCAGGTGGCAGAGCAGGTCCCTCAGTGTGGGAGGAGGCGTGACGGCTGTGTTCAAACAGCGACCTGCCCAAACATTCAGGGCCCCTTTGTCATCCAGTCTAATGCAAACAGACACTACCCCCCCCCCCCACCTCCGCCCGTTGGCCATTCAGAGAGGGAAGGCCAGATAAGCTACTGCCCCAGCTGAGAGGCATGGGAAACCCACTGTCCCTGCAGGTGGAGGACTCCGCTCCAACATTAATGACTGGGCTTCGTGCAAGAGTTGTAGTGGACTCTCACAACCTAATTGAAACACTGGCTAACGAGCCCTGGGAAATAGGGTGTGTGTGTGTGTGTGTGTGTGTGTGTGTGTAAGCATTTGTGAGTGCGTGTATCCTTAAACGCCTGCAGTCCCTTGCAGACTGGGGAACTCCATACGGCCCAGCGCAGGGGTTTGTGGGTGGAGCCCCTGACCGGATCAGCCTTGCTGAGAGATGCACTTCGCCGAGAGATCGCCGTGGTGATGGTCAAGAGCACGGAGGGGGAAGTCTTTCGTCTGGACCTGTGGCAGTGGCGATGATACGATGTTGGCTACTCCCCAGACGTGGGCCCACACACAGGACACAGCAGGCTGAGGACTCGGAGTTAAACATAGACCCGTAATAAACAGCTCAGCACTCAAGAGGCACCCACTTAGGCTACATCTAAGCACTGAGTTTTGTTAGTCAACAGCCAAACGATCAAATGATGTTACACTCATGAGGTGAGGTGACATTTCCAGGCACTTTTAAAGGCGCTTTATATAAATAATTGAAGTGCCGAGTGAGTGTGATAGTGACCTAGTGAATGTCTGTTGTTCATGTGTGATTTTTAGTGGTTCTTTATATTTGACGTTATATTTTAAGTTCTGTTCAAATGTGGCTTGCTCTGTACTGTATTTACACTCTGCCTGCTTATAGTATTAGGTGATATAGACATCATGGATTTAACATGGCTGAACATTATTCCAAAGCGATCTTCCCAGAAGGGTGTGACCTCAGAGTGAGTCATAGTTTTGTGTCTGGAGGACTCCAGATAGGTAAGGCAAGGTTCTAGAGGGGTCAATTAGACTTAGGCTGAGAGTTGTACCGCCTCATGACCTATGACCCCTGTGTGCCCTCACCATCCGGCTCGCATTCCCCTGCTAAAGACTGCAAGATAACGAAGTCGAGAGGTCATGTCCACAGGGATAGAAGGAGAACGAGAGTGTGGGAGAAAGGCAGGGTTATCAGAGCTGTCAGCGAGGATCCTCAGGATGAAGTTTTCTGGTTGTCTGAGTCTGTGAAGAACACATGTAACACATGTTGGTGCCTGTACTGATAGGAGCTCTCTGTCTCTGTCTCCCTCACACACACACACACACCGAGCTGAACCGCTACAGTGTTGAAGATCGGGAGAAAAGACCCAGCTGTCTCCAACTGCTCTCAGCAGACTATGGAGTGAACCTGAAACATCCGCGTGACGTATCGGGGACGTACTGCCTTGCATCCGCCTGGCCACACACCCACAGAGAGGGAAGCCGAGAGGGCCGTAGAGACGAGAGCAACACAGAGCCAGGTCACGATTTTCCAAAGGTGTACACTCAGCTGCGTGACCTGGCAGTAAGCTGTGTCCTGGATTCAGTTTAGCTACACCCAACAGTGTTCACACATGTGTGCGTGTGCATGTCTGTGCAATATTGGCAGATTCGAATGCAGTATCTGCGTGACAAAACGTAATCCAAATCAAGGTTGACCTAAAGAGTTTTTTATTTTAAACTTTTATATTAAAACGAGTTGAAACATTGAGGTTTTCCTATGGAGCAAGAACAATGGGACTGTCTTACAAATTTGAATAACCAGTCAATATTTCTGTAACCTACATCCTTTCCCAACCCACCCATGCACATGCTCTCTCCAGACTGGCACCCCATCCACAGGCACGGGCTCGCTTCAGATAACCTCCGCCTGGGTGGGCTGCCGAAGGGTGACCCTCCCCCCCCCCCCCCCCCCCCCCCCCACCCCCCCACCCGCCCGCTGGAGAGCTTCAGCGTCTGGACGTGTCTCTTGGCTGGACTGGAACGTCCAGTTTTAATCTCATTTGTTGTGAAAGCCTTCAGGATAATAATCAGATTTGGACTCATTTGGACGTTATGGTATTTGGGTGCTGTATGACCAATAAATGGGAAAGTAAATATTTGATTCTAAACACTTGGGGCTTGTTTCCAAGTCCCAGATTAAGCCTCAACCTAGACTCAAACGAATCCCCAATGGTGGTTAACCACTAACATTGAGATTTAACCCAAGATTAGCCTTAATCCCTGTCCTCGAAACAAGCACTCCGAAGTATGAAGATTTAAGGTACTAGGCCGCTAAACAAAGAGAAGAATTTCATCACAGAAGACCTACTTACTCTAATGTACCGTTCCCATTCATAATGAATCTTTTGGTACTCAAGGAGACATTTTCAATGAAAACATTCACATTTTTCCTCCCTCTCTCTCTCTCTCTCTGTCTGTCTCTCTCTCGGTCTGTCTCTCTCTGTTTGCCACTGTTTGTCTCATTGTCTTCTTTTGTCTGTCTGGATCTCTTCCTCTCTTCCCCTGAGGCAAAGCGAGTCACGAGGATTTGGTAGTACACCAGCTGACCCCTGCATCGTCTCCCTGTGCTTTGAAGAGACAGAGAGATGAGGAAAAAGAGGAAAAGAAACAGAAAGAAAGGGATCAGGAAGGAGTGAGCAGGAGAGGGAAACAGGGAGAAAGGAAGAGTGAGGGAGAAAGATTGAAAGAAAGAAAAAACAGAATTGGAAAGAAAGGCTGGATCAGATGGATCAGATCATTCTTCAGATTCACACTCACTGCTCAGAGAGACAGAGGGAATGAAAAAAAAATAAGATGGAGAGACACAATAAACAAAGAAAACAACAAGAAAGCTAAAAAAGAGGGAGAAAGAGAAGGAAACAGAGGAACAGAAAGAGTGTGAGGTAGATCTGAGATGTCATTCTTCATCACTACACTCACTGGGGCCACCAGCATGCTGCCTTCTGGGCACGGACACTACAGGGCAAAGATCCTCACCCTCCAACACTGTCTGCTCTTTGTGTGTGTGAGGGAATGTGTGTGTGTGTGTGTGAGGGGGGATTGTCAGGAGCTATTCCCATCTGTCAGGCTTCCCTCTGTATTCTCAATCTACTGTCTGTCCTCAGCTAACACAAGTTCACTTTGTCTCTAAACAGACCTCTCTCTCTTTCTTTCTCTTTCCCTCTCTTCCCCCCTCTCTCTCAATCTCTCTCTGAATCCCTCCCTCTCTGTGTCTCTAATCTTATCAAATATCTTTATTAAACAAGATAAATATAATGTAGTACTTCGCATACTTTTAAAAACTGTCTGGAAAAAATCTAATCCCTCCACCGCAGTGCACATAACATCTTCATTACACCATTATAATTCAAACGCCTCCATATTATTCATGGCATTCTAAAATCTAAAATCATAACCCTGGACTTCTCCAGAATAATAAACAAACATAAAACATCCTCATTCTTCCGTAAGTCATAATTCACACAGTTTGCATGGCCCTAAGGAAAGAGTCTGGCATTTCAACTGTTCCTTTTTTATATAAAACCATAAATTGTAAAAACATCCCCATACCTCATAAACAAATATTCCAGTGTATTAAAAAGTATTTTGAGCTTTCCACATTCTAGAAAACAGTAAAAGATTGTCTCCCTGAGCCTACAAAAAGCACATTCATCACAACCACGCAAAACCCCATGTAACACGTGTCATTGGAGGTTTGAAGTGATCTGTCCACTCTCCCCTTTCAGGACAGATTTGTGAAGAACTTTAACAGCACATATAAAAGCTGCCCAGAGAAGGAGAGAGTGCAGAGACCCACTGAGGCCCAGCAGTAACCCTGACATGTAAACCAATTCCTTGGTCCTCCATGTTGGCCAGCACACCCCAACTCCAGTACTCCAGTACTACTCCAGTACTCCAGTGCTACTCCAGTACTACACCAGTACTACTACAGTACTCCAGTACTACTACAGTACTACTACAGTACTCCAGTACTCCTCCAGTACTACTCCAGTACTACTCCAGTACTACTCCAGTACTCCAGTGCTACTCCAGTACTACTCCAGTACTCTAGTGCTCCAGTACTCCAGTACTCCAGTACTCCCATTAGAGAGACCAGCCGTGCTCCTGCACCACCCGGGCGTCAGCCAAGCGAGGTTCAGCCACGTCCACCACCTGCAGTAGGCTGCCTGTCTTACAGGCATACAGGACCAGTGAGGCCAGACAGGCTCTCCACATACAAACAGGCTCCTTTTATCACAGTCTAATTCAATAGCCAACAAAGAGAACTTGTTTTCTCTAGTCTAACAACACTTAATAATCACCAGATTTGAACCAGTCCGCAGCAGAAATAAGGTTGCCACCTTCCGCACACACATTTCCTCCACACTAAATCTTGCTGACAGGGAAAAATGTTAAAAATGAAAATGTTCTCTCTCTCTCTTTTCTTTCTTACTCTCCCTCCACTCAGTTTCTCTCTCTCTCTTTTCTTTCTTACTCTCCCTCCACTCAGTTTCTCTCGCTCTCCCTCCCGTGTTGTGATTGGGTCGCATTGCATCAACATTCAGCGTTCAAATCCCTACCCATCAGCCCGACCCGGTTCGCTGTCGGACTGCAGACGTCTGCTCTGATCTCATCATTTTAACCGTTCCACCAGACTAAAGATCCGTTCATCATGTACAGCAGGGCCCGCTGAGGACAGGTTTCACCCTAAGGTGCTTGTACTCATCGTCACGCGCTCCTCCCTCGCTGCTGCAGAGGAGGTGAGCTGACATGTAAGTGCTAGAATGGTCCATTTGTTCTAATGTTGAAATTAAAGAGAAATAAAGAGCTATGAAGAGCCTGCGTCGAGTGGAAACATGCAACAACTGTTAACTAACTGTAAACTGTGTGTGTGTGTGTGTGTGTGTGTGTGTGTGAGCATCCTCACACCAAAAGACAAAGACAGCCCTGTCAGGCCTGTCATTCTGGAAGAGCAAATGCTTTTCAGGTAAATGTTGAAAACCACATCTGAAGCGTCACCATGAAATATTCACTTTGAAATGTTTCAGAGCTAAATGCTTCACCATGACTCGTTCCTCTGAGCATTTCGCTGACGGTCTCGGAAGCGAAACCAAATGTTGGGCAGAGGTAAGCAGGTGGAGGGGGAGTGGCAGAGGCGGGCTAGCGGTCGCTAGTCAGCTGAGGTGAGTCTTTAGCACAGGGTCTGTCTCTCATTAGAGGGCCTTACGGCTGGCTCACAGCCCCCGCACTGCCTTTCTTGCCCTCTCTCTCTCTCTCTCTCTCTCTCTCTCTCTCGCTTCTCTCTGTCCCTCTCTCCCAATGCCTGTGGCTGCACCTCAGGAAAAGCATGAATCCCTCAGGACAATAAAACACAGATGCTGCCTATCCACACACTCTCTCTCTCTCCCTCTCTCTCTCTCTCACTCATAAATCTTTCGTTCAGCCCTTGCACGTGGCCTGTTACACATGCGCATTGTAGTTTGAGGGAGACGGGAGACGGGAGGACATATGGAGTCCAGCTGCTGGGGAAGACATGCATCCAGGGACAAAGGTCTGATGTGGAGTCTGATGTGGAGTCCAGCTCTATCTGTTTCTACAGCCGCTGCATGCGGAGTGCAGATGGACCTTGCAGACGCGGGCTAGCTCATTGCAGACAGGGTCTAAATCACTGCAGACGTGGGCTAGCTCACAGCAGATACGGTCTATATCACTGCAGACGTGGGCTAGCTCACTGCAGACACGGTCTAAATCACTGCAGACGCAGGCTAGCTCACTGCAGACATGTTTAAATCACTACACAGACAGGCTAGCTCACTGCAGACCTGGTCTAAATTACTGCAGACATGGGCTAAATCACTGCAGACGTGGGATAAATCACTGCAGAGGTGGGCTAAATCATTGTAGATGTGGGCTAAATCACTGCAGAGGCAGGCTAGCTCACTACAGACAAGGTCTAAATCACTGCAGACAAGGTTTAAATCACTGCAGAGGCAGGCTAGCTCACTGCAGACAAGGTCTAAATCACTGCAGATGCAGGCTAGCTCACTGCAGACAAGGTCTAAATCACTGCAGACACAGGCTAGCTCACAGCAGATACAGGCTAGCTCACAGCAGATGCAGGCTATATCACTGCAGATGCAGGCTAGCTCACTGCAGACGCAGGCTATATCACTGCAGATGCAGGCCAGCTCACTGCAGACGCAGGCTAGCTCACTGCAGACATGGTCTAAATCAGGCTAGCTCCACCGCTGGCCTCAGCTTGCTCCCACCATAACTTGCAAAGAATCTGGTGGTCCACACACTCTAAGGCTGAGAGGTCTCAGAGTTCACAAAAATAAGCCCTCTGTCATCCTCAAGGACTCATACACACGCACACACACACATTAAGTCAGTTATCTCACAGTTTAACAGCCTCCCTTATCCTTCAGTTCTCCTTCGGGTCACAAGGCTGTGGGGTCAGAGGTCACTCTACTTAATGTTCCTCTAGAGCAACGTGAAAGCAGGGGGCTGTGTGCCACTTGGCCTTTCCTCACACATACACACACACACACAAAACAGCAACCACCAACTGAACACACATCCACACACCCTAACATGCATGTAGATACCCGTGCATGGCTATTCTCTTCTGGACACTGTGCACTTAATCCGGGTCCTGTTGGCACCCTTCCTGGCCACGTCTTTATGAGGTAGCGACCCTGTGCCAGGCCGCCCCCCCCCCACCCCCCCAGCCCTGTGCCTCCCCTCCCAAATACTTCCCTGATTGTGAAATTACACTCGGACTCCAAACACACACACACACACACACACTCTACCCTGGCTGGAGCTGCAAGAGCTGTTTTAGAATCAGCACTACAGTACATTTGTTCCTCATGTGTAGCCTTTTTCTCATTTCCATCCACTCATCACCTGTGGAAGAATATTTTGTGTTTGTGTAGAGAGAAATATAGATTAGTTAATACTCACACATACACACACTCACACACACAACCACAAAGAGAAATACCCATATGTACAAACAAATACATAAAAGAAATCACCCAAACAGCATCTAAAGTCAGAAGACTTTTATATTTTCATACAAAAATATTGCTTTCATCACCATTGTCATTATGCACACTACTCTTTCATAAAAAAAACAAAAATCCATTTACATGTCTACATTTTCATTCGATTGCTTTCCTTGAAAGCAGAGAATCATGGAATCCTTCACCTGTCAAAGTAAAATTTGGTTTCACATTTCCTTGGGAAATTCATATGCTGAGAAAATCACCTTGTTTGTCACTTTACAAGGCATGATGGACACCACTAGCTTGAGCGTCAACCTTCTCTCCACGCAAGACCAAGAAGATGCAGCTAACATTCAAAACTCATATTTTCTCTGCACACACATACAACACAAACAACACTTGCTGGAAAACATATCTTTGTCGCTTAATTTAAAAGCTGATTTTCACAGGATTTATAGTTCTGTTCAGGTACCACCAAAACAGTTTTTTTTTTCATGCGGTATTAAGTTGTACCATTACTTTGTACCACATTAGAAACCCTTCAGAATGTTCTGGAATTGAAGCGAAAGCATTTTAAAGCTCAGCGTGAAAATAACGACCCTGTTAGCAAAACAAAAGTGCTGATGACCTAAGTAGGGGGGTGAAAGAGAGAGGGTCGGGCTGCAGTAACGAACGCTGCTGACCCAAACCTAACGTGGTAGAAGATCCCTGATGGCCGCACGCTTGCCACCGAGGACGTCTTCAGAAGGTCAGGACCTACCCTGAGCACTGGGCAAGACTGACCCCACCTCTCAGCAAAGCTGAAATGTTGGCTCCCATATCTGTACCCATGGAGGTGGAGGGCTTGTCCTGGGCAGATGATGAGGGCTATTGCACATTAGAAACCCCCACCCCCCACCTCTTGTGGGAGATATGGTGGTGTGGGTCCAGTTATCCTCCTCTTCCTCCTTCTTCCCCGCGGTCTCTCTCTGCCTCGCTCAGCTGCCCAGCCTAATGTATGTCAGCTGCCCGTCGGACGCTCTCATCCCGGCTGCTCCCGTCTTGAAGAGGACGAGCTGGTGACCTGCGGAGAGGAGGCGAAGGGTCAGGGAGGTCGTTGACCTAACGGGAACATTCCTTCCGAAAGGAGATTTTGGAGAGAAAAGGAATGGCTGCGATGAGGGAGGGATGTAGGAGATGAGCAAGAGGAGAGAGATGTGGAGAGGGGGGGGGGGAGGTGTGTGTGTGTGGGGGGGGGGTGTTGAAGCAACAGGACAAAGGTCGAGGTCAAGGGAACGGCGAGTCAAAAACATCAACCTACTCAGAAAGGCAGCTGGGAAGATGTGGAGGAGGAGAGAGGAAGAGTGAAAGAAGAAGAAGAAAAAGACAGAGGGAAAGAGAGAGAGGGGCGGGAGGGAGGGAGGGAGGGAGGGAGGGGAGGAATGTGAAAGTGGTATGCTCAAGGCTGTTTCAGTAAAGATTAGCGATCGACGGGCTGAGGTGCCCCTTTCAGACCACACTTTAATGAAGTGTCTGTATACTGCTGAGAGGGGGAGGGGAGTGGGCCGGAGGGGCGGGTGATGAAAGGTCAGTGCGGGGAGGAGGCGGGACTGGCAGCCAGAGTACTATTTGATCAGGACACTGTCTGTCAGCACAGAGCCTTTCCTGATAGGCGCAGTCACGTGCTGTCTCGCCAGCAGTCATGCCAGGTACAGTAACTCTTACTCAGGGCTCCCATATCCGCGTGAGTGGCGCACTGAGAGGCAGCTGTTTCCCGTAAGGGAACAGGCACATACACGCCGAGCTCCTCACCTGTCCATGTGCTCTGATTGGTCAAGACAAACGCTCTGCACTGGGCGTGGCTCTCACATACACCAATGGCTTCTTGGACGTTATAGATGGACAGCATGCATCCGTCATGCTGATAGGATGGCCAGCAGCGGTAGTTCTCTCCAGGTATCGAGGCGTCCACCACCCGTTTATATTCTACAAGAGAAAGAGTATATTAGTGCGTGGTGTGTGTGTGTGTGTGTGTGTGTGTGTGTGTGTGTGTCTTGTGTGTGGACATCAAGGGGTGGTTCAGGACAAGCTCTCATTGTGTGAACACAAGAGGACTGAGTTGTTCCCTGACAGAAGCAGTGTCTAGTGCCTGCTGTTGGTCTATGCTGAACATGTGTCTACTCTCACACACACACTCATACACACACACACACACACACATTGTAAACGCCATTCATGGTGACCCCAGTCACAATGCATGCCTGTGTCTCTAGGCAACGCGGCCACAGGCAGACCGAGAATAGGAGGGGAGAAGATAAAGAGAGAAAGAATGAAAGAGAGAGAAAGATGCAGATAAAGAGACGTGAGGATGTGGTCCCTAATGAAAGCCCGACGAACTCCAGCCCACTCAGAACATCAACCCCCCCAGCTAACACCAGCCCACTCAGAACATCAATCCCCCAGCAAAACAATAGCCCACTCAGTACATCAACCCCACCACGCATCTACACAACCACACTATGCATCTACACAACCACACTATGCATCTACACAACCACACCAAGCATCTACACAACCAACACCAAGCATCTACACAACCACACTATGCATCTACACAACCACACTATGCATCTACACAACCACACCACGCATCTACACAACCAACACCAAGCATCTACACAACCACACCAAGCATCTACACAACCAACACCAAGCATCTACACAACCACACTATGCATCTACACAACCAACACCAAGCATCTACACAACCAACACCAAGCATCTACACAACCACACCAAGCATCTACACAACCAACACCAAGCATCTACACAACCACACACCAAGCATCTACACAACCAACACCAAGCATCTACACAACCAACACCAAGCATCTACACAACCACACTATGCATCTACACAACCAACACCAAGCATCTACACAACCACACTATGCAATCTACACAACCACACCACTCCTCTACACAACCAACACAACATCACAACTCTACACATCCAACAACAGGCCTCTACACAACCGACACACAAAAAATGAGATGCCCAGCGCTGTAAATGTCAGTTCAGAAATGAGCAGTGATTTGTAGAAACAGCAAATGCAAAAATCCCTTGTCTGTTGTAGAACCCCCTAGCGCAACGATCTCTGATGAAACACCAAATATAAACAATTGATTTCAGTCTGATCTTCATCTGTCGTTTCCCAGCTCAGGAAACTGTCCAGTGATGGATGCACTGGAAGTAACCAGTCAGGTTTGTCAAAGCAATAAAGTGCGGTAAGATTAGGCAGCGGTCTGCAGGATAATCGTTTGCTGTTCGCTCCCTGGCGAGGAGGGAAGCGTTTGCCACGTTCTGCTACATAAACGGAGGGAGAAGCCCGAACGAGGATGAATGGCTGAGAAACAGGACTCTGTACCCCGGCCAAGACTCACATCAGACTGACCATGCAGGCCAAGCCGTAATGGCTGGATGCTGTATTAAATCATGCTTTTTTTTCATGCAGAAATACAAAGGCCGTCTGCTTCTTGGCAGAGCAAGGTTGTGTTCTCAGCAGGGGCTAATAGAAAGGGCATAAGTAAAAGTCATGTCTTTTTTTATGCTACTAGGTACCTACTCTCTCTAACAAAGAAACTTGCCATATAAAGCAGGGAAACCTCTTTCAAAACAACGCACGAAGAAACACGTACAGTATATGCACATCCTGTGTAATAAAAGCACGAATGATATTGCATATATGAATCTGAGATATTTCGCATGCCACGCATTTCTGTTGGGAAGTCAGAAAAGGCAAACAAACGCTCTTCCCTTCGGTTGCCAGTTCAAGACAAAGTAAACATCTACGTGAGGTTCTCGTCACGAGGCCGAAAGTGTGGGCACGATCCGCAGGTCATGGTGGAATTTAAGGCCCTTGTGCTCTGCGCTAATGGCCAGGACTGATCTCACGCATGAGTTAGCCAGGTGTGATTTCACACATGCGTTGGCCAGGTCTGTCATTATACCCAACACCCTGCAAATCCTGGCACAATTAATTTTTCCGAATGACATATAGTCTGCAGAACAACCGTAGAACAAATATTTCTTTGCCAAGGAAGCATTTTGTGAAAATTAATCATTGTGACAAAGAGTGCATTAAAGCAACATAATGAGAATAAATGAAAGTTAAATAAGTAGCATAGTAACAGATATGAGTGAGGTGCGGAGTTCGAAGTTGGGTTCAGTGATGCTCTTTGGTGCCGTGTGCTGAAGTGTCTGCCCACACCCTCGGGGCTGTGCCTGGCAGGCCTGCGGGCTGGGTCTAACCTGGGTCTAACCCGGGTCTAGCCCGGGTGTGCTAACAAAGCGCCGTCCCCAGACTAGACTATAAGTTCAGCTTCACAATGCTGTGACGACAGAACTGACGAGAGGAGAATGGACCCCTTCAAAGCAGCCAGCTCCTCTATTACCGCAAGCCTCGCAACTGATGAACCATGAATCACAGATCCCCTCTCCCTCTCTCTCCTTCTCTCTCTCTTTCTCTCTCTCTCTCTCTCTCTCTCTAGCTCTGGGAGCTTGAGCGGATGGGTGCTGAGGGGCTAGCTGATTTACTAAGCGCTCCACTCGTCCTTTAAAAGAGAGGGATGGCCTTTGAAGGGGGGGAGGGGAACAGGAACCTCTGTTTCTGCTGAATTTAGCATCTGGAGTGTAGTGTGCAGTCCACTGGAATTAGGGAGGAGGGTCCAGGCACCAAACCCTGCCCCCTTCACCCTCCTCACCCCCCCCCCCCCCCACAACGGACCGGGGAAGAGTTGGTCAGCAGTAAATAACACCAACTATTACCTTCTTTATGGGCCTAATGAACACTTTATGGAGCTCTCACTTTCACTAAACGGCCAAGTCCGTCAGCAGTAGTGTGTGTGTGGGGGGGTATATGTGGGGTTGGGGGGGGTTTGGGGGGGGCTCGCTGGGGGGCTCACACAGCTGGGTGAAAGACCCGCCCGTGTCTCTCATCACCGTGACTGTCACGGACACGGGGCTCGGCTTTACGAGACCTTTCCAGAGAGACACGCTCACTGGACCCCACAGTACACACAGAACCGCACCCGCTCCTGTCAAACAAAGCGTTACATATTACCAAGGACACCTGCAGTACGTGGAGTTGTGGCTGTATATGAAATGTTATTTGAATCTTTAAAACTCAAATAAAATTTTAAATTTAAAGCAAACAACAGAAGGAAAGCCGGCATTTAGAACACTACAAATGTGGACTTCCTACATGAGCCCAGTGCAGAAGGGTTTTCAGTGTGAGCTGAAGGTGTGAGTGGAAAGAGTTAACACTCCAGGCTACGAGCAGTCGTATCTAATGCACTCGTCTGTCAACAGCTGCCTGCTTCACACAGCCAGTGGAGCGAGGAGAGCAGAC
This sequence comes from Brachyhypopomus occidentalis, assembly GCA_020368025.1. Lineage (NCBI taxonomy): Eukaryota > Metazoa > Chordata > Actinopteri > Gymnotiformes > Hypopomidae > Brachyhypopomus > Brachyhypopomus occidentalis. Next base: position 3,045,492 of record JAGXOD010000010.1, on the reverse strand, counting down.
AGCAGAGAGGGAGAGAGGGAGATAGAGAGAGAGGGAGAGAGAGAGAGAGGGAGAGAGGGAGAGAGAGAGGGAGAGAGAGGAGGGAGAGAGGGAGAGAAGGAGAGAGAGAGAGAGAGGAGGGAGTGAAGGAGAGAGAGAGAGAGAGAGGGAGAGAGGGAGAGAGAGGAGGGAGAGAAGGAGAGAGAGAGAGGAGGGAGAGAAGAGGGAGAGAGGAGGAGAGAGTGAAGCCGTGTCTCCCTGTGGGCCTCCAGAACCAGTCCAGAACAGGCCAAAAAAACATGGCCTCCTTCTCACCAGTATATAAACCAGTATGTCATTTTTAATCTCATCGCAAGTACATAAGAACTCTCTCCACTTGTAATGCGCAAGCATGGACACACACACACACACCTGCTCATCCAATGGATGTGAGTCCAAAAATCGGGATGCAGGTTTGCGGTGGAGTTTACATGGGTAGATGTTCCAGGAGGAGGAGGAGGAGCGGATTACAGAACCGCACGGCAAGTCCCGCACAGTCTGGGGATCCCGCAGCGGGACGCCGCTTTAAACAGGTCACCGCAGATGAGGCGTACAGGACACGAGCCAGTCAGTTACGAGAACATGGAGCTCACTGCTCTGCTGGATCCCTCGACCTCCATACAGGGGGGGAGCCCATAAAAAGCAGATTACTGTCAAAGGAAGGTGACCTCCCTCCTGGGTGTCTAGGACATGTTTCACCTGAGTGGGTGGTTCAAGTGGCAGGGCAGTGTTAGCAAGGTGCCAGACGTTTGAGTAAAGCGAAGCACTCTCTGCTGTAATGAGCAGTCTCTCTGTCTGGGGAGGGTGCATTGCTTATCTACAAGGCTGTTAAGTTACAGCCTGTTTTGGTATTACTGTGGCTTTCATACAGTAAAGTGGATTATGGTCTTCAGCTGTGTGTGTGTGTGATTACTTGCTTACCTGTTTTGTATGCCTGTGTGTTATTCGTGAGATAACGTCCATTCCTGTATATCTCTAACACCTTCTCAAGGTAAGTGAGGGTCTCATCTGTACTCCAGAGCAGCTCACCTAAAACACACACACACACAGTCAGACTGCTATCAAACCGCTAACGCTGACTGATTCGATTTGTGTCCAGCGAATCCCTGTCCTCGCTACATTACGTGAGAGTGAAGGCCTCCTGATTTGCTGCTTTACGAGGGGAGAGAGATAGCATCGGCGCTAAGCCCACCCACGCTAGCGTCCCGTACCTTCACGGCCGGTTGTGCGTGAGAGAGGCAGGGCTCAAACGCTACGTGACATGCCATCACCCTGATGAACGCGGTGATAGGAAACCCGTACAAAGCAAGCAGACAGGGTAGGTAAGGGGTGGGGTGGGGGTGGGGGGGGGGGTGGCTAACCTGTGGAGTTGACGATCTTGTCTAGAAGTGGCCTCAAGGCAATGGGGGCACTGTGGGGCAGCAGGTAGGTGAAGAAGAACCTGGAAACAAGCAAAGGAGACCAACAGTCCCACAAAGCCTTGGGTTGCTGAAGAAAAAACTGGCAAAATTCACCTAGCTGCCTCAGGCCTGTCCATGCTTGTGCTCACCTGTAGGCGTTGTACAGGTTCCTCTTCTCGTTGATGCCCAGGCAGCGCCCCCTGCTGCACGGGAGGGTGAAGTTGCGCGCGGGAAACTCCAGGAGGCAGTCGGACGGCGAGGAGGGCGAGCAGGGCGTCTCCTCCACGCTGGCGTCGTCCAGGTCGGTCACCTTGAGCTCGCCGCCCACCAGCACGAACTGGCGCGGCCTGAAATCTAGCAGGGTGAGGGACCCCAGCGGGGACTTGGCCAGGTAGCATAGCAGCCTCCCCAGGCTCAGACAGATCTGCAGGGGCAGGAGGATCAGAGCAGAGCAGCGTGAGCTTTACCGCCTCCGCATGGCGAGATCGAGGATTAGCAGTGGTTTGCATTGGATTTTGGATCTGGGGGCAAATGGCAGACCTGTTCAACTTCACCATCAACAAATGCTGATTTGTCATTGGTTGGTGGCCTTATCCGAAGGAGCACGTCTAACGCTGTGAGTTGCATGGCATTGTGCGTGTCCACTACGAGCAGCACAGTCAGCACTAAATCGCTTAAAGGACCACTTCAATGTGTATATGCGCGTGTGTGTGTGTGTGTATGTGTGTGTACATTGAGGATTAGCACTCTTATTGTGTATGAGGGTGTCAGGGGTCAGGCTAGGCCCAGCAGAAGGTCATGGGCCTCGGAGGAGAGACACATGTACACAAACCCACGGCCACAGGAGCAGGGAAAGCAGGCGGGGTGGGGGGTGGGGCCAGTGCAGTGGGGGGAGGGGCCCAGTGCAGTGGGGGGAGGGGCCAGTGCAGCTCCTGCTTTTCATAACAGACAAAAGCTGTTTTTAATGTCCTCAGGATTAGCAGACACTGGGAAGGTCCAGCCTCTGCCCAGTGCAGCGTGGGTGTCTGGGGGGGGGGGGGGGGGTTTGGGTGTTCCCTTGCTTTGATGTAGCAACGGTTAGGTAGAACTGCAGAGCAAGAAAACCGCACCTAACCTAAACCGAGAGAGGTGCCGTCTGCAGCGTTCATGCTGTTTACAAGACACGCTCATGAACACTGCTGCACGTGCAGGGGGGGCGGTACCAAGCGAGCCTATGACCACGTGCGTGGGAAATGGCTCCGCCCATAAATGAACCGGTTGTGAACCAGCTTCCCCAGAGCCTCTGCACCTTGTAGCAGCACTACAGAAGTATCGTGAAGTGGCTGTAGCTCCTTCAGTCAGGGTGCACCTGGCCGGGTAGAATCTTCCAGAACGTACGGCACAGACATCTCAGACACTTGAGCCATGTCACAGATCTCCAGAATGACTTGAGAGAGTTGAACGATATTTTCATCAGATGATTGAAATTCAGGTCGAGAATCAGTGAGTGATGGGAAACACGTCACTGAAGTTTCAACGTTGGAGAATTTTGAGTTCATATTACATTTCAGGCTCTCTGTCTTCAATGTTTCAAAAATTCTCCATTTTGTCATTTGTGACCTTTCTGATTAAAAAAAAGTTTTAAAAAATGTATTACTTGTTAAAAATGTCAAGTGTCAAAAAATGGTGAAATAACTCACAAAAAAGCAGAGCGAAAGCAAAATGTTCCACAAAGAGCCATGAAAAATGGCTCATGTCATAGCTGGCACTCATGGACACTGAAACTAAGAGAGACGTTAAGAGAGACATTAAGAGAGAAGCTAAGAGAGAAGCTAAGAGAGGAGTTAAGAGAGAAGCTAAGAGAGAAGTTAAGAGAGACGTTAAGAGAGGAGTTAAGAGAGAAGCTGTTTTCATTCTCTCGAAAGGCCTTTTGGTCCCAGCTGGAAATTCACTTGCCCTGGCTAAGATGGCCAGAACTCAGGGCAAAGCGTTTGCTAAAAAACTTCCCAGAATTCCACAGTATGTGGTGTAGTGCAATGTGCCACTTCAGAGTTTGACTCGGGGCGCATTAAGTGTGCCAGTGTGAAGCCGCTGGTGAGCTTGTGAAGCGCTGGAGTGCTGACGGACAGACGAGTCTACACGGTGCTCTGAGATGAATGGCTCTGCTGAGTGGTACATCGCTGCGATGACACGCCGACGAGTGCGGTGCAGTCTGCAGGAGTGTGTGTGTGTGTGTGTGTGTGTGTGTATGCTGCTGTAAAGCACATGAGAGGCGACAGGGTGTGCACACACAGATCCACAGTGTCCTAGCGGTCCAGTAACACGCACTGAGCTCACACACTCTTTCCGCTGTGGAACGAGGGAGACACTCCATCCTCGCCGCGCACAAACCGAGCGCAAACTGCCCGCGCCAAAGGAAGCAATAAGAAATAATTACCAGTGGTTGCCATGGTGACAGCGATTAGCAGGGTCAGCTGGGCGATGTCGCCCTGGTCAGCAGACACAGGAAGTGGCAGAGGGTGACCAGCAAACCCCCCCCCCGGCCCCTAGCCCCTCCCCCGAGCCCCATACTATCACGTGTTTTTCATAGCATCGCATATCAACTTCCTGTTTGCCTTCAGACTTCATCAACCATTGCAGAGCATAGACTACCCATGAAATCCTGCATGGCTGCACATCCTGGTTACACTCAGATGTGACCACAGGTCCTCATGGTTGTGGTGCTGTTATGTGCAGCGTAAGCAGGCGCTGCCGTCCCATCCTTCAGCAGCCAGACGGACACCGCTGAAATAAGAGACATGGCAGACGCAGACGCAGCTCTCTGGCTCACTCACCCGGAACCTCTCCTCCCAGGGAGTCTGCAGCAGCTGGATCATCTCCAGGGGGCTGCCCAGCTCTGTGATGGCCGTCACCGTGTCCTTGATGTCGTTGCTGTCTTGGGTGCAGTAACCATATAGCTGTGGACCAGAAAGAGAGAGAGAGAGAGAGAAAGAGAGAGAGAGAGAGAGAGAGGGCTGTTAGACCACCACTCACTCAGCCCAGACTGCCTAGATAACGGCACTGTGTAGAATTTCACTGTTTTGACTCAGGAAGATTTGTATGTGTGTGTGTGTGAGTGTGTGTGTGTGTGTGTGTGTGTGTCTCACTAGAGAGGGCAGACGAGGGGAGTGGAGTATCAGGTTAGAGATAAGAGTCAATCAGCACTTTGTTTTACAGTCAGCTGCAGTCACCAGTTTACTGTTCTGTGTCGAAAACACACACACACACACACACACTATTAGCTACTACAGCAGGGTGAAATGCCAGACACAATTAGGAAACTCAACTTTGTGTGATGGTTCAAGTAGGAGAGCTCTGAGCTCCGCTTTAACTGAGGGGCTTTTACCCTTCACACAGCCACGTTCTCGACTGAATTTGGCGCATTGCTTACAGAAACATTTTCTTAAGCTAATTTAAGCCAAAGGAGCTAGTTCAAATTAAACGGCATGAAATTTAATCTGGAAGGAAAACACTCGGGGGCAAAGCGGCTGGCTAGTCCCACCGTCGGAGTCCACGGGAACAAAGAGAAGCGGGACAGCGTGTGCAGGCCGAGGCCCACAGTCACACTCCACTCTCACACTCTCCATGTCTGCTGGGCTACGTTCACTTGAGCTGTAATCAAACCCCCCCCACACACACACACACACACACACAAAAATCCTATTTGAGCACAAAGGACTCACTCAATTGTGAGTGTGGAACTGAATAAAAATATAGATGCGAATATACGAGTGTGTTACGCGTGATTTATTTTAAGAGAGAACGTGTATATTTTGTTTGCCCACAAGGCTAATGAGTCCACACTGTTTCACCAGCACACATACTGACCCCTGCAAACGTCTATTCCAGGATTCACTCTTCTCTAAATGTGGATAGGTCAGTCACACCAACGTCTGCCATCACTCCAATCTGATACAATAGCTGCGATGCTAAAAACAACCAGTGCCATGCACCATAGTGCTATGCAGCAAGGTCAATACACACACACACACACACACACACACATATGGGCGCGTCCTGGCCATTTGTCGCCCAGGAAGACAGGCATAGGTGGCACTCTCTGTGCCAGCTGTACAGGTCAAGAGGTCAGAGCCCAACCCTGGGGTTGCCACACCACCCAATTCCTGGCACAGAGAGAACAGCGCCCCCTTCTGGTTTAACAAGTATAGCAGCAGCGGAGGATCTAACGGTGCAACCCGGAAATGCTGAGTCAGAAATGCGGCCCTCAAGATCAGACATCTGATTACAATCCTGATACGATGCACAGTGTGTATCAGTCAACAGTCAACAAACACCAGCAGAGTTTTTTGACAGTGATGTAGACCTGGAATAAGCGTCACATGTTAGCAGGCAGAGAGGAGATGGAGACCAAACGAGGGAGCTTTCCAGGGAAAGCAAGTTCTATCTGAGTTTGTTCTATTTGAGTTTAGACTCTAATGACTCTTATCAGAATACGTCATCTAAGCAGTGTGTGTGTGTTTATTTGCATTCTTACCATGCAGGCATTCTTGAGACTTGCTGTCTGTGTGTGTGTGTGTGTGTGTGTGTGTGTGTGTGTGTGTGTGTGGTGTGTGTGTGTAGAAGACTCCTTGACTGCTGTGACTCCACAGCGTTCTGTAAGATAACAGTTCTCCACATGGAGTGGTGGAGTGGTGTAGTGGAGGCTGTCTGCTCATTGGCCTGGAGCCGGCCTGTCTGACCTGGGTTCAGAGGTCAGCACGCCTGTCCTGTCTGCAACTGCCTCTCCTCAGCCCTGTCCCCTCTCCCCTGCTCTGTCTCTGCTTTTACGCTAGTGCATTAGAAGGTTTCAGGACCATGACTGTAAAACCTCTGGCATTACTGTTCTTGCATTAAAAAAAAAATGTTTTGCTTGCATAAAAAAAAAAATCGAGTATGCTTCTTATACTTTCAACACTCTGGAATAACTTCAGTGCTAAAGCTTCACCATACTGACACATGTATTATGGGGATATCCATCTTTTCATGTCATGTCTACCAAAATTGTAAATCAACGACACATTGTTGGTAGAGAAACAACATTCACACAAAACAGCCTTACAGGATTGAACCAATGACACAAGTCTTACGTCTTTAAAATCAACAACTATGATTTTCTTTTCTAGCTTATACGATTATTCAGGCTGGTTTTATTCAAGATCTGTATGGGCCTTAAAGGAATAAAAAGAGAACAAACAACGTGAGCAATGTGTGACAGTGTTGCGTGTATTTCGAGGTGTTCACCCGGTCTAACACGGAGCTCTTGGGACCTGTTTACTCATTTCTGAAATGGCGGTGTGAACAGCACATTTAGCCATGCAGGAAGACTTTTCAACACTTGCAATCCAGGTCTAGGACAGTTCTGAGCACACCATAACAATGGTCGCTTGGACTAAGGGTTTTCTTCCTGGAAAAGTGACAGCACTGAACATATATCATGATATCTGTCGATTTTGTTTTGGTGGAGACTAGAGGTCTTTGTGGCCCTGTAAGGCACCACGCTGTGACGTCAATGAGAACTAAAAAGAAAGATCGCCATCCCGAACAGGGCCGGGGTAATCAAATGACTCCACCACAGGACGGTGTGAACCCAGTGCGGAGTTTAGTGTTTTAGTTTTGGTTTTTTTTGCCGTACTGTGTATCTGCCTCTCCACAAAGCTCAGTCAAAAGTCTAATCGGCTCAAGGTCTTAGAGGTGCTAACACGAAACTTCATGAACCCGAGCAAGCCAGAAGCTCCCTTCATACACAGTACGCCACAGCGAATTACCCCGCTTCAGAAAAGTCACTGTGCGTACCTGCAAACATTTTCCCAACTTCCCCGCGCCAGTCCAGGTCACGCGCCAACGCTCCAGGCGCCGTACAAAAGCATTTCTGTGCGAGGTGTTATTAATTTGTAAATAGGCTTGACGGCCTGTGAACACACACCCGCTCTCATGCGCGGACGTGGGCATGCAGGCGCCCTTAACGAAGGTACCCTGGCAGCGCATCAGAACGGGCACGGAGGTGGCGATGTTTGTGCAGGGACATAACGGACGTTGGGTGACGGCAGACGGCCGTCCGTGGGTCAGGGTCACTGAGCAAGCAACTGTCCAAGTGGGCCTCAGTAAGACGAGCAGGATCCCGATGCAGTGACTCACATAGCAGAGGCTGAGAGCTGTGATCACATTCAGGTGTGCTGGGTGGGTAGGTCATGTGTTGGAGGGGGGGGGGGGGGGGGTTAGGAGAATGCTTTTTTGAGAATGCCTCAAATCTGTGAAATCTTTATATCTCTGAAGCTTAATGTGGCTTAACAGAGAAATGACAAAAGCATCAAACGCTTCTGAAGATCTGCCAGAACTTGCAGAAAATTAAGATAAACACTATATACTTATCTTCTCTTAGTCCGTTATACTTCATAATGAGTGCTGGGGCGTCTTTAGGACAAACGAGAGTTAATAAAGTCCAGTAAAGCAAACGCCGTTTTGATGACAGCATCTAAATGAAATCTCCTCACCCTCAAATATTTGTGTAGTGTCCAACTACTTCTGAATTAGGGGCTGTGAACTGAACCATTGAAAATGATAGGGATCCTCAAGGGTGTAAGTGTGTGTGTGTGTGTGCATATGTGTGTGTGGTGTGGGTGTGTGTGAGAGGGAATGCACAGGCAAGCAGGAGATGCCAAGATAGAGATCCACATTCTCCCTGGTCTCTCCCTGTAGTCAGCGGCACTGGGACCATATAGAGCCAACACATGCCAGACCTGTAGTCGGGGTGTGTGTGTGTGTGTGTGTGTGTGTGGATGGCCAGACCTCAGAACAGCTCCTCTCATTTCCTTCCTGTAGTCCTGGACCTGCCATTGCGGGACACTGTCCTGCAGAGCGCCCTGATGATTGCGGAGTAGTTCCACTAGCTTTAATCACGAGGACACGCCACTGCCAAACACACCATTCGGTTACCGCGAAAGGAAATTGTTTGAGACGTAGACGGGCGATAAGTCGGGAGATTAGGTCTACAAGGTGTTATGGGGGAGAAAAGCTATTTTTAGTTTCGAATAAAATTGCACCGCTTTTGTCCTGATCAGACTTGGCTAATGTCATAACTGTTTTGCCAAAAATAAGTAGAAAGTCACAGCAGAACAAAATGAACTGAATCCACAACCATTTTTTGGGACACAGAATTCCAGGATAAATGAGACAAACACAGAGTTTCTGCAGCTTTTCTCTTTGTGTACGCTTCCTTCCTGTGGAAGCAGGAGGTTAAAATGTTAACCCGTGTTTAATTACAGCGAGGGCTCCAACTCAAGACCCCCCCCCCCCGCCTCCTAAAAATGACCCCGGGAGCCTCTGTGTTCACGACATCTAGCTTTCACATTAACACTAGCAGGTTACTGATTACTCGTCTGTCAGCTTGTGTATGTGGGTGTGTTTGAGTGTGCAAGTCTGAGGATCCGATAGGCCAACAAAATTACATAAATATAATCTACAGGACCCTTAATCAGTTCACCTTGAGTGACACACACAAAATCCTTCACACACTGCCCAATACGCCTCGAAAACACATTCACATATACACCACGACCAAGGTTCATTTATCTGGTCCTCAAACATACAAACTCCCAACGACACACACACAAGGTTTCTTCACACACACCCCGGCCACCCTCACCGATATCTCTCTCTCCGATCTGCACCAATCCGTCTTGTTCATACTAGTGCTAACATGGCAGAGGGCAGATGAGTCAGTTGGCTCCGCCCCCATCCCAGCCCACCACATCCAGCTCTCCACGGCCTGGACCCCACGTTCCTGTTTTTACAGCAGGTGTACCCTTCCCTCATTCTGACCCCCACCATCACCATCATCCCCACCACCACCGTGCCAGACACATTCAATCTGAACATGAGCCAGGAGGGATCAGCCAGCCCGTCTTCCCAGCGCCGGGCGGAGAGGAGGAGTCTTGGGATTACAGCTACGTGCCCTGCTATTGAACCCCTCGCCTGGATTAAATCAAGCCAACATATCAGATCGCCTCACCTCTGACCCCCAGCACCACCACCACCACCACCCCCTCTTACAAAATACACTCTGCATATTTTTGTCTCACGTGGTCCCTGCCAAAGCAAACGAACGCTCACGGCCCGGGTCAGGAAGACGTTGTGATCCAGCGCCATCTCCGTTAATGCTCACATATGGGGAATATCAATGTCTACGTTTAATTATACGCTTTCTGCAGTTGCTTCATGGACAAAGTATTATTTGAAAAATGTTGCTGTCTCGTTAAGATGTTGAGAGAGTCGGGACCATGTGGAGGATACAGGGTACTGGAGTCAACCCCTGTGCTTACAGAAGTTCAATCTAATAAACGAAGAATTTGACTCTTTATACACAGATCCACTTGTTGCTCAGTAATGATTACTATTTCTGGTTGTTTCTATGTATGAGTGTGTGTGCTGGGAGAAACAAAGTGTGTGTAACATCATTTATCATTTTCTATATATGTATGAAGGTTAGTATTTTCATTGCATTACACAGTATGTATTTGTATGTGTGTGTGTGTGTGCATGTTAGAGAGAGAAAGAGAGAGAGAGAGAGAGAGAGAGAGAGAGAGAGAGAGAGAGATAAACAGGGAGTGACACAAATTTGATTTATAACCTCAGATGCTGCAATTTCATTAATAAAAGGAAATATATGTAACTGCATACTGAAACATAATACCATGTGTTTGACTATCAGTTCAAAACTAAAGCTGCTTTAAGTGTGCTATATTCAATTTGAACATCCAGAAAAGAAAAATATTAAACCACCAGAACTTGTGGCTGATAGATCAGTTTTTCACTGGTTTAGTTGAACACGTGTAATCAAGTAAAATTAAAATAGCTACATTTTTATTGAGACACGTCTACACTGTGGTGTCCGATAGCCAAAAACAGCAGCACTTCTTCAAAATATGCTCGTATAGCCAAGAATGAGCTCCATAAATTAACATACTATAAAATAGCATGTCTTATGCTATGACATAGTATAACTCTATGTTATACGTCTTATAAGTATGCCAAGAATAGTCCGAAAGTTTATTAACAGTCCCTAAAGAACTTCGGGATTTATAAGCCGTCTTGAATGATACACTAAAAGAAATTAAGTTTTGACTAATGAATAAAATTAAAGACGCGACTGCAAATCACAGAAACACGTTAAATTAAAAATACTCGATAAGGTGCAAAGCCTCCGCGAGCTTAACTGTGCGGCCTACGTATCACGAGGCAGATAGCAAAGGCGTAGTACAGAAAGACGCTCGAGACTTCTTAATGTACAGATGCCGGACTGATATACTCTATTTAGAAGTAAAAAGTGTTTTTCACTAGAAATATTATTATGAATTTAGACTCTTATCGCCACTGAGCAGCACATAAAATACAACAATAATAATAAAATACAGAGGCATTGGTCGACTACTGTTCACGTGGGGTTGCAGATACAGTATATTGAACTTTTTAAGACTACAGACTAACAATAGCGAACATAAAAATGTTATTTGGTCGTGTTTTTATTTTTGATCAAGTATGATCATTTACGCAGCTTGTTATTCAGGTCTGATTATGCGTGAGATAATTTCCTTTTCTACGGTCTTCAATGCTGTCGTTAGAAGGTCTTTTGTGTATGTATTTTAATTGGGTCCCCTGTTCCGTTGGTGCCATGCTGAGAAGACATCGCAGTAATTTAGGCCCGCAGCCGCCTCTGGTCATTGTTACTGGTTAACCGTTAGGTCGTGCGTGACAGTACCTTATGCGGGGACCAGAACATTTGATTTTGAGTTTGTGAGTGGCGAGGTGGACTAATTGCATCTAAAATTTCTTATCGATTCCATGCCAAAAAAGTATTCGTGTTTCAGACTATAGATGGTGTAAGGAAACACTCACCCCTGACCCTCTTTCAACAGACTCGGGCCAAAGGTGTGTATCCTGTTATTTCTATTATTAGACTCTTTCAAGGGATTAATGCATAACGTCCATGTGTTTTATCCACATTCAAAGATTATGGGTCATGCATCAGCAAATATCTATGAACGAACACGAGATAAATGGGATAAAACCTTGTTATTTGCATGGACGTATTACAGTTTAAGGTTTAAGACACCGAATTAAAAAGACACACTCAGCCAACCCGAACTGAAGCCGTGAAGGGTCTCATTCTCAGCTCGAGGAGGACAGAGACGGCCTTAGAATCGAACTAACGTAGAACAATAAATCCCTCTTCGTTATCAGGCTCGCACAACGGGCCAAAGACAACACACTTTAAAATATATATTATTCAGAAGTCACTCGCCACAAATAAAGCTCTACTCCGTCATTCGAGAGACCGTTGAGTAGATGAATACATTAACCTGAAGTGATAGAATGAACCTTTTCTGTCAATTCTAACAGAATTATAATTCAGAATTCTAATTGATTGTGTGCGCAAACATTCACACTACAAATGTATATTCGGCACGAGCCTAAAATGTGATTTTTAATGCGGTTATCAGTCTATAAATCTGAGAACTTAAGTTTCTTTTATTCGAAGAATCTGGGACCGCGGCTGCTTTTCACATGATCACAAATCTTAATTTCTAGTGTTCTAATTTTTTATTTGTTCTCACTGACTGAAATTGTTTTCTTTCAACTGGGGAAAACACATAGGGTAATAGACAAAAACACTGTAGCCTATTTCGGAGTTAATAGATAAAAAATAACAGTAATAATAAAATTACCTTGAGAATGTTTGGATGTTGCAATCTCTCCATCAGTGTCATTTCTTTGACTATTTTGAAGGATGCTAGTCTGTAACAATCTCGCGCCGACCCGTATTTTTTTACACAATTCTCCATATCATGACCTCCAAAATCCACTGATTTCAGTGCTACTGAAAAGCTGTTGTTCAAAGCCACCTTGTACACCGCCTTTGTGTAGCCAGACCCTAGGTATTGAACGTTGGTCACGTTGTCAATGCTACTGCAGTCAAGCATCGCTTCGCTTGCAAAATCCTTAGACGATCTGGGTGGTGTATCCTCTGCAGCCGAGATCTGACTTGGAGCAATGGCGTGTTTATTGTCATTTTTCTCAACTGCTCTATATGATTCCCTGCTGTTCGTCCGCTCTAGATCCATGAGCCGCCTTCGCTCCAGTGGGCGAGCGGCATCTTCGGGGCCAAGCCAGTGTGCCTGTCGCTCACCATACCGGAGCACTTCGTTTAACCTCTCTCGTATCTGCATCTGGAGATCCTTTAGCCTGCTGGAGACGGTGGGTTCGTTATTCGCCTCGGCGATAGTTGATGCGGGCGCAAAGTTGTCTACGTGAAACTGGAGAGAGCCCGCGACGCGCTGCTGTTTGCCGTAGTAGTAGCGATGCGCCCTTTCGCCGTGGTGCTCGAAACCAGGTATGAACAGCAAATTCATCAGCGTCCCGATAAAAAACGAGAGACAAAAGCCCGCCGCAACAACGATCTTTCGCCGCTTCATCTTGTTTGTTATTATTATTACTAGCAAGAAATATCTTTGTTTCCCTCTCCAACCTCCGCCTAACAGCCTCGCAGCTGTAGGCAGTCGTGCCGCTCGGTGCTGTATTGTGTAATGTAAAAAAACCTCTTAGGATAGCAAAAAGGGGTTGCCGATTGTGCGAAGGATGTGGAAGGCGCTGTGCTCACGTCTTCATCTTGCTGTTATGATTTATGCCGCTGCCTAGATTTAAGATCCACCCCATTTAAGAATGATCACGGTGACACTTGCCTCCGCGCATACAAGACCCATGAACTCGTTACGCCCAGCTAGTGGGGGTCTCCGTACACACCCGCGCTAGCCTACTGCCCGTGCCTCTGAGCGACTGAAACGAAACTGACGTCAGTATGACTGACAGTTGACTTGGCCCTGCAGCTGTGAACATTGTAGTTCTGTCTTCAGCGCATGCATGACTAGAATGCTTTGAGAGAACCCGCATCTCGAACTACATTACCCAGCATACATTGTGAGAGGAATCGGCTACGAATTCCAGCAAACCAAGAACAGGGCGGCTCTCGTGATTCCTTGAAAATGGGGTGTGTTAAAAAGTAGCGTTATTAGGAGCTGTTATCTGTATGTCTGCCATTTAGGATTAATGTTCATTCTAGATTTAGGTATTTGTTTTTGTCTAAAGCGATAGTTACCATAGAGTTCTATTCTGAGATCTTGCTACATGATCTGAGTTAAGTATGGTAATATATTTGCTATACATGCGTAAAATGAGAAATGAAAAATTAATTATTTCACATTGGGTCCATCATTATGGATTTTCACTGTGACGCATTATATTTTAGCTTAGCATTGCAAAGTGTAGATCTGAATTTGTTTGGGCTATGAAAATAATGCAATTAAGTATTGCGTTTAAATACTATAAATGTACACGATAATAGACCGTGATATAATCAATTCAAACGATAACCCAATACTGAAATGTTTTAAAACAAGTATTTCGTCTAGTCTTTTGAACTGTATTAGACGTCCGGCCGCTATTCCAAATTGATAACTCAGTCTATTCCGCTTTGGACCGACGTTTTGCAAGCCATTTTACTTTTTTGGAAAGAAAAATGTGTATAATTATGTCTCTGGGGTCGGAGAAGTAAAGGTTTAAATTAAAAACAGGCACGAGGAAAGGGGAGAAATAATTAAATAATGGCATTTGTAGGCTTAAGCTCTGTTTAACGGAATAAGGCATTCACTCCACTGGCGAAGGAGTCACGAGTAAAATAATGTTTATGAGTAGAATATATCTACTGGAGACTCAATGAAAAATAGCTAAAATAAAAATAGAGTAGCTGAAGCTAAAGTTGTCTACGTTGATGGCAAATCGGCTGTTCTTTTTTAATAAAGTTTTGCGCACAAATTGTTCCTGTCCTGTTGTCTTTTAATAGCGACCAACTTGCTTTTCTGGTTGATAAAATGGCAAAAGACCGAACAGAAGACCGTGCTAGAAACACGGGTATCCATCCAGGTCGCATTACCATGCTGTTAGCAACTAATTAACAAATACAATCAGCTTGGAAAATGGGCAAACAACGACAAGTCAGCAGGGGAGCTAGATTTAAGGCAGGCCAGAAGGGGTGTGTTTTAATGCGGGCACATGCCTCTTTTCTTATTTTTAGCACCAATTAAAGTTGGGTAATGTTAGTTTAAATGTAACGTGTCAAACCTTTTTGGCATTTAAAAGAATGTGAAAAATATCCAATGGCTTTAAAAATCAGGCTGGTCTATTATTAACTTTTTGTTTAAATCTTTCTTAATGGTATAGCTAATGTTCTGAGCTAATACAGGAATATACATCTTACACACGACAGAGTTCATTTTAATTAATGTCCTATAACCTATATTGATAAACAATATAAAAGCATAATCTTTCGTTAACATGCTGTAATTAATTAAATATTATCTACCGCTTTAGCTCCATCTTCTGGACACTGGATAAAATAATAATAATAATAATAATAATAATAATAATAATAATAATAACAATAATAATAATAATAATAGCAAACAGTTGCTGACTTAAATTCACAAAGATCAGTGTTAAGTTGTTCATCACCCAGCATGCGAAAATATTAGTTTTGTGAATTGCATGCCGTGCATGACAATACGATGCAACCTGTTTAACAAGCTTAACAACTCACTAGAGCTCGAAGAATTACTATCACAAGTTGCGAACACATACCTTTACGAGCAGATAGTTAAGTATATTGGAAACAAGATTTAAAAAAAAAGTTATTTTACAGTGCACAGTAACCCAAGAGTCTAAGAATCTTTTTTTAGGTGTTGATGCATGTTGTCACCATACAAAACTGGGTATTATGGGTTTATGTGCTGAATTTGTTGATCTAAAGCAATCGACATGTCAGACAAATTTATACCGGGGAACCAGTAGCTTCTCCTTAAACGTTAGTTCCTTAAAAATGTATCGGTTTCCTGACAACACAAACGAAAATGACAGACTGATGTGCTCGGAAATGGTTTTCCTAATCAGTTACTTGAAATGGTTAATTTGTTACTTTAATATTTCCGATTCCGTACGGGAGCGCGGGAGTCATTTGCATTGCTCCGCAGAGGGGCGGGCAGCCCCATGGGGTGGAGACTGACATCACCCCAGGGGACCTAAACAGCATTAATCCCATTTAAAGAAGTTCATTTTCTTAGGGGGTTTCCACTAAACAATGAAATAAACGTCAGTGTTTTCAAAGATGTGTGTAGAGCCTTGGGCCTCCCATTTAAATGTAGTGCTACGTTTACATGCGAATTCACCTCGGAGGGGTCACCGGGCAGAGACCGAAGGATTATGCAGCTACGTCTATGGAATGCTTTACCCTGGCTCGCGCTTTTGTGGCTCGCACATATCGCACGACCTTAATAAGGGGTTAATCCTTTGGCATGTCGTTTTCCGAGGGCGTTAATTATACGCCATAGGTAACCGCTCGATACGTATTCATTAAATTCGCGAGGGTTTGCTCATTACTGTAAGACATTACCCAAAGGCAGTAATGAAAGACACGCCAATCAGTCACCCAAGGTTCAAGCGCAGTACACGGATGTTTTGCTATTTTATTAAGAAACTGAAGCAAACTTTACAGACTTAACTGCCCATGTCAAATTTTATTTAGTTTTAAGATGTATTTACTTTCAGTGTGTATTATTCCTACGTGATCTAATACTTTCACCATAAAACTCATCTTATTCATTAGGCTATTATAGCCTATTATATTTCAGACCTTAAATCATCAAGATTCCATATCCATGTCACTGTTGTAGTTTTATTTATTTGTACACGTGCACACATGGAATGCGCCACATTCCAGCGGCAAAACCTGGAATACTGGAATTAATCATTACATTTAACTATTATAGCTGTTCGAATTTCCAGCATAGCTTCATGGTGAAATGTTTTGACAAACAATGTCCATGCAGCACAGATCTAGCTCTGCCTCGAGCAGGGAAAAGAGAGCAACCAAATGTACTAGTTCATTTATGGAACTAGTTGGAAGTTCTGTGTGACTGCTGATTGCTAAAAAAACAAAGTTGGCATCTGGTTTGACGGTTCACTGTATTTCAAACATTGTAAAGCAGTATTTTGCCATTGTAAATACAGTGAGTCTGGCTTTGTTGCACACATCTTCACCCATCTTTATTTTCTTTTAAAAGAAGAAACACTATTAGTTTAGAGATCTCTCACATCTCTATATGGCCTTCTTAGGGTCTCCAACAAATAGATCACAACAAAAATAATTGGTTTAATGACCCATGCAGTTAAGACGACTCTCTGCATCACCTTCAGAGGTTGTGGCTCTGATAAACCTTCGCCGGAGAGGTGAACTACAGGTGAATCGCAAATGTTTTATCAGGAACTTTATGAGAGTTGGTGTTCAGCAATACGGCTTCATGCTCTCAGGCCATAAAATGTTATGGCCATGATTACCGTTCCGCTTCACTGGGCTCGAAAATCATGTGATGCAGGTGCACAAACGGTCTGTCGCATCTCTCCTGAGGTCGCATCCATTCTTGGTGTCAAATCCGTTTAGCGTGCGGCTTCTCCAACTCCAACGTCTAACAAACCAGTTGTTTTGTGTGCTGCTGAAGTTGTCCTGAACATCAGAGACACCCATGCAAGGAGGGGGAGGTGAAAAAAGAAATTCTGTTCTCAGCATGTCTGCGCGGTGGGGAATGATTCACATGTTTCCAATCAGGAGTGTCTATTAAAGAGGTCTGGTCAGGTCATTTTATCTCCACACGGTATCACTCCACCCTGCCAGTGGGCCAGAAAACTGGATAGATGTGTCCTTTCTGTTCCGTCTCCTCTCAGTTCCACTTACTGCTGGGTCTGTTCTGACACAGTGCAGAGAAGAAGTCCTGATGCTCCTGATCATGGATGTGGTGGTGGTCCTCCTCCTTTAGAACATCATATATTTGGATAAATGAGTTCATATCCTTCACTAAGAGCTTCCTTTGTCGTTGTGACTCATTGCTGTTGTCTTTTTGAAACTGTAAGGCTGTGTTTTCTGTCTCTATGATGCAATTCCCATTCTTCATTTTCCATTTCTTTCTTTCTCATTCATGTTATGCACCACCCATCATATTTCTTCACTGATAAATCATACTGCCTCCAGAAGTGCCAGGTAGCATCAACGATACCTCTATCAGTGTTATTTCAACCAAATTATTCGAGGTCGTACAGCCACTTCACCAGTTACGTGTTTTATCGACGTACCAGCACTCTGTACTCGGGACTGGGCCATCCACAGCCATTTTTCCCGGTCCCAAACCCAAAGTAACCTCTTGATTTTGTCCAGCCATAAACTGTCCATGTTTACTCATTCTTTAAAAAAAAAGCCAAATATAAACATCACTTCCTGTCAATCTCCCTTGTTGTCTATCTAGTGCTTCTTAAAAAAAGATAAAGGCCTAGTGATAACACGCATTCTCCAGTCCTCACGAGCTTGTCAAACTAAGAGCACGTTCCACTTTTCAACTTGCTTTCCTTTACTGCATTGAAACCTACCAAACCCTGAGGAGAAGTAGAGACTGCATGTCAGCAGAAATATGTCGTTATTTTACAACATTTTTTTTACTTTACGCCGTGGATATCTGTAAACACAGACATTTGACAAATTAGCATTTATAATAATTTGAAATGACCACCGAACACTGTAAAAACACTGTTTTTTTTGTTACAGATTTTTTTTTACAGACGTTTAACGTTGAAATGCGCAAGGTTTCAACCATCTGCTCTCATTGTAAAGTGTAATTCTCGACGGCTCACAGCATGGTGGGGACATCGAAACCGCACACGGCCATCTGGCCCGGCCAGCGACAGACCTCCGGGTGGGTGCTTTCTGCCGCGGCATGGCTGGATCACTGGCCTGTGTCGGCCATGCCACAGTGCCCAGGAGACTCGCGAATAGGCAACCAGAGAGCAGGGAGCAGCAGGGGCAGGGAACCCGATCCTTCGGGTCTGCGGTGTCATCGTGGACGTGGAGAGAGTAGGGTCTTACAATGGAGCCCCTCAGAATATACACACAGGAGTGTGGGGGTGTGGAGGGGTGGGGGCAGGGAGTGAAAGAGACAAAGAGAGAAGAGAGGCTGGAAAAAAGGGGGACATTGTTGTCATTGCGCAGGTGTCCAGGGGTGCGGGGTAAGAGCAAGAGGGAGAGAGGGTGCACACCTGGAGGCAGGTTAAAAAGAAGGAAGGACAGACAGACAGACAGATAGACAGACAGGCAGACAGACAGAGGGGGGGCCTCATTACTCTCTAGTGGTCTGCATATACATGAATGCAGAAGATGATTACTGGGGCCCTGTCTGTATTCAGGGTGAATATAAAGACGTTCATTCTGTCTGTGTGAGGTCAGCCACCTCAGAATCACTACACACACACACACACACACACACACACAGATTGTTCCTAAAGATAGGACACTACATAGAGGTATTTCCTCTATGCTCCTGCTCCTGCTGCATGGCAGACCTGCTCTTGTTCCAATGTGCTAGGCACATGCACTGCCCATGGCACGTTTCCTTCAGAAGATCTTTAGAACGGTGCTGCACGATTTTCCCCTTGATTAACGTGGACCTAATGCATGTTTATTGGGTTAAATGTTTCACTTGCTGGCCTTAATCTGCCCTTCCTGCCACCGTGTGATTGACTGCAGCATCAGGGTTGGATCCGGCCAGTATCTGAACCCTGTCGTTCCCTGCAGCTCCTTGCCAGGATTCCTCCGCTGCACATCTGGCCACCGTGTGCAGCGCAGATCAGACTGAGCCGCCGTGGTGTGAGCTGTCAAGGCACCGAGTACAAAGGCCCTCCTGCTGAACTCCCACAGTCCCAACGTCCCAGCCGTCCAGCTGTGCCCAGGACACAGTCCCCATCTCTCTTTCTGTCTTTTGGTCTCTCTCTCTCTCTCTCTCTCTCTCTCTCTCTGAGAACATATGATGAGGCGTCCTACTGTAGAAGCTCAAGTGTGTCAGGTAGAGGCGCCATGGATCGTAGGAGCTCAGGACCCACACACAGCAAACCACAGCTGCACTCTTACACGTGCACATTCACACACACACACACACACACACACACACACACACACACAGGGCTATTAAGTGGATCCTTAGGAAAAAAAAAAGAAATTCAACTATTAGATGCGTAATGTTTCTGCATACAATATGGAGACCTCACTGTTCCTGATTGCTGCTCTCTCAGACGCTCCGGAGGCCGAGCGGTGTCAGCTCTGTCCAGCACAAGGACTGAAATTGCACGGCGCTTTAGGGAGAGCATGCGTGACCGTTCGGTCAGCTCCCACACCCCTAACACGCTACACGGGCTCGGAGGAAAACATGCATCTCGGCTGACGCACGTGCGGAAAGCAGAGGCTTTTCTGTCTGCTCGCCACGACACAAACTCACTAGACCGCCGTGATCTATTGTCCTAAAGCACGTGCACGTTTACAGCAGATGACAAGCATGCAGTAACACGGTGGTGAGGATCACATGAAATCACTGGGTAAAATCCTAAGGTATTATTTGACCAAGTACAAACCCAGGTCAATTTTATATCACGGGACAATTAATATGTTAATTGTTCTAGTGGTTGTGGAAACATTTTATTTAGTTGTACATCTAGAAAAGCGCAGCCCAGAATCAGCTGATCAGCTACGCTTCCTTTTATAAGTAACATTTGGAACATACTGAAGGCTGGAGCTGTCCTCAGCCATTACGCCATCTTGCTTTTAGATTCAGGGCAAAGACCCCAGGACTGTGTCCATTCTCAGAGCTGGACAAAAGGCGAAAAAGGAGCAAAAATGTCCACTGAGACAAAGAAAGTAGGACCAGGACCAGCAGGAGGACACCACTACAGTTCACTGGCCCTCCCCACATGTCACTACATGCACAGTGATTAGCTGAAAACGAGGAACAGGTGTAAATATGGCGTAAAATATTTGACGTTAGCTGCCTGTTGGGAATGTTTGTATAATGGGCTTGATGCTAATGTGGATTAGGTACGCTCTCTAAACACCCATGCTGAAGGTCAACCCTGTGCAAGCCACAGTCGCTCAGATTTCACTTGGATTTTACATCGTCCTTTACATCTTATTCTACCGGTGCGATGATGAGTTGCTGTCTAATTAAGGGAACCCGCACACTCCCGGCTTCATGGCTTTGCATTAAAGTCTTCCTCTGCAGCCCTGCTCTAGACTGCTGTGGCGGGATTTACACGGGCAGAATATGAATTGTGGGCCGGCGTCCTGCGCGCTGCCGTTTGCATACGTTGCACTTCTGGAAAGTACTTGCTGTCGCGCATAAATTTTCCAGGGCTGGAAAAGCGTTTTCCTTCTGGGGTCTCCCAGGGCTGGTAGGCAGTAGGGGAGCCTTCCTGACATGCTGGTGGTGAGGACTCCAGCTCGGGTAAACATGCGGCAGCGGCTTACAGCCCCACGGAGGCTCCCTGAACAGCCCTCTAGCCCCCATCACCACGCCCCCGTCCCCGCCCCCGTCCCCGCCCCCTGATGCCACGCCACTCTGCTGGACCTCCAAACAAGACAGCAGCACATGAGTGGGTTGTCGTGTGTGGGTAGGTGTGATGCCGGGGGCGACAGGGAGCGAGAGGGAGGCCAACACAAATGCCGAGGAGAGCGAGATTTATTAAAGGGCGATCCAAAAGAGGGTTCAAATAAACATGCTTGGGTCAAGTCCATGAGAGAGCCCGACTCATAAACATGAACTACACGTAAACATAGAACAAACTGTATAAACTTGCATATAGTAGAGACGAACCACAGTGATGCAAGCAATAAGATCATTAAGGGTTTAAATCACACAGGGTTTAAATACAAGAGCTAACAAGCAGACTAAACTACAGACAGGTGACAACAATGATAAGGGGCGTGGCTACAAATAGAGAGGCGTGGCAGGGAAATGCATGGAAAACCAAAACACGAGCACATGGAGAAAGTAAAGACGTGAATGACATGTGGGGGCGGGGTCAGGAGTGTCAGTATGAGTGTGTGCGTAGGAGTGTGTATGTGCACATGTATGGATGTGTGTGCATACGCGAATGTGTCTATGTAGGTCGGAGTTTGTGTGTGTTTTAAGCCTAGGCGTTAATACACAACATGTGTCATGACACAGTACACATCAGGACATTTTAGTGCAAAGATACAATGAAAGAGATTCATGAGTGCATTTAATGTTGTACCACAAATATAAATGCATAAAACAGCATGAAATATACCAAAGCACTAGCATGAACCAGAAACACAAATGTGTTAAAGTGTTGAGGGTATTATTATACTGTTAATGATTAAGACACAGAATTCATGCACAAGTTACACGAGATGCAGACTCTCATATATACAGTATGTATCATTCAATCCCTCTTTATTTAAAATCACACCAATCCATTTTTTCTTTGATTGGCTTAGATCAAAGCATGTACAAAATCTTAGGTTCTCTAAGAAAAGGAAACAGTCACCAAAGGGTTAGAAGGTCCGCACTTAGGTGAGCACTTTGTTTAGGTTTACAAAAGCCCTGATACATTTACAAAAACAAAATTAACAGATGCCTTAACAGAAATCAGTGGAAAGAGACACTGTACAATGCACACAATTAAAAACTGTGTAGCTTTACAAATAAACTGAATAAAACGTTTTCACTCAAGTGTAACTTCACACAGCAAGACGATAACAATGAACAGATGTCCAGATCAAAGCATGCGTACTTTCACACTACATACACGATAAAAATGTTTTGCACAAATGCAGATTTACAAGTTTTATATCCAAGTGCAAAAAGAATTTAGTTTAGTCACTGTGGAACACACACACATGCACACACACACACACATGCACACACACACAGTGCACACACTGGTTCATGTTGTAATGCTTTTTGCTTGGTCGCATTTGTCAGCCAATTCATCTTTTTTATGGCTGGAGAAGGACTCAAGCAGTAACATGCAAACAGACAAGACAGCCCAAAGCAAACGATCATCAATCCAGAGGTCTGAGGCCCAGTGCTCCACCTCTGTTTATGAGAGCGCGTCTGTGATAGCGCCACACGGCTTCTGCACACAGACCGCTCATTGTCTGCAGTGCAGATCGCACCTCCCACTTTATCAGACACAGTCTCCAGCATGCTGTGAGGTATTGTCACGCATGAGGAGCTAATGCTAAAATTAAAATGGAGTATATGCTGGGAATAAGCATGAGATGGATACGGCCACACACACACACACACACACACACACAAACAAACACCCTGCTAGTGGATTCTTTAGCCATCAAACTAACATCTCTTACGCCTCTTACGCCTCAAGACTCTGGAACCATTTTTGAGCACTAGTGGATGTGTGAGACTCCCAGAATTTCATCTCGAGTTTGGAGAGCAGGGCCAACACAGCAGACATGGATCTTATGTTTGCAGTTCTCTTCCATTTACTTTGACATGGTGCCATTAAATAGTTGTGTATCAGTTACTGTCCTGTGCTCTACGTTTCTGGTTATGTGAGCATTGCGCAATTAGTGCAGGCTTAATACGAATGAATACATATGAAACAATAAATGAGTCATGTTTTTAAGGCTGGAAGACACACCAACTGACATAATGACTCCCAGGCACACACACACACACACACACACACAGGGCGGGTCACAGGGCGGTTGGCACATGGAGGCACAGTGGGCAGCTGCTGTCTGAGCCGCAGAGGTCAAAGGGCAGAGCAGCTACAGCAGGGGGCCACTCAGCGCTGAGTGACGCGTAATAAGCGCATGCCGTAGTCAGGAGCCCATCAGTCACTCTCTCGCCAAACTACGCACTGACGCTCCAACACACAACACACAACTCCACACCGCTCGCCTCCGCCAGAAGATGTAGATCCACTCTTGGCTGTTTCTGTGGCCATTTGTTTAAGACTCTCCACTGAACCTGAACTACCTGTGTTTTGCTTAGCAGCAGGGGAAGGTAAAGTCAATGCCCCCAGGGGCAAGGGGGGTCATACCGCTGCCTCGTGTCTTATGTGCGGGTGAAGGGCATCGGCTTTGATCAGCTAATGATGCCTGGGCAGAGCAGTGGTGCTGCTCTACTGCGAGGAGCTCGTGGGCCCCTTGAGTGCTGGGGCCTACAGGCCTTATGGGCATCTGCAAAATGGATCAGAGCAGGTGATGGCACAAGCTACAATGCCACGTGGGCGGCTGCAGATCAGTGATGATCAAACTCTTCCTCCACCATACGGCAGACACATGCAAAGAATCCCAGTACACAACACATTAGAGTGTTTTACCCCAAATTCAAGTATTCATCACCTACACAACTTCATATCCATCAAATATCTTTACAATATTCAGATTAATCCAAACAATATTTTTGTAACATCACACCATCCCATATATAAAGGAAATAACTAAGTTCCCAAACCATGCACACTAACATAGATGCACGTGGACAGCACGGCCATAAAACTTGGGAACACGTGGACATGAACACACATGAACACACACACACGCCTGAGGGAGGAGTCAGGAGCCATATTGTGACATCAGCATTCAGCACTCACCTTCGTCTATGTACACATACGTTCTGCTGATGATGATAAATTCAAATCCTTTTTTTTGGAGTGTGATGTCACTAAAATGTGATTAACACTAACTAAGTCTGTACGAGTGCAGCTGAACTCTGGTACCTGCACAGTTGGGTTGGTATGGATGAATACAGTGGAATAGCTAGCGTGGCCATTATATCCATCCACCTAAATGTTTCAAGGTATGTTCCACTACCACACAATCATCATCATCATCATCATCAACACCATCATCATCATGACCATCATCATCACCATCATCACCATCACCAATTTCATCAACACCATCTTCATCATCACAAGCATCATCAACACCATCACCATCATCACCATTACCATCATCATCATCATTATCATCAGCATCACAATTCATTATCATCATTACCATCACCATCACTATCATCACCAGCATCATCATCATAATTACCATCACCATCATCATCATTACAATCACCATCATCATCATCATTACCATTACGATCACCATCATCATCATCATCAACATCATCGTCACCATCATCACCATCATCATCATCATTACCATTACGATCACCATCATCACCATCATCACCATCATCATCATCATTACCATTACGATCACCATCATCATCATCGTCACCATCATCATCATCATTTGCCAGTGTTTCAAATCTCCTAAGATCAATTGTTATTAAACACTTTGCACTTGATTTTTTAGTATCTGGAGTTTTTTATATGGTATCAGTGTTGTGAATCAACCTCTACATTTACATTTACATTTACATTTACATTTACGGCATTTAGCAGACGCTCTTATCCAGAGCGACTAAATAAAGTGCTAAATATAAACATCCAGTTATCACATCGTTGAGTAGCACCAGATTAGTGATCATAGGATGCTTTACATTTTTATGTTACATTTTTTAGATTTGTGAAAATATTAAATGTATATCCCTTTATATTTTTGCTCCTAATAGGTGCATGGAACTACTTGGTTCCACTGGTTTTTGTGAAATCTTCAAATAGCAGTGTGAACACAGGGGAAAAAACATGTCCGGCATATGACTCTTTCTGGTGGCTCCACTACATCTGCAATGTATTAACATTACATGTCCAAGCATGTCCAAGTGTGAAAACACTGTTTGCATTAAAAGTGTTCAATGCACTCGGGAAGATTCAGACCAGAGACACAGTGTCTGGAGTTTGGAGTTTGACCCTTCCCTCTTGCCTCATAAGCAGAAGACAAGGGGGCGGAGCTTAATTACCCCAATCCTAACGAGTCACAGATTGGAGCAACAACACTTTAACATAATTTTAAATGTCACTTTTTTCTCAGATGATGCAAATAGTTATGAGAAAAATCCTAGGATCAACTGAGAAGTTATATGCTGAAAATAAAGTAACTTACATTTTTTAAACTAGAAACTAAACTTTGGTGCAGCAGAGTTTCTGGGGTTGGCAGACTGATCTTGGCCCTTTGAGTGACATTTGTCAGTCTTAATGCTTGAAATCTTAACAGAATGGACATGAACTGTAGTGATGTTTTAGCAGTACGATCACTATAATCCTGCCACTAACCCATGTCACAACTGCTGGTAAGAAACTCTCTTAATTACTAACATTGGGTTACGGATATTGTGCTGTCATCAGCCCTAGTTAAAGTTCATTCAAATATAGCCAAGGTCCCTTTGGATAAGGCATTTGTGTTTTTCCATTTCAACCCACAATCATAGCAAAATAACATGTCAGTTAAGAATTAGTTGAGTATTCTCACAGATTTCTCTGGAATAGTCATTATCTATTTCTTAACAATTATCACACTACACGCTGAAATAAAAGGGATATTCTTATTGCTGTCGGAACCAGCAATAACTAAATCAACCGACTGCTCAACTCTAAAGCTTGAAGGAGTTTCTCATTATAACAGCCTGTTCTTCCTCATTCACATTCAATTTGGGCTTCATTAGATCCAGCTGAGCTGAATCATGCAATCATGAAAAGCCAGATAACAGATGAGCCATGTCAGACAGTATGGGCATCACCCCTCAGAGTGCAGAGTGTGTGTGTGTGTGTGTGTGTGTGTGTGTGTGTGTGTGTGTGTGTGTGTGTGTGTGTGTGTGTGTGTGTGTGTGTGTGTGTGTGTGTGTGTGTGTGTGTGTGTGTGTGTGTGTGTGTGCGCTCCTCTACACATCACTGAAAATTAATCTAGTCATTTAATGCCTAACTTCAGTATGTTAAGCATTTTTGCCTCTATGAACGTTTGCGTTTAGCTAATGCACGTTTGCGTTTAGCTAAGCACGTTTGCGTTTAGCTAAGCACGTTTGCGTTTAGCTAAGCACGTATC
Organism: Brachyhypopomus occidentalis; assembly: GCA_020368025.1. Taxonomy (NCBI): domain Eukaryota; kingdom Metazoa; phylum Chordata; class Actinopteri; order Gymnotiformes; family Hypopomidae; genus Brachyhypopomus; species Brachyhypopomus occidentalis. The sequence continues at coordinate 3,019,152 of JAGXOD010000010.1, read as the reverse complement.
CACCCCCATCCCCCGCTGTATGTGTGTTTCTGCTGTTTACATGCAATCATGACTTCATGCAAGAGTCGTCAAAAGGGTTTGGTTCTGAATCTCCTGCTCAGATGGGTAAACAGCCGAGTGCTTCGTGTTGCCGCGATCTCTCTTCCTCTCTCTGAAAAACTGGCCTTCCTGTCAGCAATCCCTCTGTTATGATTCCTGTCAGGCACTGTCCTGACATCTGGGCTATTATCTACGCCTCGTGGGAAGCCAGTAGTGGCCATCAGCCCGAGTAAGAAAAACATCAGAAATCTTTAGCTGTTTACATTTACAGTTTTAGCATTTGGCTGATTCTCGTCTCCAGAGCAACATGTATATATTTCTCAGTCTAAAAGCTTTTTTCTACATCTAGTGTAACCAAATGCTGTTTTAATCAGGGACACGGCTTCACTGTGTTAACAGCATTTGATTGCTATCATTCTTACTTAGGTAACGTCTTAAACACAATCCGTCAAAGCGAATAGCAGATAAGAATAAATTACTAATATTACCTGCACTTCAACTCCAGAAAGGCGGAGACTTCAGCCTGATGGAGACACGACCGATTTATTCCACGTAACTCTCCCTCACAAATCTAAACCACATCAGGTGAGCAGGTGAGCTGTGTGCACATCTGTTCTGAAAGAACCTGGTGTAAACAGCAGAGAGCAGACAGGCTCCCCTAACGCTGCAGGGAAGAGAAACGTGACACAAAACAATCAAAACAAATGTTATAAATAAAGTTTAAAAAATCCTCCTGTTCATGTAGCCTACTTTACATATCCTCGCTTACTGTATGACACGTTTCTGTCTGAGATTGGAAGTAACCCTAACTGCTTACCAGAAAGCGAAATATTTCACGCAATCCCAATCCCACACGCAATCCCACACGCAATCCCAGATGTGGGATAAGGTCGTTCCGGCATCCAGAGAGATCAAAGGGCAGGCCTGTTGCCATGGCACTGACACATTTGAGTAAACGCAGGAGGCTCCTTTCCGGCACTCCGTCTCACAACCCCTGACCTTTTAACCTCTGGTCACTTCCATGACCTTACCTCTTCTGCAGAGGTCTTGTCCTCATCTCCCTGGATTATAAACAAACTACCTTCGCTGCAGCTGCTACACCAACCCCAGTCCTGTTCCACACTGCTTGCTGTGTGCTTCTAGGTCTAAACAGAAACGTTTAGCATTAGAACTGGACCGAATGTGCAGGATTTTGTAAAAGCTGGCTGTTCCACACATGCTTAAACTCATGCCAAAGTCCAAGTCTTCTTTCTACAGAACGTGTTCTCATGTACAAAGCAGGTTTACACGTCTTGATCATATTGAAAAGCGTTTTAAAAATAAAACTGCCAGTTCGAGATCCGATAGAACCGTATTTATTAGGCCATGGAATTCGAACTACGAGGAGTTTAATAAATATGTTCTCTTGTCTCATATCTGTCAGCATCAAAGAGATTTACAGAAAACTAGCCACAAGCGTGCATTCACCTTTAAATCTTTCTACAGATACAACAGAGTCTCCACAAGCCCCCATCTGCCGGGGCGCATAGCTTCTGAGAGAGTCACGTGACCCAAAACATCTGGCCGTGTGAGAAGCTCTGTCTTTCTGGTTAATGGCCACCACTGAAGACTCATTAGAGGAACACACTCTCTCAACACACACCAGAGCCCAAGCCAGCGAATCAGCTCCCTCAAACGTACACCAGACACATCAGTCACTGTTAAAAAATGCAGAGCTTTCACTCAGGTTGTATAGGTCCTCTGAGGAGAAAGGGCAGAACCGCATGCTTTTGGCATTGTGGTTGTCTACATGGCTAAACATTTAGATATGTAGCTATGCACCAGTAAGAAACCCCTAGCTGTCTTAACAGCACTGAAACAAATGGCACTGCACTAAAACACTGCAACCACAAGTAATGATAATGTATGTAATGCAGTAGGAAGTGTTTATGCAGTTCTCCGTAATGGAAGAATTGATTTGCTTGTTGTGGCTATAGCTGTCGACGCAAACTACAGAACATTTACGCAACAATTTAACAAATGGTTTCCACACTTGGAAGACAGTGACTCAGACACATATGACCAGGTGGAGCCCACCAAAATGATCTCTGGAGGGGAAAAAGACCTCAACAGTGGACTCTGCCAAAAAATGATATTATGCTCTTTATGATAATGATTGTAATTTTGGATCTGGCTACTTCTTGTCCAGGAAGATCACTAACTCAACTGCTGAACTCAATACAAATGTGCGGTTTTAGTTTGGGATAAACTCTCTTAATATATAACAGATGATAGTCATAGTGATTGAGCGTGGTAATTTATATTATCTTAAATTACAGATGCTAATTTTCCTTAACAATGCTTACTGTTCATAGTGAAAAGAAATGAAAAGAAAAGAAAAAACAAATGTCAGAACAGCGTGAAGGAGTGAAGGGGTCTGTGAGAACAGCGTGAAGGAGTGAATGAGTGTAAGAACAGCGTGAATGAGTGTGAGAACAGCGTGAAGGAGTGAATGAGTGTGAGAACAGTGTGAATGAAGAGAACCATTTTAGACCAATCAAATACAACAGATCCTGTTTAGGAGTTAATCAGTGAGGCACACTGCTTGGCTGGACATACTCATGTATACACACACACACACACATGCGTGAAGGTGTCTGTGGAAGCCCTACGTTATGTAGCTTTCCTCAGCTGCCTACGCACATGAAATTCTGTCTCAGCTTTCAACGCATTTATTGAAATTATGCACAAATCACAAACGTTCACACATGCTGGGAGGAGGGCAGACGGGCTTTTAAAAACAGCAGCGCTGTTCTTCAAACATGCCAACCAGCCGACCATGACTTCCACATATTTTCCACGTTGTTTTACAAAGACGTTTTAGGGAGTCTGTAAGTATAGTCAGACCTTGTAAAAATGTGTAGAGTTTTCGCAGTGGTTTGAGAAGAGGAGAGATGCATCCGCTCCACGGAGAAGAAATGTGTGTTTTCTTACAGTACATTCAGAAACACTGAACAGGCGATTAAAAAAAAAATACGTCTAAAGCCTTCCTGAATGCTTTAACACTGTTCTGGACGCCTCTGTGAAATGATCATTTGATTCGATATGGTCGACATTCTGGCAGAGAGCAAAGTGTGAAGGTACCAACGCTGCCTGTGTGCACAGAAAACCCCCCTCCACGTCCAGCCCTGTTCTCCAGTGTGGTTTAGATGTTAACTGTTACCATCAACTGTTTAATGTTCCCAAAGGGACTGGCACATTAAAAAGATATGTGGATAAGGGATCTTCTATTTTATTTATGCATTGCACATTTTGGATTGCTTCAGCTATAGTTGCACACACACACACACACACACACAGTACCATGGTCTCCTGTGCAGCATCTGTGAAGCTCATCAGGAGGTTGCGGCATGTCTTGCGGTTGGGGTCGGACCCTGAGCTCCATCCGGGGGCCGGGAGGGTCAGTGAGGATCCTCCTCACAGGCATTTAGCTCCTACCCCTCTAGGTAATGAGAGCCTTCAGCACCGGAGAGGCCTTATGGCTGGCTGACGTAGCACAGAGAGGGGGAACGGAAAGAGACACCCTGCCGACATCTGCCCGCTGGTTACTGGTGGTCTGCTGGGCCGGGCCCGTGCTGTTGGGCACACGACTGCTGCAGAAACTCCAGGCATGGGGATGCAGGTGTGTGTGTGTATATGTGTATGTGTGTGTGCTCCGTATGTAAACCAGACAGGGCCACTCCAGATCAATAGACACAGACAGCCAATACTCCACATATTCTCCCAGTTCTTTCATTACCCGCACACCACCTCCCACTCGCTCTAGGCAGGTTTGTTCAGCTCAGTGCTCGGCTCGTGATCCTGCGGGGTCCAGGCTCCCCAGTCTTTAATTACAGCCATTAAAAGTTCAAGGCATTATCAAACGCTCTGCAGCTTTACGGCTTCATAAACACTTGCTGCTGTGGGATCCACCTGTGGCTCAGGCACAAGCAAAAGTCGTTGCAGCAGGAGGGTCTAGGGGGAAAACCGAATGGGGATATTTTAGCCTTAAATTCAAGCCTGTTTTCTATAGTGTGTTTTGTTTGTACGTATGTCTAGAGGATTTTCTAGTCTGTGTCCCAGAGGAACAGTTAGATGAGTAAAAGAAAGCTTTACGCGACTGTAAGTGTACAAGTGTACGTCTCACCCACAGCTGACCATCTCCATGTACACTTCATGTAGTACCTGCATTTCCACTTACTCCTGACAGATACTACCTTAGCTGATAGATTACCACTAAGGGCCATCGCTCTCCTGAGCACACATCTTACACAGGATTCCCAGGAGCACTTTAACAGGGGAAAGTATATTGTAGCAGAGTAAGTGAGTGAATGAATGAATGGATGGATGGATGGATGAGTCATGGAGGAAGGGAGGGAGGGAGGGTGGGAAGGAGTGAAGACGTATGAGCGAGTGAAGTGTGAGTGTATTAGCAACGCTCAGTAATCAGTGCGTATGTGTGCAGGCTCAGCTTGCTGGGATGGAGTTGGCCTCAGTGAGTGTGGAGCAGCCGGTGACTCCTGTGGGGCGGCGATGGGTGGATGTGCAGCAGACACCAGCTCCATCATCACCAGCACACATCTAGATATGGCACACTCCTCCACCCTCCACCACACTCCACCACCCTCCACCCTCTGCGAGCTCCTCCCCTGGCCCCCAACAGGAGAGGGGGAGTCCCACTCTGCCGGTGAAGATGTTTCATCTGACCAAAGAGCTCTTAGGCATTTTTGACCCATCAGTATGCAACGTCTCCTTTTCGTTCACGGACGCACCTTTAACCCCTTTTGGGTATTGCCCATCACAGTGGAATTACAATTTGCACTTTTGAGTGAAGGTTAGCAGGCAATTGTGTGTGTACACATGCTCATACGTGTGGAGCCTAACACAGCAGTGTGAAGCAGTGTCCATGTGTGTGTGTGTGTGTGTGTGAGACTCAGACTTGGCCCTCTATAAACACATCGTCTTGGTTCAGTGCAGTTTGTTAAAGTTGTTTCCACACCACATTGCCAAGAGCTTTAATGAGCGCAGGCATATGAAACAGGGAGGGGGGGGGGACGACTGTGGAGGGCGTCCACGCTGTCCCAGCCTGCTGAGAGACACGCTGCCGAGACGCGCCAACAAACCCGGGGAGACAGAACGCAGGACGCAGGACGAGGACGGAATTCCTCCTGCGAAAAAACTGAGGGCGGCGGTAGGACATTTTCAGAACCGTTTCACAGGGGACCAAAGTGTCACTGCAAGACTAGGGCTAGACGTGAATGTGTTTTGATTTAGTTATTACTGTAATATTAGTGCCACAATTGATATTAAGTTAAACGGTGACGAGGAGAAGATGTTCGGCGGTGCAGCCTGAGACACTGCCAGCGTTTGGCTTAATAGCGAAGACTTTTGTTGGTTTGTAACGCTGTTCTTCGTCTGTGTGAGGCCAGTGTGTGTGTTCAGTCATACACATGTTCTGTTTTAGCTCCTGTGTGTCACTGTATAGCCCCAGTAGCTTCTCAGCCTCAGTTATGTGGACAGGCCAGACTGTCTCATTTATCTACTGCTGCACTATAAAAGCAGTGTTACTACCCAGCTGAATGTTTGCCCTATAGGAGAAAGGAAAGGGTCTAATTTATGGGGCAATTAGGTTCATAACCACAAGCTTTTTACTGAACTACTCTACCTTAAATAATATAATCACTAATCACACACACACATACATACATACACGCACGCACACTCATGCACACACACACACACACACACGCATGCAAACACACACACACATACCATATTCATGTTTCTTCGAATTAAGCATTCCAGTAAGGGAGCTTATAAAATGTCGGAATGAACTTACAGTGAATCCATTGGACATATTTGGAGCGTTGCAGCTGCTGATCTGGACGAATCTTCTTCCAGCCACAGTAATAAATAAAACCGATGCTGGACAACATTTTAAAGCACTGCAGCTTTTGTACTGGAGTTGTTCTAAAACAAACACTTTGGCTGCTGATGAGCCCTGAGCTCAGAGCTGATGGTCCAGTATTACGCTCAGATATTCAGCACAGTTGCTTTTCGTGCCTATTTCTACATGCCTTGCTTGAATTGCTTCGATTCAAATCATTTCATGCATTTTAATGAGATTGAGGTCAGTACTGACTGCCATTGTAAACATATTATTTCTCCTGTCTGAGCCATTTGTTGTTCATTTACTCCTGTGTTTTTGGGTCATTTGTTTGTTATATGACCCAATCCACAGAGTTCTGGATCACAGATAGACAGATTCTGCTGGAGGACGTCCCGATGCCACTTGAAATTCATTTGCTCCCAGTCAGAACAGGCCTTCCAGGACTGGAGCAGTCTCGTAATGTCCCCCACGCTTCACAGTTGGAGGCTTCTGGTGTTGGATGGTATGCAGGCCTTTGTTTTCACCAAACAGTGGAGCAGAAATGATTTTTAACAAACTTCAGATGGACATCATGGCTTGTTGCCTCTGCTTTCCTTGAACAATCACTTTTGCTCATAAAAATCCAAACAGAAATCATGGAATGACTGATACACATACAATGAACATTGATACAGATAGAATGAAAAAAAAAAGTATTATATTTGATGCCATTATAGTAGTAGTGGCTCTGGTACATATCCCATAGATCTGTGTCCATTCCATAATTATCAGTCTGCATTCTGGACATATTAATGTGTTCAGTCTATATAGAATGGACATCACATTCATAATTACTGCTATTGCTTTCTGTCATAAATAGATGTTGGTGTCAGGACTAGAGCTTTAGAACAGCGGGCTTTCGTGTGGCAGACTTATAGGCAGAAACTATAGATTTCTCCTTTACCATAATGGTATATGATATTTAGATATATTCTCATTAGACCAGGAAAAGAGTTAATTGATCTGGATATTTTGGAATGAAGACTGATCCTGAAGATCATGTTATGATGGTAATTGTAACGTTGAGGAGCTAAGAGGCGGACACAAGTGCTGAGGAGAGCAGGATCTATTAACTGGGGTGCTAACACGCATAACCCTAGCTGCTTCCTCCAGCCGAGCCGTACTTACCCGGAGGGTACGAGGACAGTGAGGCATAATCACTTCACATAAAGATAGACTAAGAATCAGACAGAATACACAGTTTAACAAAGAACAAAGAATCTAACAAATGCAGGAACTTGGAACTAGAGAAATCACAGGCACGGAAACCCAGAAACTATAAACCAGGACCAACTACAAACCAGGAACTACTACAATTGACTTACAAAGCAGGACTGACAAATCAAATCATAAACAAGAGACACCTGACAGTAAAACCAAGGCGGCGGAGCCAGACATGGCATGATAGACAGGAGGGTGTGGAGATGGTTTTGTTTTGGAAATGTATAAGCAGATTGCAATGATAAAGTGTTGATGAACAAAAACTTTACTAGACTCAAAACAATCAAACCCCTGAGCTTCAGACCAGTGCCAGGAATTAACATCAGTGGGGGATGAACACATTTTCTCCATTTTATTTTATGCCCAATTTAAACATTTTACAGCAATATTGTTTTTATTTTGTCTTTACTTATTTATCAAACCTTAGATAATTATCATCACAGTTTATGAATCATTTTAGCTGAAGTCCAGATAATTCCACGCAGTTTACTTTTTCACACAACAAATTCTTTCAGAATGTCCCTAAAGCAGAATTGGTAACAGCGCTATAAATCTTTCTGCGTTATGATATAGTTTAGATAAGGACATTACAGGAAGCTAGTGCTATATATACCACACGCCTGCGTTCACACGACAGTATTGATGTGGACTACAAGTGCGCACTCTTAAACTGAATAATCATTTCCCATGTAAATAGACAAAATTACATTATGGTAGCTATAAATCTGGCGGTCAGGAAGCAAGCGGAGGCTACCGAATGAAAGCCTTTTTTTATTCAAAGCAAAGCGGCTCCCGTCTTTCGACATCCCCTCGCAGTGTTAGGTTACAATGGGCCTCTGTGGCCTTCCTGCGATATAGTGCGCGTTCATATTTCATAAAGTCACGCGGCTGTAAATCTCTGCAGGCTAACAAGCAAGCGAAAGCAGTCAGAAGCGCGCGTCCCAACGAAGAAAGAAACGAACCACGCTGCAGGGCAGATGGAACGAATATGGCAGGAGGAAGAACGCACGAGCAGGAATACACACCGGCAGGAGGAATTAAGAGATTATATCGTAACCTTTAGAGCAAGCGTCGGTCTGCGTTTGCAAATGGAATAGTGCATTCGGTCTTCACGGGAATCAAATGTGGGCCTGGCAATTTGTGAAATATTGTGCACGCGCCACGTGTAGTGTGAAGGTGTACGCTGATTTCTTCTGTGAAGCAAAGGCATGTATATGTATATGAATGTGCGTGTGTGACTGTGTGTGTGTGTGTTTCTGGTTCTGCATGTTTATGTTTTAAGTCTGAGCAGCTTCCTATCCCAGCCTGTTTCCCAGGATCTGGACCGGGCCAGAGCCGGCTGATCAAATAAACCAAGAGTGATGATAGACTGTGGGTCTAGACCATTCACACACACACACACACACACAAAACAAGAGCCAACAAAAACACAGTCAAATGGTCACCCCAACAAAGCATCTGGAGTCTCTGCACACAACAAATATGTCAAAACGTACAGTAAATGAGCCATATAAGGTAGGTGTGTGTGTGTGTGTGTGTGTGTGTGTGTGTGCAGGCAAGGGCCAAATGAGCTTCATCCTTCATCCTGCCCCATATGGGGGAAGAAAGCTGCTTCATTTACTTGCTCTGTGCCTCTGTGTCTAACTCACTCCCTTGTCTCCATCTCAGTCCAGCGTCCAGTGTCCTTCTCCTGCCGTTTGAAGTCCTCCGCTGACATATTGCTAAGGAGAGAGTGCAGAAATGGGGGGAGAAGTGAGAAAGAGGGAGAATCAGAGGGGAAGAGAGAGTCATTATCCATTCTGCCACATGAAAGCCCAGTTCTCCTCCGTCCCATACAGCCATTTTTTGGGGGAGGATTTATATGCTATTTGTGTTTTTTTGGAAGAGTTAAGATTCCAGTGCAACCAGGACTCACCACATAGCCCACATCCCTTACGCGCACACGATAAAGAGCGCACAGACCCTCAACATGGTTCATAACCCATAGCTCTGACACACCAGCAACCCCTCACCTGCCATTATGTGCCTGGTGCGTGTGTGTGTGTGTGTGCTCGTGTGTGCTTGTGATTTATAAAGTGTGGTTTGTGAGCCAGCCCAGATGTATGCCCCGTGTGGCTCTGATGTAATGTTTTCATCAGGCGGAGTGTAGCTCTGGGTTTCATTGGGAACACTCGACTCTAAAGAGCTCCTGAATAAAGCATTGCGCTGGGTCCCACTCCCCGGCCTTTTAATCTCTTCCACTGATCCCAATCTATCTGCTAGAACGGATCTGTGTTCGGTTCGTCATCCTGGAGCCAGACGTTCCCTTAATTTGCACATATTGGCGTTTGTCCTTTTTACCATTGCACTTCAGTCCGGCTTTTGCTGCCGTCCGTTCCACGCTGTCCTTAATGCTCTGATGTGCTACTAATGTCCTAGAATATCCCTCTGTGGAGCCAGCTAGGGTGGAAATTCAGTCTAAATTGGGGCTTCTATATAATACAGACCTCTCAGTAGAGATGACCCTGCATCACCTGGAGGGAGGTCAGGACAGCTTAACCGTGTGGTTTATGCTGTAATGGTGGAAAGGACAGGAAAAGGCCCTGAGGTTTGGGTTGTACTCTCCTGTAGGTTTGGGTTGAACTCTCCTGTAGGTTTGGGTTGAACTCTCCTGTAGGTTTGGGTTGAACTCTCCTATTAACGTGAGGATGGAAGACTCTGCAGTGCAGAGAACACAGACAATACATATACTTCAGACCCACCCAGAAATCGCCCACCCAGGGGCAGACGCGTGTGTTGTGCTTGAGGTCGAGGGCATTCGGTTTCCCCAGTCTGGTGTGGATTTCCTGGGCACGGCTGCATGGCACACACACACACACACACACACACACTCACTAACCCTCCCTCTCTCTCCCTAGCTCTTCCTGCCACTGAGCGATGGCCTACTGGGACTTTTATTTTACGTTAATCCTCTCGAGCGTCTTCCTCACGCCTGGTACAGCGCTTTAGCAGCACGGGCGCTGCTCTTTACTGCCTGAAAAACAATGCCTACGTGTCCAAGCGTTCGCTGAATTTCCAGGTCTAAGTAAATAATACTCAGCCTGCAGACATTTCACAGTATCCGGCCCATTCGTATTTACTGCCCTAGTCTTTGCTCCAAATGGCTATCACCATATCTCACACTCTCTCCCCCTCTCTCTCTGTCTCTATTGCTTGTGTCTTTGTTGCTCCTATTTTGCTTGGCGGATGACAGGGTGCTTTGACATCTGCTGATGATCTAATGCTTCTCCTCCGCGCCAAGTCCAACAGAGTAAAAGTGAAAATACTCACGCTGACTGTATATTCTCCCCATTCTCGTCGCACTGAACCGAGCCGCCAGGCCTCGTAAACCTCATGTTAATCATTTTAATCACTCTCCAAATACTGCTGATGATGGTAGAGTTCGGGCTCGGACGTGAACCCTGCAGTGTTCCTGTCGGACCGGAGGTTATGGATAAGGTCTGAGAGAGATGCGTGTTTGTGCTTCAAAAGTCGTTCTGTACAATACTCCACTGTGCAGTGTAGCTGGTGTAAGCACACATTCACGGCGCTCTGGCACGGGGACGGTGCCGTTTAATTTATGAGGGGAAGATGACAGATGATGTATGCATTACGGCAACGTGCAAAACGCATTTACGGAGCGTGCCCGCTGTGTGCCTGCGCCGGCCCAGCACAGAAACCGCTGCTCAGCGCGCTCTGCGTCGTCTTCGGGCACACCCTCTTCAACAGAGAGGGGCATTGTGGGAGTGGTGTGGATGAGAATTTGCAACTCCCTTCCTGCCTTTATTACCTCGCTGAACACACACCTAGACTCCTGTAAAAAAGGAAAAAAAGGACCCCCCTCCCCCAACAAAACCACCCTCGGCCCAATCCAAATGGGAGCAGTTGGAATGGTGGCGGTCCAGTGGGGAGTTCTCCGTGGGGACCTGCCATGTTTGCTTTTCTGGGATCAGTTAAAATCATGCATGAAATAAGGAGAAAATGGCTTTTAAGTCTGCCTGTAGGAAACCGTGCCCATGGAAGCACTGCATTATGCTTTATTAAAGACAGACCAGCCAATGAAAGAGCTCCTAAGAAGGCAGTTCAAGACGTCGAGACATTTGCAAACTTATCCTTAGCAATTGCTGTTTGAACCTGCCCAATTTCTGAGTTACCCACTAATAAAAGTCCTCATATGTCAGCCAAACCAAGTGCAGACCTTTGTCAGAAACCCGACATATTTATTCCAGTTGTTCTTGCTTCCTTCCGGCACATTCCACCCGATTCTGCCTCCATTACAGCCAGCCTCATTTGGTTCAAAGCTGTCCTGTCCGTCGCAGCTGACCCCGGATCAGCCGCGCTGGTCTCACATGTTGGGAGGTGTCACCTTTGAGCCCACCCACTGGCTTGTCAAGCGTCTCTGAGTAAGAGCAGGACAGACCCCCTCTCAGTGTGACCACAGTTCAGCACGTGTTACTTTGAGACCTTCGAGCTGCTTCCAGCAGACTAGCGAGCGACATTTATCGCAGGGAGCTGTTGTGTGCAACTGTAGTCTATATCTTTAGCATTTCAATTGAGTTATACATATGGCATTCACATATAAAGGCTTTTCAATTGAGTTATACATATGGCATTCACATATAAAGGCTTTTCAATTGAGTTATACATATGGCATTCACATATAAAGGCTTTTCAATTTTTTGCAAAAAAATATGCTTTTTTTTTTACAGAAATGCAACAGGAATTGTGATACATTTTTACATGTTATTTTTACGGAGCTTGAGAGGTCCTGTCACCAGTAAGGTGAGCACAACTAATATAAGACAACAAACCATCGGTGACTGTATTATGGCCTGATGACTGACAGCTTAATGGCGTTTGATAAGAGGGTATCGCAGGTGTGTGACGGGACTAGGTTCGAGCATAATTGAGAGGGACAGGTGCTCGGGGCTGACCGGCTGCGCTGGGAAGTACAGAGACACACGCACTAACCATGTAGCCATACTTCACATTTTTGTCTCATTTTCCAAACTATGAATTATTCCTAGATTATTTTTGAAATCGCTCTGCCGTGTTTTGCTAGGACAGCCATGGAAGGATGAATGTAAATTGCATCAATTTGGGGCCTGTGCTGCAGACACCTAATATGGGCAGTTTTTATTGCTCACATTTTTAGCTCAAAAGTGCAGTAAAATCACAAGTCAAATGTCAAGTCTGAAAAAATACACATTTATAACAAAGAGCCTTTCAAATGTGGATGGAACACATTAAATCATCACACAGAAAGGGTGGAGGTCTCAGTCTTTTTTCTCTACTCACTGAAGATACGTGAAAATATGCGTGCACGCACATGTGTGCATGTTCTCAGATAAAGCTGCTCTTCCCTGCTGCTTATTAGAGTTTAATAGAGAGCAGAGGTCAGCTCAGGGTCGCATACGCATCATCATCCCTCGCCCTACTGCTCCAGCTGTGACAAGGAGCCCTTTATTCTCTATATTAACCCTCGTGCTTTACAGAGCCCGCGACACACATGCTCAGAAACAGTCTTGAGTGAAATTTAAGGTGTGGTACGCAATATCTTTATTCACAAAGTTTTTAATGATTGATTACTAATTGAGATACTTAATAACACAGATATTAGAGACAAAACTGCCCCATCACATCATTGGATAACATCTCATATTTTTGTTTAGTAATAATCATCTCTCTTCATCATCTAAACAGTTATGAGTAAACAATATAGTAAAATATAGAAAGATATAATAAATTATGTATCTGAATATCTTTACCAGGTCAAAAACACATTTACTGTAACCATATATGATCATAGCTAGAAGATCACAGTTAGAAGTTCACAGCTATTCTCATAAATTTGATTATTAGGTCGTTTTAAACTCTTGCTCTCGTTGATAGTAGAGATTCTATTATTTATGAAGTGATTTACTTGGGTCAAAGGTCAACTAAAGTTCCAGCCAGATCTCTGCAGAACTGTATTTACAACAGACCCTTTCCACACCACGACTCCACCAACATCTCAACACTTTGTGCGTGAAATTATTAGGGTGCTGTCAGTTGTACTGCTATTTGCTGGGCTTCCAAGCGGTCTTCTGCGTGTGTCGTCGTTGTCTCCTGGCCCTGATGTGTATCTCCTCTCAGGCCATGAGCATCTCCCCCAACTCTTGTCTGACCACTTGAGGAATTTTGGAACCAGGACAAAGAACATAATATTCAACCCAAAAGCAGATCTCATTGCGAAAGTCCTTTCGAGTGTTTGGGAGGCTCTATTTCATAACCAGAAACACGAGTCAAAATGGAACAGATTGCTTGGACGGTGCTCAAGGGCAATAGTGAAGTCTCGTCCATTTTTAAAGATAAGGAGTCTGGGAGCTTCAGCTGACACTGACGTCTGCTTCTTTCCATTATCAAGATGGATGTGATTTTTTTTTTTTACTCCACCCTTTTAATGAACAAATAGTGTTTGTCACACTATTTCCTGGAGATGGAATGTCTTTCTCCCTGTCTTTCTGTCTTTGGCAAAGAAGACAAAAGAAAATGAAGTGACATTTATTGAATGGAGACATGATTGTCTCAGGCCCATGAGAGGACCCTTTCAACTCCTGTCTCCAGTTCTCTCTCTTCGCTCCACATACCGGGTCATTATACTAGGCCGCCATATTGTCACTACAAACCTGCAACACGAGTGTGTAAGTTCCAGCTAGTGTGATGAGCTTTGCTCATACTTATTTATGGTAAAAAAATGCAATAGGCACAGGTATTAAACATGAGTAGTCACTAAACACAGTTATTAAACACAAGTAGTCTCTAAACACACACAGTCATTAAACACAGGTAGTCTCTAAACACAGTTATTAAACACAGGTAGTCTCTAAACACACACAGTCATTAAACACAGGTGGTCACTAAACACAGTCATTAAACATGGGCAGTCACTAAACAGTTATTAAACACAGGTAGTCTCTAAACACAGTTATTAAACACAGGTAGTCACTAAACACAGTCACTAAACATGGGCAGTCATTCAATGCAGTCACTTAATGCAATAAGCCACTAATCCCAGATAGCCATTGAAAATGAGCTGGAACCTTCTGGAATGTGAACTTTTAGTGAGAGTTTTGTCAAGTTTTGTAAATTGAAAGGTACAAAATCCTACTGTGAATGTATATGTGAGATTCTGCATCCCTCTCTCTCTCTCTCTCTCTCTCTCTCTCCATCTCTTCCTCTCTTCTTCTTTTTCCCCACCTACCTCTCAGTCAAGGCTGTTTGCTGTGGCAGTTTCCCAAAGGCCGTCCGGACTCTGCTGAACGGTAAAGTCAGCCCAGTGCCCATAAACTGCTTTACCCCACACACTCCCTGCCAGACATAAAGCTGTCTGACAGCTCGTCTCCCGGCTCTGGCCCTCTTGGCTGGCTGCGTGGCTGAGGTGTAGTCTGAGGTGAAGGGAGGAAAGTGGTCCTCTCTGTTAGACATCATCTCTTTTTCCTTGGCTTGGTTCACGCTCCCTCACTTGGCTAAGCATTTTTAAGTTCTTCAGTGCATAATTTTATTTTATTTTCTTTTACATTTTTTGTTGGCTCTGAAATCAACATTCATTAAAGGTCTCAAAACCTATTAAAACCATTTTACTGTGAGTAACTGTAAACTGTGTAATTGCAATATTCAACATTTAATATGTTCACTATTAAACTCACTACAGCAAATAATCTAAGATCAAAAAATCCTATTCACACCTCAGCCTGATCTGATTAAAGATACTGGCTCAGCACCTGCCACTCAGATTGACAAGAACCAATCACCATTTATGAGAAGAAAGCACAGGTTGTACTTGGCTGACAATATAAAATTAATTAATTGTGTACCGTTGTTAATTCATCATCGAAGAAAAAACCTTTCTAAAATTGCTGTTAAATGGAGAGCGCTTACAGTAAATACAGTTTTATTTACTGATCCTGTACTTTTACGTAGCCATTTATGACAGATTATTTCTCATGTCAGTTCATGGAACTGAAACCACAACTATAATCAGTCAAAACTTAGGTTCTCACACAAATGTCTAACTTTGTGCTGGACTGGGTGATGGTTTGTTTTTACTGAAGACAAATTTTCCCTAAATTGATGCAATTCTATTGATTAAATAATGAGCTTCTTCCTCCAATCAGCCTGCCACTCCACTCAGGTGTGTGGAGAGAGCGTGGGGAGAATATGTCAGTCCGACATACAGACAGCGCCCTAATACCATATGTATGTCTACAAGAAATCTCTCTCTGTTTTTGTCTCTTTCTGCTATATCCATCAAAGCATCCATTGTTTCACTGTGCAAGGTCAAGTCTTTAAAATGGCAGGAAATTGTGGATTAGCAGCAGTAAGACACAAATTGTGGCAATAGAAATCAGGGTCAGCTTCATGGATTGACTACATCTGCTGCCCTCTAGTGGTCTGTTAAAAAGAAGAAAACATTGAGCGAGGCTTTGGGTGTGCACGACTCAAGAACATACTGACGTGTCATTTGTTCAGACATCAGGACCTGTGGAATAAAGCAAATCATAAATTTGTCATTTGGTCATTTGTAGAGAGGAAACCAGAGTCATTTTCTACAGAAACGTGGACAGAGAGAGAGAGAGAGAGAGAGAGAGAGAGCTCCACAACCCACCACAGCGACCCTGTCTACCAGCCTGTAAAAATAAATCACACATCTGCTTCCACTAAGCCTCTGGCATATTAATTCCTTTATGCTTGTGTGAGTGTGCACATGTGTGTTTATGCTTGTGTGAGTGTGCACATGTGTTTATGCTTGTGTGAGTGTGCACATGTGTTTATGCTTGTGTGAGTGTGCACATGTGTGTTTATGCTTGTGTGAGTGTGCACATGTGTTTATGCTTGTGTGAGTGTGCACATGTGTGTTTATGCTTGTGTGAGTGTGCACATGTGTGTTTATGCTTGTGAGTGTGCACTTGTGTGTTTATGCTTGTGCGTGCATGTGTGTTTATGCTTGTGTGAGTGTGCACATGTGTATTTATGCTTGTGTGAGTGTGCACTTGTGTGTTTATGCTTGTGTGAGTGTGCACATGTGTGTTTATGCTTGTGTGAGTGTGCACATGTGTGTTTATGCTTGTGTGAGTGTGCACTTGTGTGTTTATGCTTGTGTGAGTGTGCACATGTGTTTATGCTTGTGTGAGTGTGCACATGTGTGTTTATGCTTGTGTGAGTGTGCACATGTGTTTATGCACACACAGCGCAATGTTTTATTTCACAATAAATATATCAAAGCATAAACAATTTCCATGTCTCACTTTTCTCATCACACAAAGTGTATGAAGGATATAAGTAAAAAGTTCTCACAAAACAAATAAATGTAAAGCTTCATAGTTTGTAAGCAGACAAACAGAGAGGGCATGACTGAAAGACAAGCGTCTGGTCCGATGAAGAGGGCGGGGCCTGAGGAAGAGGGAGGGGCTAGAGGAAGAAGGGGGGAGGTTGGGGGAGGAGCCTGACAGGTGCTCCTGTCTGTCTTCAGTTCTCATAAGCACCTCCTCAACACTAACCAAGAGCAGGGAGTTCACATGTGGCCCCAGTTAAGAAACCATCCGAAAGAACCAAAATAATGGCCTCACGAGAGGCTACGGCTCTTTGAAGTGAATGCGAATCCGAGTTGTGGACCTAATTACACACAGACAACAAGAAGGGTCCGTGTTGATCCGCCTGGGTATCATGCGAGGTATGACCTGCTCACCGGGTGGCCACTCCGAACAAACCTTCATTTCCGTCCGGCGGAATTCGAACCTCACGTGTCCCGCCGACACAGACACGCAGGGTGTCTCTTCATTTGGTTTCTTGCAGATAGAGATGGCCTGCTGTTTACCCTATGGGTTTAACAAATAGGAAAAAATTACTGCGGCTTTTCCTCAGAGGTTATTTGAGGCTCAACGGTCCGCGGGAACGCATTTGGGAGAGGGTGTTTCTAGCTTTACGAACATTCTTTACAGTACGCCTAGCTCGAGGCTGGATCGGCATGGGTGCTCGGTGGACCTCAGCTTACCACAAGATGTCAGCAGAATTCCCCGTTTGTCTCAGTTTGGTTTCCTCAGCGCTCCCACGTTTTAATGAGAACCCTTTCATTATGTGTTTGGCTGCTGGAGGAAAACAAATCCTTCTCGAACAAAGAATGTTTGAGAGCGCCGGGACACTGAGCAACAAATTAAAGCTTGAAGTGTTGGCAGAGGCTGCTGGGTAAAAACTCTCGCTTTAGATCCGAAAGACAATTTGACTATGCGGCTCGGTTATGCAATAAAAGCACTAAGAAGTCCTCAGAAAGTCCACGGCTGAGTAAAAGCTCTCCAACGTTCACGCACGGCCAAGTGAAGGAGCAACGTACTTCTAGGCTTTTATTTGTGGTTGTTGATTTTGCTATCAAGTGTCACTACGGTCAAAACTCCTCGTGTAACACATCCAGCTGTCTCTGTAAATGGAGTGGGCAGTAAATGAGCAGAATGCTCCATTTCTGCCTTTAATCGTGTCACAAGTGACCACAGTAAGCTAATTATAGGGGTGACGCAACTTGGCTCCCATACAAAAACAACACTGTCAAAATCAGAATAAGAATAAGGCTTTAAATGCCAAGTATGCTCATACGTGTAAGGAATTTGTTCTTGGTTACAGTAGCTCCCCCAGTAGGATACAGTGGCTTATTCTCAGTACTACAAGAGACATTTCTACCACACACACATACACGCACAACAGTCATTTACACACATACGTGTAAACCTTACGTGTGTGTCCAGCTTCAATTATTAAAAGGGCTGAGGGCTGAGAGCAGTGGTTGTAGAAAGAGGAAGTAAATAAATAAATACATTGAGGCAGATAAGAAAGATGGAGATGAGATGGAATGTTAATGTGTGTAATTATGCGCATTACAGGAAGTGGAGCATTGGGATGTTCAGCTGTTCATAAGTTTGACGGCATATGGAGAGCTTCTCTATGAACTGGCTGTCATGGTCCTCATCTGGCTAAAGCGTGGTCTGCTCCACACGCCTCCTGATTCTGGAGGTGTGTAGATCCAGCAGTGTGAACAGCTACACAGTGGTTGATATGGATCAGTGGCAAGTATGAGTACTATCAAACAATATGAATAAGGGATTATGAAATCCCATAATTATCGCTGATAATTATGGGATTTCATAAAGTGATAAGCAACTCGATGGTGATAATCTAACCAGTCACCAAGTTAGGTTAGGTAGTAATTTTGTCACTGCTCGGTATTTTTCTGCTTTCAATTTAAGACCATTTTATTCTAGCTTAATTTTGAGCTAGTACCTCGCCCACACCACACCTCATCACTCTGAGCTGCACACCTGTCCTGCAGGTTCACTGGTTCCTTAGGGTAAATCCTCCTTCCAAATCGTCCTCCAGCAGGAGGAACTTGGAGCAAAGGCAACTACCTGATTACCCGGTTCAACAAGGGATTACAACCCAGTCCTCATCCGCACAAAATGGGATCAAGCCTTATTATTGGGGTTTAGCCTGACGTAGAGCAGAGCGTAGAGCTGTTGGTCCTGTGGCTTCATTCAGCCACATTCTTTTACATGAAAGGGAACCACCAGGAAAAGTCATACTGCCCTTTTACATTTTGGTCAATTTATGCAAAATTCAAGAAGGCAGAAGCCACCGTTTGCCAACACCATGGGCCTTCTGGAGTCATGGACGGTCAGGAAAGACACGGAGAAGGAAAACTTTGAGGAAACACTCTCTGTAGTGCGTTTCTGGAAGAGTTTAAAACTAAACTTGTGAACTAAATGTTTATATTCACCAAATCTTATTTGAAAGCAGCTCTGGTAATAGGACAAACTGAAACCATAGAGCTCACCAGAAGTACTCGGAGGACATTGCACTGGCGAGTAGCACACCAGGGAAGGAAGCATGGTGTTGATGCTAGTAAAATTTAACCTGGCCAAGCGAATGAAGCTGGCCCAGGGTCTGTGGCTCCTGTCCTGGCTTTCTGTCATGGGCGGGATACTCATCTTTAGCATGGGGCTCTTCTTCAAAATCGAGCTTCGCAAGAGGAGTGAGATGATGGACAACAGTGAGAGCCATTTCACGCCTAACTTCCTCATCCTGGTAGGACTGGCCACTTGCACCATCAATGCCTTTGGAGGCAAGATGTGCCATGATTCGCTGGACTGGGCCAAGTTTGCCAGGTGGAAGCCCGTGGTGAGGAGCTACCTGTGCGGCTGCGTCGCGTTCTACTGCTTCCTGTTCTTCGGGGCTCTGCTGTGCTTCCTGGTGCAAGTATCTCTGCACTTCGCTCTGGCTGAAGGACTGAGGAACGGGATGAAACACTACAAGGACACGGACATGCCGGGGCGGTGCTTCATGAAGACGACCCTGGACACGACCCAGATCGAGTTCCACTGCTGCGGGAACAACAACTTTAGGGACTGGTTTGAGGTCCAGTGGGTTAGCAATCGCTACCTCGACTTCAGCAACGAAGAGGTCAAAGCGTGAGTGCCTATTTTCTTACCCCCCC
Source organism: Brachyhypopomus occidentalis (assembly GCA_020368025.1). NCBI lineage: Eukaryota > Metazoa > Chordata > Actinopteri > Gymnotiformes > Hypopomidae > Brachyhypopomus > Brachyhypopomus occidentalis. The sequence goes on along the minus strand of JAGXOD010000010.1, from coordinate 2,999,410 downwards.
AATTCATGACTAACCTTTTTACTTCTATAACATGAGGCAGAACAGTGGTATGGAAAATGACTTATAGTCATTAAATGAATGTAGGTTGTAGGCATTTGTGACTAAACTAAATTTTGGTAAATTTAACCAGTGTGTGAAAATTCCTTCAAGCTCAAAAGTATCGTGTCTCTTCTAAATATTTCCTGGCACATAAAGAGGTACAGAGATGCATCTCTGTAATTACAGTGAATCCTTTTTGATCTTATTTAAAGGGTAGTCAAGGAAACAAAATGGACTGACACACCATAATCTGCCTATAGAAGGCTGAGTTGAGAAGGAGAATGAGTTGAGCCAGAATGCTAAATAGAATTGGAGTTCCTGTGGAGAGATTGAGGATCAGGTTCACACGCCAGGACCGCACAAGAAGATAATCTGCCCGGATTTCATTCCATGTCCTTCACAGCTTATAAAGCACTGATCTGATGAACTATATTTATTACACTTCTACTAACCTGCTCCTGACCCATTTCTCTAATGAACAACGCCACAGTTCAGTTCAAGCAAATGTATTTTATGCAACATAAAAATTGTTAACTACTGTATTCTCTAAATGTTGTTTAAATGTAACAATAGATTTCAACAAAATCCAAAAATGTAAGTATTTTGTTAATAAAGACAAAAATTATGATAACTATTGTATTCCCTTAATGTTTCAATGTATCGTGGATTTTCTACATCAAGCATAAAAACGACAATGTTAAATCAACCCAAAGTTAAATCTGGCAGCGAGACTTTATACCGTTTATCTTTACCGCTACTGTATTATCAATCCATACTGCCAGGGTCGCCTATAGAGCACCGCTAGCCTGGTAATAAAGCAGCACTTTTTTTTTATTGGTGACCGATTGATGCATGAAATTGAATTTGTGAATGTCAACACAAGACAGCTCCAAAAGGAAAAGCCTTCAGCCATGCAAGCTCCACCCACACAGCTGAGGTTGCATATTAGCATATTGCAAATGTCATGCAAAAACCTGCTGCAACTGTTTAAATGCCATAGGACTACTGATCACATAGTAAGTACTGAGGGTTCCTATTTCATAAAAAAAGATTTCAACCACTATCCCTTAGTTCTAAGGGGCAAGGAGACACTCAAAGGGGTAGGAAAATGGATTGGGCCTAAATGTCATTGCTAGCATGTTAGCATAAGCCTTTAAAATTCACTGATGGATATCTAAATTTTTTGATAGAGTTCAAACAGCATCATTACCATCCGACTGACGGCATTACTCATAACGGTTAAGCAAAATGTTCTGAAATAAAAAATGACTTTTGTTCAGGTTCAGAACACCAGAACACACTACAGAATAAGAGTCCCATGGTAAAGGCACGACCACTCGTATCCATCGTCTGTGACTCATGTCAGCTCTCTCTCAAAGAACCGTTTCGTAGAACCGTTTGTTGTTCTTCCCAGCCGTATCCGGAGTAACGTGGAGGGGAGGTACCTGATGGACAGCGTTCCTTTCAGCTGCTGTAACCCCGCCTCCCCACGGCCCTGCATCCAACACCACCTCAACAATAACTCCGCTCACTATGACTACGATCATCACACCGAAGAGATGAACATCTGGACCAGCGGTTGCCGAGAGGCCCTGGTGTCGTACTACGGGGGGTTGATGAACACCACTGGCATTCTGGTGTTGCTACTCCTGCTCTTGGAGGTGAGCGATCCGATTGGTCAAGCATCAATGAGTTAATATTAATCAGTCATTACCATCTCGACTTTATTATTTTGAGCAAAGGTCTTCTCATCATTTAAATGGCTAAGAAGGCGATTTCATACTTATATAAAATATTTTCCACCCACATCAAATCACAAACTCTTAGGAGATCGACGACAAAGATGACTTTGAAAGGGTAGCACTTTGAGAGCGATATAAATGAATGGGTCCGTTTTCTGCCTCTGAAGACTAGGACCTTTGAACATCAAACATAATAACCGTTTAGAATGGCAGAGCAGACCGCAGCCGACGTGATCTTTTTAAAATGTAGGCGCTGTATAAAACTTCAGGCAGAAACTTTAAATCTTTATTACCACTAGTTGCGGAACACAAGAATTCAACTTGCCAAATATGTCCTTGTAAAAAAAGGCCATACAATGATCGTTTGTCCGAAGTAGCACATCATCTCCATAACCCAGAGCCATTCACCATGTTTAGCTTCTTCACATCTCCAGAAAGAAAACACCTTATGTGAGCACCATGTAACACTGCGCAATGTGGCCAATATATTAGATTGTAATTATACTACAAGATGTGACTGCGATAAGCTTTTTGACACTATAAAACATATTAGAAGCACTTAGCTTGCTCATTGGCCTGCATTTGTGTGTGTGTATGAGATTATATAGAATTGGTCAGTTATATAAAATATTAATTTATCGATTTCATGTTATGGTATGAAGCCGTCTTCCCCATCATGTTTGTCGCCATATTCGTTTGCTCAACAGGCTGCAGACATAGTGGGGATGAAGTACTTGACAACTGCTCTGGACACCCTCACAAACCCCGATGATCCTGAGAGTGAGAGCGAGGGTTGGCTGCTGAAGAGGAGTGTGAAGGAGACCGCGTCTGACGTCATGCAGAAGATGAAGCTCTTCAGCAGAGGCAACCGAGTGCAGGGGGAGGGGGAGGGGCAGATGGAGGGGGCGGAGACTGTTGCCTCAGCGAGCTGAGAGCATGACACCTGCAACTGGGACTAAGGCCACGCGTACTGGAGGAGAGGAAAAGTACAACTGAAAAGTAAAAATAATCACACGATCAAGGTGAACAAAGATTTAGATCCCGTTTAGAAGATTTAAAACTTGAAGATTGACATATATAAATTATGCATTCATTTATATGCAGCAAGCATATTTTCCAAAAGATATACCAATTATTGTCCTGAAAAATACAATGAGATTTTGAACGTTTAAATGATTAAATAGCCCTCAGTGAGGCCCCCATGAACAGCTCACATGGCACGTTTGTGGCATTGACGTTTAACTCATTGGCTTCCCACACGTCCCACTGCGACACGGAATTCAGCTGCTTCATTCAGATCCAGCGTTGGTTAATGTGGGATGAACAGGCAACGATGACCTCGTGACCTCCTAAATTTGTCTTTAGGAATTTTCTTCAGCCCCCAAGTCTTAAAAAGGGGGCTGTGGGGATAATTATAACTAAGCAGCTTTGATGATTATCACTCAGGTGCAGTTCATGTACAGGTAACACAGCTACACAGTAAAAGCACCTTGAGCAGGAACCTCACACAGAGCCACCTACATTGATCACTGCATTAGCAGCTGGTCTTTGCTGTAGCCATTTCTTCTACATTTACCGATAACCCACCTAGAATAATCAAATCCTTTATTGCTATGGGATTTTAGAATGGCACTTTGACAAATCACAACCTCAAGACGAGGTTAAGATCAGTCCTCTCACTGGGTTATCAGCTCAATACCCATTAATACTTAACACTAACATGACCAACCAAAATTCTTATCATTAAGTCCCTAACGTACATGACACACCATACTGACGGCACAAATAGCAGACTCAAAGGGGTTTCTGCATCATTCTTCTGGAGCAAGACCTCACTACAACCTGACTGACTTCATAACAGCTTGACAGGTTTCACTACAACCTGACTGGCTTCACTACAACCTGACTGGCTTCATTACAGCCCTTTAATCCTCTTTACAATTCGATGGATGAGCAAAAGGATGTGACAACCGGGGCACGTTAATCATTAATAATTCATAATTATTATTAATAGAGTCGACGCCGCACACACACCCAGTAAGGCCACCTGGTCCAGCTCTTAATCCCGCCAAGTTTCCACCGTGTTCATAAATTCTTCTGCACACAGACTGATTGCAGCCTTAAGGCACATCTAACCATTAGCAGAACAAGAGTCATTTTTCTCTTATTTATTTCATTTTTGTTTTACAATATTGTACAATGTACCCATTTATACAATTCACATATTAACAAGTCTTTGAAGTCATAACGATGCAACCTCAACACTCGAAGTGTGTCAGGAAAACATGCTCGCCGTGTGAGGAACGGAAATTCGGCATGACACCGCTGTGACCGCGAAGGCGCGTGACCTCGGGCGTGCGCGTGTGCACACGCCACGGTACGGGTGACTGAACGGACGCTGCGCCTGGGCTCAACATCAGGCTGAGCCTCTCCGGACCAGGAGGATCCAGGCAGGAGTTCTTGCGGTTGCTTCTGCTCTACAAGCTTTTAGGAAGAGGCGGACGCGGCGATAGCAGAAGGATACACGGACTACGAAGTGCATTGTGGATGTTCCAACATTCCCTCCTCGTGTGCCGTTACATACACAAAGCCAGCCCGCCATCGACTCATATTTGAGAAGGGGAAAATGTCATTGAAATATTCAAAAGATAAGAAAACTAAAATATTTAGCAATGCCAATAAGAAAGGCATTTCTTTCGCAAGGAAAGAGAACTGAAACATGATTTGTTTCACTCTAATCCCCTTCCGTTTGTGGGGAAATTCATCCGAAATTACTTCAGGGATTACTTCAGGGAGCTTCTAATATTCTTGCATGAATCAGACAAAAAGCTACTTTACATGCTATACATAACTGCTAGTATTAGCAATGCGATAACTTTGCACAGCCTGATGTTGAGACGCGTCGGTGTGTCCCAAACGGGGAGGACCAGGGTTCGTCCGTCCACCCCTTATGCCATGCGCAGTGCACACTAAACACACGTCTTCCAGATTCACCAAAAGATGCGATTCTCCCAACAAAACTGCTGCTTCAGGTCAAAAACTCAAACATCCTGGAAGACTCGGCACACGCGTCAAGTTAATTAAAAGGTGTAATGCTTCCTCAATCACACAAGCAAAATCCAAATGTTTTGACAAAGGCCAGCCATGATGACACGGTTCACCCCATCACATGCACATAAATAACATTACAAAAACAGGATGAAAAAACCTGGGCTTGCAAAAATATCAAATTCACGGAGAACCACAAAAAAATCCATCACACTAGAAACACCCTCAGCCCCACGCGGACACACACACACACACACACACACACGCGCATAAAAACACAACCTCTCTGCACATGCACGCACGCACGCACGCACACACACGCGTCCAGACAAGCAGGTCATTCGCGGCACACGGACGAACGGCGCACGTGTGCGCACCCAGATCTCCTCTTGTTGGCTTGCATCCGCTTCACTGAGCACTGAGTAGGTCGATGCCCTTGGGAAAGATATTGCAGTGACCAGAAACAGGAAGAGAAGGAGTCGCCCAGACGGCCTGAAGATGGCGCCAGAGGCTACCACAGAGACCCCGGGGCACTGAGGAACGTTGTGCTTGCTTCAAATGAGCACCGGCTTTCTTCCGTATTAAAGCAATCTGACAACTAAATAAACCAATACTTCACTAGCTTAAAAATAATTTAATTGCATCTGGGACAGAAAACTTAAATAGCATTTCTATTGAGGAGTTGCTCTGAGAACCGCGGTTCCAAGAGAACCCATCACTTTGCAGTTAAATATCTTGGCTATATATATATATATATTTATTTTTTCCCCAAACGTCTTTATCAGATGAGACAGAGAGTGGGAGGAGACGGCCATCTCCCCAACTACACTCATGCTTAGGTCATCCACTCTCGGGCAACGAAAACACAGGATGGAGTGTGTGAGAGGCCGGGCTGCTACGGCAACCTTTGCTGTAAAAGCAGGCGTCTGCGGTGCGGCCGGGGGGTTTGCGGCCTACGTTTGGCGTTCCGGCCCCCCAGGAGGGGGAGAGGGGTCACAGGTGCTGCCAGTCGATGCCCACCAGCGTCTGGTTGGCTTCCTGCGCATGGCCGATCTCCTCCGTGATGCTGTGCTGCCTCCAGAGCTTCTGGATCTTTCTGTAGCGCTCCCGGCAGAGGTGCAGCGGGTTGCCCCGTCTGGGAGGAAACACACGGAAACACGTCGCGGTTTTACGAGCGGTTAACGAGCTGCGCAGGAGAGGAGAGAGCGGCGTGCGCATGTGCCCGTACCTCAGCCCCTGGTCGGTCTCTCCGTAGTCATCCAGGTACGGAGGGGCGTAGAAACAGCCCTTCGTCTTCCCGGCCAGGAACAGGACTTGGCTCTCCCTCACCCTGCAACACAGTTCAGCCGAGCACACGGCCCACCATACCTGTAAGCGGGCCGGCCGATTCCCCTGCTGCAGCCCCCCCCCCCCCGGGACACGCGTGCGGCCCTCCCTACCTGAGGAAGATGCCCATGCCGGAGCCGCAGGTGAAGGTGTGCGCCGTACACGCACCCACGTCCTCGCCCTCCAGCTCCGTCTGACAGCAGTAGCTCTGAGAACACAGCATGGTCCCGCACACCAGGCACAGGGTCGGCGCTCGCGACTTATCCCCGCCTGACTTGGGGCAGCTGCAGAAAGTGACAGGCGAATCAACGAATGCAATAAATCCAGCGGGCCAATCACAAGGCTTGTCAACTGCCGACTCGGTTATCTCACGTGAAGCTGGAGGCTTGGTTAATCAGAGCGCTGTAGTCCTCCGGAAGCTCGATCAGCTTATTAGACTCTCGAGGAAACCTGGACAGGAGAAAACGAAGCATTGTGAAATCGCTGGGTCACCACAGTCGCTCCAAGGAAGTCTCTTCCCCACTTCAGACCGCTCGAGGCGCGTGAGAAACGCCGTGTGAGAAACGCCGCACCTTATAAGGGTTTCGGGAGACTGCAGGCACTGTTGCAAGCTCGGATGGGAGCACCACCTGTCGGCGAAGAGGACGCAAGGGTCAAAGCGCCGCAAAAACCAGCGAGCTCCAGCTCTCCACGGAATGTTCTCAACGGAGAAACGTGTGCACTCACCCCTGAAGAAGAGGCTGCAGAAGCTCCTGGTAGTTATAGAAGAGCTGCAGAAGGTTGGAAGGCAGAGAGAGGTACGCACAGACCACCTCCCATTCTCCCAAACCTGGAGCTGGAGGAGCAGGAGAGAACGTGATGAGGTAAGTCTGCCACGCCTGGCCGGGGTTTCGAAATTGTGTCCTCGGCGGCAGAGATCGAGCGCGTGACTGAAAGCCAAGAGTTTACCGCTGAGCTCAGGTGGGGTGGGGACTCCGTGGAGATGGTGGAAGAACAGAGCTGCTCCCCGTAGGAAGGGCAGAATGCCCATCTTTACAGTGTGCCAGAGATGCCAACCTGAACTCACCTCACGCAGAGCACTAACACACACACACACACACACCTCAAACTTTTCAGTCCTTTATTTTCAGAATTCTTGAGCTAAACAAAGATCTTACACCAAGCTCGTTAGCTTCAGAAGTCTGCTTTAGGTTTGTGTGTGTGTGTCTGCAGACCTGTGAATAAGTTCTCACCTGCCTAAATGAGACCTGAGTGTGTTATAGAGGAGGCAAACACCCCCCTCTGCCTGCTCAACACCTCCACTCTCCTGCTCCATGGTCAGCTCCACTGTGGGAAAGTCATGAACACCTCCATCAGCACGTGAACAGAATCGCCAACAAAACACTCACAAAAGAAAAGTTACACTAAGCATGGTTACTGTAAGAATACATCAATCTTACAAACACCCCCCAAAAAGCCCCAGTAATAGCTAAACAGTAGGAAGTGTGCAGTGTGCATCAGCTCTGACCTTGTACGGAGGTGATGAGGATTTGCACAAGGTGGGCCACAGTGACCAGGTGGAGGAGATGTAGCTGAACTACATCAATACTCAGACCTGACGTGTCTTGGCAGTGCACTGCTGGGTAGGACAGCACTAGACTAACCTGAGTGGGAGCAGAAGGAGAGAGGGGGAGAGAGAGGGAGAGAGGGAGAGAGAGAGAGAGAGAGAGAGAGAACAGGGTCAGTTCAACAATTTTTCTTGCACATGCTCTCAAACAGCAGACTAGTTCAGCTACTGTTAAACTCACCAGCAGGTGGAACATGTCCACATGTAGAATGCAGGGAGAGTTCTCCACCTGGGGGTCAGGAAGCAGCACTGCGCACACACACACACACACACATAAATACGCAGCAATACTGCAGCACTACCACGGCCATGGGGCCAAGCAGGACATCCAACCTCTCATGAACAGGACAGTACCTGCTAAGAGTCGTATAAAGTGACTCTGCACAGCAGCCAGAGAGGAGACGGTCCAGCACGCAGAGCCAAAACGGGCCAGTGAGCTTAGACAGTCGTCCTGCACAGCGGCAAACAGGACAGGACCAATCAAAACACGTTTCAAGAACCGTAGAAGGGACCTGAGCTCTACCAGTACGGCAGCATTTTAAAGCTGGACTTTATTACCTGTCTGCAAGGTAAACTTCCAAACAAAGGCTTCTCCTCGTCCACGAGTAGTCTCTCTGTGCACAACAGAGACCAGAAACAAACAACGTGGATGCCAGATTTACTTCCCAACACGCAAACCAGTCTTGTGTCTACCGCGTGGCGGTAAGGTAGAGGCCTGTGTGTGGACTGACCTACGGACTGGATGGTGTAGGCACAGCTGCTCCAGCACATGACGGGCACGCGCGGGTCCTGCTCGTTGGGGTGGACCTTCAGGCCCACTTTATACGTGGCCGTTCCAAACGTCGTCAGCATCTCCTTTATGGAGCTGGAGTAAGGGTTGCTGGGAAAACACATTGTGAACATGACCTCTCTGGGCGTGAAGACTGGTGCGCTACAGAGACACCGCAGTGTGTGTGTGTGTGTGTGTGTGTGTGTGTGTGTGTGTGCGCGCATACACTGGCGTGTGGTCCAGTCTGAAGCCCTCAGGGGGAGGAGGAGCCTCCATGCTTTCACCATCACCAGTTGGTGCAGCACCTGGAAATACATACAGCGAAACTCTGACATTGTAAGCTTGAGTATGCTTACACACAAATACACAAACACGTATGCATGGACACACACACACGGACACACACACACGGACACACACACACACACACACACACACACACATTAGGGGCAGGAGAGGAATTACTGTGTTGCTCAGACACTCGCAGAGCGGACATAGGAACTCTCCGTTCTCCACGTCATAACTCGTGTGCACCCGCAACCTCTGCTGCCTGCGCTGCTCCTTGGCCTGCACCGCCTCAAAGTACCTGCAGGGGGAGACACGACAAGCAGAGAGATGACACGTAACAGCGGCAGCGCAATGCCTCGCCGACCACACGCAGAAGAGCCGGGACGGTTGCTGCGAAGCCGAGGGCGCGAGCTTCTCACCTCTGCCAGCAGTGGGAGTGCATGATGTGGCCGCAGCTCCCGGTGTGTGTGCCGAAGCTCAGGTCAGGGTGCATGAAGAGGGGGTCGTAGGTCTCTGCAAGACACAAAGGCGCTGGGCGGTCAGGAGGAGGCGGGGCCGCTCGAGCCGGGATAGGAACGTACGGAGTCTCCAAAGCTTCTCACCGGGGTCGTGAGGGGGTCTTTTGCGGTTTTTGGACATGACGGTGGAACGCTGGATGAAGGCGGCGAGCACCATGGCCCGGCCGTCCGCCCTGATCTCCTGCTCCTCCTGACACAGGATGCACGTCACCACCTGCCGCCGCTCTCCTCCGCCCGCGCGCCAGCGACGAGGCCCCACGCACACCAGGACACTGTCCCACGAGCTCGGACTGCGCCACGGGAGACACGCACACACACACGTGCTTGACACTGCTGTCATGACTAGGGCAGTGTGTGTATGTGTGTGTGTGTGTGTGTGTGTGTGTGTACCTGTGCTCCAGTGCTGTGGAGGTAGAGGCGTCCAGCTCTTCCAGGCTTTGCTGGAAAAGCTCCTTGTTCTCGTTGATGAAGTGCCTCTGCATCTCCGACATCTGAGCCATGATCTTCTCCCGCCGCAGTCTGGCCATCTCCGCCTTCCTCTTCCTCTCCGCCTTGTCTTTATCCCGCACAGTCTGCAGACGTGCACAAACACCCAGGTGAGACCACACTGCTCCTACACACCAGGAACTATGGAGAATGTGAGTGGGGAATGTGAGTGGGGAGCGGCGCCGGCCGCACTCTGACCTCCTCCTGGCAGCGTCCGGCTCGTTCGGGGGGAGGGGCTGCGGACGTGCGTTCTCGCGTGGTTTTAATGCTGGTGACCGTCTGTATCGGGAAGAAACACGCAGGTCAGGAAAGCGTCCTCGGCACACATGGACGCGCCCGCTCGGCGAGACTGCAGAATGAAACTGTTCCAACGAGCAACGATCTGGCCGGCGTTGCATCTGTAGCAGCCTCTGGTGGGCGGCTTGGGTACTGCAGAGCAGGAGCACCAGCGTCGCTTACCTGGAGGGTCCAGCGGATCATGTCCTTGTGCACCTCCAGATGAGGGGCGTTCTGCAGGGTCTCCAACACAGCCAGGATGCTGGGAGTGTTGCTGGGAGCCTCACCAGGCCCTGCCGGGAAAAAAGCGGCGACTGTAAGACCTGCTCGACGGTGTGTGTGTGTGTGCGCGCGCGCATGTGTTGGCGTGACACTCACGGGAGATCTTCAGGGTGAAGTTGAATGTGACCTCGCTGTCGTCCACAGCGCCCTCTAGCTGCTGCCTCTCCTCCAGCAGGGCCATGCCTATCAGATGCAGCACCTGCGGACGCACACAAACCAGGAAGCGACCTGTCTCAGCGCGGGCGGGACGCGAGGGTCGTTGGCGGCGCGACGCGGCTCGAGCGCCGACGCAGGAGGAAAAGTTCCGGGCGGAAAGGCGTCGAGTCGAGACAGCGTCGTCTTTCTGCTCGTGTCGCACTGCGGCTGCTTGCAGAAACAGGCAGCACTTTGACAGGTGCCAAGAGGTTCCCTCACTGTTCCTGTCGGAGACCTATCTCCCCCCCCAACCATCCTGCACTATGACGCACGTTTCCTCTACCAGACTTAATCGCCTCTGATTTTGGCAAGTGGAAACTTCTGAATCTGCACAGTGACTCACAGCTGTTCACCGCATATAAAACCACCCTGCTGGAAGGCAGCTAAAGGCATAGCAGATACATTTATAAAAGTGTACTAATATATAGTACACATATAAAATATACATTATAGAGAATATGTGGAATACAGGGTTTTGACTGGTCAGTGGGCGCATTCAGATGTCTGAATTTCTGAATAATGGACTATGGATTATGGATTATGCAACTGACCGCCAACTACCACAGTCCTCATGGACTGTTCTTACAGGAAACAGGCCAATAAAACACATTCAGCCCCATTATTGGAGTGTGCGGCTGCAGCCATGTGCACACGTACCCTCTGCAGCATGGACTCGGACCAGTGCCCTCCGCTGGGCTCCGTGGCCCACTGCAGCACGGCTCCCAGTACACCCAGCAACACGTCGCACTGCAGGATGTTGACCAGGCTGGCGAAGAGCGGGCAGAGCGGAGGCAGGACGGGTGGTGGCAGGGCTACGGGACAAAGCACCACACGCTAATCGCACCACACGCTAAACGCACCCCACTGACAACACGCACGCCACTGACAACACGCACCTGAGTCCTCTGTGTTCTGCCTCTTCAGCTTGCGCTGCGCTTCTTCCGCCTGGGTGAAAGAAATCACAACTGTAACTGTGGGCGTCGCTGAAGATAAACAGAGCTGCTCTGTGAGGCAGAGAGGTTGAAATTTGCACCAAATCCTATGGCAGCTCGTCTCTCTGTAGGCCAGAGAGGTGTGTCAGTGCTCGGTGAAGAATGAGATGGTGTGTGTGTCAGTGCTCAGGGAAGAATGAGGAGATGGTGTGTGTGTGTGTCAGTGCTCGGGGAAGAACAAACATATGGAGGAAGAATCAAGAGATGGTGTGTATATCAGTGCTCAGGGAAGAATGAGGAGATGGTGTGTGTGTGTGTGTCAGTGCTTGGGGAAGAACAAACATATGGAGGAGTCAGAGCAAAGCAATAGATGAGCACATGGCAATTGTCTGTACTTGTTGAGGAATTATCAGACCATGTACGTGAGGTGTGTCTGTACTCACTGAAGGACAATCAGACCATGTACGTGAGGTGTGTCAGTACTCACTGAAGGACAATCAGACCATGTACGTTAGGGTGTGTCAGTACCTTGGACTGGTCAGCTCTGGAATAGTGATGGAAGTAGAGGTTGAACTGCTTGGCAGATTCGGGCCGCAGCTCATACAGGCCTCTGCCGGTCACTCCCGGCTTCCTGTGGGACGCGTGTAACAGACGCAGCACGTCAGCAACGGAAAAGTCCCCTTTACTGATCACGTGGCATTAAATCAGTGGGAATAAAAACGGACACTTACTTAAATGACGCAACGCCGTCAATAACTTTCTCCATCCCCGTCTCCTTATTCTCCTGAGGGGGAACCAGACTTGTAAAGACTGTCCAGCATTTCTAGCCCAAATCAAATGCAATTCTGGAAGGTCCCGCAAAAGGACCCGCTGTGGTTAGCTTACAGGACACTTGAATGGATTTTATATAACTGCAATATATAACTATGTATAAAACGTGGTGCATATATGCTGGGGATGCTGCCCTGTTTGGGGGGCAGAGAGCGTATGGAGGCTCGTAACGCCCCACAGCAGAGGGCAGGGCTGTAGGCGAGTGGCCTCACATTCTCAGGCAGGGCTTTGACCAGCTCGCTGTGTGCCATGGGCCGGATGCACAGCTGATGAATGATCTCTCTCTTCAGCTCATCCCAGCCGCCCACCTGCCCAATGCCTGCCACAAACCTCTCGCCTAAGACACGAGCACAGAAATACATCCATGAAATAACGATTCGCACAAACTCTCTGAGCGGAGCGCTCCGGTTGAAATTGCGGAACGGTCTAGTTCCAGGCCTCTGATTGGCTTGTGAGCGGCTCCTCACTCACCCACAACCATCATGATGAGGTGCAGCATCTCCTCGATCAGAGTGCTGTTCTGCTGGACCACGTCCTGCCGTACGGAAGCACGGGGTAGATAAGGAAGCACAGTTAAACGCAGACGGAGAATTCTAGGTTTTAACCGACAAAAATTGCGCCGCTGACCTTGTTCGCGCTCTCCCTGTTGTATCTCTTCCTGCAATCCGCTGAGCTGAAGATATGAAATAGCTCAAATCGACTCAGCACAATCATCAGGAAGTGATTGGGATCCATCATGGAGGCTCCCACCTAGTCACAGTAGATCACGCAGCACAACAAAACAAGGTGACGTGATCATTCCAGACTGCCCTGAACTAGGTGACCAACACCTCTGACTCGTCACAATTACTCCTAAGACAAACAGTTAAAAAATAAATAAAATGCTTGTTAATGAAATTAAAAACTGAAACTAAAGATAAAATCTCATCAGGCTGCACGTTTTTTTTCCAACAAAAAGAAAACAAGGAGCAAAGGTGCCGACCTGTAGCATCATGAGATCCTTATCGAACATCTCCACTCTACACTTCACATTGTGGTAGTAGTAGATCTGTGAGCCAAACAAGATGGGGGGGGGGGGTTGGTTGGTTGTGCAGAATTGTCCAGTACAGAAATAGGAAACACTAAAATCCCATCGTGAACATGCAGGGGGAAACGTGCTCACCTGATTGACTAAGGAAAAGCCGTTTCTCCTCCACATCCCAGCGTGCACCTGGGCGCAGAGGACCAGGCAGCGAAGCGGGTGCTCGATCAGCATGGGGGGGCTCAGTTCACTCTGTTGAGGAGCAGGCACAGGGAGCTATAACGGCCTGGACGCTCTCGGACATGCACAGATCGGCAGCAGTGCTGGGACCTACCAGGGGCAGCTGTTCAGGGAACCTGTACGCTACTTCTGACTTGCTAAGAAGAACGTGAAGCCCTTAAGACGACGACAAAAAAAAGGAAGATATGCTTTCTAAGAATCAACGTTCATTATATATGACAATAATAACCAATGTAGTGTGCGGTGAGTGTGCGGTGAGTGTGCGGTGAGTGCTTCTCACCTGCAAGGAGTCTGGACACTGGTAGGTGGATGCTAACTTTCTCCTGGGAGATGCAGTAGCGGATGGTGTCCACCGAGTGGCCACACATGCTGAGAGTGATGGGCTGCTCGCCGTCGGCAAAGCCACTGTGGCAGAGCGTGAGCACCACCAGGCACTTCTTATAGGCTTCGATCAGCACCCTCTCCTGCAGGTACAGGTATGTCAGACCACCCGCAGTGTGTGTGTGTGTGTGTGTGTGTGTGTGTGTGTGTGTGTGTGTGTGTGTGTGTGTAGTGAGTGTGTGAGTGCTCACATCACTAGCACACCACTCCTGCATCATGGAGATGATGTGTGTGAGTTTCATCTGCAGCGTGAAAGCAGCTTCCCATTCCGGCTCCATCTCAATGTGCTGGCCCACCTGTCGCACTACCGGGTCCATCCCCTAGGGGGAACACACACAGCGCCAGGCTCGATCACTCCGCCACACGGGCCGACACGCAGACAGTAAGCGAGCTCATGACGACGTGCCACAGGCAAAAAAGTAGTACCTGCATGCACTTCAGCAGCTCCAAGAACGCGTCGAGACCTTCCAGAAACTTCTCCCTGAGCTTGTCGGCCCACTCCGTCGGGCGGCTGATCAGGACGTATCTACACGAAAGCAACGCTTTGATCGCGACAGCGCGTTTGTATAAAAACGACCACGCACGCACCCTCAGATTACGGGCTCGCGCTAGAGCGCGTGCCACTTCGGACTTACTTGATGTCTCCCAGGAGGCTCTGGACCCGGCGGAACTTGAAGGCCTGCTGCGCCGTGTAGCGCTCGAACTGGAAACGCCCCTGCAGGTCGCGGTGCCGCAGGTGATCCACAAAGGTGCGGATGATGGTGGTCATCAGATTTTCCTCCGTGATCAGCATTCGCGCCTGCGGACAGGGACAGGGGCTCACGGGACAACCGTACCAACAACCACAGACTAGGCATTCTGGTCAAAGCACCCGGACTTATTGATCTTGCCATTTAAAGACCCGGGAACATGTTTCGAAGAAAACGCTGCTCCTGTTTCTGCACCACTGTTCCTCTTCTTGTAAATCTCCAACAGGAGCACGACGGGAAACGATCTGAAAAGCTGTCTAGCTGCAGTCCCGTAACTAGTGCCCAGCAATGTCACAGTCTGTGACTAATGACACATTATCTTTAGATGCGAGAGGTTGTCATATTTCAGCCTTTTAAAAGTCTTTCAGCGTATGGTCAACATTGGCCAGGAACTGACTGTGGGACTTGATGTCAATGTAGCCTTCATCAGGCAAAGCTAACACAAGCTTTAGCCAACATTAGCTCCACCCATTTTACATCAGAATGGGACTAGGTTAGAATTCATAGCTAGTACTTTGCATATTTGCGTCCTGAAGTGCGAGATACACCAAATTAGGGAGAAAACATAAATGTGGGTTCCCTGGACCTCTAAGTTCTATCAAGTACATAGAATTCTGAAAACTGGACAGTTTAACACAAGATTTCTGTACATAAGACGTTCCTGTAATACAGGAATCTATGTAATACAGGATGTAATACAGGAAGTGACAGTATGTACACGCTTAACTAGAAAAGTGGCAAAAGCACTTAAGATGCCACGTTTCTGCGGGTCCTCCTCAGCGTAGGAGCGCCTCCCCGTGCATACTCACCAGGGACGGCACGGTGAACATTTGCACAGACAGGTCGGTGATGGAGAACTCCCTGTCGTGGTCGTCCTTCACGTAGTCGCTCTGCAAGCGCTCGTAGTGCTGTCAGCGGCGGGCGGACGGGGAAGAGAGAGAGGCAGAAGAGAGAGGAGGAGTGCGTGGGTGGGGGTGGTGGTGGTGGTGGTACTCACCATGGTGGGGACGGTGAAGAGTTGGACAGACAGAGAGGTCACGGAGACTAAGCGCTCGTGATCGTCCTCCATAAAATCTGTCTGGAGGCGCCGGTAATTCTAAACGACAAGGGAAAGGGGGGTGCGGGGCACGTTTATCTTCCGGGTCAGAGGTCAGGAGACATCTCACCCTTTGCTTAGGCCCATGATCACACCGGCGGTACGGGCCACGCCGCAGAGGCGAGAACTTCGAGTGCGGCGGCTTTGCGATCACAGTTCAGAGCGACTACGGTTACGTGTGGCCCGTCCCGCGTGCGGGCAGCGCAGTTCGGGTCCGAGTGCCTCTGGCACACCGACAGCTTCCCAAGGGCTTTGGCTGCTGACAGCTGATGGCTCTGGAGATCCGAACCCACTGAAGGAAAAGGCCAGAGGAGACCAGCTGCCGCGTCTGACCGTATGTGCACAAGGACAAATGCGGGAAACTGGAAGATCCCACTTTTATTTACTTCAACGTTGTTAAGGTGAGTAGAGCCTGAATTAAAGCATCATGGGTCACTTTATCTCTTGGTGGACTGTTTCATGCTGAGCTAATGTCATGCTGGACTGGGGGTTACTGTTGTTCGCGTGCTGTCAGCAGCGCACCTCGTGTTACTTTACTGATCGGCAGGTTACGTGCAGTGTAAACAGCTTTTCCAGTACAGTGCCGGGTTAGACGGGGTCGGGATACGAGTCAAGACGTGCGTCTGGCTCAGGCACAGAGCTCCAGCACAAACAGCATGACAGGAAAATATTGAAATAAATGTGTAGACACTGGACACGCTGTCATGTGTATCCTACAGGTGCGACTGGCGTCAAGACTGGATGTCTTACCTTTGCAAACTGAATAGCAAAAAGCTTCTTATACTTCAGGTCCATGAGCAGGCTGCTCATGACCAGCTGGTGGTAAACGTTTCTCGCACCTGAAAGGAAAAAACGCTCATTATGAACCACTCACAAGAACCACTCGCATATCTAAATACAGGGAAGGCTTTAGAACTACATTACTAAATGTGTTCTAAACCTCACACACACACACCTTTCCACATCTTGGAGTCACACAGCATGAGAGTGTCCACGAGGGAGTTCTCTCCTTCCGGACCTTTCTGTAGCCCCACCCGGCACAGGATCCTCCTCAGGGCATCTGGGGGGAACAGTACCACACCAACTCTGATCACACAGATGTGCGAGTTAAGGGAAAATGGAAAATTCGAAGACTCTGAACTTCATGCCACTGGGACTGAGCTGAGGTGCAGAGAGGAGAGGGAGGGAGGGAGACCTGAGTATCTGATGACGTGGCTGAACCAGGCGAGGGCTTTCAGAGCGAAGCACTGGTGCGCCACCACAGAGGAGTGCATGACCTGGACACGCAGGGGCTTCGACTGACGACTCGTGTTGCGCTGTACACACACAGATCAGTTACCCATCACACACATGTGTGCGTCACACACACCCGCCGCATGTTGTGCAGACGCAGAGGGTCCGACGTGGCTACAGGAGCCAGTGCAGCAGCTACCTGCTAACGACTCACCACTATAACAGACTTGGCCTGTTCGCAGAACTGAAAATCCCCATAGCGCACGGACTTCCGGCCCTGAAAAGCACACGCACGCACACACACACACACACACACACACACTGAACAATCAACCATGCATGCACACGAGACAGGGGCTGCAGATCGGACGCGCCGCAGACCTGCGTGCATCAAGCCAGCCCAGTTCTGTCATTTCCATTTAATCCAACAGGTTTGCAGCTGCCAATCACCAGCATTATTACTTGCCATAAACTGCTGCCAATCCCAGGTCACATGACTCCAAGATAACATGAGTGTCTATGCCACCTGCTCGTTTCCATGGGAAACACTTGAGATCGACTATATGGCTGTTCCATGACAGGATAGCGTTAGTGAACCTTGCGCTACAGTCCTGTGGCGAGGGAGCTTACGTCTCGGTCCACCGTGGTGGCGAAGCTGACCGCTTCTTTCTGTGTGCAGTTGACGGCTTTCTGTAGCGTGTAGATGACCTGCTCGTACGTGTGCACCTCGTCGTTAAACAGCATGCAGTAGTAGGTGTCCGCACGCTCCCTGTGACAGAAGACGCAATCAGGACGGCACACGGAGCAGCTCTGTTCCTGAAGCGGGATAACGGACATCCCGAGACCACTAGGGGAGATCAAGTGTGCTTCTCTGACAGAACATTATTTTTAATGTTACGATTAAATTTAAATCGTAATGCTAGTGAGCAGCCCTAGACTCCCATATGATTCCCATAGTGTAGTGCAGGCACATACGGAGGTTCAAGGCCTTGGGGAAGCTCCTCCTCCTTGTCCCAGGTGAGCATGTCCACCGCATACTTCAGCATGATGGAAAAGATGTTGTACGTGCGAGCAATCATGTCTGCAGAGAGGTTGGCGAGTGGATCCTACAAGGCAAATGTTTCACATCATCATGAAAACGAGTCAGGTACTCACTGGATCATGAGCCAGCTAGCATTTAACAGAACCACCGTTTTGAGGTGGATATTCAGAACTTTGACCTTATATGACTGCAGAAAAGGAAGCCATAAGGGAAAGTGAAGTCTGACCTCCTGGGAGGAGTCGCTGATGTTGGGCTCGTGTTTCTGACAGTAAGGGCCCTTCTTCCAGGCCTCTGTGTCTCCACAATCACAGAAGCCCCCTCCTCCAGAGGTAGTCATCTAGGGTTAGGGACAAGAGAGGGACAGGGACGGAGCAAGACACAGAAAGACAGAGTGCTGTGTTATGGACACTTCTCTCACTTTAATGGCCTTTTGCAGTTGACATTTTACTGCCATTTTCATGCAGGCCATAGACGTCACATGTGGCGTCATGTTCAAAGTGACGATTAACACAACACCAGGCACATGCACACAGAAGTTGACGATACGGCCAAAATACTATAATCACAATATTTTTCCTCAGTATCGCAACACACAATATTTATCATATAATATTAAAGAATGAAGGAAAATGGTAATTATGTGCTAGACCAATTACTGCTCTTAGTTTTGAATAAGCAAAACAGCAGCAATTGAAAAGCTCATTAGGACAGAGTTCCTTATTTCTCCATATTTTAATGAACACCACAGGTATTTTTTTCAAAGGGTTGACAAATACCTGATTGCATTTTTACGTCTATCTTGAGCTTACAACATGAATCAGCGCCATTTTGAAACAAATGGAAAGAATATTGTTATAGAATATTGGTTTCAAAAAATAAAAAAGACTGAAGTAAATTTCTGTAAAACAGTTCTCTAAATATTACTTGCAAAAATATTTCTTGCAAAAATAAACAAACTTCAAAAGCAGATTTCAATCACAATTAGGTTTAAACAGGAGTGCATTTAAAATACACTTCCACAGGTACCTTTTACAAAAGCGACTGAGCACAGGTAGCTCTTAGCCAGGTGATCAACCTGTGGAAAATTTCCCCTCATGCACTTCCCACCATTCCAGTGGGCTGACTTCACTCTTTGCTCCTGAGAGGTCTGCTTTCATTTCTCTCTCCATTTCCTCTTTCAAAAGATGGGGCAGCAGATGCTGTTGATACAGCTGATGCTTTCAAAAAAGGCAGCCAATGCTTTTTTTTTTCCCCTGGTGCTGCTTTTGTCTGTGAGTTCTCTGATATGCAGGTCCTGGTATGTGAACGTGCCGATGTTTGTGTTAACTGCAGGGACTCCAGCTCAGCAACAGCTCTGGCGTGCATCTTCTCTTTCTCCTCGGTGTTAATGCACTGAAACTTGAACCTCGGATCAGCAGGTGAAGCTACATCCAGGTCATCTGTAGTGGAGTGCATGACGGTTTTCATAGAGGTAGTCAAGAATAGTGGTCTTCACTGTTTTCTCACTGTCAGCACATCCATGAACTGCTAATGCCAATTAGAAGTTTCAGAGGGGACAAACATGCGTAGTCCTCACCAGAGTGTGAATCTGTGAAGACCTTTAGCGGAGCTCCATCACGCACTCCAGCACGTCAGTGTCTTGCTACATTGACACCAGGTGCCCTGATCGTGTCCGTCTTCAGTACGCGAGGAACTGCAACTTCCTGCTCTAATACGCTTCGTCATCTAAAGTCTAGCAGTCCGATACGTGGGTGAGTGTGTAATGGGCTTCAGTTGGGCAAGACTGAGCTGTGTGTGTGCTTCAGAAAATGCCTTTGCTTCTTCCAAATGACACTTTGGAAAAGCGCAACCACTTTGTTTCAAAGAGACGCTGAGCGGTCGTCACGACCGGCTGCGGCACAAACAAAAACCCAGATTAAAAAAAATAAATAAAACGGAGTTGAAACTACATCAGTCTCACGGCAGCAGCTCCGCTTCCGCAAACCTGATTAAGTGGCTTCAGTGCAGCTGAGAGTCCACGTATGGTGCAGACGTCTGACCTCACTAGAGCTTAAACTTGCTGGGGGGAGACACAGCCTCAAGCACAGAACAGGGGTGTCAGACACTGCTTGTTTAGCATCAAGCATCACAATCTCTTATACCATGTTCACATTATGGTTTTTTTCTGTGTTCATATTACTCCAAGAGAACTAAATGTTGATTTATGAATGTTGGGTGAATATTGTTTTTGCTATTTTAAACCAGCATTTTACAACTTTGCCAAAATGTCCAAAGACCAGATGAAGTGTGTGCCTGAAGGACTGGCATACCGCCCAAACGTAAAAATAAGTAAATAATAAAAAGAACACACACAAATACAAGAAAGATGTGGGTGAATTTAAAAACTCTGATCATAACTGACATTGGTGAAGAACAAAGCATTCACAACAAAAGTTTCCTCAGCCAAAGTAATTATTCAAAATACCTCAATATAGACAAATAAAGCTACTCAATCAGGCGGCCAAGTCACCACTCAGGCGGCCAACCGGGTGTTAAAACCATGAACCAATGGCCCGGAGGTGACGACAATGTTCTGCATCCATCCAAATCCACATGGCGCTAGAGTCGTGAGTTCAACTTTGTACAATTGTGATTAATTGGACCTCCCAGCTGGGCATCCATACACTGTGTCTGAACTCACTGGAGCTGAAACCTGTTGGGGAGACAGAGGAGGCAGAGACAGAGGAGGCCTTAATGTCATGTGCGTCCAGTCTTACCCTGTAGCGGTGCTCCTTGTGCACACTGCCTAGAAAGCACTGCATACACAGCACACAGGTGGGGTCTGCTGCACATTCCCTAGAGAGAAGAAATGGGACCAGTTACAAAATGATGCGTCTCAAAAGGAGATGCAGTATACACACACGCACGCATTTTATATATGTATTTCACACACACACACAGTACTGTGCAAAGGATTTAGGCATATGTGGAAAAACGCTGAAAAGTAAGAACATTTTCAAAGATGTACGAACAAGATAAATCAAAAACAAACCAATATTTGGTGTGACAGTCCGTTGCCTTCGATTCTTCTATGTACACCTGAACAAAGTCAGGGATTGTGCGGGGTTATAGTGAGGTGTGCGGGGTTATAGTGAGGTGTGCGGGGTTATAGTGAGGTGCGTGACTGTGTGGGGTTATAGTGAGGTGTGTGGGGTTATAGTGAGGTGTGCGGGGTTATAGTGAGGTGTGCGGGGTTATAGTGAGGTGCGTGGGGTTATAGTGAGGTGCGTGACTGTGTGGGGTTATAGTGAGGTGCGTGACTGTGTGGGGTTATAGTGAGGTGCGTGACTGTGTGGGGTTATAGTGAGGTGCGTGATGAACCAGCTACACACAGAGGTGATAATGATGATCGTTTTCACAAGTAGGTTAAAGCACAGTTATTAATGGACACAAACAACTGTGTAGGAGGCTTAGAACTGGGTGATGAACAGACTCTGCTACAAAGCTGAGGTTGTGTTTTACGTCACAGGTCGTCCTCCACGGGAAGACTGAGCACAGCAACGATCTCAAAGCAGACTGGGGCTTTCAGGATGTGCTGCACAAGCTCTTTTGAAGAGGCACAAAGAAACAGGCGATGTTGAGGACCACAGACACAGCGGACAGCCAAGCAAACGGAGTGTGGCAGATGAAAGACGCATCATGTCTGCTTGCCTTTGAAAGCGCAAGATGTCCAGGAGTGCCGTCAGCTCAGAACTGGCAGAGGCCCAGGCACACCCATTATCTGGCCAGAGAAGTCTAGCCAGAAGTGGTCTTCATGGAAGAATTGCAGCCACGAAGCCACACGTTTGACATGGAAACACGGCCAGGCGTCTCAACTATGCACGAGAACATCGGAACTGGGGAGCAGAGGACGGCAGCAGGTGCACTGGAGTGGAGTCCAAATTTGAAATATTTGGCTGTAACAGAAGGCGGTTTGCTTGCCAAAGGGCTGGAGAACGGTACATTAATGGGCATGTGCAGGCAACGGTGAAGCATGGTGGTGGTTCCTCGGGGCTGCGTTTCATAAAACGGAGTTGGGGAACTGGTCAGGGTTTATGGTGTCCTCAATGCTGAGAAACAAGAGGCAACCACTTATCCATCATCCTGTACGACCAGGAAGGCATCTGATTGGCTCCAAATGTAATATGAAGCAAGACAATGACCCGAAACATGCAACCAATGACATTAAGAACTAACTTCAGTGTAAAGAAGAACAAGGAGTGCTGGCAGTGATACGGCCCCCACAGAGGCATGATCTCAACATGACAGAGTCTGTCTGGGATTACATGAAGAGACAGAAGGATTTGAGCAAGCCTACATCCACAGATGATCTGTGGTTAGTTCTCCAAGATGTTTGGAACAACCTCCCTACTGAGTTCCTTCACAAACTGTATGAAAGTGTAGCTAGAAGAACTGATGCTGTTTTGAAGGCAAAGAGTTGGCACAGCAAATACTGATTTGATTATGATTTCTCTTTTGTTTATTCACTTTGCATTTTGTTAATTGACAGAAATAAATGAACATTTCTACTTCTGAAAGCACTCTTACTTGCATCTTGCATTTTTCATATACCTGCCTAAACAATTGCACAGCACTTTTAGTTCCACAGCAATAGCAAAGACATGCGATTCAAATGAAATGTATAGGCAAAATGGATGCTGAACCCAAATGACCCCAAAGCGTTCCTGTGTTCTCAGGGCTAGCATAGAGAACAGGGTGAGCAGACACTGCACACACCCTTGCTTCTCATTAGGCTAACGGGGGGGGGTTCTCCTCTGAAGCAGGCCTGGATTATTTAATTCAGTCAGAACTCCACAAAAGAGGTGACACTTAAGCCCTGCTCAGTTACTATGGCAATATATGCATTTGGATAAACTTGCTCCCTGCCAGTCTAAAGCTTTTGCACAGGTGGACAGTACTGGAGTAAATGTATGGAGTGCAGTACTTGGGTATTATTTTGGAAGATCAGCAGTGCTTTTGGGCATTATTAAAACTGAAAACTGACCTTTACTTACATTTCCAAAAGCACAAAATGTCAAAAGGCCATTATCTACTGCTTTTTCATGCTGTTTTAATCAGACTGCACAGTTTAATTTAATCTGAAATCAACTGCCAATGAAATATCACATGCCCACACATTATCTTCAATTATAAAAGTCAAGCTTGAATTAGTGGGAAGTGATTTCACCTGGATTTTGTTAGTGCAACGTGACGTCTGAACGGTTTGGCTAATCAGGATGTACATTATTGTCATTTCTAGCACGTGACTACCAGACATGCCAAAAGATGAGTACTCGAGTTGGCATGGTTAACATGCACAGATATATAAACTGTATTTTTAATGCTGCTTATTTAGTTTATTTGTTTACTTTTCTTTTTTTACTGAAACAGTGAAACAAATGTGCACATGATGAATTGAGAAAACTAAATGTTGCAAAAAAAAAAAAAAAAAACATTCGACTTACAATCCACAAATATTTGAACATTTCTCCATTTTCAGTACACAGGTGCACTTTTAAGCATGCAAATGCACTTTTGGGTACTTGTTCCAATCCCTGCTGGATCAATTAAGCGAGGTTATTTCAAATGAGTGCAGGTTTTACAAACCTGCTTCGTAGTATAGCCCCCTGGACTTAACCTAGTAACAACCTGATCCAATTCAGTGAGGCCTGATCTAGTTCAGCCAGGCCTGCCAGCAGTCATGGTGCCCAATGAAAACATGGGCATGTCCCCCAGTTCCCCGAGGTTAGCCAATGGAAACAAGCCCAGCAGCGCCAGCCGCGGCCAATGAACAATGAGAGGCATGATGTGAAGCTGCCGAGGTCCCTCTCCT
Source organism: Brachyhypopomus occidentalis (assembly GCA_020368025.1). NCBI lineage: Eukaryota > Metazoa > Chordata > Actinopteri > Gymnotiformes > Hypopomidae > Brachyhypopomus > Brachyhypopomus occidentalis. The sequence goes on along the minus strand of JAGXOD010000010.1, from coordinate 2,975,459 downwards.
ACCTGCAGGAGTACGTGGGCTCTCCCACTTTAAAGACGTGGCCACAGAGCTGTGACGGCTGGTTGCTCTGCTCCAATTTGGCCAGGCCCGCCGAAGGCTCCTCTCCACACAGGTACCACTCCAGCGGTGCCTGCAGCAGTAATTGGGCCAGGAGGTCCTCGCTCTGGGGGTTCAGGTTGGGTCCCAGGCAGTAGATCTTAGGCACGTAGCGAGCCAGATGCTGGTAGACCTCATTGGGAAGGTCGGTGGCCTGCAGCCATTTCTGTTGGAGAAAGGAAAGTGGAGTTGAAAAGCATCTCATGGTCAGAATTTGGAAGGTGCAGGAAATGCTCAAAATTTAGACCTTTGTCTGTACTGAAGTATCAGGTGTTAAATTACTGGCATGTCACTATTCATAGACCTGAAAAAGTACAAAGTCGTCAGATGCATTTTTATGAGACCAGCAAAACAGAAATTTTAATTTAAATTCAATAATATGATAACCACGGCTGAATCAGGCACACTTAAAGCATCACGACAATCCAAAACGACAATGACAAAGCGTCTAAGCATGAACAAGCGAAAAGCACCCACCAGCTTACTGCTCAAACCAACGTCGTTGCTGCATTAAGATTCTGAGCACATCATGGGTATCATTAGCTCAGCATACTGACCAGGTTTCATGAAGATGTAGATTAAAACCAATTATATAAAACCCCGCACAACCAAAGTAGCATTGAGCTGACAAACAAAAGTCAACACATGATAGTGACTGGATGTCATTAGCTGCTGGCCTATATGATTTTTATTTTTCTCCCTATTCTTTAATTTTCCTCTTGTTCATGTCATTAATAAATAATAATAACACAACTGTTTAAACTTGTTAGAATAAAACCTATGGGCTGCAATTGTGTGTCTGCACTGAGATATCACACTTTACTCACTGTGTAGGGTGCATATGCCTTTCTTCATCTGCTAATTTGGTGGCCAGAAATAAATGTGCCCATGATAAGGAGCGTGGAGTGCCAATCATCGGGTGTGACATTTAAAATCCTGCGGTGCCACATTAGTTTGGAGCCCTGTGGCCTCAAACTGCCGTCCGGACGCCACCTCCTCCAGGCCATTCTCCTCACCCCAGGCAGCCGCAGAAATACCAGGGTCCAATTTCTCAGGATTTTGGCAATGAATATCAGTCCACTAAAAATACATCTTCCAATTATTACCTAAACGTAACAGATATCAGAAGAGAACACAATTCTGTTGTGACTATTAAATGGCAGGTGGCGTGTCAGCATGCGCAGAAAATTCGCCTTATAATTTAAACAGTCTGTCATGTCAATGACGTAAATATTTAGCATCACTGTGAATAATGATGACTTTAATGACCACCTGCATTACAGTTGATAGTTACTGATATTAGAAAAAGCAAAATATTATTATTGCATGTATGTTTCTTCATCTGTCAGTTTTGCCACTGCCTTTCCTGCATGCAATGATAAAACTGTCACTGTGTCACAACTTTTTAAAGGGAATGAACGGAGTGCTCTGATTTGATTTGCTGCATGCCTAATGACTCCTGTCAATCATGAATTCAGTCTAGCCAAACCTCTTTCTGAAATTGCGCTGGTCATGAAAGTAGCAAACAGCACCGCCACGCCCACATGTGCCTGCGTCACCAACCTATGCAATAGGCTATTTCTATGCTTGCACTGTGCCCACAAAAACATTGAGATTCATAAGCTGCAGTGTATCCTGAAGATATCTTCATAATATAATATTACCTACACCTACTTTGAAATATCTTGTGATTCATGACACCACTCTGTAAAGGCTAATGCCAAAAGCTCTGCTCAGGCTGTTTTATATGGAGGAACTCAGCAGTTTGCTCAGTGCAAGATGTACTTTATGACAAGCAGGTCATGTTTCACAAGCGACATACATTCCAAGACTGGCAGGCTTTCTGCTTGCTTAGCTCACCGCGTTCGGCCTGTGCTGGGAGAGAGAGGCTCGGCCGGGAGAAAACGCCAAGCCACAGCAGAACGGGTTGCGTGAATTAATCTGACAACATATCTCAGAACACTGAACTCATTTCCAAAGGAACACAAACAAGGCCTGATCAGATAAGCTGACATCAATTCCCTTGTTTTTCTTTCTTCAAATCACAGCCGCACGTTCCACTCGGCTTTGACGGCAGATGCTGGACGGCGCCTAATCATGATGGGAGTGCATGACACATCCGCATGGCGAACGCTGCCGTAACTCAGACGCGCAGGGTGGGCGGCACACGGCCGAAACGACTCCTTCTTACGGCTAGAACTGGGGCCGTTAGTCGACATCACTGACATTAGCAACATGAAAAATGTATTGATGAGAATAAAAGATGCATCAGTCAAGAAAGACACGAGGCCCTTTTAGCCAAATTACTGTTTTGAGAAGACACTGTGACTTGAATGATTAATAGGTGTCCTTGGTGAAATGCCTACCACAAAGTAACGTCATTGGCTGGGTGTAATCTTGTGGTTTTGTTTACTTAAGTCATAATAAAGTCTCAATTCCGCTACATCATTCAGCAAGTACAGTGTTGAGGAGATGGGTTTTAGAAAGAACATAATAGACTAATTACTACGAACAAGTCTAAAGTAACCTAAATAGGCCTAAACAATATTCAAAGACACAGTAGGAACATAGATTGCTCATTTCAGTATAAATATATGCCTAATCAATAGATTATTCAAACAGTGAAATTATTCATACCAGCTCCAACTGCAGTCTATCTTTTCAGAACAATCTAGCACTGGCTCCGCCCTCCTTGATGTAGGCTAATATTTCCTGAACAACAGAAACGCACACAGCCTGATACATCTGCAGAATTCATTAAATATTAAAGAAAAACTAACCCCAATACAATAAATTAACTGCTTAGGTACACGCAGGCCTGAAGACAGTTCTGAAGTGATCAACCTTGCGCGAGACTGAGCAACAGGAGATCTGCAGAGCAGCGTCTCAGTTTCCTATCCATAAAAACTGCTCCCTGTTTGGAAGTGAAAAAAAATGCAGAGTAAGGCAGTGAGCAAAAACTTCAAAGAGATCCCTCACCCTGCCAGAGTGGGCTGTGTGTTTCATGCTTGATAGCAATTCACTAGCATACTAGCGCTAGTCCTACACTAGAATACTAGCGCTAGTCCTACACTAGCATACTAGCGGTAGTCCTACACTAGCATACTAGCGCTAGTCCTACACTAGCATACTAGCGCTAGTCCTACACTAGCATACTAGCGCTAGTCCTACACTAGAATACTAGCGCTAGTCCTACACTAGAATACTAGCGCTAGTCCTACACTAGCATACTAGCGGTAGTCCTACACTAGAATACTAGCGCTAGTCCTACACTAGCATACTAGCGGTAGTCCTACACTAGCATACTAGCGGTAGTCCTACACTAGCATACTAGCGCTAGTCCTACACTAGCATACTAGCGCTAGTCCTACACTAGAATACTAGCGCTAGTCCTACACTAGCATACTAGCGCTAGTCCTACACTAGCATACTTGGGACTCATGTAAAATGTCTACGTATATGGCAGCAAACAGAGAACACAAACACAGCCAATACAAATGAAGACTGTTCAGAAAACAATATTAGACAGAGTGGCAGGCTCAAACTCTGGTGGACTGAAAATCAAATTTTGACCACATAAGGCTTCTTCTTGACTACATAATCAATGGGACAGAGGACTTTGTTCATAACAGGCTAATTAAAAAACTATCCCAACAGCAGTGCTCCGAAGACAAGAACAGTATCAAATTGTGTCCATGTACAGTTTGCCATGTCACTTTGTATATGTCATTGTTTAGTATCCAAGAAGTCATACAGAATAGCCAGCATCAGACTCTGTACTTGTTCAGTAAATGTACAGTACATGAGCTATGTTACAAGTACATTGCTAATGACATTTTTTGAGGGATCACACAAAGGTACTGTATTATATTTATGTAGAAAAGGCATTAAATGTAAGGGATTAAAGTTGCAAACTTTATGACCTTCCAACCTGAATTAGACCTACACGTTAAATGCTAATTGTTATTTATTTTTCCCGTTATACTTTGCTTTGTAAACCATTCATAAAACTAATAAAATCTATATTTTTCACATTTATGTGCAACTTCATTATGGGAGCTTTGGATACAGTGTATTTGAGCTCCAGAAAACAGTGATGCGAATGGTTTGACAAAATATAAGTTAACATGATTGTGCATACACAAACTTACTAAAATACGCAGTTACGATGTTAAAAAACGAATTTCAGTCTCTATTCTGGGTCGATATAAAGCACCTGGGGTTTTTTACACTTCAGTGACGAAGCTAACTTATAGTACAGTATAGTACTATAGTAGCGCTAAAAGCCTGCTAGCTATCTAGTTAGCTGGGTCAGTAACATTACTCCAGTATCTAAACAGCTAACCTGGCTAGGTCAGATATCCTAAGCAACTTGTCATTCAACTTCACTGCCCGTAAAGGGGTTTTAAAAATGACAGAAGATAAGCTTGTAGCTGCACCCACTCGACTGAGCTACTGTGGAGACCCTAAGACTGAAATACAGATAAACAGTTCGGATAGTTAAAAATAGGATATAACCCAACACCAGGTTACCAGTTTAGTAATAAATCACCAGCTTCTGGATTTAGGTTAAGCACTAGACACACAGCTAGCCAGCCACAGCTAACTAAGCTAAACGAAGAACAAAAGCGAGCAATGTTGTTTATCATTCGCTAGTTCCTTCTGCTGACAAAAACACCTTCACGGTTAGCTAGCTAGCTAACTAACCGAACGCTAGCCATGTTAAGGCAGACTGGCTAATTAAAGCTAGGAGTCCAGGACAGAGCTTCTTTCAATAAAACTCAACAGTTGTGTGTGTAACTACATGTGGGTCTAATTGAAATATTACATAAATTTTTTGATATCATATTAGTTAAGCTACAGTTGCTGCACCCGAGCCCATCTCAAACACTAGCTGTGCTAGCTAGATGGACAGCTACCCATCTAGATAGCAGGCTGGCTAGCCACAGTGAAGGCGTTATCTAACTAGCTAGCAAACATAGCCAGTTAGCTTGTGGTAGCATCTCAGTGTTAGCTAGGGTGCAGCAATGGCTACTCGAGCTACTGAGGAAAACAACCTGAGGAAAAGAAAAACGAAAAATCACTCTGAAATGAAAACCAATTTCTTTCTTTAATAAATCTCACACGAGTTAAACAATTTAGGATGCATTCTACAAAACTGTCGCCTACCGCAGCAGTGTCCTTGGCAGAAAAATTCAGGAATTCGCTACACAGAGCGGACGGTACTTCACGATCAGTTTCAGCCGCCGCCATGTTTACTTCACTGGTAAGCATAAGCGAAGGAAGCGGAAATCAGCCGTTCATTCAACTTCCGAAAAATGCATAGACTATACTTTTCCAGCTGATGAGAAAGAAAAAAAATAGGCCTACCTTGTTCTTACCTTACCTCGTTAGTGATGGTGATATAATAGTAATTTAGAAGTTGTTCACAACAGTTCACCAAACGTTAAATTAATTTGCATTTTTTATTGATTACATCATAACGCTAGTGTTTGCTCTATGGGTATTAAAGTAACACCAGCCAGATCAAATTTCAGACTGGTCAATGATCATCAGTTCTGGTATAACACTTATCAGTACTGGTTAGTATGTTAGCTTGGTGACTCTAACTAGAATAGTCGAGTCAACCCAGTGAAACCGGCAATCCTGTATCCAAAACACAAGAGGCTAGTCACAAGGTAATTGTATATAATCAGCAAGCCATCTACATTTTTCTATTAAGGTAGAAATGAGTGAACAAAATTAATATTTAATATTTGTGATTTTGTTAAGTTTACTGTATAATAACTGCACAGTTCTGTTTTCTATATTTTATAAGTCTTTGTCTTTGTCCAGTTTCAGTACCGCTGAAGATGTATTAGGACCATCACCACCAACTGTAAACATAAGCACAACCAATTTAGGTGATTTCAATATGTTATCGTTCAACTGAGGAACTACCAGTGACTTGTCTCAGGATGAAACTAGAGAGACATCACAAGACACTCACATTCTGTAGACTTTGACTGAATCAACTGAAGCAGTAATGCCTGTAGCTTCTCCACATCTTCCCTTAAGTGACGCAAATCTTGAGTCTGCTGCTGCTGGTCCTTCTCAAGTCTGACTAACGTGCTGTGCCAGTCTGCCTGTACGGCCAACGAGGAGTCGGTCCTCCTGAAAGGAACAGGTTCCAACGCTTTAATGTATTCTTTTCTCAAGACTTACTAGTCCAATAATGCATGGTGATTACCAGGGGGAGAAGTGCCATGACACCATGTGACCTTATGTGTAACATCCTGACTCAAAGGAAGACACTTGCAGATTAGCAACAGGTTTTAAATAAAACAATGAGTGAGGGAGAGCAGTTGAAAAAACAGGCAAGAAGTCATGAAATCCAGAAAGGCAAAAACAAGCAAAGTGTGGTCCTGGGGACGGGTCTGCTGGGAAGTGTGGTCCTGGGGACGGGGCTGCATGGCATTGTGTTACACAGTAAAACACTGAAACATTTATTAGGAATACCAAGATCAAAATAAACTCACGTAGGCACTCTGTTACTCTCATCTGCTCGAGAATGTTTAAGTGGTTTTGTCTTCTTTTGGATGTCCAAAAACTCATCCAAAGTATCCTATGGAGTTAGACGCACACTTTGTAATAGGCTACCACTGAACTTTGTACAGAGGGAACTAAAAGGTCAATGAGGAACATTTTTGTTATCACCGTATTTTTACAACATCGTACAGTACCTTAATCTGTGCGGTCAGTTTCTTCATCTGTTCATGCTGATCTAGGTCAGTAATGATGTCGCCATCGTAAAACTCTCCAAGCGGAGCACAGAAGCAGTGGATGTAATGTTGGTCGTAGAGCCGTCGCAGGTGAGGCATGGACTCCTCTACTTGCAGGATGATGGTTGCCTGTTGCATCACTGCATTGGCCAGCGCGTTGTCGTACACTCTACCAAATCAATGCACAGGAGCTTTGTTGGAGTGCTCAAATAAAGCAAAGTGCTCAGTGATCATTGGTCCCTGCTACCATTGGGCAACGGTCGAACACCACGGGTGCCCTTCGGTCATTCTCTCGCCCCCCCTACCTTTGGAAGGTGTCAGACAGCAGGGCGATCATGAGGTTGACACACAACACTGCGGACAGGGCCAGAAAAGTACCACAGAGCAAATGAGCCATTATGGAGTCCACAGCCACCATAGCATCAAACTCGTAGTCATCTACCAGGGTGATCCGATACAGGCTGTAGAGCATCTGGGGCACTGTCTGCATGCTAGGCACATCCGCTAAGCCTTAGAGCAAGAGAGAGGGCTTATTACAGGTAACATGCTCGTATGGCACACGTACACTTTAATCCTAAATCCTTTTCAAAGGAGTCGTCATGCCACGGTTGCTCGCACCTCCAAATATAATCCAGAATGCACAGGCGTAAGGGATGTAGATCTCTGCGTATAAGAAGAGGAAGCGCAGAACATCACCCACTATCTTCCCCAGCATGACAGTGAAAGGACCCATAACCCTAAGGAACGATTGAAAACCACACATTTGTTAATCCATGCCATAGTAGTAGAACTAATACTAATACTAATACTATATATTAATGGTTAAAGTCCTCGAATGAAAAAAAACATTCGTTACACGCACTGTACATTGTGCTACAAATTGGGGACTTTAACTGCAAGCCTCTGATGTTTTATGTTTCCATGGTTACCTTGATGTCTAGCAGATGTTACCATGGTTACTTAGGCACAAAGATGGACCCACCTGTAGTGCGGGGTATAACCTCAGACAATGTACATGGTGCTATAGGTGTCACTATTTCTTCTTCAGACTCTCTCCAGAAGAACATGTTACCATGGCAGCCAATGACCTTGGCCAGGTATTACAACATGCCTAAGGGCTTCTGTCTGCAGTGTGTGTAACTATGGTAACTGCAGCCACTCATCAGGTGTTCCTATGAAGACTTCACTGATGGATAAGTGATGCCTTTTACCTAAAGGCCCGGACATGCTTCATCAGCCTTAGCCAGAGGAAGATGATGGTCACAGCGAAGATGCGAAGGCTGTACGTTCGGAGTGCATGTGAGACCAGATAGACGTCAGCTAAATGGAGGCCCAAAACTGCTATCAACAATATGTACACAAGCCAATCAAATATGTTCCTGCAAAGTGAATAAATTATACGAGTTACATTCAGTAATTTACCTCTCAAATGTTGATATTCTCTATTTTGTTTAATGAAAGTATTGCATGTTTCTACCAGTGGTCTTGTGAGTAGCTCCCTTTCAAATTCAAGACGGTCTTGATCTGCCCCTCTAAATAATTGCGTTCCTTTAGAACAAAATGGAACAGGACTGCATTGGGAGCAACCATTACATTTATCTGTATGTACTGAAAATATGACTCACCAAATAACACCCCAAAAAGCTCTATAAATATAAAAAACTAAGAAGGCTTTTAGATCATTACAACAAAGCGAAAACATTACGGGAACAGATTTCTGATGATAATGTTTGTCTGAGTTCCTGGAGTGTGCCGCTGCTCTGCGGTGGCGAAGTACTACCTCGGGCCACATGGGGTGTGTGCAGCTCAGGTCTTCACGGAGTCTCCGTTCACTCCACTGTTGCCAGGCCTTCAGCTTCCTGCCGGAGTGGAGGACCTCCATCACCTCCCTGTACACCTCCAACACAGTCAGCCCTAACGCCACCACTACCACCGCCACCCGCCACCAGTCCTACGGAGGGATAGGGTGTGTGCATGAGTGTGTCTGTCATAAGTATCTCGTTAATGTGTTGTGTTCATTATTTGCGATTCCTGAAATTTGACTCACCTGAGGCAAAACATACCGACTACCCTCCTCTTGTGACATAGACACAGATATGGCCACTGTCGTCCAGGATATGATAAATAAAAAATTAAGCAGCAAGAGAATCCAGGCCCCCTGTCTATTGGAAAACAAAATTCAATTCCCATGTGAATTAGGACTAATTGTCTTGTTAATTAATGTGTATGTGTTTTCTGCTCATTTAATAAGCCTTAATTGTGTTTTACCTGCCGTACACGTTCCATTTGACTGCGATGAGCTTCAGCACTACAGGGTGCATAATAAGATCCAGTTTCCCTTGATGAACAATAAGTCCCAGCTATTCAAGGGTAAGACAATGTATTACAATTAACCGGGCAAGGACACGAGAGATGGCTTCAGATTTATGTATATGAGAACAAATATTAGTAGCAAAATGAAGTCTTGTCAGGTTGATGATGGTGTACCGGTGATATAGGCTCACAGCGTGCTTGCCCTATGAAGTGAACAAATATTTACAGTGATTTTCTATTCAGCACGACAGGGTCTCTCGTGTTTGCACCCTGACCAGCGCTGTTACCTTGGTTACCTTGTGGATCTCTCTTGCACGGTGGGTCGAGTTCAAGCAGCTGCAGGTAGTAGAACTGCTGCCGGGTCATTTGGTCTTTCACGTGGAACTGATTCAGTGCCAGATAGGCCTGCAGAGACCAAGCGAGGTCTGCATTGCACCGGCAGGAGGGTACTGAACGCATATTTTTGTGGATTTGATTCCCCGCCCCCCTTTACCACAGGTGTCATCTTGCCAATCATGACAGTGATGCACAGCTGTCCATCAGAGTCCTTCAGTCCAGCATCCGCCCCCAGCTCCAACAGTGTGCGTGCCGCTTCACTGCGCTCTGTAAAACACACACACACACACACTTGCTCACTCTCTCGAAGAACATAATAATGACCCTAAGGTCTGTCTAACCATGGTCTCACAATGGATACTGATGGGGTTATCACTGTCCCTATAAAACCGTTACCTAAGTTGGCAGCCAGTTGTAGCGGGGTTCTTTGTTTGTAGTCATGTGCACCAACGTCTGCACCATTCTGCTGCAGGATCTGAATTGCCCCAATTGCATCATTCTTAGCAGCAAAGTGTAATGGTGTTTGCAGGTCTTTATATGTGCGTGCCTCAATGTCAGCTGAAACAACAGAGATACTGTGTCTAGACATTTACATTTTTTATGTAAAAATCTGGAGTATCTGGAGTGACTTACAATTTCGATCATGTTAGAGAGGTAGGTGAAAGCAGAGATTGGAGCCTTGCCCAAGGACTGTTATTGGTCCATTGGTTGTTGGAGCACTTGCCTGGATGGTGATTTGATCCCCATTTCCCCATAGGAGGCGCCACAATCCCAATTTGAAGAGGTACACAAACACACCTCCTCTTTCTAGCAGGAACCGGATCATTTCTTCGTAGTCCAAGGCTGCTGCCACGTGTAGAGCAGTGACCCCAAAAGCATCAGCCCTCAGGATATCTGCACCTCTCTCCAGAAAGAACCGCATCACATCCACGTTCCAGGCCCGAGAGATCTACCGAATGACACGCGTGCCGAAGACGTGCGCGTAAACCGAAATATGAAGATGCTGCTTTGCCGAATCTTCTCAAATGTAGCCCAAAACTACCCATGGCCTGTCCCCTATGTGAAATTTAGAGAACTACACTTCCCAGGCTGCATCTCACGTCAGACGGGCGGTGAGAGGCCGAACAGCTCACCTCATGCAGCGCCGTCTGTCCATATTTGTCGGCCGAATTGGGGTCGGCACCTTCGGCGAGGACGCCGTCCAGGTACTGCAAGTCGACCTGTAGCGGAGTCCCCAACGATACGCCTGAGTGCCACACATACGTCTGCCGCAGTCCTGCTTCCCAGAGCTCCCTCTCCACGTAATGGAGCATCTCTGGCCAGCATACAGTGCATATAGTTCAGCTGTCATGGAGATACGAAGAGCATATTGTTCTCTACCTCGTCCGTGTCCTCATTGCTGGTGTCCAGGACTCGGAAGTGGTCCAGCAGCTGCCTGTTCAGCGGCGGTTCTTCGCCAGGCCCGTCAACGGCGTCCTCCTCCCAGGCGAGGCCTTTGTACTTCCTGCCCACAGGCTCCCCTGCCAATGAGATCAACGCGAGCAATTCATCATTCGGGCCTCCTGAGCGCAAACAAAGAGGAGGTGAGGTAACCGGCCCGTTTTCTGGATGGCTAGGGAGTGTCTTTAAAGTTTGCTTTTGTTTGAGATATGAGCGTAGATGCTCCCATTAACACAGGTCAGAACACAAAGGCAATTATCACCTCGTTAAAATGAAGCATATGTTTTGGGTAATGACTGACAGTAGGACTCTGATGAAGCTTTTGTGTGTGTGTGTGTGTGTGTGTAGTACCTGAGGGTTTCTTCCTCACACATTTACGAGCTGCACGTTTCCAGCGGCCCCTGGCGTAAGAAGCCCACTGTGCAACAGACCGCACCACTGAGGCTGGTGTTCCTGAGACAGAGGGACCCATGACCTGTTGTGCTGTCTGCCAACACACAGACAAACAATAACTGGTAAACCAGCGAGTGGCATTGACAATAGAGGTATTTAAGATGTCCTTGTAGATAAATGATGTGTAACAGGCGAAACATATGCAAAGCTCCAGGCCTTACTTGGTGATATACTCTACCAGTGAGCTCCAGGCTTGAGTTATCATGGCCGCCGGGGCTGACGTGACTCACTCTCCTCATATTCTGTCCTGCTGTCCTGGTCTCTCAGAACCTCACTCGTGCACCGACATCCAAGTTATACTCTTGACACCACAGTGGATTACACGACTAATGGCTGAACTAAACTGATGTCAGCGAAAAATGACAGAAACGATGGTTAGATTCTAACCTTAGTACAACACAGGACACTAACCTGATCCAGTTAATTTGACACCACATTTAGCTTCTGACAGCAACACATCCTGTACAGTACCTTCCACAAGCGATGGCTGGAAAAGTGAAGTTTGCTTCAGTTAAAGCTAAAGAGCTAAAGTCTAAAAAGCTAAAGCTCTTCTGTATCCACAGCCCAGTGGCAAATGCGACCTTTAGAACGCCTGTCACCGTCCCTTCGCTGTATTCGTGTTTTCAGTGCGTTCAGTGCTCAGTCATAAACACATCACATGTGCTCATTGCCCAACAGTGGACTCCCTTTAAGTCATAAATCCTGATGTAACGAAGCACGCTGCAACGCTGACCTCGGAGCGTTTACCGGAGCGGAGGGAGGAAACCTCCCTTAAGACAAGTCAAAGAGTGAAGGCCTGTTTATGGCGCCTTATCTACAGCTGCTGGAATCCCTGAAGCCCATCTAATTATCATATAAACAGAGCAACTTGGTGCTAATAGCGTGCGTCGGCATTAACACACACACACGCACTTCGGCGGTTTCAAAATTAATCACATTTGACTGGCAATATTACTGACACTGAGTGACAATATCACTGACTGGTGTGCCTCCGACAATATTACTGCCTGGTGTCCATAGTGTAGAACTGCATATGAGATATTTATGCATTTCAAAAGTCTTCTGACCCAGCTGCAGGGAGCGATGTCTGTGTCTTGAAGGGTCTAATATATTCCATGAACTGCCGACTTGCATTTTTAACAAAATGAATATTATAGCTTTGACCCTATTTCAGGTGTGGGGGGCATAAACAGACAAAACATAACACATAATCATTATCTCTTAGGAGATAATGTGATAATGAGGCATATAATCAAAGCAATCATTATCTCTGAGGATCCTGTTCTATTTTTGCCAACTGTCTTTCATTTTGAAGTACAGTGCTAATCAGGAATATCAGGAAAAATACAAGCTATGAAAACATCACAAGGTTGACAAATATTCAAAATAGAACGTAGGAAGTGTTTTTAATGGCCAGACTTGTGCATAAGACAATAGTTCCATGATGAAGCACTGGAGACAGAGAGGAAGAGAAAGACAGAGACACAGAGATAGAGAGAGAGAGAGAGAGAGAAAGGGAGAGAGAGAGAGAGAGAGTCAGAGAGAGACTGCAGATCCTGAAGATACTGCTGAGAATATTAAGCATCCAAAATAGTAGTACACTACACACAAAAGAAGTACCTCAGACATGTAAGGATGACAGACTCAGTAGAGAATTTTAAGGGGACTCTCTCAAGGGGTTTCGTTGAAATACTTTTAATGCGATTGTGATACATAACAACTGGCCTACATGAAACACGATATCCACCATCTGGGTTACACTGCACATCTTCTGCACTCCGCACCCTGTTTCATCCGAGCAAAGTTGTGGTACAGCTGGATGTCGGGAGCATTTACAGTATTACAGCACTGACATGTCGTATTGAAGCGATGACATCTTTGATCTCCTGTGGATGCTGAAATCGTTGGAGGATTGTGCCTCTTTCTCTCACACACTCTGCCCATCTCATAGAGTGTGAGAGTGCCTTGGGGGCATGTGTGTGTGTGTGTGTGTGTGTGTGTGTGTGTGTGTTCGTGTCAGCCGAACCAGTGGTTGCCCATGCACTCCCGGTTCCACTCGATGCAACACAGCCAGCACCACTCGAACTTGCACTGTGCCTGGGGACACACCATGTGCATACAGCCACCTGGAGAGAGCAGGGGGACAGGCCAGGCTGTCAGCACAGGCCACACTAACAGAGGACACGCAGTCAGAGGACACACAGTCAGAGGAGACACGCAGTCAGAGGAGACACGCAGGCAGAGCACATGCGGTCAGAGCACACGCAGTCAGAGGAGACACGCAGTCAGAGCACACGCAGTCAGAGCACACGCAGTCAGAGGAGACACGCAGTCAGAGGAGACACGCAGTCAGAGCACACGCAGTCAGAGGAGACACACACGTCTACCCCACGTCTACCCCAGCTGCATTAGACACAATACATTACTCTGACATACTGGCTTTGTGTTCTGTTGTTGTGCTGTGAAAGTGGAGCGAACCTTAAAAATGCAGTACCATTTTACAAGATTACACTCTTAAAGAGTGTGTAATAATGGTGTAAAATAGTTTATGGTTATTAATGGTTATTAATTAGGTCATAAACACTCAAAGTCATAAATAAAAAGTGGAATGGTTACATCTAGGGTGCTGGTACAACATAATAATAAAACCACACTTTATTAAAGCCTATAAAAGGATAACGACCTGTTTAATTGTGTAAAGTGAATTTAGTCATTTCAAATGTTGATGCGGACCAATGGTAATTTTTGTCCATTAGGTCATCTTGAAGGTGGTTAAAATGTTAAGTGACAACACAAGATAAGCAACCAGCAAGACCTTATTCTAAAGTGAATGCCAGTAAGAAATATAGCAGCATGCGAGGGGTTCTCACCATTCTTTTCCACGGGGACCCTGCACTTGGGGCAGGGACGGGTGGTCTCCTCTATGGTCTCCAGCGAGGCCTGCTCCCAGCGAGCCCGCATCGCCGCCCCCTCATCCAGGACGTAGCCCTGCCCCTGCGGGAACAGGACGACACATGGCAGAAACCCGCTCGGGTGACTAAGACGTCATGTCGCCGGCCGAGGCTACGTTAGATGTTTGCCAAACGCGTGTGATCGGCCAGTGCGGGGCTGTGTTGTCTGTGCTGTGTTGTCTCGTGTGTGTGGGACGTACCTGCGCAGCGCCTCCTGCTGGTGGGGTAGTCCTTCGCCTGCACTCGCCCTCGTGGTACTCCTCCATGCAGTCCCGACAGAACTCAAACTGCACCCAGAAACCATAACCACACAAGTTGTATGTTTGCATCACATACAACATTAGTTTCTAAGTTTCTAATAATTAAAGAAACTAAGTTTCCCTTTAACGCTAAAGGCTGCAAAAACCTCAAAGAACATACAGAAATCCCTTAATCAGCGTGATCATACACAGCAAACACTAGGGGGCAGACTTTCGCCACGTTCCAAAGGCCCTGTTGCTTTTCAATGTAATGGACAGATTAAAATGTTCCTCTTATTTTTAGCGTAGCAGCACCTTTGAGGCTCAGCACTGATTTGGCACATCTACACAAGCAGCTCACCTCTCTACTATCTTGTTTTTTTTTGCTTTTTTGTAGCGTGTGTTTTTTTTCCCCCTCAGAGGTGACAGACAGCAGTTTTCCTCTCAGGGGCTCAGAACAGACATTTTGTTGTTTTCTCACTCCTCACATGGGGACAAGAGGAAGGAAAATAAAAAAAAAACAAGTCTTTGACAGCCATTTTCCTCTCACAGTCTCCCACTTCAGATATTAACACCCACCCCTCCCCTCCACCAGCTGAACCACAGAGCAGCTTGGTTCATCATCGTCATTGTCATCATCTTCGTCAGCCTTCGAGGCAGCCGTTTCATCAACCGCCTGTGGCTTCAGATGGAGGAGGTGTGGGTCTGATCCTCTGACGGTGCGGGTGGAGAAGCACTTTGTAGTTTCCGTCCTCGTTTGTTTTCCGCGCTTGTTTTGCGGTTCGAGGTGGCAGCGTGACGACAGGGACGAGAGCATCCGAGTGGCCGGCGCTCGCGCGCTCAAACGCGGGCCTTCCGAACGAAACAACGGAGCTGCAGACTCTGAGGTGCTTCTGTGCTCCAGAATTTCACTGTGTGTGTGAGTGTGATGGGTGTGTTTAAGACGGGATCCAGATAAGATCTGAAAGCAGCAAGCTAATATGACTTAAATAAGAACATTGGCATAATTCAGTAACCGTCTATGATCTCATCTCATCTAGCAGACTGATCGTGCTTCATGCCTGCACGATCTCTCCCTTTCACACACCCACACACACCAGCACACACACACACATAGACCCACATTTGACCCAAATTCAGACCACAAAAGCAATAATACAAACGTACCGACCCTGTTCTGACACCTGACACACAGTCAGAAACAACACTACAGAGAAAGAGTGAAAGAAAGACAGATCAGTGAGGCAGAGAGGAAAGTCCTGGTCAACATTACCACACTCATTCTCCACCCTGACAGTCTTCCTAAACCACCTATGCAACGGAGGTTCTATCAGGTGCACATGCTCTCCATGAGATTACACTAGTGATACACCCGGGGCAGATAATAACACTGCAACGTTTGTACCTGTGTGACCCGCAGCCTAAAACAGGTGGACCTTCTATTACTCTTCCACTATCAGGCAGCACACACACACACACACACACCACTATCAGTTATCTGAACAGATCTAGTCACCACTACACTTGTCACATACAGCTTCGCTATACGTTTACTGTGAGATCATTCCCACTGCTCCACTCAGCTTTCAGACTAGACTCCACATACACACACACACGCGCACGCATGCACACACACACCTGCATGCTCTGTCACACTCTTATGCACAGCTGCATTCAAACACACTCATTCTGACGCACTCTCGCACACTCTGTGCCCCACACACATGCAGTACCCCAACAGCAAAGCCTACAACAAGCTCCTCCAGATGGAGGGGACGTATTGATTTGTGAGGAGTGGAGTGTGTTCAGCAGCCAGGCTGTGTGGGCCTGAGCACAAAATAACCCTTCAGTCTGCACCTCACTGGAGGGAGATTTGTGTGTGTGTGTGTGTGCGTGTGTGTGTGTGTGTGTAAAGCCTGGGCTCATTATGGCAGGAGAAGGCCAGCTCCAATAAAGCCTTTATCTATGGCACCCAGACGCAGGCCTGCATGCACTGACCACACCATCACAGGCACCCAGGCCATGAATATCCCACACACACACACACAGCCATGAAGATGAGAGTGCACACACATCCACTCACACACACACACGCAGGTACACACACACACACACACACACAACAAATACAGCCTTTTTGGCAGACCTACACAGCCAGCACTTGCGCTGGCCATGACACAAAGATGTTCTCCAAATCACACACACGCACATAAACACAGACATGCACGTGTTCATAAACAG
Organism: Brachyhypopomus occidentalis; assembly: GCA_020368025.1. Lineage (NCBI taxonomy): Eukaryota > Metazoa > Chordata > Actinopteri > Gymnotiformes > Hypopomidae > Brachyhypopomus > Brachyhypopomus occidentalis. The sequence continues at coordinate 2,958,629 of JAGXOD010000010.1, read as the reverse complement.
ACACAGTGCATCACAGCTCCCATGGTACAACACCCATCCACAAATGTATATTTCCCTTAACATGGAGTTACTGGATGTTACTGGATCCTAGAAATATATCCATTTATGTTGGTTACATTGTTTGAATAAACTCAGTGCTGGGTATAAGAATATATGAAGAACTGCAATCCGTATAATTGTTTTTTTCAAATCTTTTTTAAATGAATTATCAGGACTATCAGTACTCACACATACTGACCATACAGGACCATACAGGACTATCAGTACTCACACATACTGACCATACAGGACCATACAGGACTATCAGTACTCACACATACTGACCATACAGGACCATACAGGACTATCAGTACTCACACATACTGACCATACAGGACCATACAGGACTATCAGTACTCACACATACTGACCATACAGGACCATACAGGACTATCAGTACTCACACATACTGACCATACAGGACCATACAGGACTATCAGTACTCACACATACTGACCTTACATGACCATACAGGACCATCAGTACTCACACCTACTGACCATACAGGACTATCAGTACTCACACCTACTGACCTTACAGGACCATCAGTACTCACACCTACTGACCTTACATGACCATACAGGACCATCAGTACTCACACCTACTGACCATACAGGACTATCAGTACTCACACCTACTGACCATACAGGACTATCAGTACTCACACCTACTGACCTTACAGGACCATCAGTACTCACACCTACTGACCTTACATGACCATACAGGACTATCAGTACTCACACCTACTGACCTTACAGGACCATCAGTACTCACACCTACTTTTAATTTTTTCTATGTCTAACCCCCCCCCCGTCCCCTCCACCAAGAGGAGCACCAGGTTTCTTACACTTTTAGGAAAAAAAATTTCCAAGGCCTTCCAAGAACATTCCTAGCCTGCTAGCCTTTTCCAGGATGTTTTCTATTACCGGCATGCAGTGGGTTGCAAACGTTTGGGCCCTCGTTAAAATGTCGGTTACAGTGAATGGTTAAGTGAGTAGAAGATGAACTGACTTTCAAAAGGCATGAAGATGTTACACGTCTTTAATATTTTAAGATAGATTACTTTTTCATTTCCATCTTGCACAGTCTCGAAAAAAGCCAAAGGACCTGATGCAATAGATTGGGTCAGTACTTAGTGGCACCTCCTATGGTATGTATCAGGGCTTGTAAACACATTCTGTATATAGGCTCAGCATCTCTGTGTTCAGTCTCTCTGTTCTCGCTTGGGGGATTTTCACCCACTTCATTATTGCACGAGGGTTCTGGTTCTGGTAGGTTCGTGGGCCGTCTTGCGTGCTCTGGTCTTTTGAGGTCTATCCCCAGATTTCCAATTAAGTGTAGGTCACGGACTGCGAAGGCCATGGCCAAACCTTCAGCTCGCGCCTGTTCATGAAGTCCGTTGTGGATTTGAAAGGCGCGTTTAGGATCGTTATCTTCATATAATTGCCATCTTCTTTCCCATCTTCAGCTTTTTCTTCAGTGTGATGTTTGCTTCCAGAATTTGCTGGTATTTATTCAAGTCCGAGCATCCTTTTACCAGTGGAATGTTACCTGTGTATCTGGCTGCAACGTAAGCCCAAAGCATGATTGATGCACCTCCGTTCTTAACAGTTGGAGAGAAGTTCTTTTCATGAAATTCCTTTTTTCTCCAGGCATCCCTTCTGGTGACTCTTCCACAAAGCTCAAATTTGTGCAATACAACAATGCACCCCACCACTCCAGAGTCTGCTAAATCCTCCCGAAGGTCTTCTGCAGTCAAATGTGAGCGTTGCCTTTCTAGCAATCCCACAAGCATTTCTCTTGGAAAGTTCTCTCAGTCTTCCAGTCCATAACTTGAACCCCCTCGATGCTGTTAACCGCCATTTCTGAATTACATTATGAACCGAGGAATTGGCTACCTGAAAATGAGCTGAAGTCTTCTCCCAGCCTTCTCCTGCTTTTTGGGCCCCAATCCTATTTTTTATTCTCAAGTACACAAGTACAAATAAACAAATACTTATTTGACTACTCAAGTAAACAATATAAAATTAATTTGGATATCCATACAGCCAAGCAGCAAAGCCCATCCCCCCCTCAGAAATGGCTGGGGTTCGTCATACACAAACACAAAGATCTTCCACACCAGCCTTACACACATCAATACATACTCATTTTCTCTGACATTCACACAGAGCCGAGAGTGAACTATGGTGTAGGTATTATATAAACCTATGTGGGTATTCTACAAGCCTTATGCATTTGTCTCTGTCTGATTTTAGTGTAGTTTTTTCACTCCTCAATTGATCTACAAGAGTTCCTTTATTTCTTTTTTATGGCTTTTTTTAAACCATTCAGTTCACAGGGTGTGTGACAGTGAGTGTGTGGTGGGAATGTATATGTGTGTGTGTGTGTGTGACAGTGTTACGGGCACATGTTGCTCAGAGTGGAACCAACACAACAGCGAACACCAACACTCCCAACTGAACAGGCACTCCTCACCATGGTAACTCATACTCTGAGTCTCTCATGACACGTCATGTTTTACAAAATGCTCTGAAATTTTCATTTGTCCACATGACACTGCAGGGTAATGAACTTCAGCAGATTAATCGGCATTCCACATATGCAATATCAGTTGTTTAATAATCTAGCTTCACACTGTAGCTCAGTAAAGTTTCCAACCCCCCCCCCCCCCCCAAGACCAGAAATCCTGCATCTAAATTTCCAGGTTTTCCAGGTTTTCTAGGACAGGGAACAGCATTACACAACCCCGGTGTGCCACCATTCCCTGGGGCCTCCTGTACAAAGTGTCGGAGAATCAGATCAGCCGAGCGGAGAGGAGAACAGGAGAGGAGCACACCTCCCCCACCCCTCCCCCACCCCCCCACCCCTGTTATGATGATGTTTGTATTTGCAAACATGTAATCAGTCAGCGCTAATGGCTGCAGAACTGCACCCTAATCTTTAATCGACTGGCTAATTACAAAACATCATGCAAATGGCGTGGCAATTACGTCTCAATCGCACCGTGATTGGACGAGGCGCGGAAACGGGAGGCAGAGGCTGAGGGCGACCGGCGCGGGCGTCTCGTGCGGAGATGGGGCCGTAAAAGGGGGGCAGGGGTCACCAGAGGTCGGGGGGCGGGAAGCCGAGGTTGTTAGCGGTCAGATTGATGGCTGCGTTAGCGGTGGACCCATCCGGAGGAGGCGATGCGGTGTCGTTCAGGAGGAGTGAATGTTGGACAGTTTGCAGGGCAGTGGACTGTGCTTTGCTCTCCTACTAGCACACAAGGCACAGTCCTTTCATCTTAAAGCCTTACTGTATATGAGAGGGTAAGGTCTGGACCCTGCACTGCCAAAGGCAACAACTGGTCCCAGATCAGAGCTCTTGGATATGACAGGGTTGTGCATGTGTGCTAGTGAGAGGTCAGGCTGACTCACCCCGCAGCCCAGGCTGTTCCTGCGCTCACACTGGACCCTCCGCTGGTCCTGCTCGGGGAGTAGGCCGGCACCACAGCCCGGAGCTGGGCACAGGACACCCCCCATCTGCAGAAGACACTCCTCCGCTGCATAGCGCTGGTACCGCTCGTACTGAGAGAGAGAGAGATAGAGATAGAGAGAGAGAGAGAGAGAGGGGAAAGGAGGAATTATTGACCCTCACAGTGACTTTGATATATGTGCAGCGTACACACCTCCTGCAGAATCCCCACATTATGAGGAGTTCATCCACAATCTCCTCACAGGAAGGAGCAATTGTCAAGCTCAGGGCAATGTGCTGCCATGTGGCGCACGGCAATGCCAGGCCAGCAGCGAAACCTGACATTACAGACATGGAAACTGCCACATTTAAGGCCTCCCTATACCTGACTATACTACATCAGCACGCAGCGACCCCGACACCCTGACCCTGACGGGTGGTGAGCTGAGGAGGCCCAGGCCTGTGAGTGCTTAACGGTCGGACACAAGGGGGCGTGTCAGGCAGCTTCACTTCCTGTTCGGCTCCTGGGTGTCGACTGTGCCATTACTGACATTAACCCCGTCCTCCAGCGGTGAGTCACTCCACGGTTTCCCTTCTCAGACCACTGCCAAATGAACGTATTCCAATAGAGAATAACACAGTTTAGAGAAATCTAGAAGCCCTGAAAATGATCACCATCACCAAAAGCAGAAAATACCAATGCAGAATGGCGAAACATCCAAAAACAAATTTTATTTATTCAAAAAATTTCCTACAAAAATCCAGATAACCAAATGCACGTACAAACTAATTCAAATGTCTTCAAAAACAAACAAAGTCCACTTGATCATGAAATCACCCCCAGAGAATCAGCAGCTACACTCCAAGAAAGAACCTAAAACTTAAAATCAAAGAAAGAACTGGATCAGGCATCTAAAAGCTGGCCGCTTTCCTGAAGCATGGAACATGGAGCTGATATCCCCTCTTTAAGAGTGGAGACAAATCAGACCCCGGCAGCTACTGAGGCTTCGGTGTGAGCAGTAACCTGGGGAAGGATTTCTGCTGTGGTACTAACGCCTGAAAACAAGCATTCCTTACCAAGTGCCACGGATCAAATTTGCATCCTACACACCATCATCCAATAGAAAATCCACCATAACAGTATTTGTATATTGTGTTTGTTTTAAAAAAAAAAAAAAGCGTTTGATTCTATTGGGCAGAGCAGGCTATTTGATCTGATTCTGAAATGTGGTGTAGGAGGTAATGTGTACAGCATCATCAAATCTATATATTTGAATAATAAATGCCGAACTGAACTTGGAAACAAAAGTCCAAGCCTGTTCAAGGCATTACAACAATCTGCTGCCACTGGACTCGCCGTAGATTATACAGAGGTGGAATTTCTGCTCTATGCAGACGATCTACATCTCTGGTAGCTGATACTGAGACCTGCTAACCTTCTCACCCCCAACACACAGCAGCCTCAGTCCTGCACTGCGGCCCGACACTCTGCTCCATCATGCAGAGAATATCTGCCTGATAGAACAGAGAAAACGAATTAGCAGATTATCTCTACAGCATAAAGAGATCCGCAGTAGAGACAGATTCTCACTCCCAGGCTGAGTGATCGTAATCTGGCTACGGCGTCGACCTCGGCAGACCTCGGACCGCTCGGACCGTTCTTCACGCAAACACTTCGAAATCACAGAGGAAAGGACAGAGATCTTTGAGAGAGCTTATTGAGTGGCGTAGGGAAACAGCAGATGAACCAATTAAGAACCTGTCCGATTTTCCCCTGATTTCCCATGAGCTCTCTAGAAGACAGGAAAGGTGCGTGGACTGTGTGTGTGTGTGTGAGAGAGCGCACGCTATGACAGGATCCAGATAAGATCTGACAGCAGCAAGCTAATATGACTTAAATAAGAACATTGGCATAACCAGAGAGAACATTCTGTGATCTCACACTCAAACCTTAGAGTCTACAACCCACCTGCTCGTCACCCAGGACCCGGAAATGATGAACCTCTTTAATGAGAGAGTCCGGGCATCCAGCTAGAGGAAGAGAGGAAGAGAGGCAGAGAGGAAGAGAGGCAGAAGAAGGAAAACAGTCAGAAAAAGACAAAGAAAGCAATCCAAAGATTCTGAAACACTTCACAGTGTCATTCAAACATATAAAAACATAAAAAGGCACACGCACACACACACACACACACACACACTCTGCAGGGAGGTGCAGCACAGTAGCTGTGTATCCAGGCTGCTGCAGGGTGGGTGGGTCTACAGGCCCTTCATGGCCCACCAGCTCCCTCAAACACACATACCTCCCATTTCAAACTCCTCCAGAGGATTGTGCACTGCAAATAACTGGAGATGGATGTGTGTGTGTGTGTGTGTGTGTAAAGGAGTCATCCACTACTCTTTAACAAGCCACTCTGTAATGATGAGATTACTCTTACAGGCAAATACTACACTCTGAAACAAAGGCTTTGAAGGGAAAAAACAGACACCAATTACCTCTCCGGAGATTAATGACTCCTCTGTCCTGTACACACACACACACACACACACACATTCATAAATTCTTTGTCTTCTCTATAAATAAGCACTGAAGGGAATATTATGGTTTAAAGTACTCTGAATGGCAAAATGCTTACACTGCTTACATGCCCTCCTTGGCCAATGGAACACAGAGACCAGCGTAAACATGGAAGCACAGGCTTCCCTTCTGAGCGTTGGCCCCTCCCTTCTGAGCACTGGCTGACTCCCTTCGAGCACTGGCCCCTCCCTTCTGAGCGCTGGCTGCCTCCCTTCTGAGCGCTGGCCCCTCCCTTCTGAGCGCTGGCTGACTCCCTTCTGAGCACTGGCCCCTCCCTCCTGAGCACCGGCCCCTCCCTCCTGAGCACCGGCCACCTCCCTTCCAAAAGACCAGTGTTCGACAGTGGCATTTGCTAACACCATGGACTCATGGACTTGCAGGGAACAGCGTAGGTGGCATAGCAGTGGCCTGGAGGGTCCAAGTCCCCAGCCCGCCTGCCTCCCCACGGGCCTGAATGCTAATGCCTCTAATCTCCCTCCAGGGCCACTAACGCAAACTCTGACTCCCTTTTCTTATGCAAATAGCGGTAGCGCACTAATCGCACCTGAGGACTCCGCCACCGGGAGCAAATATTAAACCGGACGGGGGGGCTGGGAGCCCTGTGGGGGGGGGACTCACATTTGTCGAAAAGTAATTAAAGATACAGACCATTGCAGAATGTCATGATGTTACCATGGCAATGTGAGCAGTCCAAGCAAAGAGGTTGAAGTGGGAAAGGTAGATGGACAGGTAGAGAGATTGAGGAGAGAGAGAGAGAGAGAGAGAGACAGGGTTAGAGATGGATGTGTTAAGGCAGGTAGAGAGACAGGCAGAGAGAGAGAGACAGGTAGCAAAACAGATAGGTAAGACCAAAATGAATGGATGGCGTACAGTTGCCTTCCCAGTGCAGCCTGCTTCACTTAACACGCCATGAGGAATGATCAGCGGAGACTTTAACTCACTCGACTGGCACTTCATGGAAGTCGTCCCAGCACAACAGGCGTGTGCGAGCTCTCAGGACACGCCGTGGGCGTGTGCGGCTCACCAGGGGACACGCCACGCCACGCCTGCCACCCCCTCACAGCATGGCGGAAGGCCAAAGGACAGTGGTGGCCAGGAACGCATCATATCCCACCCGTTACTGCCCCATGTCCAGTATAGGCCTGTATGTCCTCCTTACCACACTGTCCTTTACATTCCTTTAACACATTTTTTTCAGTCTAATATAAGATAGATAGGAGCATTGTGCATTTAAAGCTGTTTTCATCGGTTGCTCCATTCGATAGAAGTACTAGACATTATAGGACCAGTGAGCTAGGACCAGTGATAACCTAAATCACCTAAACGAACAGCTGAGTTTCCTCCTCATCACAGAAGCTCACAGACACCACGGGTTACGATTCAAACACCTGTTGTCATATCCACGTCGACAGCCACTCCTGTCTCCCTAATGGAAACAGGTCACCTGCATAGTACGATCAAATAAATTAAGATTAAGCGATTAAAGGGAACATTTTGACCTTAAGTGAAAATCTTCATTTCTGCTTTACTGTAGTAAATCGGGCTACAGTCACTCAAACCCAACACTCATGTACTTCGACCACTGCAGCCAGCAGATGAGGCGACTTGCTGCGGAAAGTTACAGTTAGTTCATCATTTTCTCGTCAAGAACACAGAGAGGATCTGCCATCTGCCGCGGCGAGACGAAACGTCCGCTGAGAGACGAGCGCACTGCGACAGAACCCCCCCCCACACATACACACACACACACACACACACCCGGCCTGTGGCGCTTCCTGCCGGTTACACGCCCTCCCGCGCGAGCCGCACGATTTCGCACGCGACCCCTCATGGAGGCGTGGCTACCTGTTACCGCGGCAGCATCAGGACGGAAACACGACGCACGCGCCCTGCAGAGGCGTTCGCACCGCCCCACAAGGACACGGGGAGAGGACGGGGAGACGGGAAGCAAGATCACACACACACACGCACGCAGCGAGAGGTATAACGACGAGTGCGGCGGGATGACGCTCATGTAGCTGTTTCCTTTTGCTTAATTACTAGTCAGTGCCTTGGTAGGGAGGAGCCGGGTGAACACAGACTCCTGCAGACTGGCCCAGCTGTTTGACTAATGCTCATAAAATGGGTTCGGAAATGAAACCAGTGGGTCTCCCTCATTTCTAATTCTAATTCAGCCTGGGAGAGGGTGGAGTGGAGGGCGTATGGTCATATAACACTCCTGCACAAGCAAAGGAACATGTCGCAGGGGAGCAGCGCACGGCTACCTTTCAAAACAGCCAGTGCAAGTAATGTCTTTGAATTTCTCCCATTTATACACTGTAATTATTTTTACAAGCAATGAGTCAGCCAGACTCCTGCCTCACCAATGAGTGAGAACAGAAGAGAGTCCCCGCGTGGGCTCGGAGCCCCGCCCACTCCCTGCCCCGCCCCCACCCCCTGATCCCGCCCCCCCCACCCCACACACACGGCCTTCCTGCTCTTAGATATCCCTCATTACCGCTTAGTCATGAGCACAGCCAGAGGGGCCAGTCCTAATGGGCTAGAGCGGAGCCGGAACGAGCTGAGGGGGCCATCAGGCACATAGACGGAGAGAGAGAGTGGGGGAAGGAGAGGGAGAGAGAAGAGGAGAGAGGGAGGAGAAAGAGGGAGAGAAGAGAGCGAGAGAGAGAGAGAGAGAGAGAGATGGAGAGAGAAGTCTTCATCCAGAGACAGGAGCAGTGGCTCCGGCCTGCATCAGCGCTGAGCGTCCGAGCTTCAGCGGACAGTGCAGAGCAGTGTTAGCCTCACAGAGTCCGCCAGGCACTAACGATCTACACAGTCAGCGTGAGGAGCCCCAGGGGCCTCAGTCCCCTCAGCCCAACGCACTCCGCATTACGAGACACGGGCGTCGCCGTTAGCGATCTGGCAGGCGGGGTCAGCGTCTCTTACAGCGAGCGCGTCAGTGTTTGCTCTGCTGGGTCGCCGCGCACCGTGGAGCTTCCTGTTGGGCCAATCAGAGACGAGAGTCCCTGCCATCACCAGCCTACAGCCTCATGACCTCCGATGGCCAGATACCGGGCCAATGTCACTGGTGTAGATGTGTCAGCGCCTCACAGGGCAGCTCTGACAGGCCTTTGTTGTTTTTACCTGCAGCAATGGTGGTGGTGGTGGTGGAGTGCGTGCTGAATTTAAGGGTCACCGCTACAGTTAGGGTGGATGCACGTCGCCATGCCAACAGCCTGATTGCTGGTCAGTGTTTGTTTTTGTTTTGTTTAGTTTTTTTAACCAAGACAATGTGCTGAAATTAGCATTTGAAAGTCCAATCAAAAATCAAAATCAAAAAAAAAAAAGTATGCGTAATTATGCAGACAATCAAGACCCCGCCTCCACCCCCAGCCTTCCTAGCACCCCACCCACGCTGCCTGGATCTGGGGGATGACACGGCAGAGAAGATAATCCCCACAGGTGTTTACCTGTTGGTCTAAGGCTGACCCGGGATGGTGCGGATCTGCTTCCGGAAGGTTCCGCTGCCTTTACCTGTCGTTCGTCTGCAATTCCAAAGAGGCGCGCCACAGCGGAGAGTGGCCCCAGGACCCCAGGACCACAGCAGCCCAGGACCCCCTGACCCCAGGACCCCAGGGCCCGACACCACCCTACACATCCGCACGTGCATATTGCTCAAATGAATGAGTGCAACACGCTGCTGGATTTCGGGTTGCGGGAGACGTTTGCGCACGTTGAACAGGTGCAGCACTGTTTGCAAAAGGCTCTGCAGCCAATCTGGGTTACGGAAGTTAGAAGCTAAAAGTTGACCTTCTCTTCAAAGAGCGGGTTATTTCTGGGTACAGTTTTACAAGGCCCTGCCAGGCAGAAGGGAAGGGGGAGAGAGAGAGAGAGAGAGAGAGAGAGAGAGAGAGAGAGAGTGAAAGAGAGGGTTATAGAACGAGCGAGCAGACAGCAGACCGAATGAAACCTAACGGGCCGGTTAATAATCCCCCAGCTAGCGAGGGCTGGTTTTAAGGCCCTGTGCATGTGATTAAGATCTCAGCGGGAAAGAGAGCGGAGACCCCGTACTGCTTGAAGACGGAGAGACACACACTGGGAGCAGGAAGAGGACGGGAGACAACGGGGCCTCAAGCTGCACGTCCACGGAGTGCGAGACATATGCCTGACAGCTCACAGAGACAACCAGACGCTCTGGGTGGCAGAGGCAGGGACATACAGAAGCTCCTGCTCTGAGCTACGAGGGAGTTCATTCTCCCGCCCGCATGATGCTTTCTGTTTCTCTCTCTCTCTCTCTCCCCCTTGACTTGTTAAAGACAGCGGTCCATCAGGGCAAGGTCAGGCTGGTGACAAATCACTTCCATTAATCTCGCTCCCCACCACTTTACACACTGCAAACGGGTAGTGCTGACAGGCTGGCCAGCTTCATCTCACAACACTAATGGGCCCCGTGCCTTACATGACCATCAGCGCACACGCACACACGCACACACACACACACACACACACACACACACTCACGCCTGGCAGGGAGAGATCACACAAGCACAGTGGTGCGTGGCAGGGGTGAGGAGCGGGTAAACAGACAGGAACGGGGCAGAGGGAGCAGATGGCAGAGCAGGGTCACAGGTCACAGGTCACAGGAGGGAGGAGAGACCCTGGGGGGTCAGGGCCACGGGATGTGCTGATGGATATTCCAGCACATGCACACGCGAGCGTGCACACACTTCACTGAGGACACGACACACACTTCGCAGCTGGGAACAAGAATGGGAATAAGGAGGATGAAATTCCTTATGGTTTGCCGGTCCAGGCAAACACAGCTAGGAAGTCACATGCTGGCGCCGTCAAAGTGTCAAGGCAACACACACACACACAGGACTAAAGGCACACAGGGGAAGCACTGCGCAACATCAGGGAACTGGAGGAACAGTGCAAGAATGTTCCCATGGGAGCGGAGAAGGGGAGGGTTCCAGGGGCCACCTGGAGAAGAGGACCCAGCCCAGATACTCGCACACGCTCACATGGTGCAAGGCCCACACCGTGGGCAGAGGCGAGCTGTTTCCATGGCGATTCACCCAGCGAGAACCGACTGCCTCTACTTCAAAGGCGGAGGGACTTAAAAGTGCTGAAGCACTGGAGAGGAGACGAGGAGGACACTGGGAGGACAGAGAGTGAGACAGAGAGTGAGACAGAGGGAGGAAGGGACAGAGAGGCAGAGGGGGGAAGGAAGAGGGGAAGACAGAAAGTGAGAAAGAGAGAGAGGAAGAGAAAGAGAGAGAAGGAGAGAGAGAGAGAGAGGGAGTATCTTATCTTGTCTCCTGATATCAAAGCCCTTCCCCAGGCTTTACCTTCAGAGATCCTTCAGAACACTCACCAGCATAAACAGGAAGCCAACCCACACTTTACAGATGCCTCTCTCACGCAGAACGCACATTTCTGGCTCCATCATGCTGCTGTAGGTGACTTAGCCCAGAGAAGCCATCTAAAGGTTGGGCAGCACGTCCTAATAATGGCCGACTCTCCGTGAGGAAAACAAATGCATTTTTCTTGGCACGAAAACCCTGCAGGACCAGGGCAGTCAGTCTAAGGTCACATTTAATTGGATATATGGAGAAAATGGAAATGGAAAATAGTGCATGCGCACACACGCGCACACACACACACACACACACACACACACACACACACACACAGACTTGTTGTAAAAGCGCTGAGTCATCAGGCTGCTCCAGGGTCCCGCCACCTCCTCTCCTCCCCTGCTTATCCCTCTAGCAGGACCCAACCCCCCTGGGCCACTCGCCCCACCACTCAGCAATCTTCCTCTTCTCCTCTTCTTCACCCCCTCCTCCACCACAGAGACCACTGTGACTCCAACTGCACTCCTGTGTGGCAATCCTGGGACTATGGGACTAGCACTGGTGGGACAGGAGGAGGAACCCAACCTCGAAACGTTTGTTACATAACAAGTGTGTGTGTGTGTGTGTGTGTATATATATACAGTATATATATATATATATATATATATATATATATATATATATATAATATACACACACACACACATATATTTTTATTTAGCTCTTACTCTTTGTCATAATTGAAATGAAATATGCACACTAGTCTCAATGCAAAAATCTGAAGTAAAACCCAAACAAACAGAGGCTTCTGATGGAACAGAGCAGCCAATGCTAATGAGGGGATTATAGGTCATCAGGCTGATGTCATTATTTGTCAACAACGAACGCTCCACCACTGCGTCTCAGCAGGGCGCGTGCACATTGTAAAGACGTTAACGGCGGTAAACACCATTAGAAGGGCGGGTAGGAGGCGCTCGTGACAAGGGGGGGGGGGGGGACGCGACTCACGGCACCCTTGGGGTCTTTGATGGGACGTGCCTTGAATACTAGGGAGACACAGGGTTACGCGTTTAGTTAACACACCGAGCGGTACAACACTGGGTTATCGTTTGGTTGACTCGGACCACAGCATCCGTGAGCTGGGAGAAATGTATCAAAGACAAGGCTTCCTGTTAGGGTATGTAAATGCCAGTAAATATCGTGACTCGTGGTGAGGAGCACTCGAAGAACCCGAGCTCATTTGGGTAATCTAAATTAAATCTCATATTTCCCACAATGCCGAGCAGAGTGTCCTCAGCAGCCCTTTCTGTGGACATGGTGAAAAACTGCATTCTGACCCTAACCAAATCATAACAAGCCTGAGGTAAATACGCCAACTAGGAAACCGTTTAATTGGTTGAGGTGTCAGTTTAATGTTGCCATGCGACAGGCGCAGACGGGCGAGGGACGGGGTTGGTGGGAGACCGGAGTACGGCAGGGCCTTGCACATACACACACACACACACACACAAAAACCATCAGAATTACAACTCAATTTCCTCTTCAATAACTAGCAGAAAGAGATAACAAAAAAAGTGGCTTTTTCATAAAGAGAGGGGTCGACGAATCAATACTCATATAAAAGGCCGGTTAGTGTCTTCTCAGCAGACATGAGGCCATGCCATCTTTCACTGGGCTGCCTGCTGGTAGCCTGGGGCGGGATGCCTGGTGCTGATAAACGGGGTGGGGGTATGTGGGGGGGTGGGGGTATAGGGGTGTGGCGGGGTGGATGGTGGGATATGGGTATGGGATCCAAATCTCATTTTTAATGTCCTTCACTAGCATGAAGGGCAACTGGCCAGACAAAGGGCGATGGCGGGGGCGCTGATGACGTATAAGAGCAACGGTGAGATGGGGAGGCGTTCTGCATGAGCGTCAGAAGAGCGAGGTCTCAGCTCCATGTTATGAATGGACACTGCAGACTCAATGCGTCCTCTCCCTCTCCAGCTACAGACACTTAATCAACTCCAGAACGCAGGACACCTGAGTTGGACGTGCGTGTGCAGACCGTATTACTTTGATGACGACTCTGACGTCTCTATCAAAAATCTAGATCTGGGTTGTCATCATATATGAAATTTTAAAGTGTTCCATTTAAAATTATGTTCTTAAAATTATCATTTGTTCCATCTTCAACTTTAAATTGTGCCTTTCGGTTCATCGGTGTGCGAATCAGGACTCAGGATTCAGGAGTCAGTACTTTTCTCACTTTCTCCACAAAAAGGTCTTAAGCTTTCATTAAAGAGCCCCGCAGACATATAGACTACATTTCAAGGGCAAAAGTCTTTCAAGGTTTTTGCAATGAAGTCAGAAATAGGAAACAGTCTTTCTTTTAATGTCACATAGTTCCAGAGTTTTTAAATGTCATTTGAATTAACCCGTGTCACTTCCCCTTTTCAATATTATAACACAATGTACTTGCATATAAAAACTATTTTAAAATCATCTTATATTTCCATCTACTGCAGTTTATGAGAATGGCATTTCACTGCAGGCCAAAAGTATGGAAACTAACAGTGATTATCCACACTAAGAATAATTAGACAACTTTAGTATGTTTCAAGAAAAACCTAAAACCATATTTTTAAACCTACTAAGACTGGAAAGAAGACTAAAGTGGAATGTGCGAAGTACTGTGAGACCCCACACTCACAGATCCTCTTCTCAATCGCAGTGTTAAGGAAGGGCCTGTTCAGTACAAACCCTAGTCCCTGTAGTCAAAGAGCAGGACATCCTTTACACAGAATGAAAGACCTGAAGGATCTTTGCTCTGTTAAAACCACATAAACAAACCAATAACCCCCAACAAACGTGTCTCTCACGTCCTCTGTCTCACTGCAGGGCTCAGGCTGCCTCTCATACACACACACACACACACACAGGGATCTACCCTGGTCCCCCTGACTGAAGGAGTCTCTCAGACAGATTGCACGTCAGTCAGCCTCTGTCTCTAATGAGGGAAGTTAACCTGTTTTTTTTTCCTTGTCCAAATTTCCAACCTTCTAATTATCTCCTAATTATCACTTTGATTAAAGTGTGTGTGCGTTCCTGCAAGTGTGTGTTGGGGTGGGTTCCTTCCTCCCGGCACTGACAGGCAGGATGAGGATTAATGGAGCAACCCCTTCCAATGGACTGATGAAATACTGATGCCACTGGCAAGACAGACTTCACCACAACACACACACACACAATGTGTGAGAGGGAGCCCCTTTAAATTAAGGCTCAAGAAACAACATGACACTTTCCTGGTTAGCAATAGGTAAAAATGTACTGGCACGAATAATAAATCCAAGGATTACACTACCGTACAATGACAAATGACTTTAGAAACCTTCTTCTCGCATATATATCATTCACCCCCAGAATAATGTGCTTTACACTACAGACAGTCTGTGCTACGCAGTGCAGCTCTGGTATTGTGGAGCGTTCAAGGTCGAGTGTGGTCCACGCATAGGCCTGAAGGACTGAAAGACTTTGATGCAAACACACCTACACACAGACCTTCACCCACATCCACGCCCACACTTACACCTACTCACAGAACACAGAATGGGGTTCTGACTGTGTGGCATTTTCAGGGCGAAAACACTTAAAGAGTCAAATCTCCCCGCCCCGCATACCAAAACCCTCCACCGGTCCTCATTATGTGCTACTGACGGGCCATTTACCGAACAAGGTTTTCAAATTTAGGCACTGAACGTGGAAAAAATTGACGCCACGAACTATCCTACTTCCGTATCGCGTCGTATTTTCAGTGCATTAATGTCAGCTATCCCATCATTCAGTGCTGCCTCGGAGGGGAGCTGTAAATTCATACCTACACAAAACTGGAGCACTTACCTCTTCTGTGGCGCTGTCAAGAGGCCCATAATACACTGCAGTTAGAGCTTTAGCGTTATTAGCCTATGTGACTGTGCGCACAGCCTATATTCACGGGATACATCTAGGACTGCAGAAAGCCATTATTACAGATCTTAGTCACCGCGCGTTTGAGACACGCAAACAGCCCATAAACAGCGAGGTGGCATATGAGGACGCTGCCTCCGCCTGTGGTTTGCCCTTAAGGAGAGTTGACAGCAAAGAGTTTTTCAACAAAGATAAAATAAATAAATGAATAAATAAAAAATCTCTGCAATTAAAGTAATTCCAGCGATGATTTGGAAGAGACGTTGCTCAAATAACCCCATTGATTTTAAGCATCGCTCGTCAGCATGAACCTGAATGGGGATCAATAATCAAATGATTAATGAAATAAAAATGATGAAACCGTTAGCATATTATCGCAGGTGTAGCTTTTTGTAAACTATCTTGAACGCCCATGTTAGCTTATTTCATATTGCGAGCCGATGCATGCCTATTAAGAAGTAATAAAGGTTTGGACAATGAGGTGATTTTAATTTGGTGTGACTTTGTATGCAGCCACAACAGCAAAAAAACAAAATCTTCCTGAATAAAACCAGAGGAACAGCTCGGCCAAAGCGGGCAAATGGACTGTTGCTCGGGCAACCTTAGCTCCGCCCTGTGCTCGACCTTGCCGCCACTGAACTCTTTAACTCTGCTTTTTTGGCGATTTCCAGTTTCAGTGTGATACAGACTGTGGAGTGAAATAATGGGCAGAGTACGGCATTACCACCTTAAAGAGTTTTTTAACATTCGGACTGTAGGTGTGAGAGTTCCTGACTCCTAACACAAATATGAACAACTCGAAAAATCGTTAAGGAATCACACGTCACCTTTCACATAACGCTGTTCGATATCGGCAGGAACACTCTTCCATTTTACTGTGAGTCTTAATAAAACTCACAGTAAGTTTAATGTGCAGGTTTTGTGTAGATAACTGCGAGACTGAGTGCTTGGTTCATGACAAGAGCTTCACAGACCGTGAGTCATAAGACTCCATGTGCGCTGAGCCACTGATGAGCTGAACTGCCAGCTTGTCCAGATCTCAGGTTTGAGAGACCTCCCACCTCCACCCATGCCACTGCCCCCGTCTTTGAACATTAAAGAGCCCACAGCCTACGCTTCTCTTTTATATGTTTCCTTGAACATTTCTGTGGCGATTTGTTCCAAAACGGCTAATTTTTACACGACCATTTCCAACCTCTCTTTACCCCGTGGAATTACAATAGGCCATTTCTGTTACTGTGCCTTTAAGATGGAAATGAGATAAATGAGCTCTGTTTTGATTGGCTGCACTTCCACAGGGAACCTTGGGCCCAGAAGCCCCTGGCAACACTGCCGCAACCCGGCACCACTCGGACTGAACCAGCGCTCCAATTACATAACAAATTAGCCTGAACCTTGGGCCTCTATCTCATGTGCTATGCCCCTTTATTACCAGAGCTGGGTCTGCAGGAGACGAGGGCCAGCCAGGGATCTGCCAGGACTTGGGTGAGGATCCCCGTTATGAACCCTGTTCTTCCTTCTCACTCACAGTGCATTTCTACAGCCATTGATCTCTGCCAATCAGTGTGACACAGAGCCCACCAGCTCAACCCTAGTCCAACAGAGCCATAAGTCACTGTAAATCCACTTGTCCCGGCCAGTCATCACTCTGGCCTTTAGCAGATACGCGCGCACACGCACACACGCACACACACACACACACGCACACACACACGCACACACACACCAGCAGATCTGCTCCCTCACTCTCCCAGTCACCTACTGTCGACAGCTGTAGTCTTACACAGATGCCTGCTTGTTATTCTGATGTTTCATGGACCCGCCGCTGCTGAAGAACGCACTGCTAGTGTCTTGGTGTGAGCGCTCTACACACTCAATGATGTGTGTGTGTGTGTGTGAGTGTCTATATTTGTGTATGTCTCTTGGTGTATATGTATGTGTGTGTGTGGGTGTGTATGACCACTGTGCCCCCCATCAGTGTGTGAATGAATCACCACCAGACGGATGGAGGGTGAGCGCTCTCTCCCCTCAGCCAATGGGAACAGGAAGTGCTTCCTTTCTTTTTATTTTTTTTGTATTTTATAATTTAAGGTCGAGGCTGGCACTCCGAAATCGTGCTCACTTTATCACTTTATACATAAAACAAGAAGAACATGTGCCCGGCCCCGGCGAGGCGGGTCTTTGAGCCGCCCGCGGTTCAAAGCCGCCGTGCCCCGCCACGGTCTCTGGAGCGCCAGCGTGTGCGAGAGGGCCAGGGAGTGGGCGGAGTCTCTCTGTTCAATTCTGCAGCTCGCAGCTCCCGTCCAGGGGAAAAGCGGACGGTCTTCAGAGCCAAACCGCAACCTTTGCCATCTCCACACGGCCGTTGTCTGGGGACCTGCTGCAGCTAAGGCTGCTTTAGCCATCTGCTTCAAAGCCGGAGAGTCCTCTCATCCCGCAGCGAGGCGGCTAGCCCAGATCCCCAGCCCCGCTAATGAGAAAGGCATCCACACCACGATATGGACTCCGCCAGACTTTCGCTCTTGCGTTTGCCTAAAAGCCCAAAGGCTCTCTGGCCCGTACAGCCGTCACCGACTTCTGAAGCCGTCATACATTCCTCCGTGCACGTGTGTTTCCTGCACCCTGCGGGGCATGACATGCCGAGACTTTTGGCCTGCCCTCTCTCCATCAAAGTCCCCTCTCCGCTCACCGGGGGCCGCAGGCGTGAAGCCCACGTTCACGTGAGCGCTCTGGAGGGGCGTGGCTTCCACAAGCCCCTCCCTCCCTCCCTGCCTCGAGAGAGTGGCTTCTGCTGGCCGCGAAACAAAAGCCCCCGAATGTACCCACATACCCACACATGCACACTGTAGCCACACCCACCGCAGCCCCTGGCCCCACCCACCACGTTTCAGCAAGGTGAGCTCATCTTACAGAGGGTGTGCACCTGGCTCTCTGAACACACAGCATGAGGCTGGATCCTGGTGTGCTGATTCTGCTCCTGTGCGACACACACACCTGCTCTATTCCTCCGTGATCCATGATCTCATCAACTGTCTCTCGTGATTGCATCTTGAAAGAGTCTATTAGAATCCACGGATAAACAGTAATAGCTGAATTTTCTGAAATTTCTCAACCCACCTTTTCACAGAAGAGTACACCTAGCACACATACAAGAATTATAGTAAAATAAACACCCTTTTAGGATTGTACACTAATGTACACTAGACACAGATCCTGAGAGGAATACTAATAAAAACACACACACACACAATTCTCCCAGGACTATTCAGTAGATAGTGTGGTTTATTTACACACAGAAATATAGATCTTCTCAGGAGTATTAACCAAGATAATGTCTCAAAACCAAATGCATATGGCTATAATAGTGCTAATCATCTCTATCCAAACCTACAGCAGTCCTTCACCATGATGCACTAACCCAGAATGCCACAAGCTTTTCCTGCCATTTCCAGGACAGCATTTTAGTGGCTGTAGAGAGTAGAGAGTAGATCTTCCATTAGAGATCCTGGTGCAAGATGAGCCATTGTAAAGACCAAATATCTGACTTAACTTCATTTAAACTGAGATGGGGCACTGGTTCAACTAAACTTGGTTCATCAACTACCATTTTTAAACTAAGAGTAATAACATTTGAAGTGAGATGAGATGACAGCTGATATGTGAAAAAATATGCCTGCCACTTCATCCATGTGGTTCGTCCTTCCACAGAAAGACGGAAATGGAGAACGCAAATTACATTTAGAGTCAGATGAGAAGAAATGGCACATGGGTGTCCAGATCCAGGTTGTGGGTCAACTCCCCCTAACTCACCCTGCTCTCCCCCACATCACTGCTGTGCTACAGCAGCCGCCGGCAGGCAGCGTTATTTAGGGATGTTTTTCAGGCCAGAGTAAATGTCAGGGTGGGCCCTACCAGGTGCCAGACTGATTCCACCTTATCGAGCCCTCCGCCAGCCAAAGGTGCATTCAGGCCCCTTAACATTCAACTCCGCCTACCAACCGCCTGATAAGGCAGTCACCACGGCAACGTACACCTGGATGTTCTGAGTCATATTCACAAACTGAGAAAAACCTAGTACTCCAGCTTACTGGTGAGTGTGTGTGTGTGTGTGTGTGTGTGTGTGTTCTGTGGGGGTGCTTTGGATGTGGAATGATGAGCCAGTAAAAGAGAGAGAGAAAGAGATTGAGAGAGAGACAAAGAGAAAGAGGGAGAGATTGAGAGAGAGAGAGAAAGAGAGAGAAAGATAGAGAGATTGGGAGAGAGACAAAGAGTCTGAGAGAGAGAGAAAGAGAGAGAGGAATTGAGAGAGAAGAAAGAGGAGAGAAGAGAGAGGGAATTCAGGGAGAGAGGAGAGAGAAAGGGAGAGAGAGGAGAGAGAGTGGAAAGGAGAGAGAAAGAGAGAGCGAGAGAGAGGGAGGGAGGGAGAGAGAAGAGAGGAGAGAACTCTGCTTTACATCCAGGCCCCTCACAGCATCACAGCTCTTCTTACATTTAAACAGCAGAACAACTCTGACTGTCTCCTCCAGTTAAGATCCTAACAGTGAAATCCTCCGTATTTAAGCAAATGTGGAGAGGAAAAGTGTCTGCAGACATAAAATAAAAATAGAACTAATGTAGTAATGTAGTAATCAATTCTAGGGCATGTTTCTAATTAATCAACTAATGTAATTAATGTCAATTTCTACGGTATGTTTCTAATTAATCAACTAATGTAATTATTGTCAATTCTACAGTATGTTTCTAGTTAATCAACTAATGTAATTATTGTCAATTCTAAAGTATGTTTTTTTTTTCTAAAGCATTTTGCACCTCTGGCAAGTTGTGTCACGCTATTATGACAGATGATTAGGTTACATGTGTTTGTATCTGCATGCAAATGACAGAATTAAGTATGACAGATATGTAAATAATGTGATGAGGCTGTTAATAAAACTGCATGAAGATCACTACCTGGACAGTAGGAGATCGTTAGAAAAGCAAGAGAAGAAGATCAAGGGGAGAGAGAGGGATGGAGCGAGAGAGATGGAGGGAGAGAGCGATGGAGAAAGGCAGAGAAAAAGAGGGAGGGAAAAGAACACTTGCGTGAAAACCATCACGTTTGGAGAGAGACCCCGTCCACACTTAAGATGCTGTTCGAGACGCAGCCGACAGCCACAACCTCTCAGCTCACTAACCACGCAACATGCAGCCAGTAACAGGATCTAGCTTCAAACGGTCGGCCATGACAGGGCGCCTATACTTCATCGGACTCTTTTGGCCGCCGAGCACCATCAGCGGCGGGACAGTGTCTTTCCCAACAGGAAACGCACTCGTTTCCACACAGACTCAAAGGAAACGAGTGAGGCGGCGTTTGCGAGTGTGTGAGGCGGCAGAAGCGAGTGAGGTAGCGAGAGCCAACTAGAGCGTCTTCATTTTTGAAGACAGCGTGTAATAAATCGGCGCCTTAAAGCTCATTTCAAAAGAAGGTTTGGCCTTTTTCTCTCCCCCTGTCTTTCAGCTGCTGTATTTCCTGGGAGACCAGGGTCTAGGGCTGTGGCAGGTCTGTTTATCAGGGCCAGGCAATCTGTATTTCAAATTCAGCAGACACCACCGGCTCTTTTCATCCATGCCTTTTGGATGAGTGCTTTGGTCTGGACTGTTAAAAGTTGTTTAAAAGTGGGAATGGCATTTGGGGCTGAAGCCTGACCTTTTGCCACAATCTCCCATCCACAGACGCGCAAACAGTGATAGATGGCCTCAAATGTGCGACAACGAACGCTATCCGGTTCAAGACACACACGCGCGCGCGCACAAATTATCAAAACCCCAGGGCACGTGTGTGCAGTCGCCATAGCAAATTGTGACAAAATAACCAGCACGGCTTAAATCGACGTCTCAGAGTCAAAGCCCGAACAGAGTCAGAGCAGAGGAGACGAAAATGAGCTAGAGATGAGCTAGAGATGAGCTAGAGATGAGCTAGAGAGAGGGCACAGAGACGGGGAGGGCACAGACATCAGAGCATTAGAGAAAAGGGAGGAATAGAAAGAAAACAGGAAGAATATTGGCAGGGGCAAAATTCGACATGCGTATGTGCGTGAGAAAGAGAGAGAACAAGTGTACGCATGATGCAAACATGGGAGAGCAAGACAGCAAGCAGAAGAAAGAAAGAGGGAAAGAGACTGAGAGAAAAGGAGAGAAAAAAGACAGGGAGACATGGAGGGAGAAAGGGAGGGAGATAGAGATAGAGAGAGAGAGAGAGAGAGAGAGGATGCTCTAACTGATAGCAGGTCAGTGTTTCTCCCTGGAGCCCCATTACAGGGTGGCAGTAACGGATGTGGTGGGCAGACAGGAGCACACTGATAGGCCACACAGTGTGTGTGTGTGTGTGTGTGTGTGTGTGTGTGTGTGTGTGTGAGTGCATGAATACAACACCCTGATAGCATCTCCTCCTCACTGCAGCCACTAACACACCACCATCAATCAGTGCCAAACACATCCAGCAGCACACACACACACACACACACATGCAGACACACACAGAGAGGCCCATTCATGCCTGTGGAGACATCCTGGACATGCCTACCTGCGCAGGGCAGCGAGTAGCCCACGGCGGGGTCGTGGATGAACTGCCGCTCATTGAGTCTGGTCACACAGTACAGGTGGAAACAGTCCAGACAGATCACATGACGCTGCACACACTGAGCCACCAGAACAGGACTCCTGCGGGACACAGAGCAGCGTACGCTAGGCACCACACCCACAGGCAGCGGGACTCCCGTGAGCTCTCAGCGCACAGCCTTGTGGGTCGAGAGAGCGGGAATTAGCACCCGAGTGTCAGATGATGAGGGTACGAGGTGCACAGCAGGCTTGAGTCTGTGTGTGTGTCTATGCGCTCACGCACATGGGCTTTTGTGTGTGTGCATGTGTGTGTGTGTGTGTGTGTGTGTGTGTGTGTGCTGGGTGTTGTCTCTCTCAAGGCGGCTTGAAGACAGATGAGTCTCCGGGGGAAAAGCCCGTGTTGGGGCAGAGCAGGCGAGATGGCAGCAGGCGGTGGGCTGATCTCATTTAGATACCAGCCACATGGAGGGGGCCACACGGGGGGGGGGGGGGGTGAACGTGGGAACTGGAACGGCGAGGAGCCCAGGAAGGGAGTCATTACTCAGAGAGGTCATATCTGCCCTGGTGACATCTCTCTCTCTATCTCTCTCTCTCTCTCTCTCTCTCTCTCTCTCTCTCTCTCTCTCTCTGATTTGTGCTCACTTCCCGTTGCCAATCAGGTCCTATAGCCGGTGTTCCCAAACGGCACTCATATTCTGAAAGAGCGCGCCACACCCTCGCGAGCGGAGCCTTGTCAGTAACCTGCTGCAATCTTGTGCTCGGTACCTCTGCACCCCACCACCCCCCAACCGGTGCGCGCCGCCGTGAGTCGACCTCGCCGACCTCTCTTCTGTCCGGGCTCTGAGAGTACGGCTGTGTCCTCGCCTCTCAGACGAGGAGGAGGAGGAGGAGGAGGAAGGCTGGAACGTAAAGGACAGAGGCAAAACAATGGGCCACTCAGGAGGGTAATTGCCACGCCACTTCAATCAGCCCTTGATTTGAATGGTGGCCAGTGGTGATTGGGCTCCATTGTGCTGCCTCTTGCGCTCCGCTCGCGCCCGAGAGGGAGAGGGTGCTGTGGCCCTCGGAGAGTCCCCACACACCGCAGCGAGGCTCGTGATTGCATGGGTCTGTGCAGCGGGGAGGTGGAGTTCCCCCCCCCACACACACACACACACACACACATGCACCCCCTCCGCCCGCTCAGTCAGGTGGTACGTACTCCATTCCCGAGCTGCTGTCTCCACGCGAGTGAGCTACAGAGGTCACGGGAACCACGGTGGGGGTCAAACGGGACACCAGCTCTGCAGCCTGAGATGTCAGAACTCTGTTGCCTTTAAAGTTGT
Source organism: Brachyhypopomus occidentalis (assembly GCA_020368025.1). Lineage (NCBI taxonomy): Eukaryota > Metazoa > Chordata > Actinopteri > Gymnotiformes > Hypopomidae > Brachyhypopomus > Brachyhypopomus occidentalis. The sequence goes on along the minus strand of JAGXOD010000010.1, from coordinate 2,935,350 downwards.
CGGCAAAGTAGACTTGAAATCACTGACCAGTACCGCTGGCATTTTCCGCTCCCTGTAGGCCAGACGGGCGGCTCCAGGTAAGGACGGCGTCCCCTAGCATGTGACCGTGGTACTACCGTCAGGTCCAGGACAGGAGATACTCACAGGACGTCAGTGCAGGCGATGCAGGGCACGTGTCTCACGTTGGCAATGATCAGGTCCAGCGCCACCGACGTGTCCTCGTCACACGTGGGGTGGACAGCACACTTCAAATAAAACTCCTACGCACACACACACACACACACACACGTGTGCTTATCGTGAGGTGGACACGCCTACATGTGGATGCTGATGGTGGGTGTAGCTCTGTTCACTCACCGCCACGCGGCCATCGCAGCCCCGTGCTTGGCACACGCCGTGGATCCTGCCCTGGAGGAGGACGTCATCCCAGCAGGATGGCCCCTGCCGCCAGAGAAGAAGAGGGTGAACGAGGGTCACCTCGGGTCAACCTTCAAATCCCCGAGCCCCTTCTACGCTCGAAATCACACCGCACGACGTTAGGGCACGACGCCCTGTCCTGCCGTGCAGCGTATGTGTGCTGAAATAACCTCCCGCTACCCGGCGCATACAGGTGTGTGTGTATCAGACGAGGGAACAACATGGAAGGTATAATGTGAGTGGTTTTCTGAGAACTCTGAGAATAGCTGTCGGTTGATCGCTACACCAGCCGCAAAATCACATAAATCTGGCTCTTCACACTCTTCCTGTTCTTCCTCCTTCAGTCAGATTAAGTCACTCCGTCTATCCATTCTTGTTTTGGGACCTTCCATCCACCAACAACCACCACCACCACCACCCTCCCATCCGCCTGTCCCTGACCAAGTCAGGTCTGATTAGCATAAGCATTTAAACATTCTGACAGGGGCCTTAATAAGCCCGTGAAAAGGTTAAGAAAATCATTACTCCCCCCAGCGGATGGGGGGGGGGGGTGATGGAGGGATGGAGGGGGAGATGGAGGGATGGGGAGAGGGAGGGGCAGAAGGAGGGACGCAGGCAGCGTGCCGTGCCGGTGGGGCCTAGAGATTACACAGAGACACCTGCTAAGAGACAGCAAGGAAAGGTCACGCAGACCCGCGGCGTATCGGCTCAAAACACACACGCGCACCTACACACACACGCACCCCCACGTGCGTGCGCACGCACAAGCACGCACACATCTACACACACACGCGCCTCCGTGTGAATGTTAATGATTAATGAGAAAAGTGCCAATGAATTATTCACCAACACTCCTTCTCCATTGTTCAGATTAGTCTCTCCTTTCCTTCCCTGTCCTCGCTGTTCCCCCCTCCCCCCCTCCCTCCCTCCCTCGACGGTGTGGAATCAACATCACAACCTCACAAAGCCTTAATTACATTATTGTTGAACAAACAGTGCTCTGTCTCGGAGCCAGGTGCTTGGACTAAATGGAGAGTTCGCCGTGGAGCAGCCATTCCCAGCACGGCGCGTGTTTATTGGTCAGTCGAGGGCTCGCGCACGCCATGCTCAATTACGGCCACTTTGAGTCAATGAAAGCAGCGATGGCAAACACACACGCGCACACACAGAAGCACGCGCGCTCCCACAAGGACGAACAAAAGTCAGACATCGAAACTCTAACACAGGGGTTTCAGGACAATGCAGTAGAGGATTCTGTGCAAAGTGGCGGCAATCATAAATACAGACAGGCACTTAAAAGACCCGAATCCACATAACACTAAATGACACCATAAAACAATATAACTACCAATATCTGTACTCGTGCAGACACATTATTCTGTGTTTGTGTAGTAGATGAGAAGAGTGGCATTAAATGTGAATTCCCCGTTTAGCTGTCCAGCACGTGGTGAAGAGGCAGAATGGGTGTTGGGCGCAGGATATTCTGGGTACCAGCCACCCGGTCGGAAGTCCGATTCCTCACACTGACAAGCAACTCAAAAGCAGCATAGGTCCCTTCCTGGCCTTGACACTGAAGTGGAGTCAGGTGCTAAAACCCCCTGGCAAAAAAACGTCTGGAATCTTTTCACCCAGAGCCAGAACTCACAGATGGAACACAGGGAGACGTTGGCACAGTCGTCGTCTGGTCCAGCAGCGACAGAAGAACCGCAGCCGACTCTTCAGAAGAGACCAACGGCTTCTCCGTGCTCCTCCTTTTCCTTCTGGACACTTTTTGTCTCTGCTTCTCTCGCCGAGAGACGATGGGAAGCTTCTGCGGACGCACTGAGGCGCGGATGAGGCTGGCCGACCGTGTGCCTATGAGGGTTCTCGATGCCAGCTTCATGAGACTGGCACAGGAGACTGGCACAGGAGAGTGGGCGACGCTGGCGCCCGGGCAGCAGGAAAGACACGTCCTGCCCCTGGTGACCACCTCCTGCCCCCCCGGCGACAACCTCGAGCGGTGTCAGAATCTATTGTGTGGCTCAGTCAGTCTTTACGGACAGTTTTCTAGGGCACGCCGATCGCTCGCTGGATGGAGAGCCCCATGCAGACCAGTAGATAATTGCAACAGAAAATGCCAGACACAAACACACAGGCCCCCGTGGACACACACACACAAACCCCTGGTGGACTGTCTGCACATATCTTACTCTGGGACCAAGGCATGTCTGTTTGTCATTTAGCTGACCTTGAGCAACAGAGCAAATGCTTCAGACAAAAAGTCACTTATGTCTTAGCAACTGGGATTGACTCATGGCAGAAATGGCGAGGAACACAGTTAACCTATCAGAACACAGCGAACGGTCTCTGTTTCACTTTAACTAGCAAACACCACACCACACGCATCATTTTGACATGTTCCTCGCTGGTGTTGTTTCGGAGAGGATGGTGGTGGTGGCCTCAGGGGCAGATGGTTCCTGGACGTACCCGGCTGAGCGTCAGCGTTCCTTGCCTGCAGGCGCTGCAGCGGACGCGTAGCTTGCCAGGTCGAACGGCCCTGCACACCGTCTTACAGTACACGTAGAAATTGCTGCGGGACTTGAGTTCTGCGGGAACAAGCACAAAGAGCAAGACAGAGCGTTAGCACAGCTCCGCACACAACCATTGGTCAGCGCTGCCTAATCCCGCCCAGTTACACTGCGCATTGGGCCCATGCCGTTTCAGCCAATCAGACGCATTGGTCAAATCCCCACGCTTCGCTTTTTGACACGTGTCACTTTGCGCTGCTCGGTCACTGCCGGCATCCATCAGGACTACGGGGGAGCAGGAAATCGTGCGGCTGGACGATGGTGGGACGGGGAAAACAGGACAGGGGACAAGGTGGGTCATGCTAGAGCCAGACGGGAGAGCCAGACGTCTGAGCCCGGGACAAGAGAACCACAGATCCAATTAAGCGAGAGAAAATGCAACTGGACATCCTTGTGGCAAAGGATTTAGTAAAGAGGGGACGTGAGTCGTATGTGTGCTACTCAATATCCTAACACACACACACACACACCCCTTTTAAGCAGAATTCTCATTAGAGCTAAAAGCATGGGCCGAAGAAGAGGGGTGGAATACCTTGACACAATTCTCAATAAATCCAACAGAGTGGGTTTTATAAGGCGGGCCTCGTCAAATTTATGATTTCGGTGGCAGAGCGCTCCATTATGCTAATGCTTTTAAAGCGAGGAGGGTTAGGTAAAGGATGGGCAGGGTGGTGTGGGCGGGGCCGGGGGCAAGGACGAACAGAGGGCGGCGTTAAAAGCTGCCAAGGAGGCCAAGAAGCAGCAGCTAATAGAGACCATGATGAAGACGAGGGGGGGGGTTGGGGATTTAATGTTTTAACTCACAGAAATATGCACATTGGGAGTTTTATTTTCCCTCCGCACGGCTTGAGTGTGGAAGCTGTTCAGTATGTACAGACCTGTTCAGTACATAAGGAACCTGTTCAGTATGTAGGGAAACTGTTCAGTATGTAGGGAAGCTGTTCAGTATGTAGGGAAACTGTTCAGTATGTAGGGAAGCTGTTCAGTATGTAGGGAAACTGTTCAGTATGTAGGGAAACTGTTCAGTATGTAGGGAAGCTGTTCAGTATGTAGGGAAGCTGTTCAGTATGTAGGGAAACCAGTATTTAGGGAAGCTGTTCAGTATGTAGGGAAGCTGTTCAGTATGTAGGAAAATTGTTCAGTATGTAGGGAAGCTGTTCAGTATGCAGGGAAACTGTTCAGTATGTAGGGAAGCTGTTCAGTATGTAGGGAAGCTGTTCAGTATGCAGGGAAGCTGTTCAGTATGTAGGGAAACTGCTCAGTACGTAGGGAAGCTGTTCAGTATGTATGGAAGCTGTTCAGTATGCAGGGAAGCTATCGGGATGTAGAGTAGCTGCCCGGGATGTAGGGATCTGACCTGGAAGTACCTACTAGCTCAGATTTGCCTGTCACTGTAGTTGAAAGTCTCACGTGTGCTCCTACACCCACACACACACACTCTCACTCTCAGCTGCTGCTGGTACCTGTTCGCATGGGAACGTCCCCAGTGTCCGGGACGTCCGCCTCCAGGACGGCGGCCAGGCCAGTGGAGGTGGCGGGCAGGCGGGAGGCGCTGAGGTCCAGTCGAGTCAGGCTGTCCATGCCCATGCCAACCAGCCTCCGCTGCAGGACCAGCTCGGAGAGGCGGGCGGAGGTGGGTGGAGGCAGCACCACGTGCACCGTGCTCTGCTCCGGCAGATCACAGGCCTGTCAGGGCAGGAGAGCAGCCCGCCTGTCATTATCTTCACACCTGTAATAACCGGCACTCACCAGCCGACACAAACCGCCACGATCCGATCTGCCCTAAAGCCGAATGCATCTAGAACCAGCACACGGATCCTCGCCGCCGTCTCAAGGATCCCGCTACGCACGTAAGGCAGACCGGCAGGGTTACGTGTGCGAAAAAGAGACGGCAGATTAACCGGGTAGGCACATAAAATCATAATTTTTGACAAGATAGATGAAAGGCCCACAATCCTTTGTAATCTCCCTGGCAATGATATCCATCTTCCTGCTAGTGTAGCGCACTGTGAAAGGGCTGCTTCTAAGCACTCTCCCGCACCGCACAGCGGCACGTTGTCTTAATGCTCCACCATATGTTGGAGGGAAGGGAAGCATCAGACGTGTCTGTCTCAATTACAAAGAAGGCAGTTCGTATTTGCGCAGCTAATCCAGCTAGCGGGCACGCCTCACACTGCTGGGATTACGGCTGAAAGGAAAGAACATGGCACCCAGCGCCCACCCTGTCACAAAAAACCACCAGCGTAGGGAAAAGGGAAAGATTTGCAAAGGACAAAAACAGCGTTGGGTGCCAAGGACGCTGAACGATTACCCAACATCCCAGCATCGGGAGGCGTGATCCACCCTACAGACTTTATCAAGCTCTATCTATTTAGAATTCTTTAAGATATTAACGATAGTCTGTCCTTCCCTTGGAGATGTGTTTTGCATGTGCACTGCATGACTGTTTGCTTTTATTGTACTGTAGCTCTTGTATTAACTTTACGTCTTAATATAATCTCATCTCAAACATCTCCCTCTGTGAACCCCCCGGATGCAGGTCACAAACAAATTCTCGGTCAGTGCAAGAGGTTTATTAGAGAACCTGTGAGCTCTGACAGGGGAAAGGTCCTCTCCAGCACTGTCGACTCTTACACGCATGATAATTCCTTGACAGGCCAGACACGTGGAGGCAAAAACCATCTAAAAAACCAATTTGATCCTGTTCATTTTCCCTGAGAGACAGTAAGGACTGACTGCTGTTGGTATGCTCTTAATGAAGTCCTCATTCGTGGACTAAAGGAGCTGCTGTTCAGAGCCGCTGTTCAGAGTTTCATCGCATAAACGTGAGTTTATGGGAGCAACTGCAGCTGCTGGGCCAAAATGGAAGAACTACGGGAGCTAATTTTAGAGCCCTCAAGAGAAATGAATAATGAATATATGGAAATTAGCATCGATTATATGCTGAGTGATTGATAGCTGAAACGTCAGAGCATCATCTGTAAAGCCCAGACATGGTGGATATGGGATATTTTAATGGTCAATAGTACCTTATAGTTCTATGACAGCATTTTTTGGCATTACTTTTATAATCAATGACAAGACAGTGTCAGCAAACTGACCCTTCTGATTGAAAGAGCACAATGACAGCCCTTAGTTCACAAGAATGGATTAGCCGTCACGCTAATCGATTCTCCTGTGTCAGAGAAATAACATTTGTGTAGCTCTGAATTTGCCTCACCATGGAACATCACAGACTTCAACAATTTCTGCATTGATGGCAAGGCTATATTAAAGTTAATATTTCGCATTCTCCCTGATTCAAAAGAAAATAAACAAAAACCTCCACAGACCAAATCATGCAGTCAAAACAATTCTGTCAAATACATATTTACAATGCCGCAAAATGAAACCTAAATCAAAGACAAATGAATACCACCAAACACCACTAAAGAGAAGTAAACACCACAGCAAAAGCATGTGTGAGGCTTAGTGCGCATTTACAAAACAAAACAAACAGAAGAAGAGGAGGAATCAGCGAAACGTGAAGCTTGCTCAGCGTGTGGCCCGGCGCGAATGCCAGCCCTCGGCAGGACCGACGGGGCAGGCTGCGCGAGCCCGTCTCGCGTCCGCGTGACCTTTTCCAATTACGAGGCGCTCTTTGGAGAGCCTGATCAACAAGTCAGTGTTTTAAAGACAGGGACGCGGCGCATTAGCGGCGGCTTGTATCTTTGGAGCCGCGCGGCGGGCGGAATTTCAATTTCAAGAGTGAGGAGACAATCAATGGATTCTCCGTTCGGAATTCACAAGCAGCCTGGGGAGATTCCCCACCAATTTGCCAAGGTCGTCCAGGGTTAAAACTATGCCCTACGCATCAGGCCGCACGAACATATTTGCCTTTGTGCTGTCGGGACACGATGCTACGCTACATGTGTGAGGAGCGCAATGAGGTTTGAGTGTGCGCTACATAACATTAGCCCTGTTCGGAGGAGCGGCTGTGTTTTTATTCATGAAGGACAGCCATGCTGACAACCAGTAACACAGACGTCAACCTCTAGAGGCAGCAACCATTGGATTCATTTTATATTCTTCCAAACAGTATAAATTCACTGCTACTATTTATTTTTGCTTTGGTATTTTTGTCCTTGAAAAGCATTAGCATCAACTGCTATTTATTCGGTTTTGTATTTCTCTAACATGCACGATTCCATTAGTAATCAAAACTAATTGCTTCATAAAGTGTATTTACAAAAGATAAACATTAAAACAGCCTCTCTCATACTCAGTTGGTTGTTTACTCATGTGCAGTTGCAGTATTGAAGTATGGCAAAACCATAATCATAACTGAAAAAATGTGTGTGTGCGTGGGGGGGGGGGGGGGGGGTGGAGAGATTTTACATAGGGGCTTTGAAGTCGATAGTTATGCTAGCTCTCCAGCACGTGTAGCACCTGAACCCCATTAGCACCTGAACCCCATTTGAGCAATGACGCCAAAACAAACCTTGCCATCCTGAGCCTTGACAAACACCATTAGTCAACGTTGGCACAGGGCAGCACAACACCACGCCAGGACAGGCCGGGCAGAGCGGCCAGACCTGCTGTGGCATCTCTGCAAGATGACAGCAGAAAGCAGGTGGCTCCGGATCACGGGGCCAAGCCGAGGCAGACACTGACCTGAGGGTGGCAGGGGCTGAGGACCCCAGCTCCCACCACGGAGCATGGGTAGCGGGCGCGGAGGTCCAGGGGACGGCGGCGGTTCCCTCAGTTCTGAGCGTAAGGGGGCCGAGAATGGCAGGAGAGAAGAGAACTAAGACATGACGAGTGGCAGAAAGATATTGTTGCTGAAGGGGCTCCAACATTAAAGCAGAGGGAATACGAGAAGGAGGGAACAGAAACAGCATGAGATGCAATGAGAGGAAAACAAGAGAATAGCGATGAGAGCTAACCTTCTAAAGAGGGAGAGATGGGCAGACGGTGAAGAACTGAGAGATGGGATGAAGACAAAGATGAACAGGAAGGATGGAGAAAGAGAGACATAGAGGGATGGACAGAGAGAAAATGGCTGCAACGCAGAGATGGATGAGACAAACATGGATGAGAGAGAGAGGGAGAAAAAAGAGAGAGGGATGGGAAGTATTGGCCCTCCTCAGGGATAGTGGAGCTAATAGAGCGCATTACAGCAAATGCTTCTCTCGTCACTACAAATGTCAGACTGTGAGTCCCATGGCACAGACAGATAAACAGCAGAAGCAGAATGCGCCTGAAGCTACACACACGCGTGTTCCTGAGACACTCCGGCACCAACCGTGAGGTGCCTCACAACACTCAGCAAGACACACACCCCCCCACCACCACCTGTTTTTACTTCACAACACAATCAGCCTGCAGTAATTCGACTGGACCGTTTTGGGAGACCCCGGTTGTCCAAGTTATTAAATGCTAATTATAAGGAAACAGAGCTATCCGTTACAATGGGAACACACTCAAAGCCACAGAACACAAACACAGCAGATTTCCAAACATGTTTAATCGCCCCGTTTCTGTAGCCATATGGCAACTAGCTGTAACAGAATCGGCAGTGAGCAATTCCAAAGTCGACCGTTAACGGTAGCGAGTATTAGAAACCTTGAAATTTTGCGCGTCTTTTTAAACCGGAAATTGCGCATCCCTCGTGTACGCGCAGATTATAACCAAATCAGTGGCAGTGAGGCGATGCAGGGCACGGCTAGCGCACAGGTGAGGCGCGCACATGGCACATTAAGCATGCGTTGATTACAGCGTCACAGTGCAAGAATCACACTACTTTAACACGAGCAGCTTGACACCTGGTGCTACTGCTACGCTAATAACCCATTAGCTTCTCTACTCGCCAACACTTCCTCAGCACATCATACACACACACGCACGCGCACACACCTCCAAACTCTTTAATTACTGAAAGCTTTATCTCAGCACTGCTATATTCACTGAACAATGAAGCCAATGGAAATGTGAATGAGAGACGTGTAAATTAATTTTGAGAGGAGATGAGAGTTCATTAAAACGAACTGAGCAAGTATACAGCATACTGATTCTGCCCAGGGCAAAAGGAAAAGGTGACACTGTTGCAGTCACAGTAATTTCTGTTTGTGTATGTGTGTGTGTATGTACTGTATGTGTGTGTGTGTACCATGAGAATTCAAAAAAGACCATATAAAAATACAGCTTCTGTACTTCAGGACTGGACAAAACAACCAAAAAAAAGCATCATGTTAAAAGAATGACCTCCTTATAACAGTAAATGCTTGTAACCACAGTGCCTGTCTAATTTCTCAGTAAAGCAGTAGTCTGAGCCAAAACTAACAGACATGCTAAAATGGCTAATAAGAGGTCAAAGACACTTACAATTAACAGAGCTCAAATGACACTGTGTTAATTGAGGGCAACTGCCTTTCTCTACTTTTTAGTCACATTAGCATTGTGACCAAATTACTCCTTTAAATGGCGGAGCGCTGTGCTCGTCTGAGTTTCCCTGCTGTTCTCTCGAGCTGTCAGTCAAGTTTCCACTGTCCTTCATGTCCCAGAAGGCAATTTTATGGATGGATGTGCATGCTACCACAGGCTCACGGGCGAACCCAGGTGTGGGTCACCTTCATGTCTACCACTTCATGAAGAACCTGCCCTCAGACTGACCGACAGAGAGCTTTCTGTGCGCACGCCCGTCGCGTTTTCCGTGTCTGTGGCGGCCGTCTGTCCGAACTTGCTGACTGAGCGTGACAGGAAAGCAGTCCGGTATCCCGGGAGACAGTTACGCTCCCCGCTATCCTTATTCTGTCAGTCTGGCTGCCGCTAGACCGGTGGAAGCAAGAAAAGAGGTGTGACCAGCTCACAGTCGCGAGATGCTGTGCTGTTACCTAACCTGCACGCTGTAGCAGGCGCACACAACCTAGTTAGCCAGCCCGGGATTTGCTGTGGCAGAGTGCATTATGGGAATCTAACTGTGTGACTGCTCAGCCAGTAATATGGCTCAGTGGTTGTTTATTCGGTGCGGCGACAAGTGCAAAATGCCATCACGGCACATAGGATCCTTTCAGTCGTATATAAAACAAACAGGCTTTAAATGGTGCTTATTTGTTCAAATATTAATTCCCATAATCCTCAGAGTAAGCAGGAGGCTGTGTTTGTGGAGGAGACCTGTAACTCCATTGCCCCTGCCACCCCTTACCCAACAAATAAAGTGGCAATTAGTTCTGCTCTGTTTAAACTGCTTTAAAGTGCAGATTTCAATTAAAAGTGTTAACTGCCAAGCCTAATATTGTAATGAGGCTATCCAGAACAAACAGTCAAGTAATGAACCACCCTGACTCATTCTGAGTCCATTACTCTTTTGCCTGAGACCTGGACGTCATTGGAGTCTGATGAGTTGTGTTGTGTGCCTGAACTCTAGGGGGCAGAGTGGAGTCGCTGGTTTCTCCTGGGAGGTGGCCGGCTCCACCGGCCATGACCTGCCCCGAGTCCTCCTCCGCCAGAACTGTGTCAAGAACAAATGGAGCACAGAGTACCAGAGTAATGCTAGGAGAACATTAGTGGGAGTGCGGCATGAAATGTGTGCGTGCGCGTGTGCGTGCGTGTGTGTGTGTGCGTGTGTGTGTGTGTGTGTGTGTGTGTGCGTGTGTATCTGTTCTATCTAATTGTGTCTGCACTGATAGTGCATCTAAGAATACCTCTGTGTGTTTGTGTGTGTGTGTGCATTTTAATGCATAATTAAGAAGGTCAGGCTTAATGAAGCACAGTGCACTAAAGTTCAGGAGATCCCTAGGCTCTGTTTATCCTGTCAGACCTCTGAATCCCACAGAGAGAAAAAGAAAAAGAGAGACAGAGTGAGAGAGAGAGAGACGGAGGGCTTAGATAGAAGGAGATAAACAGAGTGATATACTGACCAAGACAGAAAAAAGAGACACAGTCACAGAGATGGGAGATAAATGCAGAATGGGGTCTGGGCATAAATACAGTGTTACCTGTGGGGCCTACCAGGGAGTTTCACCCTGATGCTAATGGTCCGTACTTCCCTGCCTGTCGACAGTGACCTTGTCAACCAAAAGAGAGACCATGAGAAATGTGGGACAGACAGGCATACAGAAAGGCGGGGAGTTACCTGCAGAGTGGAGTCGCTGTGTAGCTCTCGCCCGGCAAAGATGACCCGGAGCTGGTGGGGCTGTATGCCCTGCAGACGCCCAACCGCCTTCTTCAGCTCCGCCACACTCGCCCCCTCTTCCACCTCCAGCGGGAAGCCGTGGCTGGAGTTGAACCGCACATACACTGAGAAAACCAGAGGGAGACAGACGGCGAATGAGAGCGAGAGACCACGAGAGAGAGAGAGAGCACGAGTAACAGAGACACACGGAGACAGAGAGAGAAATGAAAAGTGACAGACAGAGATGTGTGATAATGCAATAAATGTCGATCCAGTGAGATTGTTTGGGGTTTTTTTCTTGACACCCCTCAGGTTCGTGGGTTTCGAGGGGGGGGGGGATCAAAGAGACAGAGCAGGCCGGCGGTGGTGAGGAAGGCAGAAAGATGCTCGCCGAAGAAGGACGCGTGGGTGGGAGACGGAAGACAGGGGGCCGGGGACAGAATGCGTGAGAGAGGGAGGAGGGGACCGCGTGAGGGACAGGACAGGTGACACAGGCGCAGAGAGACAAAGACGGCGACTTTAACATTCAGTCTGTAAAGCCACTTCCTGCAACACCCCAAACCCCCTTCATTAAGATGACTGCGATTTGGTGCAGAAAATTTTTTTTTCCTCTCTGTTATCGCCTCTGCTTATTATTTTAATTGAAATGAGTCAACCTTTGCAGAGGACCTCCAGGCACGGAGATAAATTCAGAAATGGAAAACAGGCTGATCTGGGCGAAAAAAATCCCCTCAATCAAAAAACATATTATGAAGAGAAACCGAGAAGGGGAGTCACATCCTCCCGGCACACACATAATCTGCTGGAAGAAGCTTTTTCTCCACCTGAAGAACTGATGAAAGGAACAGCTGGATGCGCACAAATACATATTTGGTGAATAACCCTTTGTTTCTTTCAGCCTATCTGACTTTGGTACATAAAAGCACCCCCCCTCCTGAAATGTACGCATCTCCCGCTCGTTTCCAAGGACTTGGTCGTTCGGTCTCAATGTCACCGAAGCCCAGCTCCTCCAGGAAATTGCATCTGCTGATACCACGGATGGGGCGTATCGCGGGCCTGTGCTGATTGCCCCTAAATGACAGAGGGCACAGTTCCCGCTCCAGTTCTGAAGAGGGAGGTGAGTGATTGCTTGTTGTTAAAGCGTGACATTCCCCAATAACGGCATTCCATCAACCGGTCGTGAAGGCAAATGACACATGGCTCAAAAGTGGCCAAAAGAAATACAACTAATCATATCGGGGAGAAGGGACAACGCAAGAGACACAAGAAGGGGAGAGGCAGAATCAGCCTAATGGTGGGCTTAGCCAAACAATAAAAACAACACACTTGCATTTGGCCGATAAAGTACGTTGGTAACCAGCCGCCGCAGTTCAATATGACTTCGATGTCTCACGCTGACACTATTCTTTGAGACGGCTCTAAAATACTTCCAATTCATATCACCACGAGAGTCCACTAATATTAAAATGACTACTGGTACACTTCCATTCTCCCTGGTGCCGCTAATAACCGTAATAATAGCAGGCTAGCGTCGCCATCGACAGTTGGGACAAAGATAAGCCCGCGTGAACCTGCGGCGTGGCGCGTAGCTGGTGTCAGTTCGGGCCGAGGGGGATGTTTGCCGTCGTTCCAATTTCCATAATCTCCCTCATTGTTTTGTCTCCCTTGCAGGAGGATAACAAATGAGTAAATTCCGCCTTTGTCATGTTTCATCACACCAGGACTCAGTCTGGTGAGGAGGTCGCGACGTGCTTGGGTTACCGGAGCTTTCCATCAGTCCGCAGGAGTGACGGGAACGCACTCGCTCCGGTACACGGAGGCCCCCGCGACCATCTCTCCAACCCGTTTATTACCGCTAGGTCCTCACGGCGTCACTTCCTCCTACTGCCCGAACGCCATTATATAGTTTATTAGCTGTGATGCATCTTTTAAAGTTAACATCGGTTACTCTTTCCCACCAGCAAAAACGTAACACCTGTCTAAAGAGGCAGAAGGCTTTGTTTCGTCTTCTCTCCCCCTCCACAAAGGCGCCAGCACTTCGCGCTCAACTGCTTGGCAGATGAATTTCGGGCCGAATTCCGTCTGACAGCTGTTTGTCATGTCGCCTGCAGCAGCCGAAGTTTGTGAATTCGTTCCACTGCCCAAGAAAAGTCAGGCAAAATAATTCTACTGTTCAGCTAGGCAGTCCGTGTGTTTGATTCAGCAGAGCATGACAGTGGGAATACTCTGGCCTCTCCAATATGAATATTTGTCATGCGGAAATTGAGCACAGAGAGAACAGTGTGGAGAATCAAATCAGTGAGGGATTCAAAAAAGACTGTGGGTGGAGTTGTGAGTGTGTGCACCGCAGTTCATTTTTGAGAGCCTGTGTGGGGGAATGATCCCTTCACACCCCGACCACCAGCATTTAACGTCTCACACGTGTGGGAGGGACACTTTCCACTGGGATATCCAAATGTTGACACAGATGTCAAAATTAAGTTAGCGTCCTTGTTTAAACAAACGCACCAACGGGCTTGCTAACTTTGCTGTTCTTTAATATTATTTGGTTGTCCTTGATTTTCACCGTATGCACCGCACCAAATGCAAGTACCAGATGTGACAATAAGCAGTCACAGTCTCCTGTCTGTCGGGATATGTTCTATAAGGATACACGTTACTGGACTGTGAGATTTCAAAGTTTAAAAGCTGAGAACATGCGAGTTTGAGCTGTAAATTAACACTACGTACAGCTCTTCCCACTTCTTTGAAGGTGAGGCTCTATAAAAGCCATTTTAACTGATTTACACTGAAATAGAGTTACACTTCAGCAGTCAGTGTTTGTCTTGATATATTTGTACCAAAGTGCACTTAAGCTAATCAAAAACCATATGTTTATATATATGAATTTATTCATTCCTAAATGGGTCTATGGGTTATGGATATGGACATTTCCCGCATTAAGAAACGCAGCACCCATGAATACAATTAAAACTCCACGTAACATATACATGATGCACATGTTTAATGGACGATCTTTTCTACCACGTTGCTTGACAGCGCTAACACTGGCATTAACCGCTTGGTCTAAATCACCAGGCAAAATTTGGCCACTCTGCAGCTTGGCCACTTAGTTGATCTGAATGAGGAGTGCATTCATATATAACAACCCACGACGGGAATTCTGAGACAGAAAAAATGGACAACAACGGTGCAAAAAAGACGAGACACCACACTGTCAATCAAGGGGGGGGGGGGGACAGGATTTCATAGTGAGGCAATGATTTGTGTTGCACCGGAGTGGCAGGCAGCCAGATCAATCTAGGCCGCACACAGGCAGTAATATGAAGACAGATTGGTTTAATTCTCTGCTGCAGCATTGGAGAGAAATCGGGTCTGGGGACTCTTTAACACTGGAGCCAGACAGTGTGGAGGAACAGAGGAATTAAGGCAGGGAGGGGATGAGAGAGAGAGAGAGAGAGAGAGAGAGAGAGAGAGAGAGAGAGACATGAAGGAAAACTAGAAAGAAGGGATACCAGGGAGGGGAGTCAGAACAAGGAAGCGAGACAGAACCTAAATATATTGACCGAGCTCTTCACTGTAACTGCTGGATGGTGATGAGAAGGTCATTAACGTTCAAAAAAGGAAGAAAAAACCCCAGAGAACATTCTTAGCTGGCTGACACTGCAGGCTCGCTTCCCCTGTGCCCACGCCAGTCCCCTGGCCATTGATTAGTAATAAAGCCCAGCTACAGCGGTGACAAAACCATCTTAAAATACGGCCAACCTCGTAGCCTCTAATTTCACCACACCATAACAATAAAGAAGATTGATTTCTCCATTCCAGAACTTAGTTTAAGCAATTAGGAGAGCAAATGCTTTGATAAGCCCTCCCACTGTCCAGGTACCTTAGGTCTGAGGTCTGGACATTCGAGACGTCAGCTGTCCGTCGGTCCGTCCATCTTGTCGGTCGGCTGGTCAGTGCGTATACACACCCTTGGGGACGAAAGGAAGTGGGTTTGCCACCCACGATGCTTGGTGTCCCATGGTGGCTTGTCCAACAGATCGATGGGCAAACCGAACATACAGAGCGCAGTTCATCAGGGCCAACCAGCCCTGTGTAATGCATAGAAATACACTCCCCACCCCAGCAGGTCCATCAGTCTTTAAAAATTCCACACAAGGAGAGATTGTCTCGGAAAAGGCCAGCACACACACACACACACACACGAGATGAGATGAGGGTATGAGAAGAGAACAGGCAGTAGTGAGGTACATTATCCACTGTGAGGTATGTTATTGAAAAAATGGACAGTAAACAGATGCCACAGCCAGGAAAGAGACAGAGACAGGTAGGTCATGAACCACAGACAGCGACCAGACATGCATTATTACTGTGTGCTTTGGGCTAGATTCTACTACAAAGAACACTGCTGAAATATGTAACTCAGTCAGAATGGCTTACAGTACTGAAGCTACGGCACTGATTTCCACTTGAGCCGTGTACACTTGACTTAGAATCACTCGGGACCATAACCTTGAAAGGTCATTCAGTGCTATATTGCCTTCCACGCTGCACATTAAACATTGCTGATTTCTACTGACACGCAGCCTACGTTGCACTGGGTCAGATTAAATAAAGATATTTGTCACTGAGAAATGAAGAGAGTGTTGACAAAAAGGGTCTTTGGATTCTGCCAGCACCATCATCCACCCCTCTGCCATGCCTCCATCAGAGGCCCGGGCTGGGCATAGGCAGGTCATTAACAATGCTAATTAGGCTTCAGCCCCGCCCACCTGAGAATGGCCACACAGCAATATGGGCACACATGGCTGGCCACAAACCTCTAAGTCCCAGCAGGAAGAGCTCTAAAGGACCAGAGGCAGACAGAGAGACACAGAAACAGGGAGGGTGGAGGAGAGGTAGGGTGGAGGGGAGGTAGTGTGGAGGGGTGTGTACCTTTGTAGGAGCAATATAATTCTGTGGCTAACCTGGCATTGTAATATGAAATGAAACGATGTTCTGGTGGTTTCTTTCCATAGTGGCAAGTGTCCTATTTTTGTACGGAAACATAACCTGGAGGACGACTGTACCACATTGTCTACGTTTGAGTGAGCAGTCTTGCCACCAAACTGCATCTGATGCAAATAAACAGCACCGCCCTTGTGTTTTGCGTACAGAGCTTCCCTCCCCACGCCTTTGAGAGATGGCGTGCGCGGATGTGCAAAAACACAGACAACTAAAATGTCGGTTTTAAGTTCCGCGTTTTTACTTAGCGCTTTGTGGGATTCTATATATAGAAGAAAGAGAGAGAGAAGGATAGTAAGGTACAATTCTGTTCCACGCCTTTCACCATCCACTACCACTTAGTCCCCTACACGTGTTTTACACATTCACACCTGGTGTAGGCTGTCCTGACTCTTGCTGCAGTGTAGGGGTAGAGTGAAGTATTACGGCTACATGGCCCTCCAAATGGAGGTCATTCAGGGCCACAGTCCAAATTCTGAGAAATCCCTCAGAATGTCCCCAGAATGTGTTGCAAATCACCACCAAGACCAAAGAAACTCACAAATGTATGTATTTTCTATGTTAATGAAGATATACAAATTACAATAACCACAGTATTATTTTGAATTACAGTCCTACGGACTACGGTCCTTTTCTTCATAACAAGTAGCAGTAGTAATATGCCAATGCCTCTGTAGCTAGCTTGCTAATGTTACTGATTTGCGCATGACAGTCACAATTATGACTTCTTTTTATGTCGTATTCCCTCCCCCTTTGAAAGCATGCAACACCCCAAATTTAAATCCAGTAGCTTCCATGGTTGCCTACAGAACACTGTTGGTTGGCCAGTAATAAAACAGCATTCTTGTTTTTATTTGGTGACCGATTAATGCATGAAATTGAAGTTATGAATGACAACTACAGCCAACTGCAAAAGGACGTCTATAGTCCATGGGATTGGATTATCCTTTAGGTTTATCTTGCAGGCATGATTTCTAGAGAAAGACTTCAATTTTATGAGGGAGTTCTGAAGTTTGGAGGTACAGCAGAGCTGAGCTGTCTATGCTACCACAGGAAGTAAAGGAACCCCGTGAGAGGACTCTGGGAAGTAATTGAGTGCTGGACCAGTTGAGTGCTGGACGCTTTGTACAACAACAGCATCATAAAAAGTAAGACCAACCAGAACAGAACTGCAGTAGTCCAGTCTGGAGATGACCAAGGCCTGCAAAAAACTTGGGGAGCTTTTGCCATCTTCTCATGTGCGCTGTACTAAATGGGTCTAGCAGTAGATGTAATGTATCCAACCATCCAGAACTAGCCCATGGCTCTGAGCAGTATGTGAGGGATGATTACTGAGTGTGTTTGAATGTTTTATGGAATCAGTACCATCTTGTCACTTTTCATTTTCAAATGATGGATCTCCGTCAATGAAAAGCATATCAAAGAAGTCATTTGCTATACTTGTGAATTGAAGAAAGAAGAGATACGCCACTGTGTCATTAGTGTGCGAACTGATTACTGAGCTCAACAATTTTGCACTGATAGTGGAAGTGAGCCAGAGATTGAACCTTGGGGAACCCCAGTTGTAATGATACGGGTTGTGGGAACATACACTGACCAATCTACCTGGTATGATCATCTTAAAATATGATAAGAATCAAATTCAAACAGAATCAGGCATATGAACACAAGAGTTTTTCCCGGCTGTGGAAAGAGCCTCAGGGACTTGCTGGTGTGTAGTTTCAGTAGAATGGAAGGAACCCAAGAGATTTTTCTCCAGGAAATGGTACAATACTTGTCTCACGTCTACCCATCCCAGTGTTTTAGACAGAAATGACAGCAGCAAGATAGGTCTGTAGTTCGCAGTATTGTTAGGGTCAAGAGTACGCTACTAGCAGAATTGTCAGCGGATAGGAAAACAAGTGGACAGGATGTAGTGTAAGAGTGGATTGAGTGGACAGGATGTGATGTGAGGTTAGATGAAGTGGGCAGGAAAAGTGATAGTCGGATGTTTCACAACAGAAGCAACCTCTCAGCCTCCATCTCAGAAAAAATCATCCATGTTTAAATAACAGTACCCTGGGGGAAAAGGGCTAAGTGGAATGTCCGCAAACCCAAACAGGTCTCAAAACATTTCTGATTGTAAACAAGCGTATATGTCACTCTAATAGCCGCATTCATTGCCCCGATCTTTCACATCCGTCAGATTTGCTTCGCATTTCCTGCTGTTTCTGAGCAGCCGTCTCACCTGCGTCCTGCTTTGCCACTGGCACCTATTTTGCATGTGCCTGTGGAACTGATTCCAATTTCAGGCGGAATTTGTTTTCCTAGCCTCATCCTCAGCTTTTAATTATAAAGTGAGGCATTTGGAGAAAGCGGCCCGAGCGTTTCAGGTGGCTATTCATTCGCCGCGGCAACTGAGCCATGAAATTATTCGAGGGTCTAATCATTGACTAAACAATAAAACATTAATTCAGGGAAAATGGATCAAAGTGAAGTGCTCAAAGAATGGGATTGGGGTCCTTAGGGTGCGGTCAAAAAACGGAACTATACTGTGACGTGTGCATGCTCAAACACTCTTTCTCCCCCTCTCTCTCTCTCTCTCTCCCTTTCTCTCTCTCTCTCTCTAACACACACACAGTCAGTTCATGCCTACAGTCTGTGAGGTGCAGATTTTGTGCCTTTGGATAAAAAGCAAGGATGCGCGTGGGAACTTTAATGTCCCATGACAAACACTTCACTGCAACAGAGCATGTCCAAACAATAAAATAAGTACATTTACATACATTTTAATATTCTGCGCATTTTTGCTTCCGTTGTTCTGAACAAAGCCTATGGGAGTATTTTGGCGAGAACGGTTATTTGTGTATTAAAGGGCCTTTGTCCAATCTTGCTCAGTACTTTTATTTTGTCATTTTACTAATCCTTCTTTTTCCTTTTTTTGTTTTACTTTTTTACTGCTTTACCATTCTAAAAGAATTTGCCTTATCAAATTTTTAACACCACATTTTGCTCAATCCAATGAAATTCTTTTCCTAAATATTTAATTAGTTGGGCACATTAGTTGGAGGAGACTGCAGAATCATTTTCAAGGTTGATCATTCGGTAACTGGACGCTTGGTTATCATTGTCCAGATGTCTAGAGCCATGTACAGCCCACATCAGCAAAACAAATGGGAACCTTCATTCAAGGTGGCCATCGTTTTTTAGAAGAAAGATTTGGTTCGCCTCTACTGCAGCAAAGCCGAACACGACCCTTCCCAGAACAGTCTATATGTAGGTCAAAGCACACAGGCACACGTGCAGTGCTTCATGTTTTTGACCTTTCCTAGCTTTCTAGTAGGCAGTATTCCTGTCAGTCATTCCTAATGTTGGTGACAGCTTTTTTTTCTTATTTAATGTTATAAATCAATAAATATGTTATACACTAAATGGATTTTTAAGGATTGATCACTATAATGTTTAAGTCTATTGTGTTTGCCAGCAGAGACTCTGCTAGGGCTGTACTTTGTGAAATGGCATGACTTGAGGCTGATGTGAACTTGTAAATCCTTCAAGGTGACCAAAGGACAGACACCAAAATAAAGCAATACCTCGTCCCCTAAACACTTGCTCAACACTATCAGCGGTATTGACTGACAGGAAGACAGTCGCTATCTTGCTCCGTTTCAGAGGGGGTTGTAGTGTCTTCTGTAATTAGGCAGCAGTGCTCACCGAGTCTAGTGGAGTATCTGTCCCCTTCACTCGCTCCTCCGCACTTCTCTATTTATTGCTAGTCTTTTCCCCTCCTGTTTCCCCCTTCGCCATCCATTTCTCTCATTCTCATGACAGCTAGCTCGGAGATATGAAACCTTGTGATTGACACGCCAATTTCCTTTCTGCCAGCATGCACCAAAGCCCCGATTTCTCAAGGTCTCCTTTTTTTCAGTGCCTCAGGTGAACCCAATAAATGGAAATATGACTGAAAAGACATAGCAGGCTTCAGATAGATAAAGCACCTAAGGAGCTATTGAATATTGATGTTTGATTAAAACGAACGTCGAATTCCTTCGTTATTCCCAATCAGACGGGAACTTTTCTCTGCATTACCTTTAAAAAAAAAAAAAGTCCACTGGTCACAGAAAGGCTTAAGCAGTGTAAGAAAAAAAATATGCGACATATTTAACAGTAAAGTATAGGTCTAAAATTTGGACATACCTTAACAGGTTGAATTTAAAACCATGAAATAACACTTATGGAATTGTGCTGTCACCAAAAAGTGTTAAAGAAATCAAAACTATCTTTTTATATTATTCAAAATAGCCACTCTTTGCTTTCACAACATAACTTCACATAACTGGTATTCTCTGAAATAGACCCATGAGGTACACACACGGGATGCTTTTCCCCATCTTAAAGACGCTCTCACACATACTGAGCGCTGCCCGAGGGACTAGCTGTAGATGTAGCTGTGAAAACCTTTTGAGGAGACACTTTAAAAAATGAATTTTAATTTGAAGTGTTTATTTTATAAATTATATCTATGCATGTATATATAGGTATGAACTTTCATTATTTAAATGTTCAGGTACTTGTTTAGGTATTTATGCATTATTGAATCATGTTGTTTTAGATTAATTTTAGCCTACATTTAGTTACGTGTCCAAGCTTTTGAGTGGTGACTGGTATATATATTTAGTGTGTTAGCCACCTCAGAGAAGGCTGGCTAAACAGTGTGTCTACTGTGGAAACTGAGCCTGCTTCACACTCATGTCCCTCCAAACACATTAAGCGATCTTGAGACCTGTGCAGGGCATAAAGCAATAGGATTTGGACTATATTTTGACCACATGCTGACACCCAAATGTTGCGTACCCTCACTGGAGTGTATCTGCCATTCAAACCTTCTGACTCCATGGCAGCTCTCTGCTCACCTGCTGGCCATTTTGATTTTGAGAAGACTGGCCGGTTCTCCACAGAGCTCCTTCCGTGGCCCTCAACCCCTGTGCTATCAGCTTAAATAGGAAAGGCTGACCAGCCCACACTCGTGAGGCTGAATCCCAACAAGTGTGCGGTACGTACACAGGGAGAAAGGGGGAAAGACAAATGTGGATACATATCAAAGGAAATGATTCTTAGCCCACAGTCACTACAAAGGCAGGAAAGACACTTAGTTACAAGGGGCTAAAAAATCAATAGCAATTTATTCTCTCTTTGGACTCCAAACACAGTGAGTAAATAATCCTCTCCCCACACGGCCTGTCCCAGGGGTGCACTGGCGTCTGTCTCTCCATCTCTGCATCTCTCTCACTCTCCATTCACGAGCAGGCCTCCCTGACCCGCTGATCACTCCCACCTTGAGCACATATCCACTGTCACTCCTGCCACTCTAGTACTTTTCTCAAATCTAGCACAGTAAAGGGAATAACTCGGATTATGTGGCTGATTGAGCGGATGGCTTGCGATCTTGGTCACAATATACAAAAGAGCTCGACTGCTAACCGCCAACTCTGGTTCAGCTCGTTTTGCTGCTGCTGTTAAAAACATCTTGTATTTTTTTTGATGTTCAAACCGATCAGTCAAACGCTGCAGTGGTTTTATGGTTTGCGCCATATGGATAAAATACGTTGCTGTTATATAACTACATAAAGCAATATGATTCATGCTTAAACACAGAGGAAGGCTGTGACAGAAACAAGTGCCTTTGTGTGCGGGAACTTGCTGATGTGTAATTCATCAGAACACTCGCGCCAACTCGGCGGGAGCAAACACACACTCGGTCTCTGTGCATGCCGCGTTGTTTCTGTGATATGTAACAGCGAGAGTCCTCCTAGCATGACATTTCTGTGATACGTAACAGCTCCTAGCATGGGCACTACCGACAAAAATGCGATTGTGGGGGGTGGGGGGTGGGGGTGGGGGGTGGTTGTGTGAGTTATACTACTATCCGAAGAATAATAAATGTAGACATTTCTGATAATTATATTGTAGAATCCAGCAACACCTAGAAATCCCTTGCCAAGAAATAAGCTTATTGCAGCTCGCGAGAAGCGGAAGCACCCGGGACGGATTCTGTGATTCTCACAAGTCTTCCTTCTAACTTCAGCATCAGATACAAGATACTTTAACAAGGAATTCAGCTGCCGCATCCCTCCCAAAGCATCAGCAAGCGACCGTGTCTTCCTGACCTACATTACACGACCGCTCCTCTCCAGAGACACACACAACACATGCCTAAGCATCCACAGCTGTGAATTATGAACAAAATTGTTGCCAGCAAAAAAGCATTACACTGCAAAAGTGAATTAAGCGCATGCTTTCAACTCGCACTGAATTAAACTCACACCCCGATGACCCTAATTTTGTTGGATATTTAGGTCCCTCGGTAAGGTGACTTGTTCTGTCATGCAGTGAATACACCATGAAGCTGAATCAATCTAAGAAGAAGTTTGTGTGACAGGATGGTTGGCATAGATGATGTCACCGCTGCAGGGGATGTGTTGTTCAAGGGTGAATGCGTGTTCCTCCATTCATTCTCATTTTCACAGACAAGCGTCAGTCAGCTCCCTCGGACCAAATCCCTCCCTTGCAGGGATCAGCAAAGCCCAAATGTGATGTGTCAGATGCACTCCAAAGACATAATCAATACGTCTTCCTTAGAGAGGGTAGGCTACAGCTGCTTAAGGAGAGGCAGGATCTCCTTTCTCAGGGACATCCTTTCTAATTATACTATTGAAATATGTTATACAGATTTAGCATGTAATTTCATAAGCCACCAGAAAGTGTCAGGCCGTAATGCAGGATCCCAAATGATATGCATAACTTCAAATTTTGACAAATGAATCACAATCCACTAAGATATGAGGAATCAAATTTAATCTGCCAGTATAATTCAATAGGTCATGTTCATACTGTGACTGAGTAGTAACAGCTTTGTATTGATTTGGCTTGTTTGGGACCTGAAGGGATGTAAATAATAAGTAACAATAAGTATTGTTATAACAATAACAATAATTTATAAAATATTATATCATGACATAAATCAAGTGGATAGTGTAGACACCTGGTACTAGTGTGGTGTGTCTAAACACCGTATCTCAACTGGGAACCTCAAGACATCCCAGTTTTGCTAGTTTTTTCTTTTAACCGTTTGATGGGTGTCGAGGACAGCGTTAAGCAACACTGAACTATATTTTAAATGACTCCAGCCTTGTACGGGTGTTGTCACCTGCAATCATAATGTTCCCTGAATTGGGACAGATTGCTCACGCGCTCTCAGGGTTGAAGTTCTTTGTATAAATTCCCGCGAGACCTAAGCCTTAAGCGAGCTGCAAAATGTCAGACTGTCTCGTAGCCCCTAGCTGCGGGACTTTAAAATGACACTTGAGACATTTTGTCCGCACATTTTATGTAAGCGTCAGTGCCCGACGCGTCTGCACACACACACACACAAACGTCATTGTGTTTTGTTGACATTTTGAAAGCCATGTGTTGTGCATTTTGACACAGTCGAACATCCACCTAATCGTAGCGCTAAATACAAGCGGATAACAAGTATCAGCGTGGAAACTCCGTTAACGTAATTTATGTGAATCATGGCTTACCGATCATGACGAAGAAGCACGATAGAGTGGTGCTATTGGCTCAACCTCACCGCAGGGTGACATTTGTGTGTGTTGACATGTTATCAATTAGATATCACACTGAGCATGTACGAAACTCCAAGGGACTCTGGGAAATTGAGTCAAATGCGTGCAGTATTGTGTTGGGTTAAAATAATTTCCATGCAAAATATATCTATATCAACGTTTAATCTTAATTAGCATTTTTAGAACACATGGGTTAAGGTTTAACAATTCAGATTGGAAAAATAAGACATGAAGTTTAAAACAGTGTTTGAGAGACACTACATTTCCACTAGTACCTTTCAGAATACAGGAAGTGTGTATTGACGGAATTATGGGCATGTCGAATTCTATAGAAAACCTTTTTCTTAGCACGCGATATTGCGGTATCTGCATATGGCTGGTTCACTGAAAACAATCTCTTTTTAATCAGTTCCACCGTTCGGAAAATATGCAAGGAGTGTCCGATGTCGGGTCGGCACAGTTCGGGCTTGAGGTTCAGCCGAGGGAGTGCATACCGAGCCAAATGGTGCGGAGTGATGCTGTTGAGAACTATGTAAGATTACCACGAATTCACTAAATAATGTCAGCTGTAGCCTTACGTATGACAAGAGTATATTAATATCTTGACCACATGACGTTGTAAATCGTTGTATCAATGCAATCGGTATATTTCGCACAAGCGGGATGGAGAGCGTGCGACTTACTGTCGTTGAGATAACTGCATGATTTATCTCGGCTACGCGATGTCATTGTGCAATCATTTATGAGCAGTGTGCAATCATTCATAGTGTTTTACTTACTTTACTAGATAGACACTTGTGTTTCTCTCTCTCTCTCTCTCTCTCTCTCTCTCTCTCTCTCTCTCTCTCTCTCTCTCTCTCAGTCTCTCTCTCCTAGCTTGGTTTATTACTTCCCAAAATACACCATAATTATCTTTATCAAGTATTCCTGGGCACAGGGAAACTTTTACATGTGTTGAATATAAGTGTCCAAACAGTATTTTGGCAGTGATCATGCAGACAACGGTAACTAGGGGAAGGACGTTTTGCTGTTCGACATTTACATGCCCAGGCTGTTTGCTGTCAAATCATAGAAAAATGCTCACTAACAAAAGTACTCTGGCCTTAGATTTTCAAGTCATGTCAAAAAGGTTCATCCAGTGTGCCAAAGAAGCATTTAGCCATATGCTCCCAGTATACATATCCTAATCCCCAATATCCAAATAGCACAGTAACATTTTAAGTATTAGAATTTCATCTAGGCACACAAAAGACATAAAGATATTGTAGACATTGTGTATTGCTGGTTTCAATGTGCAGGGTTTTTTTTGCTTTCCAAAGATGGAAATGTTTAACACCAAATATGATTAGGTATATCCAAAAATGTTTTGCCCTGTGGGAGACCATCAAGCAGAGTTGTTTGTTATGTGCACTTTAATAAATGCATGGACTTGTTAAATCTGAAACGGTATATGATGTAAACCTCATTAATATTCAAATTGAAACGGCATCAGTGTAATGTTTTCTGCATCCCTTCAAATATGATGTGGCATATTAAAACCTAACTCACACCATAAAATGATTGACTAAACACGATTCAATTTGCATATTAATGAGTAAGATGACAGATTAGAATATTTGGCCCTTTTTGCCTTTTCCCTTTGGGGAGTGACTGTAATTTCAGACATTTTTATTTTCCTGAAATAACTGATAGCTTTGAAAAACAGATAAGTCTCAGAACAATAGAACTTAATTCAATCTTCTTGTTCATCTTGTCCTCCAAATTCTGTGAGTGACATTTTCTTCCTGAGTGAAGCAAACAGTGTTTGTCACCGTGGCGATGCAGAAACAATTAGGCTAATTCTCTCTCCCCTTCCTGCCCTGTGTTGTCCCACAGTGTGATGTCAAACGTTGTTATCTTGACCTAAAATGTGTTTTAATGTGTTGTAATTATGGAAAATGTCAGCTCGACTAAAATCTATCTCGCTTTGACACATCTAGTATCGTTTGCCATCCCTGTCATCATTTCAGTGTGAAAAAGTCTCACTACATTTTAAGAATTTTTATAGTTATTATTATGTGTTTTTTTTCTGAATTTAAATGTATTTAAATGTCAGTTACTTTGACTGTGAGTGAAGGCAATAATAGGATGCTTAAAATGATGAAAACCTTTTGTTACCTATTCACCTAAAAGGTTTTTAAAACTTTGGCAGTTATTTCAGAAATGGACTTTTCATGTTATATATTCAGAGGAAATTAAAGTATTTTGGCCATTTTCTCGTGCCACAGTTGGGAGTGAGGAGCTTAAGGTTGGGGTTCTCCATTGCAGGGTTATCAGCTGAACATGAAAACCGAGCCCCACATGTTCCACGCCGGCACTGCGGACGAGCTCCACTTCCTCAGGTCTCGGGTGCAGGTGCTGGAGAGAGAGAAGGCCGAGATGGCCGCCGAAAACCGCCGGCTCAAAGATCTGCTCGTCAAGGGTGAGGAGCAACAGTGTCTCACAACACCGTTTAATTAGTGTAAAAAAACGCCGTTGGGTAATTATCTCGTTATTAAGGAATTCCAATTAGATCAGTTTGGGAATCAGCGAAATGGATGTCATGGGCGTACTGATGGATGTGGGAAACGTCTGGGGTTCTTGGGGCCAGAAATTAAAGCTAATTCTAAATTACTCTTGCTAATTTTGCATGGAAAAAGCTGTAAAAAAAAAAAAAAAGAAAAATCATTTAATACATGATTTAGTCCTCCTTGCCTTTTGCTGTTGTCGTCCAGAGATACCACACCTCCTGTCAACCATGTGGCAGACTTTAACCAGTAACACCGGACAAGCCAGCCACCGCCATTCCGCACCCGCCATGACGGAGCCCAGCGCTGGCGTAGTTAACGGCTACTCGGCCATGCAGTACAAAGATCAGAGCTGCGGCCTTCCGCCATCGGCTCCTGCCGCCACGAAGGGGCTTCAGCACGACATGATTATGGAAACTGGTAGCTTTGGACACAAAATGGCCGCCTGCCACAACGGAGCAGACGCGGCCCTGTTCGAGGTGGCAGAGGTGAGCGGAGATATGTGCCCGCCCGCCATCGCAGAAGACGAGCAGAACCTGTACCTCAGCTCGCCGTGCAGCACGTCGGACTCGGCATCATCCTGCAATGAGCACAGACCGCTGGCTCTCGGCGGCACGCCCGTAAGAGAGATCAGTCTCCCTCCTGCTGTCGCAAGTACATTAGCTCTTGAAGATTGAATGAGAGAGAAAGCGAGAGAGAGAGAGAGAAAGACAGAGGGAATATGTTATAAACAACAGAAGGACAGTGCAACCAGTATTTGGTTCTCATCTCTGAGTAGCATTCTGTGTATTACCAACTGAATCATCATTTCGCTATATAAATATATATATCATATATACTGTAATATATATGTATATTTAGCAAGGAAATCTTTGGACATGGAAGTGATACAGATGCATCACCACAGGGCGATACATCAGTACAGGCTGATCTCTTATTGTAGCCCATTCACACACAGTGTAAGTTCACCCCAGTACTCTTATGGCTTTCTGCTTGTGCAGTGGTGATCAGCAGCGACCCTCTGGGGAAGGTTGTGAATGATTGGAGACTCTGCTTTCCCCCGCACGCATGCTTTCTCCTGGCAGTGGCAGCAGTCGGGCCTCCCGGGGCCTCCTGGGGCCTCACGGGGCCTCACAGGGCCCAGGCTTCATGGGGCCCAGGCTCCTGCTGCGCTGCGGTGGGTGAGGGTGGTCGAGAGGGGCTCTGGTCAATGCCTGGATCGAACGCTCCCCAGGAAGGGCTCTCTCTCCCTCTCTCTCTCCCTCTCTGTCTCTCTCTCTCTCTCTCCCTCTCTCCCCCAGCTGGATAGTGCATGCCTTTGTGTTCCTGTGTCTCAGTTTGGCTTTTGTACTTTTCCTCTTTTTTATCCTGCCCTGTCATGCTCTCACTTTTTTCTTTATCCGGCTGTTTTCAACTCCCACTCTCTCCCTCTCCCCTGTGCGTGTCTTACTCCCGGCCGTGTCTCTCTCCTCCGCTTTTCCTCCCGGGTGTGTGTGTGGCCTCTCTCCTCCCCTTTCCTCGGCCTCTTCTCCCTGTTCTTTTTTCCCCCTCACCTTTCCTGCTATCCCTCGCTCTTATAGTTAACCTTTGCCACCGTGTGATGTTTGTGTGTAGCTCCGACAGGTGGAGGTGTGTCCGGGTTCCGCCGTTTTCTGTGCTGAAAACGTTTGGCGCGCGGCCAATATGGCGCGCTCGCCCACGGCGATGGTGCGGGCTCTGTTGCTAGGTGTTTTTGACAAGGACACGCTTTTAAACAGCAACCTCAGAGGGGGGCGGAGTCGGAGGCCATCGTACACAGATCACCTCGCCCCTTTGGACCCGGACAAACTGAACGCCATTTACAGTAAGCACCGCGCCGACCGCAGAGCAGACTGCGTCTGACGGCTTATTGGCCCCGTCCGCAGACGATCACATGCTGTTAGTGTGTCTAGACCTGCATATTTTAACAGTAAACATATGATCGTCATTTTCAGGTACAACTTTAAGTCAGTCTAGGGCTTTAGAGGTTTAGAATTCTGCTTAGGCAACAGGTCAGACCGTGTTTGCTTTTCTTATTTATAGCATTCTCTTCACACGTGGTGAAAGATCTACCAGGTGTATAAGTACTGGGTAGTTTGAAAGCTGTTTATGGAGCCTTGCAGAAGTGCATTACTGATGTGTAATTGGATAAAGAAAGACTTAGTTTGTCTGCCATCTAAGAGTGTCTAAAGTGGTCTTCTCTGACACTGTTTCTGATATCATGGCCACACCCTGCATAGCAAGAAACTCCAGCAGAGATGTTGTCCACTTCCCTATTTCACATTTATACGCTCTTCTCTAGTAAGTAACACTTTCAGACCTGTGGGCCACCAGGGGTCTCTAAAGGGAAGACTGCATCATGGGGATTGCGCCCTGTAGTCGACAGAGATCGATTATAAGACCTTTTTTTGTTTCATTCAGCTGGCAGTTCGATCACCTCAGTATGATCTGTACTTCCTGGTGTGATTCCACATTATGTCGAGCCCCTGATGCAGAAGTTATTTGTGAAAATTTCCATCCGTGCCCGCGCACGTGCTTGAACACGATTGGTCAGCTCCGCCGCTTTTGTTCCCACGGCTGCGGTTGTCATTGTGGTCATAGGTCACCCGCTCCACGAGCAGGGTGCCGACCCCCCGTCTGACTGCGGGAACCCTGGCAGGTCGAGGCTGGCGTTCCCCAGGAGTCTCGCCACCGTTGCTTCTGTCCCAGATTTGCGATTTCACAAGCCGGTGAAACGCAAGCGTTTCTCCTCAGTGGACAAATGCGCCTGTTTTTTTTTCTGCACATTTTTTCTGCGCTACTTGTTCGTTATGCAACGCTTTGTTTTCTACCACTGGCCCTTGCATGGTAGCAGCATCCATCTTAGACAGGCAACAGCTTTCTGGATATGAATGATACTGGGGGAGGGGGAGGGGGGGGGGCTTTTTGGAAGCTTAATGAGAATTGAGAGGGGTGAGCGTGACGATGGGCACCATTTCCGACAGGCCCATCCCCTCTCGTTCATCATCATTTGGCATTTTAATGGTCTGACAGTGCTGGCAGAGCTGTGGAACTGCTGTGTTCCCTCCCTCCTTCCCTCCCTCCCGCTCCATCTCTCTCCATCTCTCTCCATCTCTCTCCATCTCGCGCGTCCGCCTCCAACTGTTGTCGTCGTGTCGCTCTCTCCCTACGCAGATGCCACGCTGGCGCGCTTCCCGTTGGCACGGAAGGGCCAGATTGGTACCGGGATCAACTCCAAGCTGTCTGAGATGCGCTTCAGATCCAGGAGAGTCAAGCGGGACAGGCACGAGCGCTGACGGACCTGCCGCGTGTGTTGGAGAAGTGTAACATGGTTTGCGGGGGAAAGTGATGTCGTTGCGCAGCGTGGTGTGTGTGTGTGTGGTTGTGTGTGTGTGTGTGTGTGTGTGTGGTTGTGTGCGTGTGTGTGTGTGTGTGTGTGTGTATGTGCGTGCGTTGTCTGTGTTAAGCAAGCATTTGATCAGTAAGTTTAGGACATTGGCCAATTTTGCTGCACAGGCATGAAGGGACAGGAAAACGCTAAAGGAGCACACGTGGCTGAGATACATGGCAACCCACAGCTCCTACCTGATTATAGTAAGCCTGGGGACTTTGGAAGGCTCGTTCTGGAGCTGTACGTATCCCTCTGTGATCCATGAGTGTGTGGATCCTGCCGTCAGCAGAACGCATTCCCTCACCTACCTCCTGTCCCTTTAATCCGTCTGTGCTAGGTCTGTCTGGTTTGGATGGGAGCGATTTGACATTTCTCCACTGACTGCTTTGTAGCATAGCATCCGATGCTAGCAGGGAGTCTCAGGTGGGGGTACTGTTACCCAGCACTGGCCCCTCTACTCTTCTCCACAGTGGTGCATCAATCCTGGTTCCCTCAGGGGGCTCCAGGCCCCCCGCCGTTAAACCTCCATGTGCCATTGCCCGTCATGGCGTCGAAGGGGAAGACAGGAGACATTCAATTATCATTCAATTATCTTCACCACAATATGAAGCATGACAGGCTCCCGGTGAATGTAGTGTAGATTGCATGTCAATGTCAAAGGAGACAGGTTACACCAGGCTATTAAAAGCTTTGGTCCACTGATTAGTGAACCTTCCACAAACATGTAGCATATGGCACATAATGCAAATGGAAATTCAGGTTTGTGAAGATGGCAGATGGGCATTCTGGGATATGTAGGAGAAGCTTGAGACTTGGAGGCACAGAACTATTCTGGACATAATCTTGTTATGCCTCATACATTATTGCCGTTGTTGTTGTACTGGCCATTTAGTGCATTCGCCTCTTCTGTTCACCTCGCTGTCATCTATTGACCCTCGGCTGATAGCTCCACTTCAGTGGAGATGAAAGTCACACCGAGGACAAGGGCATCGATTGGGCCTCGCCCTGCAGCAGGAGCCTAACGGGGCTGCTATGCCTCTTCGCTGTGCCACACGTTTACGGACTGGATCCACGGAACGAGGCTTCTCTCTGAAACACTGAGATTCGGTAAATACGCTCCCTCCTCTGGAGCAACCGCCATTCTGATAACACTTTCCGTGAACCTAGTATCCATAATGCATTATAAAAACCAATTTTTGAAATTGAATTATATATATATATATATATATATATATATATATATATATATATATATATATCTTGAATTTATAAAATGGAGGTTTATATGGAGGTTTATAAATGATTCATAATGGTTGACCTAAGCCTTCATAACTGGAGTTTATAATTACAAACTTTATATATTGCTGTAGTATATAAGGCATTAGAACAAAAAAAAAAGAAGAATGTGTTATATACAGCCATATATCATGTTATATCTCAGTCATACAAGTCACATGCTCTATGTTGAACCACTGTGTCATATTGCACATAATACCTAACAGGTCCTCTCCACAGATTTTAAGCAAGAATATATATTAACTCTTAAACCAATCCCTGTGTATATGTCCAACACTATTCACATTACAAAGCATTACAAAAGCTCTTCATTGAAAGGAAGGTGAGATCATAATTCCAAAACATAATTTCAAAACAGAAGAATCTAAGTATGTACTAGTTGGTACTTGTCAACCTTTATTATTATGATATTGCATTGTGGATGGATTCCTAGAAAGTGTTACCACGTTTTTTTTTTTTTCAAAATTTCCTAAATGTTGGCAGATGTCTGTTCATTCACCAAGAAAGCACCGGTTTGATGTAGATAAAAACCTTTATGTTGAAATGATTGTGGTATGGAGTCAACATTTAAAAGTATTACAAAGTGTAAAATAAAATTCAAATGATGTGTGATTTGAAAGAAATTTAAGTGATTTCAAATAAGTTCCTCTCAAGTACGATTTCAAATAACTGATTTTGAGTTTATCTAAATTTTATGCAGTCAAACCAGAAACGTCCAGTACGTGAAGTCATTAAAGCATCCTAGCTTGTTTACCTTTTCTAACTGACATCATGCGCACAGTATTTCTGTGCCAGAAGGACAGTACATGGGATTTGAGACAAGCAATGTGCATTTAGATGCTTTTTTATTTTAGGTGTTTTCATCTGACATTTCTGTTCGTTTCCATGAGAGCATAAAAGGAGAAAGTTATGCGTGAGTAATTGGAGCAGACTTTGTGTTCATTACTGAAGGGTCACGATGCACATGCCACCAGAATTAAAGATTTGAATAGATCTCATATGTGTGTTCTCTGTTCATTCTGTGTCTCATTAATTCATTAAAGATTTTGAAGGTTAAATCTGGTCGGTGGTCTAATTGCATCTTGATGATGGTGTGTTATGATGATTAAAGCTGATATAGCCTACAGTAGCAAATGCATATTAAAGTTTATCCTTTGGCTGAGTGATGAAGCGCGATGTCAGATTTCAGTCTTAGTTGTTATTGTGCATAGTTAACAGTGGATTAAATACTATTGTAAAACAGTTAACATTGGATAAATACTAATGTAAAACATACTTAACAGTGGATTAAATGCTGTTGTAAAACACATACATAACAGTGGCTTAAATATTGTAAAAATAGTTAACAGTGGATTAAATACTATTGTAAAACACAGTTAACAGTGGATTAAATAATATTGTAAAACACCATTAACAGCAGATTCAATGCTATTGGAAAACAGTTAACAGTGGATTAAATACTATTGTAAAACAAGTTAACAGTGAATTAAATACTATTGTAAAACACAGTTAACAGTGGATTAAATACTATTGTAAAACAGTTAACAGTGGATGAAATACTATTGTAAAATCCCCTGCTACTGCGTTCTAGCTTGTGTCTCCTTTTCAAAGTCCTTTCTCAACATTGTGCCACTTACTCTTTGCATAATACTTTGTACGTCAAAATCACTTATTCCACACGCAGCCTTATGAAAGAAGCACAAACCCCTAATGTTCCACGCAGTGTAATAGCTCTCATATTATTGCCAAGTGAACTGTAGTTGCTGCAGACTTCTCTTACGCTCAAATACACAAATAGGTCACGGCGGGCACTCGGAGATTGTCCCCCCATGCGGAATTCGACATGAAGAGGAGCTCGGGCGATGCACCAGTGTGCAGGGAGTTCACTCTCACTCTCTCTCTCTCACTCTCTCTCCATCACAGCTGCCTGGACCCAGGGATGCCTACAGATCTGAAGTATCAGACTTCAGTCGTCTTTTGTTTATCTCTCTGGGGCTATTGTTTTAGTCGCAGCCTCCCGTCCGCTGGCCACTGGCCGACGCCCTCGTGGCAGTCCCACCCAGATGCCATCTCCTTGATCTCCTCAGCAGGTGTTTAACACACCGCTCATGTCAGTCTCCATCATGGAGGGTTTTTTGCCAAGGCCTCTGTGTGCTGTCTCAATAAAAGAAATTGTGAATCTGGTGCTGGAAGCTGAGCTTGAGGAACAGGAAGGGATGAGCTGTTCTCGTTTTCAAAACCATCACTCTGCCCCCTCCCCCCACGCCCCCAAGGCTAAATGTCACACCTCACCACTAAGATGGCGACTCTCGGGCCCTGAGAGGAATCTTTTCAACCCGCCCCACTTCCCTCTCAGACTCCAGGAGAGTTTCTGCTAGGTTGTTTATTTATTTATTTATGTTTATCGAATGTTATTTCACTTTAATTTATTTATTTGAGGCATGAGGGAAAACAATCAAAGCTCACCTGACAACGTCTGCTCAAGTTGCTGGCTTTGAAATCAATATGGCTCTTCTGATGTTTTCATTTATCTGCAGGAAACAAGATGTGTCCTCCGGTCAAAGGCTGGGCACGCGCCACGATAGGAGACCTCGTCAATAATCGTAGAATGTCAGCGCAAAGGTGAAATAATAAAAAGGGGGGAAAAAAAGAAAACTCATCAGCTCTGTTGAGAAATTCACAGACAGGATTCACACAGCGTATGTTATTGTCAAATGCCAAGAAGTGTTGCTTTCTGGCTGTGTGATGTTACAAAATGCATTGAAAAATACATGTTTGTTAGCAGTAGGACTACCATCAACACTGTGACACAAGATGTTGATTGTAAATCAGTTTGTGGCTACCTTTGTGGTTTCACTGAGTTAGAATCTTTATTCCAGGGATCTGGTTACTGACGTTAACGGTTACCACATTTCTTTGACACAAACAGTGCCTGTGTAATTACAGGCTGTTCAGCTCAGACGTTTTTTTACGCTCTCTTATAATACGTTTGCTGTGTCAGGGTTTGTTTCTCTCTGAACTGGAAGTCTAAAGCAAATCTAAACCTTCCTTTCCTTGCTCGCAGTTTCTTGGCCACAGGAAGGTGCTGTCATCTCCAGCCAGGCAGTGCGCTCACTACTGCTGCTCTCGGCTCTACCGCGTGCTCGTGCTGGGACTTCACAGTCCCTGGTACCACACTGTGTCGCATTGGTCAAAATGATTCTGGCTTCACATAACACTCAATTGCTTGCGGTTTTTGCATCTTTTGAAATTCTCTGGGAACCGTAAACATAACATGAAAGGACTTTAAAAAAAAAAAAGGTCAAAATCATGTCACTACTGGGATTAAAACTACGCACGTTGCATGGCTCGAGACAAACATCTCCACAGTAATTAAACGCCACCATAACGCGATCGCTCTCCCACAGATTTCATTTAGACCGATCTGGCTGCTGTCCATCCAGCGCTGGAATGTTCCTAATGATCGTTGGAGTACCGAGGCGTGGTGGAGAATGCTGCTTGTGTTGCCCCCGTAAAGCTCCTGCCAGTAGATGGTGCACTAAGTCTGGTGGTCTTGGGGTCGCACGAAAGGACGCGGAGCACTGCTAGACGCCGTTCTAGAGAGTTCTAGAAAGTTCAGCTGGAGCGTGAAACCTCTCTGGCTGTTGCATGGAACCCCTGGGTTATTTATTTATTTATTTTTTTAACAGTGGAGAACTTTAGAGGCCATGAGGAGGGATCCTGTTCAGCAGAACCGGTGTAGCTTTAAAATGCAGAACACCTCCTTGTCTTGCCTCATGCATCATCGATGTTGTCCCGACAGACCACTCATGATTTTATGAATTATGCAACAATCATTTAAGACAGGCCGCCACGATTTGCTTGAAAAGAAATGTAGTAGACGCCTTTGCTTCTTTCTGTGCGAGAAACCTCATTTGCAAGTGAAATAGCATTAGCGCATTTGCTGCAATCATCACGTTATGCCATTAATTATTAAAATAAGGGGTCCCAGGGTTCTCCATTAATCGCCGTTGCCTTGGACTGCAGCCTGTCAGGATGCCCTAATCATTTCAACAGCAGATAATTAACACACGAGATGCACACCGGCAAAACATACCAAGCCAGCACTGATATCCCAAACAAGGCCAGCTAGACAAGAACTGCTGGATGCTTTCATAAAGTGAGTCTGTCACGGTGAAATGAATGAAACTAGGGGTTCTCGCAACCAAATAAACAAAAAGTACACATCACACAGTGTTGTTTCAGCTTACAGATGTCCTACACACTGTTTCGGGAGGACGGGCTTTCTAGTTGTCATCGAAATTGTACACTTTTTTCCTGTCTGAAATCAACAGAACGACTTTCCTTTTTTTAAAAAAAAAAAAATTTCACATCCATCCTTTTCAGGGGATATGAGAAAAAAATGTAAAAGAAAGAAAGAAAGAAAGAAAGAAGGGTACTTGTGAGAAACAGGACAGACTCTGGTTCAGGACCACCCCATTGTCCCAGAGTCCTTGGCTGTACTCCATAGCCCCCCTTGTGTCATTCAAAGCAAAAGAATACAATATTGTCTTCATTAGGCAGGCCCTGTTTTAGGGAGCCTCGGCCTTATTGAGAGGCCAAGAGGTGGGGGGGCCCACAAACAGGAGGGAGTGTACAACTGAGTAGAATCTTAAAGCCCTTAAGTCTTTGTCTTTCTCAGTTTACGGTCAGTAACTGTGGAGATTCATATTCAAATGGACCAGGACTGTGAACTGACTGTTCAAGCATTCACAGCCATATACCACCTCACCCCCAACACCACTCCCCCACTCGGAAAAAACGTGAACACCCCCCATGGTTAGAACTAATTACAATGAAGGCTACAATCCAGAAAAAGAGGGTGTCTCAATCTGATCGCTACTCGTGCGTGAAGTCTGCACCTTCCCTCGCATGCAGGGAAACCAGGCAGTAAAGAAATAAAGACTGGACAGCAAAGTACAACACAAGGACAGATATGTGACAGACAGTGCCGAGTTCGACACTGGATCTTTCCTGCTGAAATGCATCGGTCACAAAAGAGCACATGTCCAACTACAGGCATCATTTCATGTGGCTCTGTGAGTCGGTCGCTATTCTGGTCAATAGAAAGAATCCAGGATGACGTAACCCACGGCATGACCTCAACCTACAGTCATTCCCAGTGAAGCCGAAGGAAGCCTGTGCCATATGGAGGTCAGCGAGGCTATAGGATTGAGATGCCTCCATGATTAGTTTCAGAAAATCCATCTCAATGTGATTTGTAGCCTGTGGACCCCGTGAGGGTTCCTCAAGGACATACAGGGGGGAAAAAAGCTAAAGAAATTCAAAACAACTCAAGTCAAAAGAAGCGGGCTTCAAGAGCACTTGATAATTGCAGGTTTTGATGATGGCACTGCGTCTGCACCTCAGCTGTTAACAGCTCCTGTCAGATGATGGCTCGCCAGTCCCTGAGGGCTCCGCACACGCACACACAAACACACGTGCGAGTCTGTGTTTTCTTACTGATATGCCTCACTGCAGAAACTCGAGCCCTCCAGTCAATTTCAATGTTTGTACATAAATGTGAGCTGGTGGGGGTACTTCTGAAGTCACGTGACCCCTGCCCATCCTAGTGATCTCCTCTGACCGAGATCAAAATGGTCCGGAGAGCCTCACGTGTCACCATGGCGCCCAGTTGTCCAGAGACGCTGCTCTGCACATCTCCGCTCGGCGGTCTGAGGGAAGACCCCCTGAAGGTCAAAGCACAGATCAGAAGAGGAGGGGGTTTCCATTCCAGCTGCTTCCTCGTGGAGACAAACAGGACAGCACGGAAACTCGTCTGAACACTCGACAGTGCTTCCTCTGTGGGGCGTATGCTAGCGCAGAGCAGAGAGGACATGGGCAGGGATCCTGGGCCACTCAACAGCATGTCTTCCATAGGGCGGAGGGGGTGGAGAGAGTGGAGGGGATGGAGGGGGTGGAGGGGATGGAGAGGGTGGCTTGCTCAGGTTCCCCACAACATGGAGATCTTTGGGAAGAGGACTTCAAACATTGAGCAGATGGCTTTTCAGCTCAGTGGCATTTGGGAATCTCCCCCCAGGTCATTCAGTTCTCACTCATATCAGTCACTCACTCAAAATTTATATCCAGCGTAATGCTTCATACATTTGTAATAATATCAGTAATTTTTATTTTGTAATCCAGGTGACATCTGTGTCAATGTTAGACACCATAATTAACTATTCACAAACTTCATAGTGCGTGTTGAAGTCACTTCCATAAAGGAAAATATTGAACACTGGTGTTAAATATTTACCCTCATGTCTGGGGAGCTGGCAGTCACACGGTGCATTTGCCCTGCTGTCAGACTTCAGAAATGAGAGTGTTGATGTGAGAATGCCCCGGGCCAGGAGCAGAAACGGCGGCCGAAAATTAGTAACCTCGTTTGCCACGTTTCACTACTAATGGGATGTTATGATAAAGTGACTGTGACAATAGTCATCAAGCACTGAACACAACGCTCGTGGTTTATATAACACCCTTTCTCACCATGCCAGTGTTCCAAAGATCTCCACAGTAATGTGTGGCGTGGGCTTGCATAGTGAATCCAGAGTTATTTATTAAGGAAGTTAATTACACCAGGGTCCATCATACAACCGGACCCCTCATATTCCTGGGCCCTTCACACACATCAGCCTCATCCATTGGGGTCCATCTTCCATCCAGGTTTCCACAGGCCTTAGGACCTTCTCAGCTGCTGTTCTATGGGGGCGGATTGCTTTGAAGTGGACTACATAGAGGAAAGAGGAGATCTGCTTGGATGAAGTCCTTTCAAAAGTGGCTATCTGCCAGGAACCGTCACAGAGGTCCTGGCTAGTCGACTCAGTGAAAGGACGTGTTGCGCGAGCGCTGAGATCACACACCACAGTTTACTGGGAGAGGTGCCCTTTGGCATGGGGTATAAGGCATCGGAGTGAATTTCATGTTGTGATGAGGCCACGTTTGAAAGTTTGGTGTTGCTTTGATCTGGTGGAACTTGAATTGCCAAACTTAACAGCACAACTGTTTCCTCACTTGATGTACCAACAGACAGAAATGCGTCAAGTATCGCAGGCTTGACTTTGTAGCAACAGAAATCAACAGATCAACAGAAAAGTGATCGAAAGATTGATCTGTGATGGTTTTTATTGCCGAAGGAGAACAAGGGTGTGTTGCCTCGTAACTCATTGAACTCATCCTGTCATGTGTGTATGTAATGGGTGGAGAATGCATGGTCTCTCCAGGAACCCATGTTTGCATTCACCGTCTGGGGCCTGTTTGTGTTACTACACCCTGGGAATCTGATCCCACATTCCTCTCTCCACAGAGGTTTTCATCCCCAGCTTGCCGCCCCGACCTGAAAGATGGCCGTGATGAGATCCAATCAGCTCACAGGCCTCAGACAGCAGTGGCGATGCAGATCGTCAACGCTCCACGAGGTGATCTGAGCACCATATGAACGTCTGCAGGACTTATGGAGTTCGGGTTACTCCTTCAGAGTTGAATGTGGTCCAGTTGCAAAGTCAACACCTGTCACTCAGCTCAACCCTTGTCATGTTTATCATTCTGTGATACCTAAATAAATGCTGAGACGTCATGTTATGAATTCTAAAATGTCCGTTTATTAATGATGTCGGGCCATCTTTGGTAGAATGTGTTTGTTTGATTAAGTTTGAACCTGGTGGCTGCACTCAGGCATTGCTAAACTGCAATATATGTGGAAAGGTATTTGCTACTTCCATTTCACACTCGCAGTTCTTGAAGATCATGCATGTAACACTTCACATCAGATTTCACCTTGAACGCAACACTTAGCATGCATGCCTGAAACTGCCCGAGATGCTTCCGGGTGTCTCCCAGTCAAAATCCTAAGACCTCCCACATTCCTGCACATGTTCCCTTCACCCTGCACGTTACCTTCACCCTGCACGTTACCTTCACCCTACACATGTTCCCTTAGCCCTGCACGTTACCTTCACCCTACACGTGTTCCCTTCAACCTACACGTGTTCCCTTCACTGTGCACGTTACCTTCACCCTGCACGTTACCTTCACCCTGCACGTGTTCCCTTCACCCTACACGTGTTCCCTTCACTCTGCACGTTACCTTCACCCTGCACGTGTTCCCTTCACTCTGCACGTTACCTTCACCCTACATGTGTTCCCTTCACCCTACACGTGCTCCCTTCGCCCTGCATGTGTTCCCCTGCTACATCTGCTTCACTGGCCCTTTCTTCGTGTCCCAGTCAGCTAACGCGGCTGTCGGCAGCACAACGTCGTCGGCATGGGGCCGAAATTGCACAGTGGCCCCGGCGGTCCAGTCGTCAATGACAATGCTGTGACAGTTCTCCGTCTCTCAGCAGGCCGCGCCACGCCACACAGAAAATCGTCAGAGATAAGGGCAGAACAGACAGAGACAACTCGCGCCGGCAGTCAAAACACGCAAGGGAGATGCTATCAGAAGGGGCTGTGTGGAGGCAGCCCGCACCCCAGGAGAGCACCGGAGGAGGGAAGACCGGGAGAACATTTTCGTCCAACCTGCAGGGGGCGGCAGCTGCAGTTTTCAGCTGCAGAAAACGAACCTTTTTTTTTGGTGGCTTTTGGCCTGTAACAACTTGATCTTTCTAAGTTTCCCAGTTACAGATTACAGAGTGGAGCTCACACAAGTTCTGCAATGGACCCTGTACCAGTGGAAACATTGTTGATCAGTTGTTCAGTTGCTTTGGCGTATTTTAACTGTGCAACTGTAAATGATTGTAACAACATTAACAATAATGTGCAAATAATATGCAACTAAGACGTGAAACTCTTGAGCATGACCAGGTTATGGTGCATATAGTCATGGTGTATATAGTTATAGTGTATACAGCATATATAGTGTAGCCAGAAGGAAAGACTACGTCTCACGTGAGGAGCGTTATCTCTGCACCAAGGCCGCACGTTGGAGTCAGTCGATATTCCGCTCAGACAGAGAAGAAAGTGAACTTTAAAAACCCTTAAAACTTGCCGTGCTCTTCGACATCTCCCTGGCCCGGGCTTACTGGGAAAAAAATATGACAAGCCGTGGAAACATGCCTGCCTCCTCTATCAAAGCCCAGCGTGTAGGGCCTTCACCACGCCTGCAGGCAACGACCTCCAGCTGCGGCCTGAACTTAAGGCACATCTGGGTTACGCTGACTGACAAGAGGACGCGGAGGGAAGAAGAAAAGCGGACGGACGGATTGACGGATGGATAGACGGGCGGATGAATAGAGAGAAAAGCCCAGTGAAAGAGAAGCGGGCATCCGACACTGGGCTCTGTGGCTGCACGTCCAGGGCTGAATGCTGCTCTCATTCTACGTGAGGGGCAAACAAATGGGGCACCACTATCAGCTTTATTTGGAAATCTTCCACGCAGGCGGATCCTCTTAGGGGCCCATCAAATATGAATGGTCAGGCTGGAATGCCCCCCCCCCCCCCCACCCCCAGAGAGGAAGCCCACAGTTTCTGCTCAGATTTGAGGAATGCATATTTTATTAAAAAAAAAGGGGGACCGTCGAAATGGAGACTGAGCAATAAACCCAGCTTTCATGCCTCAGAGCTGACAGGTGAAGCTGCGTTAAAGAGCGTTAGGAAAGGCAGATCCTCAATAGTTCGATTAGAACCAAATACCGTAGATTCTGCTACTCCAGAGTGCCGGATCCTTCAGTGTCTGCCTGGGTCCCCACACGGTCTTCACGCTGTTACAGAAAGAATCACTGCTCACCTTCTACGTAGCCGGGGCGACTCGCTCATATTCCACTCGTTCCAGCGTGGTCTGACACTTTGCTGGCGTCCGGGGGACTTTCGCCGTTAGGGGGGACAGTGTTTGGGGTGGCAACACTCTGGCCTGGTTGCAGTGGTCGTCATGGCATCCTCCTTCCCTCCGTCTTGGATTTGGGCAATCCATAAAGTGGGCGGCCATGATCCTTTGCTCCCAATCCATTTCTGCTGTCAGTGCATATTAAAACAGAGCTTCATCACCGCATCCCGAACAGGCACTCTGATTCTGTCTGATGTTCCCCCAGCTAACCAAATCAATTCCATCTCTCCAAATGGTAAAATGTAATTACCTTTTCTGTTTGATTGTTGTTGCTGCTCATTTAAATGACAATGATCTATGTGTACTGCAACACTGACAGCAGGTAAACATGTTTCCCTGCAGATTGCTAATAGGCCTTTCCATCACAAGCAGCTCGGTGCTCTTTGAAAAATAACTGCACAAGAAAAGCCACACACACACAAGCACACACACACACACACACACATACACACGCACGCACACACACACAAACACACGCACGCATACACACACACTCACATGCTGACACACAAATATATATATATATATGCACACAATTTTCATTGGGTCAAAACTGTAGAGGCCTTTTTTGTTCTGTGTATTGAGAAAGAGATTGAAAGGAGGCCTATCTTTGATCTCGTGTGACCCACGTTTGAGACGGATGTGCATTGTGATTTGTCTGCCTGTCGGTTAAAGCCTGCCTGCTCTTCAGACGGAGCGCAGCACGCCGGTCCCCAGAGACGGCCGAAATGCTCCGAGTCGGCCTTCGCCTTTGAAGAGCCCCGTCGCCTGCGGCAACCTGCATCACACGGTGGCTTATCCATAGCTGTGTGTGTGTTGGGGGGGGCAGGTGTGTAGGAGCATGCGTGCTCTCACAGTGATATTTTATTTTCTGCTTTTGCGCCGCGGAGCGCAGCGACAAACACGCTTGCATTTGTCTTTATTAACGTGCTGTAGAGCCAAACGCTCTCCGAGAGAAGCTTGCAGCTACACAGGTGGAGTTTAGGTATATTTCTCATGTAAGGCCAGTGAGGTCTGGAGGCGCATTTAGAGAAAGTCACTTCAGAGAGTGACGGGCTGAGTGCGGTCTGGAGCCGCAGAGTTGTGGAGATTCGGAGTGACTGCTGGTTGTTTTTGCCCAGTGACAGGTAAAGGGGGCAGGGGCGGGGGGGTAGGAAGGGGTGGGGGGTGGGGGTTTGGGGGCAGCTCAAAGCTTCTCAAATCCCAGAGATTGGCAGCAATCAGCTGTACCTCAGCAGAAATAATATAAGACATCAGGAATGTCTCTGTGTGTGTAATCCCCCTCTCCTTTTTCTCAAAAAAGGGATGACCTTGCCCTTAAGGCAATAAGTCCCTGTCCTACACCAACCAAACATCAAAACTCAACCCCTCAGTGCTGTATATTTTATATATCACCACATCTGTATGTTTTTTTTTTTTTGCAGTTAGAAAAGACTTAAATCACTGTTGCAGCAAAAGCCCAAATCAATAGACAGGAAATGTAAAAATCCATTTCTATATATTTGGACTGAAACTCGTTCAGACACAATGACAATAACTAATTGCCTCGGATATACCCTTTCTCTTCATATCGTCTCTTGGCACAGGAAAGGTACGGCTCTGTGAACGCGGCGCAGACAGCACACGGCGTTGCTCCGTAGCCTTCAGCTCAGCCGCGCCGGGAAGGCGACCCCGAGGCCCTGCGTGGCGGAGGACATCGATCAGGGAGTGGCGTGGCGATGATAATAAACCCCTATGGCAGGAAGGGGACCATCGCGGGGCATGGAGTGCGGTACGCTATTAGAGACGGGATGGATTAACACAGGCAGAGGGAGCGGACAGGGCGATACCGACCAGCGAGGGACCTGCTGAGACTCGAGACGTCTCCTGTCCCAGTAGGTCGGGCTGGTGGTGGTGCGTGTGCTTGTGTGTGTGTGTGTGTGTGTGTCTGTGTGTATGTAGGTTTGGTGGGGGCAGTTGAGGGGGGGGGGGTCAGTAATTACCATCTCATATTACCCACAATCCCCTCTTCTGCTCCTGAGGGAGAAGAAGAGAAGTGCCATGAGGAGCCGAAGGGGAGCGAGAGCAAAGGCGCCTTCGTTTTCTCTGATGTGCGCGATTTTTATGTGCGGGTAACGATTTTCTGCACAGGAGCTAATCGACTGGACTAAGGTCTTATGCCAGCTAACCCTCAGAAAATGAAGGTTTGATTATTTCGTCCGGTGAATGTTTGCATTGGCATTAGCTTTTTAATATATATTTTGATTTGTGCCA
The DNA here is from genome assembly GCA_020368025.1 of Brachyhypopomus occidentalis. Taxonomy (NCBI): domain Eukaryota; kingdom Metazoa; phylum Chordata; class Actinopteri; order Gymnotiformes; family Hypopomidae; genus Brachyhypopomus; species Brachyhypopomus occidentalis. The sequence continues at coordinate 2,892,237 of JAGXOD010000010.1, read as the reverse complement.
GATGCCAATTCGGATATTAAGGGTGTGTTGGTGGCCTTTTCAAAACCAAAGTGTCACACGTGATCGTTTTTATCCAGCAGTAGGAAAACTGAAAGCATTTTATGTCATCAATAATAAGAGCAGTTTTATTGAGTCAGTGAAACTCATAATGGCCGGTATCCAGTCTGTATGTGACTGCTTGCTTTGCTCCAGGAATAACAGTTGTTTTAGTGGTACTTCACGGCTTCCCCTGGCCGACTTTTATGATACCAGCCTTTAGAAAGCTTCCCTGGCATTGCGAGCAGGCAGTGAAACGGACGACCATGAAACGCCTGTATTATCCCAATGGCCCTTTCCCATGGCCTTCTCGATCAATCACAATGAAAAGCTGAAGACCCCCCCCCCACACACACACACACACATACACCCAAACTTCTTCCACTGGTCGCTTCCACTATCCCTAGTAAACAATTTTCTTGTGCTAAGTAAATAGAGGGTGAGAGAGGGAGATAGAGAAAGAAAGAGAGAGAGAGGGGGAAAGAGAGGGGGACCCCTAAGGAAACAAAAGAAACAGCCCAATTATCCCTGGCAAGGACGGAACCTCTGTCTCTCCCGTCCTCCCCCGCCTCCCCAGCATGCAGAGCGTAAGTGAGTCTGTCATTCTCCCTCCACCGTCGGCTGTGGCCTCTGATTTCCCAGGGCAGGGCACTTCAGAGCCGCCCAAAGGACCCGCGGAAGAGCTGATTGGGAGTCCGCCCGGGGTCACACTCTCCGCGTCGCGAAGGGTCAAAGGCTGCGGTCGCTATGCAGAAGTACAACTAACGCAATTACGAGTAGACAAGGATGCGGACTGTCAGACTGCCGGGCTGTCGGGATCCAGGGAATCATGATGAACCACGATGCCAAAGTTCGTTCGGGCACAGATCTGGGCAGATCTGTTTCAGTATGCCGGGGTATACGGGGCAGCAGAAGGAGACGTCACCGCCTCACCGCCGAATGGAGTTTTATATTAAAAAAAAAAAAAAAGTTTGATGCATGTTCACTTCACAGGCTTAGCACTCACTTAAGTCAAGCGACACTCCCCCAGGAACCTTTCTCTGACGATATCCGAGAAACATTTGGTGAGAAAATAAATACGGCAATAAATAATAACACCCAGTAGACTGTCCCTCCAGTTTAATTTCTTTTAGTGGTACAAAGCAAAATGGGTTTAAAAAAGTACGCGAGAATTCTGGGGGAAAAAACGAATGCTCAGCCTTGGGCGTATCAGCAGGGATTCCTAATAAGAAATATTGATTTCCCTGTTTTCTTTAAATGGGCCTGAAGCACCAGCTGTGAGAAACATAGCATAACGCTTTAAAGGTTTGTGTAACGATCGGGACACTACACATGCTGTGTGTCTGAGGGATTAGTCGGGAGATTGAGAAGCCGGATTTCTATCACTTCAGAGAGGGAGAGTGAAAGAAAGTAGGGAGAAACAAAGCAGGAGGAGAGAGAGAGAGGAGGGAGGGAGAGGAGAGGAGAGAGAGTAGAGGGAAGGAGGGAGGAGGGAGAAGACATAAAGAGGGCCAAGAGACGAGAGACTCGTTGTCTTGATGGAGCTGTATCCTGAATTAAATGAGGGGAAAAGTACTTCACAGGAAACGGTAACTAACGGTAACTCCACGGTGCAGAGTGGAGCTTTCTCTGGAGCCGGGCCAGGTTACAGAAACCCTGGAGCAAAAGGGGAGGAATTCAGAGCGGAGAAGGAGGAAATGAGAACGCTCCCATTGGCTTGATCTGTGCTCTTCCGTTGCGCCGAGAAACATCGTTGGGGTCGTCGACCTCGGCCCGCCGTCGGGCTGCTCCAAGCGGTTCTGCCGAGAGCGTGCAGACCCCACAAAATATGCCATTGTTTGATGGGCGAGGGAACAATGTCCACCCCACCCACCGATATATCGAGCATGTCAGTCATGCGCCTTTGGCAGCGGGTGACAGCGTCCCGCCGTCCTACAGGGCATTGTCACTGAGTTCCAGTTCCTCATCAGCTGACACTCGCTCAGATTGTTCCTTCCTTCACTGAGGAGAATCCAGTGGGCGGTGGCATCATTAAGGTGTAGCTGATGACTGGAATTTTTGCTCCGCCGCATTTCGCGCTCCCAAAAAAAGCTGCCACAAAGGGCTCCACAGTTAGCGCGAGGTGGTGTGCCAAGGGCCGGTCAAGCCCACGGCCCGAGGAGCTGACCGAATCCGCACGGCATGCGTGGCAGTGTGGAATCAAGGGGAAGACATATCAGCGTCGGTCGAGCCGTACCAGGCATTTGGAGAAAGACGCAAAAAGAGGAGAGAGACTTGTTCCGCTGCAGCAGGGGCCCCCTAAATCACACACACACACACACACTCACACACACACGCACGCACGCACACAGATGCGCACACACTGACTTGGTACATTTGGCCCATTGTGTATGGGCTGTGAGAAAGGCCGGTTTGTTGCGGATGAGGCCGCGGTGGGGGTTAGGGGCGGGGTGGGTGGCATAGGCTAGTGATTGTGCATGTCGCTGCCCAGCGGTTCCAGGGGGAAGCTGGTACTGGGCCCGCGGATGAAAACAGCAGGGGCATTATACACCCCCCCACCCCCCACCCCCCCACCTCACTGCCACGCTCGTGCCGTCTGACAGAGCCGCGACGCTCGGCGTCCTGGCTTGTGATGGTCTGATTCTTCATCTTCGATGCTGACAGTAGCCAACAGTTGTAGGTGTGTGTGTGTGTGAGTGTGTGTGTGTGAGTGCGTGCATGCTCTTGTGTGTGTGACTACTCCATCTGTCTAGATAACTTCGCCTCTGTGTGTAGATTCGACTGCAGATACATGGTGATATTCAGCCTTGGTTTGTGGCATCTGGAAGTGCTGTGTGCTGGAGGGATCTCTGTGTGCTGGAGGGATCTCTGTGTGCTGGAGGGATCTCTGTGTGCTGGAGGGATCTCTGTGTGCTGGAGGGATCTCTGTGTGCTGGAGGGATCTCTGTGTGCTGGAGGGATCTCTGTGTGCTGGAGGGATCTCTCCGCGCCTAACACCACTCTAACATGAGCTCTCTATCCACCTCTTCCATTCCAGCCCGAACGCATCAGCAGTTTTGTTTACTGACATACTTTTTCACCGTCTCACGGCGTTTTGTGGACAACACCGTAAAACGCCACATAAAACCCTCTTCCAATAATGCGTGCCTCCTTTTATTTAGAGCAGGAAGTATTTTCTCTGCACCCTTTGCAGCTCTGCCGAGCCTTGATGAGACAAAAACAAATTAAAAGTCGTCTGAACGGTCGAGTTTGCACCTGTGGCAAACCCCAACCCCTCCCCCGCCCTGCGTTTCCACAGCGACAGCCGAGCAGGAGATGTGACACCCTCGGGGCGGGTGTTTTATGCGTGCTCCCTCTCACGCTCCCTCTCGCACGCCCTCACTCACGTCTCCTAATGGTCTGGAAAGGTGTTAATGTGTTTTTTCAGTTAATTAACCACTTCAATTAGAACCAGAGAGCTGTGGCAGTCCGGGAAGAGACGGAAAGTGAGAAGAAGAAAAAGAGAGACAAGCAGAGAAAGAGGGAGAGGAGCGAGACAAACAAGAAAAAAGGGTGAGAGAGGGAGAGAGAGATAGAGATAGAAAGAGAGAGAGAAGAACAGAGGGGAGAGAAAAGTAATATTGTTGAAGGGTAATACCCTCAGAGGAAAAGACGAGTGTGTAACTGGTGTGTTCTCCTAGCTGGGAGAATGATAACAATAAGCCCAAAATGAGAATTCTGCTCATTAATTTGGAGCTTTGCTAATGGCCTGTAACTTTTCTAATGTTCTTGTTGACTGCTATTGTCTAGCCATTGCTGTAGGTACCTAGGGATTAAACTTTATAAATGAGGTCGGGAATGAATCCTGAAAAGGTCATTCTTAGCACTGTGGTATTTGCATTCTTTTATTGTTGGATTATCTGCATGGATGTGGGGCGCAAGCTATATGGCTTCAAAATCGATAACATGTCTGCAAGAAAAGGACAGAGGTGGGTAAATAGGAGTCACAAGGAAGCGTCTAAAAATCTATTTAGTTAATATAACTTTCACCCAAGACTCATCACTACAACAGTATAAAGTCTCTCTCAGGGGATCCTTATCTTAGTGCTCTCTCTATCTGAATCTCCCTTTCCTTTTTATCCTCTCTTCCCTCTTTTCATTACCCCATTTATCATCCTCACTCCGTCTCTTCGATCACTCTCTTTTCTAGCATCATACGTCTCCATGGCAGCATTTAATGACTGTCTTGAGTGAAGCGACCCCACCCATCTCCCCCCCCCGCCAACGGTTACTCCATCTTTGCCGTGCCGTCAGCGGGCAACGCGCCGTGGCGTTAACGCCCACTGAGGCTGGAACGTCATCCATCCGTGCCCTCGTCCTTCCCGTCTGGCCCGAGGTCCTGTCTCCTCCCTGACGTGGTGGGGGAGGGACGTGGGGTGGACGCGGGGGGCTTTTGGGGTGGGTTGGAGTGGGCGGAGGCAGACCAGGAGGAAGCGTTTATGCATGTTTCCCCACGCACGGGTTCCTCCTTGGATAGGTGGCGATCGATCTCGGAGTCTTGCGCTGACGCTGCCGGCTCCCTCCGACACCCGCCCGCGCCCACATCCAAATGCCAGCGCTATTAATAGTGAATGACAGATAGGGAAAGGGAGAAGCCTCTCACTCCGACTCTGCCCCTGTAGGACACACTTGGAACTGGGTTGGTAGCCCATGTGGGGAAATGTCACCGTCACCAATAATGCAGCAGTCGGGGCTTGAGATACATTGTGACCCTGAATCTGAATTCTGTGTCATTATTCCAGTGATGTCATGTGCATCTTTGGATTCCTTTGCTTGTTTTTACTTTGCAGTGTTTTAGGCACAACAGCAGTAATGTGTCACATCTGCCTAATGAAAGCTATGACCTCACCCTTCCTCTCCCTCGCCATGTGCGATCGAGTTTTAATATTTGTGTAGGTGAAGACGTCGCAGAAGGCAAACCTGCCATATGCTAACAGTGCGATTGCCGCGTGGGGACCGTATGTAAGCAAACACGCGTCCAGATGAAGGGTCCTCGCGGGGCCTATGAGGAGTGCCTTTTGTGCATGTGGAACCCTTGTGCGACCCTTCATGCGGTGAAGCTCTGTGTGACATTACGTGGCCTCTGTGTAATTGAACCAGAGCTGGCCCGAGGGGTCCAGGAGCCGACGCTCAGGGACAGCGCTGAGCTTCGCACCGGAGGGGCGGCGTAAACTCTGGCGGGGAGCCGAGTCTGTAAACAGCAACGTGGAAAGAGAACCTTCGAGTTTAGCGCCGTCGGAAATACCTAAGGCTCTCCCAGGCGGGAGTGGATATCCAAATCACTGTACAGTTCTGTTTCGCAGAGCAGAACCCCAGCTGGTAGGACAGTGTGATTATCCAAGTTGTTCATATTGGCCTGTGGCCACGGGCCCCACGGGGCCCTTGTAGGGCCTCTGTGTGCTGTGATATCTACCGTCACTTTGCGTGACTATGAAATGAGTGGTGCATGTACAATACTGAGAACCTTCAGCTGCTTGACAGTGGCAGTACTGAGGCAGAGAGCACCAGACAGTGGTGAAACGCTGCAGGAAATGTCCGATATCTGGGTCAGTTTTCCATTATTGTCTCCTCAAACACACGTGTCCGTGGAGAGCATCTAGGCTGCCAGCAGTGCAAGTTTAGACAAAGGATTCACTGCGAAATGCCTCCCACAAATGACAACGGACCATCTCGGTGGACGAGTCCCAGTGTGGTTCGTGTTGCCGGTGTCGCGACGTAAACGCGAGAGCCGACAGCATGGTTCCACGTGCCCTCTCAGACTCGCGAAGGCCACATGAACCCAGGGTGAAAGTGGAGACCATCTTGCACATTGCATGAAGTACCAAAGCAGTGAGTCGCCATAAGTTTTCAGACGTGTGATTATCCGTTCTCCTGCTTCCCCCCCCAGGTCATTCATTCATATTTCATCATCAAAACTTTGGAGACTAAAGGGTTTTCTAGTGATTGGGTTGAGAGCACATCTTTTAAAGAGCTATTTAAATCATAATTAGCCAACACTTCAGCCAACTGCGGGGGAGGGGGAGAGAGGTTAATAGGGGTCTCATCAGTAATATGATCTCAAAATCTCAAATCCAGAGATGTTACAAAAACAATGCGATTATACCCTCTGACTTTAACTTCAGAACCAGCCTGTTCAGAACCAATCAGTATTTAAGAGCATTTAAGACATTATGGATATCAACAGTTACTATCTCTGGCTAACTGAACTGTTTTGACCAAAGTTCACAATGTGCAGCTTTTGAGCGTTTGACTGCTGTTTAAAATACTTAAGACAATACAAGTGTTTCAGAAGGTCACTCTGACTACCTTCAATCAACCCTAATATCTGGTAATATAAGAGAGAGAGAGAGAAAGAGTGAGAGAGAGATGGGCAGACAGAATGCTAGTCATAAACCAGCTCTGGTAGGTTGGCTTCTTCCTCTTGCTAAGGAATCTGGCAGTAAGGGGTGGCTCCCTGCGGTGGCTCTCTGGACATGATTTGGTATAACAGTATCCACGTCTGCCTCCAATGTTTCTCGACCTGACCACTCAACTCCGTCACGCACGACAAGGCATTCCATTTCAAAGGAGGGGGCTTAAATTCAGCGTTGACCTGTACCATAACATCCACCTCTGATGATGTCGTTTATGATCAGATGTTGCAGGGCTTCTAATCTGTTCGGTCCAATGGCTTCCTGTTTCAACCCATAGCGCTGTTATGCCAAAACGGTTACTACTGGAAAATCTGACTCATTTGCCCAGAGCTTCTTGAGGACAGTCAGAGGAAGAAGCCCTGCATAGAGAAGCTTTTATGATAAAAGTCCATTTGATCTGCTAGTGATGACAGCTACCACAGGGCTGACCCAGTAACCATGAGTAACCCATGAGCTTCTGCCGCATGTCAGGGTCTTCATGGTGAATTAGATGTTCTGCCAGGATGAACTGAACAGAACATGAACCAATGGCAGGTAGCGCTGAATAAGACTCAATCGGTGCAGTACGGTTCATATTCCACGTCTTGCTTTGCTCCGTTTCGTGTTACGTTAACGTGAGTATTGCTCAGGGAAGGAAAATGTTACCTCTCTGTTAGCTAGTTCACGTTAGCTAGTTCAGGTTAGCTAGTTCAGGTTAGCTAGTTCACCCTTAAGAATGTGGCACTGTGTGTTATGTGTGTTATGCTGTGTTTGTGGGAGGAGTCCTGTTGGACAGCAGAAGGACCGGGACGCTGACGGCGGCGGGACTGCATGTCCTTCCAGAACCTAGACGAGTGCTCAGCGACATGCCGCTCAAATGCCTTGTAGGCGGCTAATTAGATCCCTCCACACTTGTGATTGAACACAGTTAAAAGGCACCGCACACACACACACACACACACACACACACACACATATATATATATATATATATATATTCAGCAAAACTAGAAAGCAGAACATACAAAACAGGACCTGAGAAACAGTTCAGTGAAGGGATAAACATAGCCTGGCAACGCATTAGCTGCAAAGCGGCTTGCTGTGCCATTCTGTTGCCGAGGCTTGATGGTGTTACTTCAAGAAAAAAAAAAAAAAAGTCACGATGCAAAAATGAACGTTACCAAGTTTGTGCCTCATTGAAAAGCGTCCTCCGGGTCCTCGAGTGTTGGCGACCACGAGCAGAGAGCGCAGAGTCACTGTGCCTGCGGAGACGCGAGGCCGGACCAGTCTCCAACGCTAGCGGCCAAAAAACAAAAACATTAAATTCTAATTAAAGCCACTCGAAAACTACAGCTCCGCGCTCCCCAATTACGGAGGCAAAGAGGAAAGTCACCCTGTAGAGACATCGCTAACTCTGCTCGAGTGTTTAAACTTTAGCTCTGGTAAGCCAGACGAGAAAGGGTTTTATTTTTCTCTCTTGCAGGACCAGAGGGGGCTGTGGGAAGGCCCTTCATTAAGAGGCACAGGGCTAAAGAGGCCCTTCATTAGCACTGTTAGTGGCTAACGATCACAGCCTGGCTCATCAGCGGAGCGAGGCCGTCATGGCCCCTGGCGCTAACCCCCATCGCGTAAACGATACAACAGTATCCGGCCTCCAGCCCCAGACTCCGGCTCTGGGAAGGACAGTGGATTGGGCTTATTGCACTGACACCAGAACAAAAGCAGTTAGCAGTTAGCATCCTGCTTCCACGTCCAACTACCACCCTGATTTTACCACGCAGCAGAAGTCAAAGTACCTGACGTGGGTGCTACAGTTAAACTGAGGTCGTTGTGGTGTTACTCCATTAGCTTCACTGAGTGTCAAATGCTCGCAAATTTGTAGCTGTAACATACATATACAAAGGCCAAGTGTGAAGCAAATGAGCTCGGGTGTAACTAGGCTTCACACGCTTTACAGGGCTGCACAGATATATGGCTGTTAAGAATGGCCAGATTCACAGGCATTGGAACCATGCCACACAGGGACACAGAATTAGAACCATGCCACACATTGACACAGAATTAGAACCATACCACACATTGACACAGAATTAGAACCATATCACACAGTGACACAGAATTAGAACCATGTCACACAGTGATAGTGTTACGTATTTTATCGGAGGGCAGACAAGACGCAAATGCGGAAGGCAGGTTTATTAAATAGAAAGTAAACAAACCGAAGACTAGGAAACATAGGAAAACAGACTACACGTAGAACGAACTGAAATATCCAAAAATGACAGCGAATAAGAAGAATACAACAATGAAAACTGAATGCAAGAAACAAAGACCACCTACGTGCATGAGCTGGACAACCAAGGACGCATAGAGACTTACACATACAATGTTCGCGGGAACAGGAACGTCAGGTGACCCCTTCCGGGTCGCGGGCACAGGAACGTCAGGTGACCCCTTCCGGGTCGCGGGCACAGGAACGTCAGGTGACCCCTTCCGGGTCGTAGGAACAGGAACTGCAGGCGGCGACCCCTTCCGGGACACGAGAACAGGAACTGCAGGAGACGACCCCTTCCAGGTCACGGGAACAGGAACGAGAGGCCCCTCCTGGGCCTCTGATGAGCTAGCCGGCCCCTCCTGGGCCTTCAATGAGCTAGCTGGCCCCTCGTGGGCCTCTGATGCGCTCTCAGGCCTCTCCTGGGCCTTCAACGCGCTAGCCGGCCCCTCCTGGGCCTCCGGCGCTATAGCTGGCCTCTCCTGGGCCTCCGGCGCGCTAGCTGGCCTCTCCTGGGCCTCCGGCGCGCTAGCTGGCCTCTCCTGGGCCTCCGGTACGCTAGCTGGCCTCCCCTGGGCCTCTGGTACGCTAGCTGGCCTCCCCTGGGCCTCTTGTACACTAGCTGGACTCCCCTGGGCCTCTTGTACACTAGCTGGCCTCTCTTGGGCCTTCAACACACTAGCCGGCCTCTACTGGGCCTTCAACACACTAGCCGGCCTCTCCTGGGCCTCTGGTGTGCTCTCCAGCCTCTCCTGGGCCTCCGGTGTGCTCGCCGGCCTCTCCTGGGCCTCTGGCGCAGGCCGCACACAGACTGGTGGGGAAACACCCGGGAGAGGTGCTGCTGACTGGGATACGCTTGGAAGCAGTGCTACGGCAGTAGGTGTAGACAATGCCGTAGCCTTAGAGGCGACGGCCCCCAGGCCCCTTATCCTACCCACACAGCTGATGGGATCAGCCTGTTTGGTTATGCGGGCTCGATACTGGTGTCTATAATCCCCCCCCCCCAAAAATCCTTGGATGCCTCCCTTTCGGAGGTCAGGGCTTGAGGCAGAGAGGAGGTACTGAGGGGCTTTGTAGTAGACACTGTGGCTATAGGTGGATCCAATAGTTCGTCAGGTACCAGAGGATTGGAAATAGTCCACTGTGGGCCTTTTTCATACAATTGGACCAAGGCCATCGCGTCAGCAGATATAGTGCTGATTCTGGCTTTGCCAAGGCTGGTAGTGTCCCTTTCATATAGCCAATCCAGGGCGTCGGCTACTTGGTGCGCTGCGGAACGTTTTTGCCGCTTCTCTGCTGCAGTGCGATCGGGTAATTTCAAAAACCTAGCCGCTACTTCAATTATTTCTGCCAGATCTCTCCGCTGCGTCTTCTTAGGTTCGGTCATTCTGTTACGTATTTTAACGGAGGGCAAATGCGGAAGGCAGGTTTATTAAATAGAAAGTAAACAAACCGAAGACTAGGAAACATAGGAAAACAGACTACACGTAGAACGAACTGAAAGATGCAAAAATGACGGCGAATAAGAAGAATACAACAATGAAAACTGAACGCAAGAAACAAAGACCACCTACGTGCATGAGCTGGACAACCAAGGACGCATAGAGACTTACACATACAATGACCGAACACCTACTAGCGAAACACAAGGAGACTAAATACACTTACCAAACAGGAACTAACTAGACACAGGTGGGATCGATCAAAACAGGGATGACAAACAGAAGGGAAACCATGGAAACAGGGCGGGACAAGGGAAAATACACAAGACCGGGATGAAGGGTGGAGCTACATGTAACAGATAGAATTAGAACCATACCACACATTGACACAGAATTAGAACCATGTCACACAGTGATAGAATTAGAACCATATCACACATTGACACAGAATTAGAATCATACCACACAGTGACACAGAATTAGAACCATATCACACAGTGACACAGAATTAGAACCATGTCACACAGTGATATAATTAGAACCATACCACACATTGACACAGAATTAGAACCATGTCACACAGTGATAGAATTAGAACCATTTCACACATTGACACAGAATTAGAACCATACCACACAGTGACAGAATTAGAACCATACCACACAGTGATAGAATTAGAACCATACCACACAGTGACACAGAATTAGAACCATACCACACAGTGACAGAATTAGAACCATACCACACAGTGATAGAATTAGAACCATACCACACAGTGACACAGAATTAGAACCATACCACACAGTGACACAAAAAATTAGAACCATACCACACAGTGACAGAATTAGAACCATGTCACACATTGACACAGAATTAGAACCATATCACACAGTGACACAGAATTAGAACCATACCACACAGTGACAAGGAATAATGCTAATCGGCAAATCCATCAATTCTCAAGGCTTTTCCATCCAGAGTAAGAAGATTAGTGAACTGCAAAAGGATTATATAGCAGTGTTTAATATCTTTGCCTGACCAGACATTAATTGCGTTAGCTACATTGCTCCAATTATGTCATGGTAATAAAATGATATGAATTTATTTAAGCTAAATTAAGACCAAGCTGTTCAATTATCAAAAAATAATAATAATAAAAACCGACATGCTGATGGAACATTGTTGCAGCCTCTTGAGAGGGCATTGTAGTGTCATTCTTAAGAGAAGCATCTATAAGAGCTGCAGAAACCTGCAATTCATTCTATTATTGCTACCAACTGACATAGGCTTTGGCTTTTTACCAGAGGTCTATAGCCTCACGTTACCTGAAACGGAGACCCAACAAGACGACTGGAACACTCCGAACAGCAGTAGGTGCCTGAGTAGATCTCGTCAGTCGCTTCAATACCAAACGTCAACATTGAGGTCAATAATATCTACAGTATTTGTTTTGTTTTGCCTGCTTATTCAAGAGACAAACCCCTGCCCGCCGTGTCTGCAGCAGATCGTCCGTTAGCACTGTGTGCAGTCATGGGCTTCAGACCCTCTTGATTAACGAGCTTAACAAGAGTTTGTGACAAGAGTGCAGGGATGTTCTGCCACCGCATGCATAGATACCGCAGGTAAAGTGCGGATACGGGGATGCTGTTTACAAGTACACACACACGCGCGCACAAACACTACTAATTCAGAACTAATCCTACTATTCCTACTAACTCAGGAGCACTTTGCTACCACAGCTGATGAAAGATGTCTGTCTGAAACATCCTGTTTCCTTCTATGGAACCCTTGTGAGCTTCACAACAAATTGAGAGAGAGAGAGGGTGGGGGAGAGAGAGAGAAACAGATTTAGTGTAGAGAAAGGGAAGTAATAAAAACTGCAGTGTAGCACACAAGGTTTCCAGAGAAATAGAGCATTTCAGTCAGAGGTCCTTCATCAGCAGTGCCAGCGAAGGCTAAAGCTCTGAGGCCTTTCTGAGGCTCTAGGAGGTGAAAGTTATATATGTCACTGTTATATATGTCACTGTTATATATGTCACTGCTCGAACCTCCTTCAAATGAAAGGAGGTGCATGTTCAGGTTTCCTCCTTCTTTACCTAAAGCTTCAAAAGCACTTTGCTTGCACAGCTGATGAAGGGCCGCTGTCCAAAACATACTGTTTCTCTGGAAACTGCAGCTTCTATAGAATATAAAACTTATATATATAATTTTTCTTATATACTGTATATATATATATATATATATATATAAGAAATTAAATATTTTAAGTCAAATCACAGGTACTTCCACTCTAATAAATGGATTAATGCAAAAGTTTGTAGGAATGATCTCCTTCCTAATACAGTATGGCTTTTAGCCTTGCCTTGGTATGCTGATGAACTCTGTCATCTCAATGGGAAAGTCAGAGAAGGGTAACGAATGGTGTTTGTTGCATATACTGTGGTTGGATATAGAATTAAAGGACAAAGGACAGCGAATTTCACTATGGAATAAAGATTTATTTTGTTCTCTTCTCTCTGTCAGCACAGATGTCGCAATCCTCATTAACTTAGGCGTATTGTCTTGACAGACAATGTGCTCATCTGCGCTTTAGAAATGGTTATAGTGAAATCTTATCCATCTTTGCTCGTCCTGGACACACCTTCCAAGGTCCATCTTGTGTGTGAGTGTCCACAGAGGATTCAAAACAAATGATCTTCAATATTCAGCGCTGAACATAGTTGTGTAATAAATCCATCGTGGAGATAGTTACGCATCTAGTGTGGCATGCCTCATGTCTCCGGGGTACTTCCACTGCCCATTAGTAAAAAAACAGCTACAAAAGTGTTTGATGTAGTACAGAAAATATGAGCGAGGGAGAAATAAAAGGTGCAGTTTCGGTATTATAGATTATATCTGTAGAACACGCGAACAAGGTGTGGAATCCAGTATATTACCAACACACATCCAGTAAGAATGAATAACATCCACTCCAGTATCACTACAGGAAGCACCATTTTTTCAGTGCACTGATGCTTTTCAAAAATGTTTAATGTTCCTGTTCCTGTCAGGCCTTTGATCATCGTTGTCAGATGTAAATTTTATCCTGTGGGCTTTAATTTATTGTTTTTTGCTTTTTCTTCTTCTGAGTCACGAGAGAGAGGGAGCTATTTTCAGTTTGAAATGATTTAGTCCGCTACTGTATTCCTGCAGAAAAAGGCCAGCAAGGCCTCTGGAAAAATTAAATGATATCAGAACGATTCTGCGCACAAGCACTCTGTGCTCTTTGGTGTTCTTGCTGTGTTGAACATTGTGTTTTTTCTTGGGTTCCTGTATTGAGTGATCATTCTTCTTATCTTCTCCTTTTGTGCATAACAGTCCGCCATGTTCACACCCTCAAAAGAATATCAAGTGCTTAAATGCTACAAGCAAGGATGCACTGTGTTTACATTTGTGTACATCTGTTGCCGAGGCAAGGACAATAACATTTATTTTCCCCATCACTGACAATTCATGGTAATCTAAGACCTTGGCAGGTTTTATAATTTTACTCAGTTATATTACGTGTTTTGTTCGGTTTGACTTCCAGTGGCAAAAATATGTCAAAATAGCATCACAATGGCACATGTAAATGTAAGAACTTTTAAAAGTAAAACCTTCTGAAAGTTCTATGTGGAGCAGTGAATTCTGGGCCCAATGTTTTGAAATTTATGTTACAAGTCCCACACCTGGTCCCCAAAAACATTGAAACACTTATAAACCATTACCGAGATGATCTTGTGACATACACTAGTCAACAGTTTTATTCTGATAGTTTTTATATCTTTTCTTATTTAGAATTCTTCTGTTTTCTGTCTTTACATTAAAGGAATGATTGCATTAGTATTTCTGCTTTGAATATCTTTACCTGCATTGTAAAAAGAGAATCTATGTGAATATCAGATTTAGCCAAAGGGGTGGTATTTAGAGGGATGATAATCTCCCTAGAGAGCCTCTAATATTTTTATGCAGGGAATGTTCGGTCTGTAAAGCTATTTATTCTGTCAAAATCAGTTTAGTTATTAGAAACAAAGAAGTTGGAGGCCACAACAAACAATCTGTTCCAGGCTTGTATCTAACCCTCCCTATGCTGCAGCCCTGGGGGAGATTCTGCTCTTCCTCCCACTCTGATATCTCTGCTTCCAACTTCACATAAACCACACTAATTTCCAAAAGTCGAATCCTAGTATAAAATGACTTTATGAATAATAATAAGGGTCAGAAAAGGTAACGCAATTATAGTGCCACATATTCAACTGAAATACAAAACTTTGTTGTTCTTGTTAAATGCTCTGAAATGTCTGATTATTTTGTTTGAATGTGAACTTGTGCACATGGTATGGTTGGTGTTGTCCGATGATCGTGTGTTGCCATACCCTCTGAAATCCTGCCCTGTTGTCAGCCTGCTACACCAGCATCTTGTTAAACCCCTTACTCATGTCCCGTCTCTCACGGTGCTTTCCGATCATCACAGTAACAGTTCAACTGCTAAATGTACCAAGATCTGTCCATTAAATGGTACATTTGAAAACATAGAAACACTCCTAAATTAGACATTTATTTCTTTCAAGACATCAATCACCTGTAATAAGCACATTGAAAAAGTAGCTTGAAACTTTGTTCTTCCATAGTTCATGTTCTTTATTTGCGATTTCAATCATGTTAATTTGTACTTTTTTCCTTATTCTTATCTCAGTATTTTTAAGCATTAAGTCCTGATGATCTGCATTTTAGGCATGAAAAGCATTATATGAAAATGATTTTCTTTTTAATCCACTTGATTATGTTTCAATTATTCAAGTATTATCGAGAAAATAGGAGGTATGGAGCAAGGTGTGTTGCAGGGTGCGATAAAAAACAAATTAGACATAGCTGCCCTAGGCACTCAAGCCCTTAGTCAACCATTTGAATACCTACACACACCTCCATTTACAGACAGTCTGACTAAAAGACAAATTATTCTGATGTGTTAGTTTATTAAAATAATCACAGTCTTACCAACTGTCGCCATTTAAGAATTACGGAGCAGAACTGTCACAGCGCAATGGCAACCTGTATATCAAAGTGCATCTAATTAAAGTGTCTGCTTAAATTTAAAGCCTTGTCTGGAAGAGGGGAAAGGAAACGTATTTCGTCTAATGTAATGTCTTCCCTCTTACTTCTCCCAGTTCTGGTCTGGCGATGACCTGCTTTCCTGTTGCGTACGTGGGAACGCTGCTCCGATCGCTACCACTTAACCGAACGAGCCAAACGGATCGCAATCTGTTTAGCACTCATCGGGCCCTACGCACGTGGGCTGGGAGAACGTTGACGGGGAGCCGTAATCTCTCAGTGAGCAGATACATGGTTCCAGCCGGGGGGACAGCCATGACAGACTACGAGTCGGGCAGCACTTAGGCGACAGAAGCTGACAAGCCCTATTTTTAGTAAGCAGAGGCTGTCTGCACACAAGTGTTATTGACTACATTATTCTGTCACTTCGCTGATGAACTGCTGACTGATTTGTTCCCCGTTGTTGAAGTTGCAGGTGTGCGCGCGCGCGCGGAATGAGCACTTTCATAAATAGGTGACGAATCATTGGAGGGAGGCACCATTTTGATAGAATGGGTCTCCCAGTTTGAGCTCAGTGTTCAGGACTGGTGCTGTTAGCGTGTTGATTTTTATCACCGCCACATTCTTCCTGGCGCTTTGCATTCCTCTGGGGAGTTCCAGTCAGGGAGCGAACGGGACGTGGGTCCACCCGCATAAGCCTTTCAGGCCCGGATTACACTAGATGAAATCAAAGGCGATCATTTGCAATCCAAATGCTACGATCTTACGACACCTGTCCAAATACCATACGTCTTGTTTTGCGTGTGGAGTTCCCTCCATAATTAAAAACTGCCCGTAAACACATGTCTGGAAAAAATGCCATTGTAAATGCTTCATCGTTCACTTCGTTCACTGTTGTCACTCTTGCAAATTGGCATCCTTCCGGACCTGGAACGAACAGGAAAGCCCAGAGTCGCGCGTGATTCAGCCGTGTTTCGACCTTTTATCACCCCTGTGTAAATGAACGTCTGTGCGCTCACATCCATGAATGTCAATTTTACCTCCATAGCGGGCTGCTGGGCTCCGGGCCTGCGGAGCCATCGTGCCAATTAGCCGAGACGGGTACGCCGACCGCAGTCCTCCGTGCAGCTGGGGGAGTCTCCGTTATGAGCATGTGTAGGCTTACGATAGCACTATCCCCACAGCACAGCACATGTACGTAGCTAGTTAAGCAGCAGTCACGTTTATGAGTTATGATTTCATGTGTTACGGCCATTAAAGAAACACGCACACATGTTTATTAGATCAAAGCTCTAATTTGATTGCTAATTTCGCCTAATCAGGGGAAAGCCAAATATTTTGAGAATAATACTGCCCAATAAATCATCAGATCGTCTAATGTGATGATGTGACAAACAGAAGCTTGTTAGCACGCAGCATCAATCACAAAAAAGTAGACCACACTGCCTGGTATTGGGGTTAGAATGCCCATCAGTCTACATTGGCTGTTCACACCTGGCCCCCTTTGACAAGGGCGCACCTGCTCCAGGTCCACACTGACAGCGTGCTGCCGTGGACAGTGAGCCGCAAATAGCCACCTCCCTCCCAATGGTTCACCCAGCCATGGATTTATGAACGAAGTAAGGTCATCTCCAATATCAGCACAACAATGGCCTAACCTTGGGTAACAAAGACTTGTCAAGCCACGGACTGAATGCCATGTATATTTGTTCTCTGATGTGGAGGTCGTCTGAGTTCGATTGGAAGCCGGCAGTGTTGAAAAAAGGCAATTAAAAGGATGGTTTGACAGGTCATTAGATGGTCTTCCACGGAGTGTGACACCACCCCTGTTTAGGTAAGCACATTGCCTTGAAAATATCACTGTACACACATGTAGCAGTTTGAAATAGGCAGTATGAATCCAGAGTCCAGTATGCTCTATGCAATAAACTGCATTGTATTTTAATACATATATTTTTGACTGTTTATTGCTCTCCCTGTTTAATTGTTCTACCCCTTTTATATTTAATCTGGAGGAGAAAAAAGCTTTTATATTAGTGTCATCAGTAAAGATGTTTTTTCTATGCATCATGCTACTATGATCTATAAAGCCTTATTCTACTATGATTCTATAAAGCCTTATTCTACAGATATTCTACATATCTAGTTTATAAGCTTATTGCTTTTTGAATGTCCTTAAAATGTATTTGACAAACCACATTCAAATAAATTGTCTGCCATGTCCTCAGTCTCAGAGTTAACAACCATCTAGAGTCATAAACACCAAAACAAAGCAGAATAAATGCAGAAAAAAACCCTTTCCAGAATGAATAAAAAAATGATTCAGGCAGTTTAATGACCATGCAACCCTGCCAGCTTCCCAATGGATTCCTCCTTTGGATTTTAGGATTAGCACCACACGGCCCAGTGTTCTGCCGCTGAACTCCAGTTCAACATGCATTCCAGCCAGCTCCGAGCTCCCAGCACCGTAGGACTGAAGATCTGACCTCTCCTCACCCTGACCTCCAGCCCCAGAGCCACAAGCCTGCGCTGACTGTAGCGCGATCGTGGAATCACAGCCAGACCAGCTCCACCGAGCAAGGGCCTCCGCCACAGGCCCACGCCCCAGCATTCTGCCGGCCCCCTGGGGCTCAGCAGGCGGGCCCGGCTGCTGACTGGGGCCCTCGAGCAGCTGTGCGGACCCACCCAGGGGCCTTCCTCCCCCTCCTCCTCCTCCTCTGCCTGGAACATTCCATGCAGATGTTGGCGTGGAATAAAGACATGACACTGCGTGAGCTCCTCGAGGCAGACTGGCAGTTTAATGTGGATTTGCAGTTTTATGCTAGTTTGTGCTGCTGCAGCTCAACCAGGGGGGGAACGTACGTCCACGGTGGTTTGAAAATGTCAAAGCAATGAAAAAAAAAGTCCCAACATGTGCTGGACTCCTCGGCATGCGTAAGGGGCGTGTCACCGGAGAAATATGCACAGACGTGGTTCTTTCCATCTTAGCTGATGACACACGTTAATGCTTAGCAGAAGAATCTATGAGCAGATACGAGCGAACACATCTATCAGACTCTTAAAAGTGCTCGGAAGGTCTCGGCTCATTAATCAGTTTACCACCCCTACAATAAATGTTTCCTGACATAGATAATCCTCTTTTGTCCGGTTTAGAAAATCGTGCAGTCTGTGCGCCGTGCTACCCGACGGCTCAACATAGCATGTCCAACAGGTGAAACCGAACTCAGGGAACAGGCGACAGATTGACGGGGGCCGAGGTGATCCGGGCGAGCCCTGACCGTTTCGACGCTGCCCTGGCTGAATAATGACTTCCATTCCCTCTGGCGGCGTCTGACCTCTATCTCCCATGACGTGCAACACGAGCGCGTTGTTGGGAATTTCGCACGGGCGGGATTAGGGTGGGGACGCGAGGAGAGGAACGCGTTGTCTACGCTCCGCTGCACCTGTGCAGTCTCTCACTCCACGCGCCAGCACACATCTCCTGCGGAAGGAGAACGGTTGGATACGTGATGAGCCCAAAGATGTATTGCTGCTCCACACGCCAGAGACTCCATGTGCATGCTGATGCCAGTGACATCACTGGCACGTGACATGACAAAAGTGTTCCAGTGACTCATTTATTATGAGCGCGATTCAAAATATCTGGTAATGACAACAGCCTCCAACACATCCTCGCAATCAGGCGTGATTGATGTCATAGGCGCTTCTTCCGGGACATGAACTTTTATGAGAAGAAACTAACTGCAATGCGATTTTTATTGCCGTCATCTCGAGGCGCCGTTCACTAAATTCATGCTTCGTGCGCTTTGCGCTTGGCACCGAAGACGCTTTATGAAAGATGGCTTGGCATTAGCGTGGAGCTTAAAGGCTGCTGAGGCAGGCGTGCGACTGCTAAATCCTCCCGTTCCTGCGCCGCAGTGGGTCCGTGAGTCCCGTGCGCCGCGGCGACGGACGTCCGCCTGAAGGCACATGAATGGACTGTTCGGCTGTAATGCAAACAAAAGGGAGCTGGTTCACGGATGTGGCCCAGTTCAGACCTGGCTGTGTATATATAGCAGGAGTGGGTCAGGGATCGTGCAGCGCTACAGATCACCAGAGGCATCGTAAACGTCCTCGGCTGTGCTGGCCGTGGTCTTCTACGTGCCTTAGGCATGACGTTAATGTAGAACTAGAAGAACTTCACGTGCACATTTGGCGTGGTGCAGGATGGGTTGGTGTGACGTTGTATTTACTTGATTCGCTGATTTTAGATCCATGTATTAGAAGTTCTGAATGTTACCAAAGGAATCAGGTCAGATTTGACATTTGAATCATTTTGTAAAGAAATCAAAACAAAGCCCGATCGTTGTGAGGCATCACACTCTAATTTGGATGCTTACAGATCTATAGGTAATAATAAATATTCACAGTGATAGATGACCTTAGAGAACAGACAACAAACGGATGCGTTTCTACAGCTGGATTTCAGAATGCAATCACTACAACACTGATGCATATTTTAGATCTCTTTATTACTCAAGTCTTCTAACGGATTATTTGACATATGTGGAGCAAACCTCACAATATACAGGAAATCTTCCTGCTGTACTATGGGAGAATGTTACCATTTGTTTGCTTTTTAATCCCAATCTATACCGTTTCAGATTAGCACTGTAGTCAGTGATCGGAGGTCCTTGTAGGAAGTCGTCTGTACCACCACACCTCTCCCAGCCCACCCAGTGCTTTGGCTCGGTGGGCCAGACTGGAGCATTACTGGGCCATGTTCTCTTAGTGGCGGTGGGGAGGAGCTCGTGATTATCAGTGTGTGGCCCTTTAAGAGGGGCCCTTGTGGCGATATCCCCTTGTTGGAAGTGCAGTAATTGTCTTTGTGTCCCGGGTTCTGTGCTGGAGTCGCTCACAGGTTACAATGGAGCGCAGTGTTACTGCCCCAGAGAACAATGTCTCTCTGTGTGTCCCCGCTGGGCCAGTGGAACTGCTGTCCACTGTGACTGTAGCGCTTACAGAGAAATGCATGCAGCACATGCACGAAGATGCTCTCACACGCTTAAACACACACGCACACTCATGCACAGACGGAAGCGGTGCAAGGCGATTTTACATGATGATGAAGCATCCAGAAATTAGACAATATTGTCAGATTTACATACAGTTAGTCAATAAGTAAGGCCCATACTGATAAAAAGAATCATTAAGCATTATGAGCATATCAATCAGATGATGAAAACCTCTATACTGTGACATCTATTGAAGGAAAAGAGGGTTTTTATGATGTAAATCATTGTCACTCTGTGTTATTGGCAGCCTATAATAGCACCCATACTGATGCCAACACACGATATCGTCTCTCACTTTACATTGTAGAGAGAGCTAAAAAAGAGGACTGTTGTTGCCAATGCTGTGTCATCACACATTGTTTGAATGATACCATCTTCTCACAAGGGACATTCTTTTCATTTTTCGTATAGCAAACTGGTACGCTGTGCTTTTGGAGAGAAACTTTCTGTTCCCATCCATTCATATTCATATCACCCAGTTGCAGGCTAGATCTCAGTTCAAAACCAGAATTCAGACATCACAAGAAATGTATATATTACGATGTGTGCAGGTAACAGATGTTAAAGAAACTTGGGGCTGAGTTTGAGGTCACGACCTCTGAACAGGAGCCCAGAACGCAGGAGTACCACAGGAAACAAAAGCTTCTGATGCAAGGCACTTATCTTACATTGGAGAGGTTATTTCACTCTGTGTCTCTGGGGCACATTGTTTTGTTGTGTTTTTATGTATAGACGACTGTACATCGTTGGAACCGTAATACTCCTAGGCTGGCGAACACCTCAGTTGTATATTCTACTGCATAGCCAGGAAGCGGGCTTGATTCCTCCGACACAGACATGCCCTTGAGCCCTTCTCTAATAAACGTCACTCCTCGGCTTTGAGCCCGTTCCGTGCACTGCTGTCTCGAGACGTCCCTGTCTGCCTTTCCCAGCATTCTCTCTTTCTCCTTCTCTGCAGCTCTCTTTGAAATGTGGCCGGGCACCGTCTGGCCCGTCCTTCCCCGGCTGCCATCCCGGTCTCCACTGCGTCTTTCTCCCTCATTCCTCCTGTGCCAATATCCCTCTTCTTCTCTCACAAACCCACCCGCCCCAACCCCCCTCGAAATCATTGTGATGACATGTCCTATGGGTAGAAGGCTTACACTCTTGGTGCTCTGTTAATTACTTCTCTATTTATTTAGCCAGGCGGTCCTGGCTGTGGCAATTGTTGAGGGGTGTGTGTGTGTGGGGGGGGGGTGTCCCCGACCGAGAGGGATTGTCTGACTCCAGCGTTAAATAGCCCACATTCCAATCCTCTGATGCTGAATCTCACAGTTCCCCCTTTTATCTGCGCAGCACCCGGACGATTCCGTGTACAGAAACAACGAGAGAAAGCGAGAAAACGTGGAAACGGGCGCATGAAGCGGGACAGGAGGCTTCCGCTCGGAGGCTCTCAGCGCCTTCCGCGTGCACTGCCACAAACCGAGTCTCCCTGATGGGTGAAAATTGCGTCTGCTGGAGCAGACTTTTAAAGTCGCATCGCCTTCCACTGAACGTCTGGTTTAATTTTGTATAGCATGATCAAATTTAATAATGCATTTTGCACTAGTAATGAGCCTTGGAGCAGAGTTTTTGGAAATTATTATTGATATTTTGTGGCTCTCTTGCTAATGTGTTCGATCTGTCATGACTGAAGGGATTTGGTTCGCCACCAGTTAAAGGACCTAATTGCACGGATTCCATATGTTTGTGGAGTCAACACTATCGATTTACCACATTTTCAGCCCTTTAAAGTTCATTCGTATTATGTAGGAAAAATTTATGGAACTTTTACATGTTTGCGAAGGACCAGTATTAAATTGAACATGGTGTCTATGGTAAACATGGAGTAACCATGGTGAGGATCTGTACTTACACTCTTCCAACCAGATCAGTTTATGGGTTGTTTTAATTTTTTCGGCTCAACCCCACGTATTGGCTCAAATGCTCTCTCCAGAAGTGGGTTCGTAAGAGGATTTTTCTGAAGAAGGAGGGACATTGCTGGAGAGATATGAAGGTAGCTGTGTAGAGGAAAAGAGAGATGAACAGAATATGCAACAATGTAATAGAGCGAGACAGTGAGAGCTTAGAAGCGAGGCTGAGATTGAGAGCGACAGCGAGAGTCTTCCCGTTGCCAGTTCGGCCATACGGACGGGTCTGCTCTTTGCCTGGTTTCGAGATGCGTGTGTGCAGGAATGCATTCATTAAAGTTACTCCTTGGCTCTCACACAAGGCTTCCGTCACTTTGTGAGTGAGCGAAGGGCACAGCCTGGAGGAGTGTTGGAGGAGGGTGGGGGTGCGGGTGGGGACTGCGACTCTCTCAGTAGGACGAGTGCAGGATAAATAGACCCCTCCACCCCCTCCAGCCCCACCCCCCCATCTGCCCTCTCTGTACGCAGGCGAGCGTGTCGCCCTAACACAGGCCTCCTCAGCCAAGGAGATCTGCATGAGAAAGTGCTGGGCGCTACAAAAGGATGAAAAGGTGTTGGGCAGGACCTGGACAATCCCTTCCTGTTCTGGAGGGACATTTGTTTCCGTACCATCAGGGACGGGGACACCAGCCCTCCTCCCCCTGACCCCACAGGCTGCTTCACACATTACCCCCCCCCCCACATGCTGCTTCCAGAACTTTCTAAAACACTGCCTCTGCTTCCCTTCCTTTTCTTTCCTTTCTTTCTTTCTTATTTCATGTGAAAGCATCTGATGGGCCAATATGGGAAATCAAACAGAGGCCGGGATGATTGTTTTTACAGACATATTTAAAAGGCGGGCAGCGCCGGGCGTGAGACGCGCTCTGCGTGACAAAAGAAAGGACAAAACAGAACGTTTCATTTAGCTGAAGTCTAATTCAAGTATTTATACCAACGTTCTAATGAAGGGATGGAAGCATTCATTAATTCCATTTACTATGCAGAAAAGCAACTTTAGTGCCAATTAGCATATTAGTGCAAATGGTTAATGAAATACAGCGACACCTGCACTAAAGCAGAAATAATGCATTGTTATCATATGAATTTTTTTTATGGTAGTATGCCAGATGTAACACATTCGTACATATTGTATATTATCTGTTCCATACAGTCTCATTATGAATGATACATTACTATTAATGTGAATAGCTGTGATTACTGTTAAAAGTACAAGTAAGAATGACCATTCTGTTCACTAACCCTTTGGATGAGGGTCATCCACAGCCTAGCAGGAGCAGGGCATTTTCACAGGGCCCTAACCTCCATCTGTAATGCTTAGCACCTCTGAGGAAGTTCCCTATTGAGATAAAGGCCTTGTTTTCACTGTGATTCATTCTGATGTTCCCTGGCATTTACTCTATCACACTTTGTCCCTCTTTCTCACATTTTCACAATATCACAGACATTCCCATGAAACTTGCCAAGGGGATACAAACGCAGGGTCTGTCAGGATTAGGTCTATGCAATAAGAGGTGGATGGAGTAGTTTAACGCCACTGACATAAAAGTATGGTTAATTTAATAAAATGGTGACACCAGTCGTAATAAAAGCAGCCCTCCCAGGAACAAGAGCAGGAACAAGACATGTCAGGGGTTGGAAAACACTCGCATTGTTTTTCACTGTGGAGTGGCTGCGATAGGCCGTGTTATAGCCGTCAAAACCAGAGATCTTTTGTCACCATTCTTTTGTTTTTTGGAAGACATAAAAAAATATTACGTTTGTAAGTCAAGCAACATGACGGTCTGTGTTCCACGGCAACAGACTGTCATCAATTTGACCTTACATGAATTATCAGCTAGTTGTGAATGATAGTATTTAACAAGGAAAAATGAATACTTATTTATATGCAAATATGAGTTAAGATAACATGATTAATTTTAAGATCCTACATTTTATTCCGCAGTTGGCTTAAATACATATTGCTCAGTTCATAAAATATTGCAATAGAGTAACGTAGGCTGTACTTATTGCTGACCAGCTGTGTATACAATAGCCCACTGGTGTCCAACACAGAAACGCAAACGTCAGATGAGCTTAATTTTGTAGAACAGTTAGCTAGTATAGAAGATTATACATAACATACTTAGAGGAAAGCTATTAGAGATCACCGACAATTTGAAATGCTACCGAAGTGAACGTCTCTGAGGGCAGTCTCTTGATAAATGGTTGTGATATCCATTCGCAGCTCAGAGTAACTCATTTCAAAACTGTGTGTGTTTGTGCGTGCGTACGTGCGTGTGTGTGTGTGTTCCCTCCCTCTGCACTCGGTTCCGGAGAGCGCATGCTTTCGGGCTAGAGGGACTCGGCTGTGCAGCTTGATCATGTGACGGGCTCGCGAGCCCAGCCATAGCAGAGCTAGACGGATACAGAGGACCGAATGCCAGTCGTAGTGAAAAAGCTCCGTTATTGAGAGGGAGAGATAGGAGGGACAGACGTTTCCAGTGTGCGAACAGATACTCATCACACAGGAAGCTCTGGGCAACTCGGGGAGAAGGACATTCGCCGTCTTTAAACTGTCGCTAAAAAGGAAGTAAAGGACAAATCGCACGAAATAATACATTTTAGAAGAGCGCTGGGCACGCGGGAGTTGCCTTCTGGTTCGGAGAAACTTGTGGAATTTATTGGGGAAAATTGAAAAGAGACCTGGCTACCTCTCCCCTCCGTACATTTTGTTTTTGTATGATTTAATTTCATTTTTGTCCACTGCCCTGTTGGTCTGAGGAGGAGAATTGCAGCACGGCGCGTAAAGATACTGACAGCAGCGTTACGAGACACCAGCTTTTACTGCGTATACGAACAAGAGATCTTCGAAGTGCGACAAACACTTGTTTCTTTCTATTGCTTCTTTTATACTTTATTTAATATTTATACTTTAACGTATTTATTTTGGTTGTTTGTGTACTCTGGGGCCTCAGTTGTGATTTCTTGGAATATGGTGGGGGAAATGGAAACGAAGGAGAAGCCGAAGCCGACCCCAGACTATCTCATGCAGCTCATGAACGACAAGAAACTGATGAGCAGTCTGCCTAACTTCTGTGGCATTTTCAACCACCTCGAACGGCTCCTTGACGAAGGTAATAACAGATGAGTGTTTTACTCCGAACGCCGCGGCGTCTTGGACCGTTGCGATGTGATTTGCCTTCTGACACGAAGAATTAGAAACGGCAGCGTTTGTGATCTAAGTGCTGGGCTTGTCTCTGGACAGGCGATGTGTTAGTAGTCTCTCAGTTCATGCTTTTGGCGGTCACAGGCTTTATGGTGTCGTCTGAGAACCGGCCTAATGTTTGGTCAATGCGGAGCGAATCGAACCACTTGCGCCACCGTTCAGCTCAAATCTCTGCTCAAGTTTATGCTTGGAGCGACACCGTACAGTGGTGTGTTGCAAAAACAGAACCTGTCAGAATGTCATTGAAACCGTAGCCTGGATTGAATACAGAAATATTTTTGCACATTCCCCAGTTTTATAAGAAACCTACTGAACTTATAGGAGAAGCAGAACTTGCCCGAGGACAGTTTTACCAAAGCACCGTAGCCATGAGATTATCATAACAGTTATTACATTCAGGTGAAGCTCTGCATGGTGGCACTATTATCCAGGGCGAATTTGCTATGGTATCGAACACCAGTAATAATATTGTAACCTAGGCACTCGCAAGAAGTCTGGCAACTTTGCAAACCTATATGTAAGATTATACTGATTCAGTTTTGTGTTCTGATGACACGTCTGTGTGGTGTGTGTATATATGTGTGTGTGTGTGTGTGTGTGTGTGTGTGTATATATATATATATATATATATATATATATATATATATATATATATATATATATATATATATATATATATATATCATCATCGCATCACTTGTGTGTCATTGTGTGTCATTGCAAAACTGTCTAAAATGTAAGAAATTGAGCGCTGTTGACTAATGTCCCGGGGCCCTTACACAGTCTGCTAAAGGGGACAAATAAAGTTGTACTGTCTGTAATATGGCTACAGGGCATGGCCGGTATGGTTACGGTATATTGATTAAGCCTGCAACAAATCTTTGTATTAGTTTGATACATTAATTTCCATATCCAAACGAATTCATACGTTTCTCTAGAAATATATGATTACTATTTGCGTTTTGTATTATTGTCAATACAATATTTTAAGTCATGTAAGTATTAATGAGTGGTTAAACAGTTCCGACTAGGTTAGGTTGAAGAGGTTACCTATTAGACTGGTTTGCATCGCTGTCCTGGGAATTGCTTGCAGATTCATCGCGCTTTGTAGTTACTGGTGGGAATTTCGAGTACTGTGGCACCAGGGGGCTCCTTTCTAAATCTTTATGGAAACCTTTTATACTTTCTTCGCTGTCAACTTTATACAGTTGTTAATGGGCTTTATATATCACTTGTTCAAACGGAGCCTTTCTTCTCGTGCTTTGACTGTAAATGTTTTATTGAGCGTCGGGCTACGAGCCTTAAGGGGGCATAAAATCCGATGAAAACGCAATAGAAAGAATGCTGAGGTTCCGAAGGATTATCAGTACTTGTCAGTAGCATACCGTAAACAAACACATATAGCATTTTATGATCCGTCTGTCTCAAACGATTGTCCTCTTGGAATTAACACCTTTTGTGAGCTGCTGACCGAGGAACTTTTAGCGGCGACTGGGGCAACAGTTTGTTTTATCAAACAATGTGACCCCCGCGTCGAAGGGAGAGGCTCCTCTCTCACCATCC
The DNA here is from genome assembly GCA_020368025.1 of Brachyhypopomus occidentalis. Lineage (NCBI taxonomy): Eukaryota > Metazoa > Chordata > Actinopteri > Gymnotiformes > Hypopomidae > Brachyhypopomus > Brachyhypopomus occidentalis. The sequence goes on along the minus strand of JAGXOD010000010.1, from coordinate 2,865,215 downwards.
TGAGTTCTAAGTCTTGCTTTTGTGTCCAGACAGCACAGTCCCATTCGGGAAGAGGTGAAAGGGAAATCTGAAAAAAAGGCGTACATTCTTATGAGCTTATACCTTTGCAGTGATTTGAGAGCTTGTGTTCTCTCTTTTGCCTTGTCAAAGACAAATAAAAACGTCTGAGTTCTTGCCACCCAAAAATGATAGTCTCTGTCTTTATAAGAAGAGAATCCATATTTAAGTAGCTACATTTTTTAACACAATTTCCATGTAAACCACTGTGTTAAGTTAATAGTTAAGTTAAGCTCAAATATTCGCCGCTCAAAGGAAGCCAGAATTTCTGGAGATAGGTCAGTGTTCGCAGTCTCACATTTATTAATAATCTTAAATGTCTGTGATTACTGTTTGTGCTAGAATGTTCTATTTAGAGTGGATCCAAGCATATAAATGCTCTTCTACTTAAGGATTTGCCCAGCACTTAAAAAATTGCTCCCCTTGTCTATACACTCACCCATTAGTCCATTTATCACGTCAATCATAAAATGCACTAGTTGAGGAATCCTTCTGTGTTGTGCTTAGCTATTATTATGAAAATGAAATTTCTAATTGCTGGCCTAATTAAGTTTAAGTTCTAATTACTTTTGAACTAAACCACAGCTGATGATTTTTGGCAGAGTGGAGGTAGAGTACAGGATACACTTTATGGACAACAGTGTTGAGGCACAAAAGTGTTGAGGCAAGTGTTGAGCCGGTTCCACCTCTGCTTCCGCTGTTCTGGGATGGTTTTCCACAAGGTTTAGGGAATTGTTTTGGGAATGTCTGTGAATATTTTCATCCAGGCTCGCAGTCTGCATTCTAGTTTGTACCAAAGGTGTTCAGTGGTGTTAAGGTTAGGACTGTGTGGGCAAGTCAGGTTCTTCTACACCAAACTCACCCACCCATGCCTTTGTGGACCTTGCTTTGTATACTGGGACACAGTCATGCTGGAAGAGAAAAGCGTCTTGCCCAAAATATTCCCACAAAGTCGGGAGGATAAAGTTGACCAAAATGTCTTGGCGCGCTGAAGCATTTTGATCTCCCTTCACCGGAACTAAAGGTCCTCGGCCAACCCCTGAAAAATGACCCCATAGCATCACCCCTTCCCCACCAAACTTAACAGTTGGCATTCAGACAGGTAACATTCTCCTGGCATTCACCAAACCCAGACTCATCTCTCAGGCCGTCAAATGCGGAAGCGTGATTCATCACTCCACAGAACACAGAACAGTCCAGTGGCAGCTCCACCGCTCTGATGCATGGCGTTTGGGCTTGGTGATGTAAGGCTTGCATGCAGCTGCAAGGCCATGGAAACCCATTCCACCAAGCTCCCAGCACACAGCTTTTGTGCTGATGTTAATGCCAGAGGAGGTTTGGGACTCTGCGGTTATTGAGTCAGCAGGGCATTGGCGACTTATACGCACTAAGTACTCGGCGACCCTACTCTGTAGCTTTATGTGGTCTGCCACTTTGTGACTGAGGCGCTGAGATTTCTAAACACTCTCACACTCGTTGAATATCTTAAGCAGAAAGAAATTTCTGACTTGCTGTAACGGTGGCATCCTATTACAGTACCATGCTCAAATTCAGAGAGCTCTTTAGAACAGGCCATTCTTTCATAAGTGTTTGTAAAGTCAGACGTGGCTAGGGCCTTGATTTCATACATCTGTGGCCATGGGACTGAATGAAATGCCTGAATTAAAATATTAAAATGTGTCCCCCAATACTTTTGTCCATACAGTACATGAGAACCTACAGATGGTCATTTGTGTACTTATAACTTGAACTCGACAAGAATTTCAAGAGTCATTCACATTTCCTATTTGTGCAGCTGATTTAAGGAAAGTTTGAGTGACACATAGTAAAATGCAGTTTGAGTGGTATGGCAGTAAATGAAAGCTTTAACGGTATGCATGATATTGATTAATTTGAGGCACATATTGCAATATAGAAAGTGCCAATATGCATAATAAGATGCATGTTCATGTGAGGATCAATGTCCCTTCCCGTATGAGACCTGAATAGCACAGAACCCTGTGCACCAGTAACACAAGAGAAATAACACAACTGATAGTAGAGAGGAAAGATGGCACGATAGTTCTGGTTCCGATCCGATACTGATATCTTGCGTTTGAATGTCATCCAATATCTAATCTAATACTGATCTGATATTTTTTCATTAAAAACCACCATGGAGCTGTAGTTATGAGGGTAACTGTTCTGTGTGAGATGTATTAAATATGCTTTTTTACAGATGTCACGCATGGATTTAGCAGATACAAATAAATACAATTATACAAAAGAAAAAAACTTTGTTTGCAAGACTTAGGATTTTTTTTCCTTACAGCCAGTGTTTCTTTTACAGAGATTATATTTAATGCCTTGGTTATCATCCTTCTCAGCTTTACTGTACTCACCCTCAGCACACAAACACACGTGCACACACACTCTCTCTCTCACTCTCTCTCTCTCACTAGCTGTCTGCTCAGTACGACTGCCTCACTCACTCACTCCGGAAATTGACAGTGTAGTTCATTTGCATGTGTTCTTATTGCCGAATTGCTGAACTGTATGTCCACATCAGTTTAATAACAACCTTAAAATTGTTCTTGTGAATTTCAGCAGTAAATTTCTGTCCTACATACTGAATGCACACCAGGCACTGAGTACTACACACCAGTACCACCAGTCTCTCCAGTTCATCTCTGCTTAAACGAATGGAAATCTAGTCAGATGTTTACAAGATGGTTGTTCCTTCTAGTCATATATATTTGTTTGTTGCAGTTGTCTATGTATTCTCCAGCTTCTAATTCAAAGTATCCAGTCTAACCATGTCTACCTTAAAACTCTGCATGCTAATGGAAAACAGTGTTTTTGCCTGCTTTTTTCATGCAGTTTGAATATATTAAAGCCATAATTAACTGTGAATTTTAACAAGACGAATACTTCATTAGTCTGATGATTCCTTCTCCTCTCTGCCTGCTTCTGTGCTTCTGTCAGGTTTCTGCTGCTTATTCTCCTTTGCGATCCAGACTGGCTTTTATTCTTCACGGTGAATCTGGAAACATTGTTTATTTGTTTTCTCTTTTTTTTCACTTTTTTTAAGATTAATAAACAAATCATGGTTGGTAGCGGATCTGACAGTGAACAGTCCTAAAACTTTAGATGCTCTCACTAGAGTACAGGTAGCCTGTTCTCCACACCGAGATATCAAAATGCTAACAATGGAAATCACACAAGTTTGCATTCAAATATAAATAGTTTTTAGTCGTTAATAAGAAGAAACACTACACTTCAACTCTACACCGGTCTGTAACCTGCGCCCAGACTAACCTAGCTGTTGTCATGTGGTCTGCTCAGATTAACCTGACTAATTTCACACAGCAGACTGCTGCTGGGCTATTTCAGGTTGTGTTTGTGATGTCATCAGATCAGTTTCCTTAACAATTTCCCCAATATCCAATCCAGCATTTTTGCTGATATCGGCCTGAATCCGCTACGTAATATCGGATTGGTGCCATCTTTGTTAGAGAGAGAGAGAGAGAGAGATAGCGAATGTGTTGAAGGGGGACAGAAAAACATAAAGGGCATGCTTGCATTAAAAAATTGCTCATGCAACAAGCCGGATATTCTACACCTCTATTAATAGAAATTGTTAAGTCAATGATGGTGAAAAGTATTTCACACTGGCCTAATTTCCCCGTGCCCAAGTCCAGACGCACCACCGTGTACAGCACTGCCTGTTCCTTTTGTGAGGACTGCGGGCTGATATTGAGAGCCATCCACTCTCCCACAATGTGACAGGAGATGGAAGCAGGTTTAATGGGCACAGTGTTTTCACATATATATCCAGTGTCTGTCTCTATAGTTGTGCTTCAGTTGCCATCATATCACCAAAGCGATGCTAAATTATCGGCTTTTCACCAAGCTCAGCACCCCTACACTCTCGTAGGAGGGAGAGAGTGTGAATTATCATCCACAGCCTGTGCAGGCACACTACATTGATCATACCTAAGGTTCTGAGCTGGGGTTTTCTGCCGGGCACCGTTATTATATATCTGCTGTTGTGAGAAGATGAAAACAGAAAAATGAACATCACAGTAAGATCAGTGGCGTCATCGATGGGACAGTGCAGTGTTATCTCAGAAGTGGGCAAGCACCATGTGAATTGTGGATGCTAGTTCCCTGCAGGGTGTTTGGAATTGTAATGTCCGATAAGTTAGGGGGGGTTAAGTGTGAAAGCGTGTGTGTGTGTGTGTGTGTGTGTGTGTGTATGCATGATCCATGCTTCTCTTATTTGTGATATCACTGCAGAAGACAGAAACTGTTGTTCAGCTGCATGTCTCTCATGTTTGCCGACAGCTTCCACAAACTTATTTGGTCCACCAAAGTAAAAAGGGCTGTTCTAAAAATCGTTTATTTAAATAGATCTTTACTTATTAAACCGTTTAGTTAGTTGAATGTTTTTTCCAAACAAGGCCACCGGGGGGTGTGTGTGGAGGGGGGGTGCGGTGGTGCGGCCGTCTGGGCGATGCAGCGGTGAAGCAAAGTGTTGGCATGGCGACCGGCCCAGGCATGTTAGCTGTGAGCCACGAGAACGTGCACTCATGTGGAGCAGACGCGGTTGGCGCTAGCTGGCGGGCGCTAGTTGCGCAGGCTGAATGTAAACTCATACCACCACCCCATACAAACCACCCCCCCCCCAGACGAATGCCCTCAATGGGCACCAGCGGCAGACAGCCGTGCTGAGATAGCCACTCCGTGGCGTAATAAAGGTGATGAATTTAATCAGGGGAGCGGCCACGGCTGCCTCTACATCGCCAATAATGCCAAGCTGTGCTGCACAATTCCTAAGAGACCAGAGGTCCTGTCTCCATCCAAAAAAGTATTGTAATAGGAGGTGGATGTTCAGCACAGGGTTGGTGCAGCACCCAGTCTACGCAACTTAAACAACATCAGACATATCTCAAATTTAAGATTAAGCAATGTTAAGCATTTGCAGCCATTTTGATTAAATTGCTCCTTAAAAGACTCTGTTTTTATTCTGGTTTGAATAAATTATTTAAATTTAAACTTTTGATAGAGACACAGTGAAGACGTGGCTGACAGAATTTCTTTGTTCCTTTGTTTGCAACAATTCAAGAGCTTCAATAAGGAATTTGAGACATGCTGGAAATAAAAGTGTCTTCATGCCTGTCAGCCCCAGTGCTGAAGCTACCTTAAGATGTTTAATCCTTAAGCTATTACTATCTACCTTAAGCTATTAAGTCATTCATTACTACCAGTACTCTTTTTTGTATGCCGTTAGCCACAACAGAAGAGTGAGTTCGAATCAATATGTCCTTGGAATCCACTGATGAATGACAACCTTACCACAGGAGTGGTTACCCAGAGAAACGGGTCCACTCCTGCTGTTCCAGCTACTGTATCACTACACAGACAGGATAAGCACTCTAACAGGGATCATTAATCACACACAGAGAGTCAGATAGGATGAAAGGCCTGCCAAGGACTGATAATCTTACTCAGAGGAATGATTCTGATGACGTTGACTGCTAAAAAGCAAAATACACTTTTCTTTCCAAAGCTTCCCAGAAGCCCCAAGGGGACCCGAGAGCCCTTTATGGATCCTCTAACAATTAGCCTAAGTGGCTGCATTCATCACATAATTGGAGTAATTAATTAATTCAGAGGAGTTACAGAGGGGTCAAAGTCGATTTTTCCTGAATTGATTTGGATACTGTGCCTAGTATCCAAGCGGTTGTCCTATCTGGATACTGATACTATCCTTCTCACTTTGTGGCGATGGGAAGAGGAAATGAGCTGTGGACTCGTTAAGAGTTTTTCGTTGAGCAGAAGGGCAGGAGTGCTAGAGAATGGCCTGACGATCTCACCTGTCCTACCAAAGGACACTTTCTTAGTATCTTGTGTCTTTTTTTTTTTTTTACACAGTTAAATACTTTTCGGTGTATTGACAAATTGAGATCACAGACTGAGGTAAATTAAGGGCTTCGATTACTGCTTTGCCTGCAAGCACAAATGACCAGTTGCTCTAACAATGGCATCAGTAATGACAATCAAGACAAGCAGTTCAAACCCTCTTCGCTGGCAGAGCAACGGCTCATGTTCAGTATAACCCAGAAATGTCCTGAAAGTAGGCAGAACGAATGTAATAGATTAAGAAACAACAGGCGGAGATTAAAGTGATTGGTTAACAAGCAGTGGGTGGACTGTTACAAAAAGCACATGGTCACCCCACATGGTTTCATTGCTGACAGACTGCCAGAAAGGACTTTAAGAGCAAGCGTGTAAGAACATATTGCAGCAGTCAGCAGAATCAAAGCAGTTGTGCTTGCAGTTTAAATCTAAACATACCGTTCCCTGTACATCAAAACACAACTTTTACAAAGTTATTAGGACGTACTATCGGAAAAAGTATCTATTCAAAACACTTTTTAGGATAAACATCACTGTCCCATATATCAGCAAAAGCACCAGTCATACTGGCAACATATGTTATGTCATTACCACCCTCAGAGGCAGCAGTCATGTACTATTCCATGTTATTGCCACCCTCAGAGGCAGCAGTCATGTACTATTCCATGTTATTACCACCCTGAGAGGCAGCAGTCATGTACTATTCCACTTTAATATCTGCCTCAGAGGCTGCATTGCATTTATATATCATTCTACAGTCTCCTCAGAGGAAACATTATCACCATGGCAACGTTTACATGGCTGCCTGTACCAGTTGCAATTCTTTTTTTGTTGTTTTTTCCCCATTGTCAACAAGTAAAAATGGAGCACTGTAAAACAGTAGAAAAATCAAAACCACAAACACGTACTCTCCATCAGACACTGTAAGACTGCCAGCAAGGTATCAAGTTGCCATCGTTTATCTAGCATTCTTAGCAGCTAACCTTAGTTTGCCTGTACATCTTGCTAGCTAACAGCTAAGAAGATAGTCAAGAAGACAGTCTGACAGGCTAGATAGCTAGTAGCAGGTAGTTTTCCAAGAAGCTAAAACCATAGGGCCTGAGGAAAACCACAGTTAAAATGTCTTCTTGTAGCATAGTTTTCTAAAGTGCATAGTTTTCTAAAGGTAAGCTCCAGCTATTAGCCATTTGGAATGACACTGGTTATGGTCTCAACCAGTTAGGTTCATTCTGCCTCAACAGTTTTGACTAACCATTTTGCATGAGCAGTAAAACACTCGAATCAAGTGACACTTGTGGTTGACCAGTGAGCTGTTTTGTAGCTTGGACATTGCTGTAGTGATGTGAACTGACAAGTTGCTGCTGTGTTATAGGAATGTGGTTTCACTGTGGTAGGCTACAAAGCAGTGAGACAGTCTATACAGAGGTCAATACCAGTGAGGTCCTGTAGTGCTCATCACTGTATTTTACGCATGCCATGATATTCTGAGGAAGTGTAAAAGCCATGCAGTGGCTATGTTTGTGTTTGAAGGTAATTGAGCCTGGGTGCTATTGATTTTCGAGGCTTAAAGAGAATCAAAGATCATAGGTCTGGCTATTTGTAATTGGCAAAGTTTTTAGCCTCCTTTAAGATCATGGCTCCCCAGTTACAGAGTAACTGAAGAGGGGCAAGGAACATATCTGAAAGAGGAGGAGCAAACACACACACAAACACTCACCCCCAGTAAATGTAAACACACATGCAAACACACACTCACTCACCCCCAGTAAATATGAACACACGCAAACACTCATCCCCAGTAAATATGAACACACACGCAAACACTCACCCCCAGTAAATGGTTGACAGTGTGAAGGTCACAGGGTTACAGAGTCATGTACTTTATTTATACTCTTGACACAACACCTAATTTAAAGGAAAAATCAATCAGGTTCCTTCTCCCCCTCACTGCCCCGTTTCCAGTTCTGTTAGCCGCCCTCTGTATTACTGCTGATCATTACGGCTGGCTTCCTGTGATGCCGTCATTATTAGCGAATACATCAACGTCAAGCTTTATAATGCATTCTCATCTCTCATTTTAAAAGCACTCTGTGTAATTGAAACGGCCTCTCACGGAGTGCTGAGTAAGTCTCCGGGCCTGCTACTATAGCGGGGAGGCAGAGAGGAATGTGAATGGAGTCCGCGGTGACAGACAGAGCCGTATTGATTTAAAGGTAAGAGGGCGAAAAGGAAAGAGCAGCATCTGAGCACATTTATATCAATTGCTTTTGCTCTTCTGTCTGACACCATCCTGGTCTCTGGCCTCTGAGAAGGAGAACTCTTTAAATGATTCGTAACGTTTCTGTGGAGACATGTCCATCAAGACACGTCAACCATCTTGTTTTCACGATCGTTTAGATTCTTTGGACACTTCTCCAGATATAGAGTGTGGTTCGACATGAGCTGAACTGGTCTGTAAAGGCTGACTTAAAGAGGGAGTTTCTACATATTCTAAGCTTAATCTGCCTTTAGTGTATTTTAGGGCACATTGTGGATAAAAATATCACATCAATATCACTCAAATAGTGTTACATGTTTTGAATGCCATATATCTGGCTATATATTTAACTGCTTTATATATAAATATTTAAATGCATTGATGCGACGTGCTTAAACAGTGGTTATTTGAGCTGCTTCTGCTTTTTTTGGATGATGCGAGTGACGTTTGCTCATTGACAATGCCCGAGATCCCTCAGTAAACTCAAAGCTCCTTAAGAAACCTAATCAAAAGATTATGATTAGTTAGGGAGCTAATTTAAGCACTGCATTCTGCCGTATCAGTATTACCAAGATTGTACAAAACTCGATGGAGCTGAAGTGTTATTTGCAGTGGATCTGGATGAACTGTCGGTATAAACTCAGCACTGGGAATTCTGCTGTGTCATTTTGTGCTAATAATTAAAATCTATATATTGTGTAGCCCAAGCACAGCCTGATATTAACTGTTTATAAGATGCCTCTTTGTGTCTAACGACAGTGTCAGTGTGCTTGTTTGGCCATGTGTGTATGAGGGCTCTTTTCCTTCCTGCTACAAACGCTACCTTAAAGGCTCAGGCCGATGTAGCATTGTTGTTGCTTGAGGAACAAAAAAGATTGATGTGTTTACCATCGTCAGCAGCACAAAGTTCAAGGTGCATGAGAGACATTTAATTAGACCCCCCCTCCCACCCACACACACACACACACACACACACACACACACACCACCACCACCACTTCTAAATGATTTTCAAATATTGCGGCCCTGGGCCCAGGCGGGCACCTTTAAAAGGACACTCTGAGGGACCCCCTAATGTGCCATCCATTAGACTCATCTGCTTAATATAGATAAAAAGCCATCCAGCCGTCTCGGAGTAATGATCGATTCACCTTGCTATGATTTAGCTCATACCCTTTACCAGCCAAATGTGCATCTTAATCCTTTGTTAAAGGCTAATGACTCGCTCACGTTTTTATAGAATGTCAGTTTCCAGCCAAAAATGTTCTCATTAACGAAACTTAATCCATAATTGGCCTTTATCAGTCAGACCTGTGCTAGGCCAGGAAGAGTGCTGATCCGTTGACCCATTTTATTTTTTGGGCACTGTCGATATTTTTGCAACGCACACCCACTCGGAACCAAACACTGCGTTCAGCAGCAGTTTGGATGCAGGTGACAAGCCCTGTCAATCATCCGGTGGGAGTGGCGAGGGCGGTCTTTGTGCTGAGATCGGGTGATGTCTGCTCCGGCCTGTCCGTTGGCGTGAAGCTGTTGACCTCTGACCGGGCCGCGCAGGGCGGTTAAGGCACAGGGAGTGGGAGGAGCCAGCCGACGTTCACCTCCTGCTCCGGCGACATTTCGGTGCCTCGACATCAAATGCCGCTCGACCTCGCCTAGTTCCTCTGTGTTCCCACTGTTTGTGTGAACGTTCTGAACGTTGCGGCTGGGGGCTCGTGGCAAACAAGACGCCATGGGCTCCAGTAACGCCGGGGGCTCCAGTAGCGCCGGGGGCTCCAGTGACAGAGTGGCTCGTATCCCAGACTCCTTGGGCAGACTGGCACAATGTCTCTCCTGGCGAATATCAGAGCCTCACGATGAGAATCATTTCTTTTGTGTCAGCACCTCCTGAGGCAGCAAGGAAGCTCAATTTAAGCATGTACACACACACACACACACACAGACGTGCATGCACTCACACACACACTCACAAAGCAGCGCACGCAGCAACCCGTAGTTGCTTCTTTCTGATGGAAAGTGCCATCTTTTACCTCTAGCGGATCCTGGGTCCTTAGACCAGAGCAAGGTGCTGCCCCGCACTCTTAACAGGGCTGATGTCATGATGTTCAACAGAGGTCTTGTTACACCACGTGTCCATCTTCCAACTCCACAGCGTTGTCACCTGTCGATCGAGGTGCATGCTCAGCTGGGGCCGTCCCCCTCCTCGTCAATAGAGCAAGCACATCCCACGCGCACCCGCCCTCAATGCATTCTGGGAGGAAGCCCATGAATGCCTTCCCTTCCTTCGTCACGTGCAATCGTGCCTCGGCCTCAAACCCCACCCCCCCCCCCCCCACGTATCCTGCGCTGTCGGCATGCCACTCGCTTCTGCTCCGGGAGCTATGTCTGTCTAATGACCCGTGTGAGTGGTACTCCTCCACAGCGAAGGACCCCGGCCCCTGCCCCAGCTCCGCCACCCGCCGCAGCTGTTAACCTTCATTACCCAGAATCTATATTCGCCGGAACATTCTCCAGCATTAGCTGTCTGCTGAGGCGAACGCTGACCGCCGAGCCGCTGTTTATTTACAGCGCCGTTAAACAGTTTTCAGAATGATAAGTAAGGCCTGTAGTGGGAGACCGGTTCAGGGGTCACGTGTGTGACCTCTGCTTAACTGGCTGGGCTGGATCATTGAGTGACTCGCGCGGTGGAAGGAGTGAACAGATACAGATCACCTTCCTGTTAAACAGGTCACCTTCCTGCAGTAAGAACAGAGCTGTCCTGAGCTCTCTTTAATGACAGTACTTAGAGCTGCAAGATAGATCCAAACTGATTGCTGATTCTTCTGATGCTGCTAGTGTGAGTGTGATTATCGATGGCCAGGAGTGATTAACAAACAGCGTTTGGATGTGTCATCCGTCAGAACACTCAATAGACACCTTCCGTAAGCGCTCGTCATCGGTCCGTGCTGTCAAAATACACACCAAAACCGCACTGGTTTCACTGGAATTCGTTCATCTTCTCTGCCTGAATCGATTACAAAGAGTGGCAGGATGAGCTGGTACGCGCGTGCGTGCTCGTGTGTGTGGGCACGCCTGCATTTGCAGCCGCGAGCGTGCGTGCGGAAGCAGCAGGTCGGTTTCAAGGTTTCCCGCCGCCTATTCTCCGTTTGCCGGCGTGCGCACGCCCAGATGGCGTCCCTGTTAGAGGCTGCGCCCTCCCCTCCCCCCCTCGCCGCGCCCGCGCCTCTGACAGGGCCGCGTAATTACAAACACAGAGGGGTGTCACTTCCCCCGGCTCTCGCTGTCTCTCGCCCTGTCCACCCCCCCCCGCTATCCGTCCCCGCCACGCCTGCTGGACCAGCAGCCCCGGCTCACCCCTAATTGTCCCCGCTTTGCCGTTCCCTCGCCAGCTCCCGTCGGCTCACATTCTCCTCGCCCGCACCTTCCCCATTCCTCCTGCCACCGCACGCCTGCCCGGGTCGGCGCCGAGCTCGGGCCGTAGCTTCGTCTGCGTCTGGCCCGCGGTCCGGTCCCTCTGTCTCGTCTCTCGCTCTCCCTTCACGCCCCGTAGTTTCTCGTTTTCATCTGTCTTTCTCTCTTTTTGCTTTTATCACTTCTTCTTCTTCTTCAATCTTCTTTCTTTTATTTTCCGCTCGCCTGCCTGGCTGGCCCTGCCTTCAACGCTCGGCCTTGTGACAGCGTCTCCTTGCCTCAGACACTCGTTTTCTCGTTTTATCCTCTCTATATCTCTTCTCCCTCTCTCTGCTCGTTTTCTTGCTTCCTATCTGCCAGTGTGGACCTCCCGGTGCAGTGATAGTGTCCTGAACACCCTGCAAAACCCCACCCCACACCCCCCACAGTGCCTCTCCACCCCCCAACCCCCACACTGCCTCTCCATCCCTCACACTCCGACGCCTCACATCCTGTGATGTCACACCACAGACAGCGGCTGTGCGGATCCTCCCGGCTGGGCTGAACGCCAGCGATCCGGCAGCTGTTTTACAGTGTTTTTTTCGTAGTCGCAAAGACCCAAAAACTGGTACTTATAGCACAATTTTGGAAACCACTAACTCATGTAGCCTATCTGTTGACCTGGTCCTCTAAACCTTAAGCACATTCTCTGCATTAGACTCATTTAGCAATTCTAAAACACACTTTTCGAAAAACATTACACACAGTTCACATTAGACACAATATTCAAAACTTAAAACCATGTGTTTTGTTTCCTTGTTGGGAAACGCTGCAATGCAAATGCCACACACGCCTACCAATTATCCAGACCCAGTCCTCACTGGTAAAAACACTTTCAGTATCTTTAGTAATAACAGCCTGAGCCCTATGAAGAGGCCACAAGTTGCATATCTTGGTTTGCACAACAATGGAGTCCATACATTGATGGTGAGGAAGAGGCCGGGCAACCATAACGGATCCACCTCGGAACGGAAAGAGACTATCGTCAATATGGTCAGAGCCAACAGCGTACATTTCCGACAACTACAACAGCACGTCGTTACTGACAACGTCACCATCAGCAACATCCATCCAGTGAGTCTATCCGGACTGGGCCAGTGTCAGTGTGAAACAACTGCGCTATAAATTTGCGCAAGTATGTCCCTCAATACTGTAACGAACATCACAGGACACCGTAACATTATCAGAGTCACAATGTGCCATTTACCAGAATGGTGGTGTTCATCATCGTGCTACTCTCCGTCCCTACAGCACTGTGCACATCATCACCTTCCTCAACACAGAGCACAACATGCTTATTCTCCATCACCAGGGGGATGAACCAGACCAGTTTACACCGGGCTGCTCGAGTACAAACTGGTTCGTTGAACAGCCACGATTTGTTGTGCTTCACCTCCACCAAACTCTCCATTGCTGTTGAGTTCTTTTTGGCATGGAGGTGATCGCCAACCCCACCCACACAAATCCATTCAGCAGGTGATGGAGGAAGCTTTTGTCTTTGTGTTTACAGTATATACAGCATGTGTTGCTGTAGTGTTCATGCAAAACCAAAAATTTTAATTGTAATTGTAATTGTGATTTACTTTATGGTGTAAATGTACTGAACATGCAGAAATAACCTCTATATTTGTGAATATTCATGTATATGTGAGACCTCTGACAGACCTTTACAGCAGACTACAAACTGAACACTCAAACACATGGTAGTAGTTTTCCATTTGTCACATCAGTGTGTAGTCACATGGCTAATCGTCTGATATATGTGTGTAGTTTGGATGCAATAATATGGTTTTGGCAAGAGTTGCAAGAGTTTTGGATGAAGTGCTTGCTTTTTCCAAAAGTGTGTGATGTTGTGCGTGTTGTATGTGGCTTTGGCTGCTGTGTGTTACGTTTTGACAAAAGGAGACAACGGTTTCGGAAACCGGGTCTTGGTGAATACAAAAAACTGAATTAACATTACGCTAACCCCCAGCGACAGAAACCCATCACGTGTAATCCCACGGCGGGCAGCCGAAGAGCAGAGAGAACAGCTGGCCCGGCCGAGCTCTGAGCGAGGGAGACCGCTCGCTCCCAGCCGCACTAATGGCGTGTGATGCCCGCGAGAGGCGAGGGCGACGGCTGGAGATGCGTGAGGCAGATATCGTCCCGCTGACAGGGAAATGAATCCAGGCCGCATCGATTGAGGCTTTTACTGGGACGCCGCGGACTGTCACATCCCCGCCAGAGCTGTGCCAATCAGAGGACACAGCAGCAGACGTGTTGCGGTGTGCTTCTGAATGTCAAGGAAGTCGAGGGTGTAGCGGATGGAGTCCAGTCTGATTTGGACTATTCAGCATTTTGGTGTGCGTGCTTGTTTTGTCTGGTTATTATGTTTATTCGTGTGTGTGTGTGTGTGTGTGTGTGTGTGTGTGTGTGTGTGTGTGTGTGTGTGTGTGTGCGTGTGTGTGTGTGTGTGTGTGTGTGTGTGTGTGTGTGTGTGTGTGGTTGTGTGTGTGTGTGTGTGTGTGTGTGTGTGCACGTGTGTGTATGTGGGTGTGTGTGCTTGCGTGTGTGTGTGTGTGTGTGTGTGTGTGGGTATGTGTGTGTGTGTGTGTGTGTGTGTGTGTGTGTGTGTGTGTGTGTGTGTGTGTGTGTGTGTGTGTGTGTGTGTGTGTGTGTGTGTGTGTGTGTGTGTGTGTGGGTGTGTGTGTGTGTGTGTGTGTGTGTGTGTATGTGGGTATGTGTGTGTGTGTGTGTGTGTGTGTGTGTGTATGTGGGTGTGTGTGTGTGTGTGTGTGTGGGTGTGTGTGTGTGTGTGTGTGTGTGTGTGTGTGTGTGTATGTGTGTGTGTGTGTGTGTGTGTGTGTGTGTGTGTGTGTGTGTGTGTGTGTGTGTGTGTGTGTATGTGTGTGTGTGTCAGTGTGTGGGTGTATGTGTTTGTGTATGTGTGTGAGTGTGTGTGTGTGTCTCTGGCATATGTGCGCAGGTGGCTGCTGGTGTGTTCAGTGGTGCAGCACGTTCAGGCCTTCAGGCCAGCACAGGAAAGTGATTGAATTCGGAGGGCAAGAAAGCTGACAAATCACTAAAAACTGCTTTTAAAACGACGTAATAAACGTCGTTCATAAATCACCACTGACAGTTTAATCATCCTCAGTTCTGGTGCCTTGCCTGACTCCAGGACGGCACTCAGCCCCAAGAAAATAACCTTAAGTACACAGTCTGTCCACTTGGGTTGATAGCCAAGACCCCCAGCTCTCATCCCAGGTCATCTAGTAAACCTCCTCTCACAGCCAAACTTCATCTGACAGATTAATACACTTACCAAACGCATCATCTGATGCCACACCGCCCGTTTTAGAAACCAGACATGCTCGTGTTCAAAGAAAAGCCTGTTCACTCCCTCTGTGCATGCGCCAAACTTTCCTATAGTTCTTCACAATATACTATCTTATGGGAGATCAAGACAGAGTGAGAGAGATAGAGATAGTGAGAGAGAGAGGCAGAGGGAGAGAGATAGAGATGGGAGAGAGATAGAGATAGTGAGAGAGAGAGGCAGAGGAAGAGAGATAGAGATAGTGAGAGAGAGGCAGAGGAAGAGAGATAGAGATAGTGAGAGAGAGAGGCAGAGAGATAGAGATAGTGAGAGAGAGAGGCAGAGGGAGAGAGATAGAGATAGTGAGAGAGAGAGGCAGAGGAAGAGAGATAGAGATAGTGAGAGAGAGAGGCAGAGGGAGAGAGATAGAGATAGTGAGAGAGAGAGGCAGAGGAAGAGAGATAGAGATAGTGAGAGAGAGAGGCAGAGCTAGAAGCCTCGGCTATGTGCGCGTGTAATAATTGGATCCCCAGCATCCCAGCGAGCAGCGAGAACGAGGCTGCCTTCCGAGGCGTCACGGCTGACGGAGGGCTCGTCGGATCCGGCTCCAGCGCGAGGAGCTAATCCCCGGCCCTGCCGCCGCGTCCTAGCTGCCGCGCACCAGGACCCTGGGAGAGGAGCAGCTTGTCCCGCGTGGCGCTGGTGCACGACGCTGGGCGGGGTGGATTTACCTTTGTGGGCTGCTGCCACTGGAGTATTTATAGAGCCGAGGCCGATTTCCTGTTCCAGTCACAAATCTCACCTTTGTTGTGGTTTGCACGGTCGCCGTGCAGGAGAAGCGTTAGGAAGTGTTAGGAAGTGTTAGGAAGCTTAGGTTCATTAGACGGAACTAGAGACGCAGTGAAATGCATCACATAAGCCCAAGTGGAGAAGTCTGTGCAGATCTGAGAGCTGTGTGTGTGTGTGTGTGGGGGTGGGTGTGTGTGAATGTGAGATTTCCTCACTTCGCTCACTCACCCTACTGTATTTCAGCCAGATCCTGGAACGGCCAAAGGCTCGCGTGGCCATAAAGACGAGAGTCCAGGTAACTGCGCTCTTGCAAGCGGCCCCAGTGGAGATGCGGAAACGAAGACGCCCCAACCCCCCCACCCCCCTCCGCTCCTCCTCCACGGCTCCTAACTTGATGGCGCTGCATCATATTCCTGGTCGCCCTGGAGGAGCGTCTCCTGGTGACACTCGCCCTCGCACGACTGCGGCCTTGCATGTCACGGCGAGAGCATTAATCAGCCCTGATAACGACATGCCCAGCGTTTACGGCCATCGAAGGGGCTCCTTTAGGCTCGATTTACTGAGATGAGCGCAAGATGCCATTTAGCAGACGTTTACACGAACAAAGTGCCTGTCCAAGGCATGCTGGGTGTGCAGGCCACCTCGGGAGAGGTCAGAGGTTAGAGGTCAGATTGTGGATTATACTCTTTTAATACTGTATACGCTCTGTGCTGTTGCTTTTGGCCGCTCTAGCCCCTTACTAATTTCCTCGTTTCCGTTTACCTGGCTTGAGATGATGTATTTACACAATACGTTCGCTGGTCGTTTTGGTGTCCTCATAAATAAAAGAGGACTTATGGGGAGTTTGGAATATGGATCGAAGAGGTCATGGAAGAGGCAGGTATTAAAGTGAGTGTGTGTGTGTGTGTGTGTGTGTGTCTGAGAGAGAGAGTGCCTCTGTGTGTGTGTCAAAGTGTGTCTGTGGCAGCAAGCCATCCCCATTGTAATTACATCTCTCCCTCCTCCTTGGTGTGCCCCTGAGAGTTACACCAGAGAATTCATCCTCCAGTAATAGAATTACACAACGCACAGCCGCGGCAGCTGGGGACCAGGATACTTAATGTCTCTTATGAAATATTAACAGAGTTGGTGGTTTTAATGATCTTTCCCACCTTATTAGAATGCTGTCTCTCTCTCTCTCTCTCTCTCTCATTCTCTGTCTTTATCCCTCTGTCTGTCCTCTCTCATATGTTTCTCTCTGCTTCTCCTGTCTCTCTCTCTCTGAAACATAGAGCCACTGCCTCTTTCATTAAATGACTGAAGGCGTCGTTCGTAATTACATCAGCCATCCTTCCCCTACGTTCCAGAGCGGAGCGGCAGTGGCAGAAGGACACGTTAAACCTCTAAGGATGAGTCGGCAGCCAGCGCTGAGACCCTCGGCCGTGTGGTACTGCAGAAGCGTGCGTGTGTGTGTGTGTGTGGGGGGGGGGCTCCTATACACCTGCTACTTCCACATATGCTCTTTGTGTGTGATGAACTGGGTGCCTTATTCAAATGTACACTCATCACCCCCTTTATCAGAAACCTCAGCTTTGTACCTACCCAATGGTGATCCAATGGCAATCTTAGAGGTATTTTGGAGGGAAGACCATTAGCGAAACCACGCTGGCGCTGTCAGGGTGGAGGAATGGTAGCGCTCGTGCTGGTATGAGCATGAATATCAGACACTGTGGTGTTGCCGGAGTTTTTTTTACACATGTCAGTGTCAGTGCTGTTTTGAGAGCTGCTTTCCGCCCCAAAATATGCAGGAAGCAGCAGCCCCTGTCGCACTGTAGTCCATGGCCATTGCTGAAGTTCTAGTCTCTACCTCTACACCCACAGTGTGTTTCCAATACATGTTTCCAGAGAAGGTGGGTGGTGTGGATGGAGCTGTGTATTAGCGCACTGCAACATCGGGGTTAGGCTAGTCAGTTTGCAGGTAAACCCAGAGATCATTAAGCTCCTGCTCCCTCTCTTGTCTCTCTAGGAGATTCCTTCTGCGTAAACCAGTTGTTACGTTGTGATGATGGTGGCTGAGAATTCGTGTGGCTTGTGTTTCTTTGCAGAGATCAGCAGGGTACGGAAGGACATGTACAACGACACGTTAAACGGCAGCACGGAGAAGAGGAGCTCGGAGCTGCCGGACGCCGTCGGGCCAGTCGTGCAGCTGCAGGAGAAGCTGTATGTGCCTGTTAAAGAATACCCCGACGTGAGTATCGGCTCGCTGCGCCCGCCACACCCAGCAGGGTGGGCATTCATATCTAGGCCACGGCAACCTGATACGCTGGAAGGGCTTTTCTTGCTAGAATAGCGTGTGTGCTGTTTTCTCAGGGGTGCATTTGTTGACCGTTTTGCTGCCCGACTGCTTCAGAGGAAGCCAATCCATATGGAGAAAGTATACATTAAAGTCGGACACAGAAAGAACGTCATACTCGTGCGTGCGGGTGAAGCAGGTATCCTAGAGCTCGGTTCGAATCTGCTCGGATGAATATTCATACATGGGGCCGAATCTTCATGAATAAATAAATGGGATTGTGAAGAACTTTATGCGGCCACATACAGTGGGGCCCTTATTTAATTACACTGGCACTCCAGGCAGTGTAATCTAGTTTTCCCTGCATTAGGACATGGGCCCACGTCCAAGATATTGATTTCATTAAGAGAAACTTAAGTAGTGAGGTTGCATACCGTGTTTCTCTTCATTTTATGGGCCCATTTAATCTATTATGGTCTAAAGAGTTGGTTTGTCCTGGGCACTTAGTGCGGGTCTGAGCAGCCTGGGTTTTTTACGCATTTCGTTTGGTTATTGCGTACAGCATGTGATCCCGAGCATTTTATCTTTCTCTCCAAATTTTTTTGTGCGATTAGCAACGCTATCCACAGCCAAAAATGCCTTCAAGATTCCTCTCAGTATGAATTGAGCAGCGTTCGAAGGTCTAGGACAATGGCTGGTGCTTCTCCTCAGTCACAGTGGCACTCATCTCAGTCTCTTCATGATGAGGCTTCTCGTTGGTTAACAAATCTTTGAAGTAATCGCTGTCAGATCCAGCTCGCCTAAGCCCCTCAGGCCCAGGGGAGGGCGCAGAGCTCCGAGCAGATTGATCCCAATTAACTTGTTCCAACCCCCTTCCTGATTTTCTGCATGGACAGCATTAATTGACCCTTTCCAGGAGAGCCATCGAGAGTGGCTCGGAATCGGAGCCCTCCATTTTGACAGCTTCCTGCACTGAGGTGTTTGTCCACGTCCCCCAAGGGATGCAGGGAGTGGCTGGTCCATGCTGCACTCTGCCCCTCATCCGCCTCGCAACATCCGGATGACTAATTCATGGTTTAACGAAGCCCAAGTGCAGTGGAGGTGTATAAGGACAGATAAATAACAGCCTCTGAACTGAAGAAAGACCTGTCGCCATAAGGAGGCGGATAGAATAGAGAAAAGTGCCCATTGAGCTTTATATGGTGTGGCACGTCTCTTCAGGTGAGGCATGGATGTTTACAGCTTCTAATAACCAGAAACAAAGCATCTACTCTTACAAAACAAAAGAATACTTTGATGTAAAGGTTATATTAAACAGTCCTTTTTTTTATTATCACAAGCTTTATTTGACGTTGCAAAACATTCCTTGAAATGCTTCATTTTTGAAGCAAAAATTATGGCTTAAATTTATTTATACCAATTATGGATACAAAGATGGATCGTCCCATGTGGATACCAGAGAAGATAGTTATAGTGATACCAAAGAGGATTGCTGCCGTGATACTAGACAAGATAGCTGTAGTGATACCAGAGAACATAGCTATAACGATACCAGAGAGGATATCTGTAGTGATACCAGAGAGGATATCTGTAGTGATACCAGAGAACATAGCTATAACGATACCAGAGAGGATATCTGTAGTGATACCAGAGAACATAGCTATAATGATACCAGAGAGGATATCTGTAGTGATACCAGAGAGGATATCTGTAGTGATACCAGAGAACATAGCTATAACGATACCAGAGAGGATATCTGTAGTGATACCAGAGAACATAGCTATAACGATACCAGAGAGGATATCTGTAGTGATACCAGAGAACATAGCTATAACGATACCAGAGAGGATATCTGTAGTGATACCAGAGAGGATATCTGTAGTGATACCAGAGAACACAGCTGTAGTGATAGAAGTCTTAGTTTTGTCAGTTTCAGGTGTAGAGCATTAAAGTGTCCCCCCATAACAAAGCTGCTACGAGAGAGAGTCTGCGCTGTCCTGGTGTTTACGAGCAGCCACAGGGCCCCAGCGTCTAGTGTTCTGTGGACTGATGCACTAGATATAAAATAAATCCACTGTGATATTGTAAGACTTTTTGGCCCTTTGTTTCATACATTCCGTCTTCAGTGAATTGAAAAGGGTTCACGTTTAGTGGAGCTACAGCTTGTTCTCTGGCGGGCTGAGAGTTGCCTGACAAAGGCCATTGGTGTGTGTGTGTGTGTGTGTGTGTATAAAGGTTCCCGTTGTCCTTGCTACTCTGAAGGGCACCCAGGATCATTATTAGTGAGCTTGGGTTCATCATGAGATGAGAGGCCTCCAATAAGGCCCAGTGTGACGAGCTGGCTGGTTGTGCGTGCGCTTGCTGCACATGCTCGTCATGCAGGCTCCTTTAAGCCTTTACGTTACAGCATGTCTGTGTATTTGTATCCAGGGCTTTATTTAGGCCGCTCCTCATCGGGAGAAGGTGATTGGTGAGTTGGAGGATCCCACCGCGATCTCCCCCACGTCTGATGGAAACGTGGTAATTGCAGGAGACCCCTCCAGAAAATCATTAGCTAAGCTATTAGCTACTAAACCATCACAGATTCTCTTGACGAGACTGAGACACTCTTAATTATCGCATGATAAGGATGGCTAAAATGCTGATGTGTGTGCATGCCTGTGTGCGCATGTGCACGCGTATACGTGTCTTGTACGTATATGCGAATGTGCTGAGTGGGTGTGCTGGTGGGTGCACACGCTCTTAAAAATCCTTGTGTGCAGTCGCTGATTGCCTCGGTGTGTTCGTGGGGTTTTAAATCTCCAATTATCTCTTCATAGGTGGTCATTAGTGTTACCACGTAGGGGGTAGAAGAGAGTGATCGTTTAAAGAAGAAAAACAACATTAAAGGGAGAGCACTGAGGAGAGAGAGAGAGAGAGAGAGAGAGAGAGAGAGGAGAGAGAGAGAGAGAGAGGGAGAGAGAGAAGGGGAGAGAGAGAGAGAGAGAGAGAGCCGTCTCCGAGACAGGCCTCACACACCCGTCTCCGAGACAAGCCTCACACACCCGTCTCCGAGACAGGCATGCAGCGGCGTGGAAATTCATTTGCTCCTTCAGACTCGTGCCGTGCTTACACACTTGTGGCAGCGCACACACGTTCCAATTTGGTGAACAGTGTTATTAGTCTGGGGAAAGACAACGGCACTGGGAGAGCACTGGAGCTCCCAGGAAACAGCCCCATTCATACTGCTGCACTGATATCTATAGTTACTGTTGTGAATGTGTGTGTGTGTGTGTTTGTGTGCCTGCATCATGCCAAATTGTGTGTATATATATATATGGGAGGGGTATGTGTGTTGGTGGGTGTGCGGTGGGTGTGCGAGCATACGTATGCGAGCATGTGCATATGTACATGTGTATTCGTAGGGGTCTGAGGTTGTGTGTGTGTGTGTGTGTGCTCACGCATGTACATGCGTACTCCCAGGGGCGTGTCAAGTTGTGCATGAGAGAGTGTGGGAAATACCGTTAGACAGCAGACCGTGCTATAAAGAGGGAGGGCTCTATAAATACCCCACTCTCAGCCCAGCACAGAGCAGCACAGAGCAGCACAGAGGCAGCACAGAGCAGCTCAGAGGCAGCACAGGGCAGCACAAAGGCAGCACAGAGCAGCACAAAGGCAGCACAGAGCAGCACAGAGCAGCACTGAGCAGCACAGAGGCAGCACTGAGCAGCACAGAGGCAGCACAGAGCAGCACTGAGCACCACAGAGCAGCACAGAGGCAGCAATTGTAGCGGCTGTGCTACCAAGCCGGTGTGGAAGTGGAGAGGAGAGCAAGAGAGGGGAGAGAGAGGGGAGTGAGAGAGTGATAGAGGGAGTGAGATGAGTGTGAGAGAGGAGAGTGTGAGAGAGAGTGATAGAGTGAGAGAGGGAGTGAGAGAGGGAGTGAAAGGAGTGTGAGAGAGAGAGTGAGATGAGTGTGAGAGAGGGGAGTGAGAGAGAGAGTGAGAGGAGTGTGAGAGTGGGGCCCGGGCGGGAGGGTGGCGCAGGGAAAGCCGCCATCCATCACTCCTCCTCCAACGTCCTTTTCTGGGTCATGTCCGTCCAGTCCGGAGACAGGGGCCTATCACTGATTATGAGTCATTATAAGCAAGCGTGGCAGAATTGATTCTCCCTTGGTCATTGTTCAGCAAGCTCGGCAAGATGAGGTGTGTGTGTGTGTGTGCGTGCAGCAGTGCAGGGCCCTTTAAAGGGAGTGTGTTACAAGCAACCTGCCTTATCAGGCAATAAGTATTCCTTATCAGCGCGTTTGTGTGGCGTGCGAGGGAGATGCGGTCGTGTCTGGGGGCGGCCGGGTGCTCTTTGAAGACCAGCGTGGCGTGACGTGAGACGTGTGAGGTGTCGTGAGCGTGGGGTGCAGGGGAGCTGGGCCCTCCGCTCTGCCTCTCCAGGTGTCGTGGGTTTAATTGAATGGGGCTGAGAGGATTGTCCCATAACTCACCAGCGAATGAGGGCCTAATGAAAGCCAAACTACTGGACATTAACTGGGGAATTGGCTGCAGTGGCTGGAGCAGCTGGTCTTGATTAATATGACTTAATTTTGTGTGTGTGTATGCAGGTGTGTGTGTGTGTGTGTGTGTGTGTGTGCACATGGGGTGTGTAGGTTTGCTGTGCTGAGATTTGTGGGTTTATTTCTAGGGATGGGACCGTGCTCTGTACCAGTGACCGTGGGCAGTCTTGACACGAGTGAGCGCGCTCACTGCAACACACTGCAGCGTACAGCCAGGGAAGGTCACACACACACACACATACACACACACACACACACAGCCGGCCTCCCCAGCCCTAAGCTGGCTGGGTCTCGGCAGCCACAGGACAGGTCCTCCCGTTACTCTTGATGAAAACAAACAGCAGTGCTCGCGCAGGGCAGAAGACTGCTGCAGGAGCCGGCGTGTTCCGGATCGCCGCATGGCTAATGAAGGTTAATTAAGGTTCATTAGGACATGATGACTGCT
The DNA here is from genome assembly GCA_020368025.1 of Brachyhypopomus occidentalis. Taxonomy (NCBI): domain Eukaryota; kingdom Metazoa; phylum Chordata; class Actinopteri; order Gymnotiformes; family Hypopomidae; genus Brachyhypopomus; species Brachyhypopomus occidentalis. Next base: position 2,842,206 of record JAGXOD010000010.1, on the reverse strand, counting down.
CGCAACACAACCTCAGGCCCCCGCACGCTTGCCAGCCTGGCCCGCCCTTCGGCTCCGCCTCCGCCGAGCACAGCTGCTCCCGCGTACGCGCGTCGGGCAGGAGCCGCTCCCGGGCGTCCCGGAGCTGCAGGAGGGGCGGGTCTCGCGCAAATGGGGTGTGGGTCAGGTTTTTGTGTTAAACCAGCACTTAGTGCAAAGAGCTCAGAAGCATTAAGACTCCCTGACTGTGAGTCATTAACCAAATGACTCGATCCCTGCTCCCGGTTACCGTCATCGCTGTCATCTGTGCGTCTACGACAACCCCTGACATATTTTGCAATAATCAGAGAGTTTTGTCATACACCCGTGCTAAGCGACACGCTCGGCTCCGTTACGGAAGCCGCAAGTGCAGACGTGTATCATGTGATCTGCTAACAGATCGAGAATGCGCCGGAATGGTTCCTGAGCCGACTCTGGGAAATCAAGCGTTTCAGACATTAAATGCGAGCGCTCAGTGATTCTCCACCCCTTCTCTTAAAGGGCCGGCGCGGCCTCTCCGCTCCTCGTCCTGCACTTTAATGAAAACAAAAGACGTCCTGCAGCAGCGAATCAGAGAGCGGTGCCATTAGAAACCATGCAATAATTAATTTGCCTATTACCCGCGCCAGCTCGTTTATCTTCATAAGATAATGCCATCACTCGCACTCTGTGGCAGACTCGCGCGCACGCACGCTCGCACGCACGCACGCGCGCTGACTTTAAACGGCCCTAATTACGTCCCCGCTGCCTGCTTTATTGGAGTTGATGGAAAACATGCTTAATCTCCAATGTGCAGATCGTGTAAACAGGCCTGAGCCTTGAACAGCAGATATTAGAGATGCCATTACAGCCTAATGATTTCGCCTGTGTTGCTTTGTGCAAACGCTGCTGGTAAGACCCACTATTGCCAGGGCCGGAGAATGACGGCCAGTCGCCTGTGACCCACCGGCTCTTCCAGATACTGCTCATTTGGTGGCTGGAATGAGAGTAAGTGACAAACGACTGGTGACAGGATCAGGGCTAACCGAGTCGTGTTTAGAATCTTTTTTTTTTTTGCCAGGCATTAACCCTGAAATATGTCAGCCCTTTGTTGCCGTTGAGCTATGATGACAGCATGGTTGCCATGGAAGTAACCCCTGGGGGGGCAATGATGACACTCTGAACTGCACACACACTTCATAGCTGTACTTCTTCATGTGTGTAAAAATGGGCACACAAACCGTGGCGCCTGGGAGCTACAGTGGACAAGGAGTGTGTGGGCTTTAAAAGGGAGAGGACGTGTGTTATGAAGCAGCGTCCGACATAGCTGCTGCCTAGCTCACTCAGCAATGTGACAGTTAAGGTTAGACAGTGACTCACACACACACACACACACGCTCACACACACGTTCATACATTACGCATTCGTATGTAGGCATACAGGTATATGAACCTGTTCAAATGACAAAGTGCCAACAAACTCTTGCGAAAGATACTTTTGCTTCCATCATGAAAAGGGAGCTTCCATTTAAAGAACCCGTGGAGCGGCGCGCCTGCCGGATTCAGCCATTTAACCTTTTTTCCTCCTGAATGGTCTCTGAAGATTCAGCTGGGCTCTTTGTAGTTGGACGAGCCGTGCCAGCAAAGCAAAGCTCCCAATAATATGTGCAGAAATATGGAGATTTAGTGGCAGCGAGGTGGCACGGGTGCTGCAGTGCCCCCCCCTGCCCCCCCACGCACACACACACACACACACACACACACAGAGCCCTGAGCACAAGCCTCAGTCTCTCACAGCACTCAATGGGAGAAGATGAAAATGTACTTCAGCCCTTTTCTTCACACATACATTCACATACCTCTGCCTGCCCATCACAAACTCCTACACTGCACACATACAGACACACACACACACACACACACACACACAGTCCCTCCAAGGCATTGATCTGTGCAGGTAGCAGTAGAGACAGTGTGTGTTTGTGTGTGTGTGCAGGTAGGAGCAAACCTGGCACAAGAGGCCCAGGTACAGGAGCATGCAAACGAAAGAGCCCCATCAGAACCCCTCCAGATCCCCACCAGAACCCTACCAGATCCCCATCAGAACCCCACCAGATCCCCATCGGAACCCCACCAGATCCCCCATCAGAACCCCACCAGATCCCCATCAGAACCCCACCAGATCCCCATCAGAACCCCACCAGGCAGCAAGAGCGGAGATGCTGAAGTGATGCGTCCACCCGGCGCTGTCACACAGGCCTTGTCTACACAGCAGAGCGTGTGTGCATGTGAATGTGTGTGTGTGTGTGTGTGCTCAAGTGTTTGCGTGTGTGTGTGTGTGTGGAGGCACAAAGCAGTGTGATTCATCCCTGTCAGCTGCTACTCTTTCACTTCCTGCTCTTCTTGTTGAGGAGAGAGCGTTACTCGTGCTGTAAGCTCTGGTGGTGAGAGGGCACTTGGGAGAGGCTTCATTTGTAGCAGACCAGGTGCAGCGGCGGTATTGCATTAACATGATTCAAATGCAAATCTTGTTTGAGGTAGTCCTAATCAGTTTTAGTTTTAGTATCATTATCATTCTTTGTTTGTTGCAGACCAGTGATACGTCTATTTGTGTGTGAGTGTGTGTGTGTGTGTGTGTGTGCGTGCGTGTGGTGTGTATAGATTTGTCTGTTTGTGCATATTTATCAAGTGCAGAGAGACACCTCATTTATCTTTATCAAGTCCTGAGAATCACCTGAAAAGCCTTTTCTTAGCTCAGCTGGTAAATTAGGTCATGACTGCCAAATCTAATGTTTGCAATTTCTTGGCATTGACAACCATTTGAGATTTTTGCAACATAAATGTTACTTATATAAAGGCATCTATTATATAAGTCTTTTTACCTCATCCTACATCTATGTTCTCCTCTCAGTCACACTAAACAAACTGATGTAAATATCTGTAGCTTGTATATGTGTAACTTGCTTTTATGTTCTCTACATTAGTTTTTAGTCGGTTATTCATAGTCCATCGTCTACAATTTATAATGCAATCAGATGAAATGATGCATTTTCCACTACTGATTATTTAAACTGCACCATTATATATGTACTAAAACTGTTGCTGTGATATAACAGTAAACAGGAAAAGACTGATGTTGACAACACGATTAATATTGAATAATTAGAAGTACAGCCATTGCATTTTTACGAAGTGACTTTGACAGTGACCTCTCACTGCATAAACAGAAGAATCCCCGTGTTACATATAGCCAGAGGAACGTAACACCCACATCAGGAATTTTGCTGAGAAAGGAAACTCCTTAGCAAAGCTTTCTGTCCTAACGACAGGTCACTGTTTTCTTATCAGTGGTTTCGCTCGTTATTGTGTCTAGGTATCGTCATGTCCTCTTTTTCACGTGTGCTTGTTTATTGATTGGCTTGTTTTGAATAGAGAGCGTCGGTCACCTTCCTGAGCCGGTAATGAAGGAGAAAGTAGCACTGACTGCTGGTTGAGTAGGAGGGCACATGGTGGAAATAGAAGCAGAATTCCGCTTCTGGTGGATACAGCACGTCGCTCCGGTTAGCCGGGGCCTTGTGACAGTCGCTCTCGCTTGACACGGTCGAATGTTCGCGAAAATGAAAGAGACACGAAGTTAGTAGTGGAAACAGTGCGAGCCACTCATGTCAGACTCTCCTGACATTTCAGATAAGAATATCCTGATTGAGCTCGTTTTAAGATAACCTTTGAGGCAATATTTCGGAGTTTTTCAGTCTTAATATCTGTCGGCTACATCTGTAGGCTTGGATCAATTACCAGAGGCAATCATTTCAGCACATTTGCCACCAACAAGCCTGTTGACTCAAAACACTTGGAACACAAGTACTTCATTTCTGTCGATAATCGTTTATGTGAGCATATTTTTATAGAACACCTTCATGAGTTCTTTAGTTCAAGTTATTTGCAAAACTATTTGTGATGTAAATCTGTATAATGAATTGTTTCAACGATGTGACTATTTTTCTAAGCAGAAGGATCAGTCATGCTAGCATGCTGTAACAGAGCGCAGTAACTTCCCTGTAAGCGCCTTCAAACGGGTTTAAGTCAGCAGATTTCCCCTTTCCTGATAAAATTACTGTCACTGGTAATCGAATGTATGCTTCAGATGCAGGGCATAGAGATATAGGTGAAAATATTATTTTCATTAAAGACTGCTCTAGTGTTTTAAAAATGTTCGCGTTCTCAGCGACACAAAGTGTGCTGTTTCTAAAATAACTCACAAACTCCTACAAACTAGGTTACATTGTAGGTTGCCTTAAGAAATATAATACACAGTGTATATATACAGTATGCATAATAAAAACTAATACAGAGACTCTCTCTCTCTGGTCACTGCATGTGTTTACATAATATAATTATGAGCCGTTTGAAACAGAAATGACACATCATTCTCAGCACACCTCCAGGTCAGCTGAGCCGCACGCCGTTGCTCTCTCGTACTGTTTGCATGGGGACTGTAGGTTGAAGTAGAAGGAGGCTACAGGTGCCGGATCCGGGCTGTGAAAGACCGAGCCCCTTGCCGAACCCTGGGGCTGGGGCACTGCCGCGGGTCTTTGGGTCGTGGTCGCATGCCGCCTTTCACCACTTCGGCTCCTCTCTGGCCTGCCGCGGTGCCGTAAGTTCACCGACACCGAGACTCCCATGCGCTGCTGAGCCCAGTTGTGCAGTGGCACAGTGAGGCCCGTCGCCCTGGGAGGTGTGTGCTGATGGCGGGACATGGCAACCTCTGTGTGGCAGCGTAATGTGCCCGTGTCCGCGTGCGAGGGAAGCTGTGTGAAATGGGAAGGCCTCCTGGAGCTGTCCTACCCTTCCGCTGATTGCTCCCTCACCAAGGGCACCTTGGAAATCTGTTTGCGCAGGCCTGGAAAAAGACACCCGCCTTGCATTGATATACTGAGCTCTGCTCAATCTCCATAGCGATAGCTGAACACACATAACCTTTTCTCCGAAGCCGCTTTCTCAGGCACGTTGTAATTACTTTTGAATTCAAACACATGAATAACGTTGAAGAGAAAGTCATGAGATGAAGAAGAGATCATTTTTCCAATAAATGCCTCATTATGAGATTTGTTCCAGATTGTGAATGCTTATGTGTTTGGAGGGGGGGGGCGTGCTTGTGTGTGTGCATGTGTATATGTTTGCATGTGTATACAGTATGTGTGCATATGCGTGTTTATATGGGTGCGTGTGTATGTGTACATGTGTGAATATGTGTATGTGTGCGTGTGTGTATATGTGTGTGTGTGTTTGTGTACATGTGTGTATGTTTGGATATGTGTGTGTGTGTGTGTGAATGATATTCCTGACAGTAGAGAGTGCGTTCTTTGTGCTGTATCTTTGTGCTGTATCTTTGTGTTGTATCTTTGTGTTGTATCTTTGTGCTGTATCTTTGTGCTGTATCTTTGTGCTGTATCTTTGATTTGTATCTTTGTGCTGTATCTGATGCCACTTTCTACAGCAACCTCGCAATCACCTGCGAAGTATGTAGTTTATCTTTATGTAGTCCAGTCGCATAGCAGAGTTGATCAATACCCTAGAAAAATGTTGCCTTTTTTGTTAATTGTATTTTTTTGCATATTTTAATACACTGTATTGCTTAGAAATTATTGGTATGTAAATGTGGTACAGTAATTGGTAGTGCTATGTCGGTCTGACAGGTATTAACCACTAACATGATGAGAATGCAGTATGGTTCAGACCCACACACACACATGCACACAGATACACACACACACACACACACAACATACACACTGCTTCCTCTCAAAGGACTTGTGCAGATGCATACAAATGCCATGTGTGCACTGTGACTTTTCTGCCTTGGAGCACAATTTAATTGCTTCTTTTCATTCATATCCACAAGTGCTCTTGGACAGGCATGAAGTATGCAACAGGGGAAAGAAACTGTTATCAAGTACACACACACTCCCACTCACACACACAGCCTCACTAACATAACAGTGTCTGTAGTCTATGTCTTACAAGCAGTCGATTATGTATAGAGTCACTTGTGTGAAAACAGCGTAGTGTTTGAATACCAAATACATTGATAAACCAGGCCTTGGAGGATTATTGATTAGAACAGGGAGGCTTTGTTGTATGGGCTTTTGCAGTCAGCAGAGCTGCGAGCCCGATCCGTCCCGTACAAATCAAACCTCTGTTAAATGCCATATCGACTGTGTTGTCCAGATGAATGGAATTCTTTGCGATTCTTCGTATTAAAACGAGCATTTAAGAGTGAACTCAAGACACGGTTTGTGGAGTTCTTGGCGTACATGGTCAAATATTAAGATAACAGGCAGAAAGTGACTTAATCGTCTGGCCCGATACCACGTCACTGCTTACAGCCGCGCGTTTCCCGCTATGCTGCTGCGGTGGAGCGGGTGTGGATAACAGGATCAGGCTAGCGGGGACGGGGGCGGAGGCTCCATTTGTTTTAAAGCTCCTCGGCGGAGTCCCTCGGCCGCCCCGCGGCAGGGCCCGGCGCGCTGACTGACAGGCCCCGGGCCGGCGCTGAGGCCCGATCGATGGGGTGAACGATCGGCCGCTCTTATCTTGTCGCGGCGGGGCGTGGAGCAGGGCGGCGGAGCGCTACACGCCATCGGCACCCGCTCACCGCGCATCGAGCGCCATTGTCAGGGCTCGGCCTGATGAACCTGGCAGATAAGGGCTGGACGGGCCGAGCTGATGGAGAGCACACACACACACACACACACACACACACACACACTCCATCTGTGCCTCTGAGCTTTCCACACGGGCTTCTCTGGTTCTTCTTCGGCACCAGAGATTTCCTTGGCGCTATGACACGTGGCCGCTGAGAAGGCTTTATGGGTAATCCATGTGAGGTAGTCTTCACCCCGACGTTAAAACGTGTCAGGCTGGAGGACAATTGCTTTATATGTATTTAAAACAAATTCATCATTCACTTCTGCCAATTAGCAATTATATCGCAAGGCTCATATTTGTAATTATATCTGTAAACCTGTCAAGTCTTACTTGTAAAAATTGCTTTATAGATAAGGGGGTGGGGCGGCGGGGACTAAAATAAATGCTTGTCTGGGATAGAATTTGGAATGAAAATGCGTCTCTGAAGGTGATGTTCGTTATCTCCCAGAGAGGATCATAAAGCAGTAGATACACAGCAAGGCTTTCAGTGTGTGGAGTCTCCAAGGACTGTCCTGTCTCACTCCGCTTCTCTGAGCAGAGTGGCTGTGCGCATGCTAAATGCTTAAGAAACCAGGCCTTATGTGGAAAGCATTTCACATGTTACCTTTACTTCAAGGTCAGCAAGAGGAACTATTGTGCATTGTGCTGTGTAATTGCACTGTGTCCAGCTTTTCTTTATTGTAAGAATCAAACTTTTGGTGTTATTGTTTTTTATCTGCTGTGGTCTCCGGGCGGCGTGTGAGCAGAGGCCTAACCGTTGCGTGTGTTCGTGTGTTCCAGTTTAATTTCGTGGGCCGAATCCTGGGGCCACGGGGCCTCACAGCCAAACAGCTGGAAGCAGAGACAGGCTGCAAGATCATGGTGAGAGGCAAAGGTTCCATGAGAGATAAGAAAAAGGTAAGGCGCCCCCACACACTCACACACACACACACACTCACCCACCCACACACTCACACACACACACACACCCACACACTCACACACACACACTCACCCACCGACACACACACACACACACACACACACACACACACACACACACACACCCACACACTTACACACACACAGATCAGTCTCATTCATAGTCCATAAGCATGTGCTCGTGGAGAAGGGTGTGTATGTGCACCCGTGTGTTCATCACACACAGGTGTGTAGTCGCGTGGAAACTGGCCTCACCCAGCCTGTGCTGCGCTATTTGCAGGGCCAGCTGAAATACGTTCAGCGTTCCTGACAGCGGGGGAATATGGAGTCCTCCCTGAACTGCAGTTTGCTCCTGAGAGCTTTGGGCAGGTGTTCAAACATTGTCCTTGGCCTCAGATTGCATGGTGGGTGGCTCCAGTGGACCTGCCAGGGCTCCTGTCCCAGGCAAAGCCCAGACTAAGTGCAGCGTGCTGGGTCTCCATCTCTGGAGCAGCAGGGGGAGACCTGGGAGGGTCTGGTACCGAGGGTTATGTCCATAGTCCATCACTGAAGTCTGTGAACACTTGGGTAAACATCCATTACTTGGCTTTCGGTAAGCACATCGCAGTTCCTGGTTTGTCGTTCATCAGATAACTTTTACGTTTGGATTTGGAACTTAGTTATTGTTTATTAGACAGTACTGTGACGGTACAGGTGCTTCTTATTCCTCAAACACCTTGAGGAATGCACATTTTTGAGATCTGGTTCTGAGAAAGAGGTGAGTTTGTGGTCCCAGCAGCAGGGCCAGCCCTGTATTTGGACAGGCAGCTCTAGTGGAGATAGCTTTTACAGACACAGAAGGGGGAGTGTGTGTGTGTGTGTGTGTGTGTACATGTTTGGGGGAGGGGGGCGGGTCGGTGAAAAGCGCTGTTGTGGTCTCACACACCACACCCACATCTGGAGCAGCTCTGCATGCCAGTAGAGCACAGCTGGTCATCAGCATATCACATCTCAGCTCTGTAGGTCCGCATCTGCGCACGTGTCCGCGTGTGCACGTGCTTGCGCCCGAGTATCCGTCTGTGTCCGTGTGTGTCTGCGCTCATTCATGTGTGTCCCTACAAACGTGTGCATATGTGTGTGCCCATGCACACATGCATGTTCTTGCACACGTGCATACACACGCATCTTTGTGTGTTTGTGGGTGTCCCTGCACACACACACACACACACACACACACGTGTGTCTGTACCCAGCCCCTCACGGTCTACGCAGCCTGCCCGACAGCACCAGGCTCAACCAAACCTCTCGCCCCTGAAGTGTAAAAATACGTATGTGTGCTTGCGGCTCCTTATTGAGTTAGTAGGTAACCATGGAGCTCAGCTACACAGCAAGCACCTTCTTTATCCATCTTCTTTGACCTTCGTCCCCATCTCCATGTCTGTCTCGCCCTCACTTCCAGCCCCAGAATGCTGTGCTTTTGTCACTGGCTGTACGCTTATTTCTACCTGCGCAGCTTTGATTAGATTCCTCCCCGCATGGGCAGGTGTCCTTGTCCGCATTGTCATATTTCCTGCCTCGCACACTAATACACACACACACACACACACTACTTAAGTGAAACAAATGCGAGCTGACACCATGTGTGTCCTCATGGATCGCGGAACCCCGACGACCAGTATCCCGAACAGATAAGAACAGAATTGCCTTCATTTATTAAAACGGCTTATTTCTGTGTTATTACGATGTTGTCGCGCTGGCGCAACCATTACGGCATGTCGCCTGCGTGTATCACAGCGAAAATGCACATTAAAAGCGCACGCGCCATGGCCTTCTTATTCAAAACACGTCAGAAGAGACGACGCTAACAAGCCGGCCTTACGAGATACGGGGAGGCGCCATCAGTCGCACATAACTAGACAACAGGAAACGTATCGAAGCCCTCTAAACGCCATCGATTCACTTTTCACTCACCTCTGCCTGGAGCACGACTCTAGTGCGAGCGGAGATGGCGTCTGGCGGCGGGCTTGTTTTCCGCTAACGCTCCAGGCGAGCTTCGCCGCAGCCCGCTCATCTATCCCGCTATCGTCTATCGTTTAAAATGTCTCGGGCTGCCACTGAAACTGAGGAGAGCAGCCCCATCGTTCTGAATGACCGAATCTCCTCCAAAAGTGCATTTGAGATGCCTGAGTAATAAAACGAGTGATTAACGCAGCCCACACGTGAAAGAACACACACACACGTGCACACGAGAAACCACACACAGGCAGCTTTGCTGCTTGCAATCGTCTTGAATCCAGTGGAACGCAGACTCTGCTGAAGAAGGTGCTTGGGGCTGACGGAGGCGCTGTGCTGGTGGAGTTGCTGGGCTGACGGAGGTGCAGTGCTGGTGGAGTTGCTGGGCTGACGGAGGCACTGTGCTGTCAGACAGCTGTCTCTGTTGTCCAGGCCGGGCTTTTCAAAGACGCTCTACTCCGCTGCTCACCCTGCTAGCAATTACTGTTATTAGGCCTGTCAGAATCACTTCCTCACCAACACCAGTCATAGGACAGCCAGCACTGTCTGAGGTTTTGTGTGTGTGTGTGTGTGTGTGTGTGTGTATTGTGTTATTTTTATTTCTAACCTCCTCCACACCTAGTTGTTTATATGAGCCTTACCACAGGCTTTTAAATTATTATTTGAGACACAGCGTAACTATGGTAGCATGAAGAGAGCCACAGCTCCGTTGTTCGGTGATATAAATTATAAATTACAAGTACATTTATACCACTGCACTTTAAACCCAGTTTAATTACTGTCTTTCTACAGACACTCAGAAATTCCACACCTCCATGACAAGAACACCACAGATTTAAATCAAGTGTTGTCTTGGCTCAGTGTGAATCTGAGGCAAACTGACAGTTATGAATGCATAATTTAGCTCTGTCGTTTTGTCCAGTCTGTCTTATTAGTTGCCCTGGAAGAAACCGGCTAAAAAAAAGACTCGGGGGAAACCACTAAATCAAAGGTGCTTTTATGTGTGTGCACGTGTGTGTGTATGTGTGTATATCAGGGTCTGTGTCTGTGTGTCTGCAGCCCACATAAATGTGTGTGTGTGTCTCTCTGCGTGTGTCTGTGTGTGTGTCCGTGTGTGTGTGTTGCTGTGAACTTTAATGCAGGCAGAATACTAGAATGCCACAATAGGGAGTTCGCTAACAAAGCGCATAGCTCAGGAAGGTTCACTCCTCTAAACCCTCTAACAAGGAGCTTTGATGTGTTGGGGTTTTTACACACTCACTGAGTGGTGTAGGTTTAAGCACACAACCCGATCTCCTGCATCACTTCCCTCTACATGAAGTCTTCCCCTGAGACGGAAATAGAGGGGTAGAGAGAGAGAGAGAGAGAGAGAGAGCCTTTGTGAATGGAATGGATAACTGTGGTTTGAACAAATGAAAATTGAAATGCCACAGTCATCACAATATGATGAGTGATTCAATTACTTGAGACAGCCCTGAACTGGCAGTGCAGCTGCCCACAGTACAGAGGGACCAAACACAGGGCCCACACCACAGAGCTTCCCCACACCACAGAGCTTCCTCCATACCACAGAGATGGCTTCCCCCCGCACCACAGAGCTTCCCCACACCACAGAGCTTCCCCACACCACAGAGCTTCCCCCACACCACAGGAACAGCATCAGTGTGCAGATGTAACTATCAAAACCGTTGCACCAAGGATTTATTGTTTATTGTTTTTTTTTATATTTCATTATTTACATACTTTTTATTAAAGACCACATGCAATAATTCAAATGGTTGGTTACCAGTTGCACAGGAACTCTGGGGTCAGTGCTCAGAGAACCAGTGAGCTCCTCAGCTCCTTCATGCACTGACCACATTTCAACAAAATGAAATTGTTTGAGGGAACAAAATGTATATATATTTTTGCAGTTCATGTATGAGTTCATGTATATTAATCCAAAATCTTAACCTAGTATGCATAATTGAACAGACTGTGTCATTTATACTTGCGTATCTGTATGAACAGTCGCGTGAATTAGTTTGCTTTTAATATGGGTGTTGAGTAACGATGCATATGACAGACATCCAAGCCCATGTTAGTAAAGCAGTACTTCAGTACAGCTGAAGACTTCAGCACACATAGAAACTGCCAAGGACGTGGGCCTGGGTCCAGAAGCCCGCTCCCAACATCGGCCGTGACGCCATCATCATGCCGCGGTGCAGGGCAGGAACACGCAGGACCTTCCTGCAAGGACAGAAGGAAACACATTTGAGATTTGAACTTCACCCTGTTTTAGGAAGGTGGGCAGTAGCAGAGTAGTGAGACTTGGCAAGACACCAAGTCACCGCCCTGTTCCGCTCTGCTTCTTCCGCTTCGCTCCCTCCACCACACCACACCCCCCCTCCGCCCCACACACACACACCCGAGCTAGCTGTGATATTAGTTCCCAGAGGCCTGTGCAGCAGGGCTGGCTTTGCTTCAGCCCACCGTTATTGCCTGTGTAAGGATTACAAAGGAGTGGGACAATGGATTTATGGACATTGACTATGCTGCTGCTCAGAGAAGAGAGAGAGAGAGAGAGGGAGAGAGAGAGAAAGGGAGGGGGAGAGAGAGAGAGGGAGAGAGAGAGAGAGAGAGGGAGAGAGAGAGAGAGAGAGAGAGTGTGTGAGAGAGAGAGAGAGAGAGGGGCTATAAACAGAGGGCTAGAGGAGAGCTACCAAGCGTCACCTTGACTACCAGCCACTGTAGTAGATACGACGTGAGAGAGCTCGTCTAGACCATGAGAGAAAACGGCCATATCTTAGTGTATCTCAGAGTGTACACACACACACACAAATACAGACACACACACACACATACACATACATATTCACAGATATATTCTTGTATTGACTTGTGCATTGCAGTAGCTGATTCCTGCTGTGTCTAACCCTAGCCCTAACCCTAACCCTAGCCCTAACCCTAACCCCAACCCTAACCCTAACCCTAACCCTAGCCCCAACCCTAACCCTAACCCTAACCCTAACCCTAACCCTAACCCTAGCCCTAACCCTAACCCTAACCCTAACCCTAGCCCTAACCCTAACCCTAACCCTAACCCTAACCCTAGCCCTAACCCTAGCCCTAACCCTAGCCCTAACCCTAGCGCTCCTGGGACGCTGTGGGGACACTGTGGTGACGCTCCTGGGACGCTGTGGGGACACTATTGGAACGCTGTGGGGACGCTGTGGGGACACTGTGGGGGCGTTCCTGGGACACTGAGGGGGCACTGTGGGGACGCTCCTGGGACGCTGAGGGGGCGCTGTGGGGATACTGTGGGGATGCTCCTGGGACGCGGCAGTCAGGCTTAAAAAAAAAAAACAAGACGAATGCTGAGAAAAACAGTGACCTAACATGAACATGCATTGGATGACGAATCACGCCGCACAAGTCGGATGGTGCTAATGCTGCAATGTTTCCCCGTGCCGCGTCACGCAGAAACGGCACAACAATGGAGCCCTAATGAAAACCAGCAGGCGAAGTGCAGCGGCACAGACGGCGACGCTGATTGCCATCAATTTCCCATTTGCGGGCGCGGAGAGAAAAACGAGCAATGTTTGCATATCTGATTATTGCATAAATCAAATCTTGATTTCTTTTTTTTTTTTTTCTTTTGTCGGGGAAATCACGCAAAAGCAAAAGCGAGCGGAGAGGTGAGGTGCGGGGGGCAGGGGGCGGAGCCGGCACCCGAGTGTGGGGGGAGGGGCGGAGCCAGCACCCGAGTGTGGGGGGAGGGGCGGAGCCGGCACCCGAGTGTGGGGGGAGGGGGCAGAGCCGGCGCCTGTGTGGGGAAAGGGGGCGGAGCCGGCTTCTGTATGTGGGGAAGGGGGCAGAGCCGGTGCCCATGCCGGCTGAATTCGGTTGCAGCTGGACTGCCCTTTGCTCGCATTCAGCACACCAAACGTCAGAGACAGGGACGCTGGCGATTTTTTACTCGCCCAGACTTTCGTTTTGATCAGCTCGGATCGCAGAGCGGCCGCTATTCCCAGTTCCTCATGTTGCCCTCTCGTTACGTCCCAGTCGGACCGAACGTGTGTAGAACTGCTCACTTCCTCCGCCTCTCCTTAATATTCGTGTCCCAAACGCATTCATACACGTCCAAATCTCCCTTCCGCAGCTCGTCTAAAAGTGTGCGTGTTCCCCCCCCCCCCCCAGGAGGAGCAGAACCGAGGGAAGCCCAACTGGGAGCACCTGAACGAGGACCTTCATGTGCTGATCACGGTGGAGGACGCCCAGAACCGGGCCGAGGTCAAGCTGAAGCGCGCCGTGGAGGAGGTGAACAAGCTGCTGGTGCCTGCGGTGAGTGAAACGTTCCCGACACTTCCTGCTCCCGCGCGCCACTTCCTGCTCCCGCACGCCACTTCCTCTTCCTCCTCCGTGTCGCAAAGTGCCGGTTATTTTTACCACCCGAACCGAAGTGTGTCAAAGTAACGCAGACGTGAGCGTCATGAGGCTAAATCCCCCCCCAAAAAAAGAAGTGGGTATGTGAATGGAAGTGTTGTGACCTTTGGTTTGTGATGCACTGGAAGATAGAGGACACGTTGTGGAAAATTTGGTATTACTTCACCGCGCTATTATGCTATATTAATACCATATGTTCTTATTATGTTATTGTTAAGGTTTAGGGTTGTAATGCACGTGTGCCCAGTTGTTGTGTGGGTCAGTGTTTGTGTGTGTTTGTGAGTGGGTGATGTGTTTTCCTTGCAGATCTTCCAGATCATTGAATGTAGATTTGGGCTCTTATTAGAACATTTCCTTTAACTGATATCGTAAAATCGGCTGTTTGCCCATTGGATGGTTACGTCTCATTGTCTCCCCACTGTCCCTCACAACAGGTCCTCATCCTCATATCAGCTCATTCCAGCATGCAGGTCTGACACACCTGCTACTTTAGATATTGCTGGGTTGCCATGCGCATGTGCACTTTCTCAGCTGGTCTATGTGTGTGTCTGTGTGTGTGTGTGTGTGTGCGTGCGCATGCGTACGTGTGTGTGTGCGTGCGTGTGTGCGTGCGCATGCGTGTGTGCGTGCGTGTGTGCATGTGTGTGTGTGTGTGTACATGCCCTCTCATCTGCTCCACGTTTCCCTCTTTCATTTCCATTCGTCTCCATGTCACTCGATGAGCAGGAAGTGAAACTTTCTCCCGTCCCTCCTGAGAAAGAGGAAGTGCTGTTTCTGGCCGCTGCTGGCGACTGGTCTGGTCCGGGGCCGCAACCTTTACACGCTCCTTTTCCAACCCCTCCGCCAGGCCTTATGAGAAGAAATCAGGAGGGAGAAGCCCAGATTGGCGGGAGGCGTAGCAGTTCGTATAACTCCCACTCTGGCCTGAGTCAGAGTCGCCCTGGAGTGTCAGCATGCATGTGGGAGCACACGGGTCAGCGGGGCAAACATATGCGGTTTGCACAGTGTATGATCATAAAGCCTTTGATGAATCTGAGTCTGTCTGAGACCTCTGAAAACGAGAGAGAGACGTGTAGCTCTGCAGTGTTCGTGCATCTCCAACTCTCAGCCTAGACAAACATTTTCATAACAGACAGCGCTAATCAGAAGCCTGTTGACCCAAACAGCGAGTTTCATTTGCAGAATATGAAGCGCACGGCACAAACGCACACGCCACAAACGCTCTTTTATCAAACAAAGGAACTTGTGATCAAGTGGACAAATTCCTTCAGTCACTAAACAACAACCAATCTGAACCTCTTCAACCTTGTTTTGCACACGTCTGCCAGGCTCTTGATTGTCAGTCTGGGTAGCTCCGGTGTGCACTCTTCTGTTAGAGGGATTTTACCGAAGAACCCCCCCCAACTACACTTTTCCTCATGCAACTTTCACTTCGAAATGTCCTGTGACAGTGTAAATACACTGCCCCATAGTGAAGGAAGGCCCACAGACATGTGTCTCAGTGCTGGATCATCCACCTCCCTCATTCTCCTGACCATGGCGTTCGACCTCGTCTCAGCCGGGCGGGCAGGCAATGACATTTTCTGACGTCTTTTACAGATGGATGGGAATTTACCGCTGACTTAGCTTCTCAGGCGCAGACACCTAAGGTGCTTTCACCCGCTTACAGGTGCTGATTTAGATTTACGGAAGTGACCTCTGGAACTTACACTATGTTTTCTTTATATTTCACAATTATTCATTTTTATGAGATCTGCGCTTAAATGTTAAAATTATGTCAAATGAAGTGAAAGCAAAGAGGTCTTGACATGTTTGGAAGAGACTAAGAAGGCGACAATGAAGTGGACCCTAGGTTCATTAAATGCATCTTCAAGATTGAGAAAAACTGTCATTATCTTAATATTTAGATGCATTATCTCTCTGTGAGGTGTTCTCTTTTTGCTCGTTGAGATCATATTGTATTTTGAGCCTGAGGCCACATGATGTGCTAGTACCTTCCTGGAGTTTTAGCCATCGGCGTACGTGAACTTCCACGCTTTCGGGAGTCTGCTAACAGATAGGGCATGACCAGTGAGGTCTGTTTCATTGATTTCATTAGCGACTGGACATTAATGAAGAACACGAGATGGCAGGGTCAGCCCCTGTGGAGCTAGCTACTGTGTGTGTTATTAGCGCTATTAGAATGTCTACCTGCCTTCATTAGCAGGAGCGGGAGCTAATATCTTTTGACACTGTTTTGGAATGTGTGTTGTGTGTGCACGTACTTGTGTGTCTGTGTGCACTGCTTTGTGTGTGTGTGTGTGAGAGAGAGGGAGAGAGGGAGAGAGAGAGAGAGAGAGAGAGAGCAGTTCATGTTTTTCTATCGCTTTGGCAGATTTCCACACAGCATACTCTTTGCAAGATCACCACAAACGATGCAGCAAAAAAAAGTCTGCAGAAATAGCTCTTTTTAATTTTATCAAACGTTTGAAGTGCTAAAAGTCAAGAAAATAACAGCAAAGTAAAACTTTGCAGCTCATTACTGTCTTTAATACGGCTGCTGCAGTATAAGCAGCCACTTCTTTACAGTAACTCGACTCAGAATGTGGCAAAGGTGATGGGTGCCTTGCCCCACCCACCAGTCCAAAGGGCATCAGAGCCAGCGACCTTTACCCTTCTGAATGAGAGAGTCCCTCCCGCTGCCCTCCGCTTCAGGAAGTCATGGTCTCCATCACTCAGAATAAACTGCGTCGTTATTACTCCTGGATGTCATGGAAACTGCTTGTTTTTTTTGTTGTTGTTGTTGGATTAACTAAATGAGAATTGTTGTTCTGCCAGCTCTGCTCCACCTGTAATGTTATCGTGACCCCTGACCTCATGTGCAGCCGCTCGAGAGTACCCTGCACTCTCTAATCCAGCCCGACTCTGTAAGGCACTGCTGTATCCCGATGTGAAAACCATTAACGGCTAGATGTTTGCCTCCGGGGGCTGTAATAGATGGAAGTATGATGCCCTCAACCAAATACCCCACCCCCAACCCACACCCCTCCCCCCACCACAGAGATCACACTGTTCTGCTCTGACTGGGAAAGCGCACCATAATCCACACTGAAATTAACATACAGATTGAAGATGTCCCGATGGCATTTGGGCTGCCTGCCCTGCTCCCCACCTGGGGGGAGGCGGGAAGAGGGTGGGGGGGTGTTGCAGGGGGCTTCTGGGAAATGTACTTGCATTAGCAGAGTCTCCATCGGGCGTGTCCGGCCACGACGTAGAGCCAGTCGCTGAGCCAGTCGCCCCGCGTGCAGCCTCGCCTGCCCTCCAGGACCCTAGCAGCCCCCGGTCAACGCCCATGCCACGCCACCCCCCTCCATCACCACCACCCGCGTCTCATTCGCCGTCGCGTAATCGGTATTCGCGGCGGCAGGGCCATTACGGGCGGGCGGCGGGACGCTGGTAACACAGTCGAAGGCGATTTTCATCAACGGCTTTCTGGCACAAAGACGAAGGAAAACTGCACCACTGCAGATAAGTGAATGTGATGGTGCTGATGGAGGCAGCAGCTCCTGCAGGTGCTTGGCACTGACACACAGCAGGTCCACCACAGCGGGGGAAGCACCGCCACCTCCACCCGCACACCTCGCTGCTTCAAGCCAGGACTGCGGGCGGCGTGGGTAATATCGGAGGTTTTTCTGTGGAACGGAAGTTCTCCGTCTCGGCATGCCGACGCGCTTAAACGTCTCCGACATCCTCCGCTCTCTCCCCCTCCTCCGGGCCATCTTAAGAAGTCTGCAGATCTGATGCAGAGTTTCTGATGATCCAAATTTCATCGGATCGACGAAGTTACCACAGTCTGTAGCCGTTAATACGGTCCGTAGCCGTTAACATGGTCCGAAGCCGTTACTACAGTCTGTAGCCGTTAACACGGTCTGTAGCCGTTAACGCGGTACGTAGCCGTTAACACGGTCTGTAGCCATTACCACGGTCCGTAGCCGTTAACATGGTCCGTAGCCGTTAACACGGTCTGTAGCCGCTACCTGTTAAGCTGTTAACCCCACGACCCTACGCACTAAAATGAATTCCTCGTCCCTGAAAGACTCTGGAAAAAAAACATTCGTCTCCACCCTGACAAGCCGACATCCTTTTTGTCGACCAGCAGTGTGAAGTGTGGCCACGGGTGCCGTCCGCCCTCATCCTGCCCGACAGGCCCAAGCTGGGCCTCACTGGCCCGCGCTGAAGGAGCTGCTTTAATTAAAGGGCTGTCTATCAGCACGGCTGTCGTGGCTACCGGCCGCGGCAGGCACAGATAGAGGCGGCTTTAATTGCTGGGGCCGGAGATAAAGTGGAATTTTAAATGGGGGCTCGTCATGAAGGGAAGCGCCTAGTACACCACACACACACACACACGGGACGTCTGCGGCCACCGGGGTTGACGGAGAGAGCCGAGGGACCTGGGGAGTGTGTGTGTGTGTGTGTGTGTGTGTTGAGGGGGATCCTGATGCTCGGAGGAGGCTAGCTTGTATGGGCAGGGCCTTGCAGCTCCCACTCAGGGATTCCCATTCTGACCACAGACTCCCACAAGCCAGGTCACTGCATGGAAGATATAATGGACAAGCGCTCTATACAAGAGTACAATGGGTGTAAAAATGGAAGGGTCCTGTAGGTGAACGGAGTTAGAATGGCACCTGTGTGTGTGTGGGGGGGGGGGGGGGACTGTGACAGTGTGTGTGTGTGTGTGTGTGTGTGTCTCTTTTTGGTCACATGACAGATTAATTGTCCAGGTCTTCTCTGTGGTCACATGACTGAGTAGCCATCAATGTCCCTGAGGGACCATCAAAAGGACCTTTATTTACAACTGGAGTATGGAAATCCAGAGCACAGCTTTCAGACTTGAAAATGCCTCTATTTCCTTCCTGTCTACCCCTCTCTCTTTCTCTCTCTCATTCTCTCTCACTCTCTCTCTCTACTTCACTTTTTCTTTCTCTCTCCCTTTCAGCACTTCCTTCTCTGCCTGTCGCACACATTCTCTCTATCTAACGCGTATACATTATTGAGTCCCATGTTGTGTTTTGCCACTCCTGTAAGTACAGCTGATATTCAGTGGGGGATCAAAGCATGCCTAGCTTTGCACGAGGTTAGAGAATGCGTTGCCTTGGAGACCCGTTGAGAGGCCCTAGCCCCATCTTTCAAGTATAAGGTCATATGATCATGAGAACCTTTAATCCTTTAGCCAAGGCCTCTACTTCTCCATATTCCCTTTGCCCTGATAATAAGGGCCCGGTCGTGTTCACTCACCCACGCACCGCCACACTTCTCTTCCTCCATGCCCCGCCCCCGCTTCTGTCCTCTGTTGATTGACACATCAATCCCAAATGAAGTGAAGACTATAGCAGACTCCAACGGTTCTGAAATGGATCCAGTTCCACGGGTGCATCAAGCTGTGTTGCGGAGAATGTGCCTCCAATACCCCTCCCCCCTCCCCCACCCACCACACACGCTCTTTGCACAAGAAAAATGTCACCCCTTGAAATAAAGGAACCTGTTCTCGACACGTCACCCCTGTCAGCACACGTAGCTTTCCCGAGCGCTGCGCTCCGAGCCTCTGATATGCCGCTCGACTCTGCCTCTTGGCACGGCTCGAGCGTAAAGTCAACTGTGCGGCGGCGATTGCGGTCGTGTGAAAATCTCCGGCTCCCCTGCAGTGTTCATGCGTCTCAGACTGTGTGCCGCAGGATTTGGGGACTTTAGTCTTTATTGCGTCTGTAAAACCAGGTTTTTGAGGGTGTGTAACTCTGAGCATGGGGCTTGAATAGACTCACACATCCATCTACACAGACTGACACCCATAATAGCTCCACATCCAGGTGTTTTTAAAAGTCAATTCATGCAGACATTCTTATGAGGAAGCACATTTGTATGAAAAGCATAAATCAAGAGATTTCAAAGTAAAAGTCCCCGCTGAAAAAAACACATCAAAGGTTTTTTGACCCAGTAATTTTCTCATTCTCTCCAGTTTCCATGTAAAGATCCAGCAGGACATTTTAGGCATTGGGGACATGGCATCTCTAAGAGTTCATAATATATGTGAAGCCATTGTTGCAGGACAGAAGCCCTCCATTTTTGGTTAATTCGGTTTCTCAAAATGGACGCAAGTCCACATTATCCTACCCCCGTCCGCCAGACCGTTCTGACTTTGGAGGGACTTGGAAAACAGGCATTTTGGAGGCCAGATTTAGTGCCGTCTGTTTTCAAGGGGGACATCCATGCGGACTGGGAGGATGAGAGGCATGTAGGAGCTCTGCCTCTGCCGTGCGGGGCTCTGCTTGCCTGTACGGGCTCCTGTAATGGTGTTGCCTTTGTGACTAGCAGAACTGTAACAGCTCCTCTATTCTGCATGTGTTATTGACAACAGAGGGAATAATGGCGTGTTATTACAATGAGGGAGGACTGCACTATTTGTGAGTAAGAGGGTGCATTATAAGAAGAAAGAAAATGAGAGTTTATGCTTTTTTTCAGTACAGTGCCTGCTTCTGTGCGTGTGTGTGTGTGTGTGTGTGTGTGTGTGCACATACTAAACAATCAGAATTTCCTTCCTGAACGATACAGTGAGGATGCCTGGCTGTCAATCAACTTATTGAGCAGTTAGCATGATTTGAATGCTCTCTCTCTCTCTCTCTCTTTCTCTCTCTCTTCCTTTGTCTGTCTCTCTCTCCCCCAGTTCAAAGCCGGTTTGATGTATGAGACTTCCTCCTCCTCCTAATTATACCTCTTTAATTCCAATCAGTAGTGCCTACGCTTTGACAGCCAGTCATTGCTTCAACTTGCATTTGCATTAGAACTATATGTACATGTGTGTGTGTGTGTGTGTGTGTGTACTGTTGCTTGTGTATATGAATTTAGTCTGTGTGTGTGTGTGTGTGTGTGTGTGTGCAGGCATTCATGAGTGTACCCCCCCACATCCCTTATGCAAAATTCTCAGAGCCAGTGCAAGGTCTTGCTGTGCAGACCTGGCAGGAACAACAGCTTTGAACAGGACTGCATGAGCCGCCCGTTCTGAACGCACCCAGCTAACGTGAATCTGAATCGCTACCGAATGCTTCTTTTTTCTCTCTTGTTTTGTATCATCTACCCACAGGGTTTAATCCTAAGAACTGAATCGCCTGTTCCTATAGAGGCTGCATCATGACCCACATCAGGATCCGTGTGTCATACTTTAGCATAGCTTCTCACTAAAGTGCAAAAAAGAATTAATGTACGAATCGGTGAGCTATTAAGGGCATTTTTTATGCAATAAGCATCCTTTCATTCACACTGGGTGCAGTGCACATACCGGAGAGGCCGCGTCCTTAGTGGCTGGGCAGCTGTGTGAGGCATGTGGCTTTTTGCATGTGGCTTTGTCTTCTTTCTGTTGGGACTATGACTCTAGTAAGGACCAGTGTGTTCAAGTTACCACAATGAGCACGCAAGTGTACACACTTATGTTTGTTGTGGTGTGTTTATGGGGACACAAGATAACACAGCTCATACGTGTACGTGACCAGACAGGAGCAGATGAGATGTGTACAGATGGCATTAGCATGCGCGGTAGGCCGCATGCACACGCACACACACGCACACACACGCGCACACACGCCACGTCCGAGGCTGTGCAAAGGGGGACGTTTCCACTGCTTCCCGTCCTCAAAGCCAATTAGCGTGCGCACACAGCTCTGGAAGACTCTGCCAGATTAGCTGTGAAGATATGCGGAGAGAGCTCTGTCCCTCGCACCTCCCCCCTGTGTCCCGCCCTCCGGAGTCTCCCTCATTTCTGCATGAGTCCCACTACACAAACAGGCTGCAGATCATCCAAAGCTGAGAGTGCTATTGGCTGAGCAAGGATGGGCAGGGACATGGGCAGGGACATGGGCAGAGACGTGGGTAGGGACATGGGCAGAGACGTGGGCAGGGACATGGGCAGAGACGTGGGCAGGGACGTGGGCAGAAATGTGGGCAGAGACGTGGGCAGGGACGTGGGCAGGGACATGGGCTTTCACTCTCTGGTCTTCCCTTTGTCTGTATCTCTCTCTCTCTCTCATCTCTCTCTCTCTCTCCCTCCCGTTTCCCCTCCCACTCACTGTCTATTGTGACCCTGAGTCTTGAGGCTTGTTCCACATCCAGGAAAGGCTGTTTTCCTTGTTTTCCGGTCTAATTTTAACTTGTGTGTATATGTGTGTGTGTGTGTATGTGTGAGAGAGATATGTCCATGCTCTTTGTGCTTATTTAGGAAGCTCTGTGCTCTCAGCAGTTCTCTGCTGCTGTTCAGACACCTTCAGACACCCTGAAGCTCATAAATAAACTCTGATGGTTCATCACTAGTCACAGAAATTTGGAATTAAAGGTGCTTCGTTATCTTTCTACCACTTTCAGCCACTTTCTAGACTCCAGATAACACGAAGCTCTTCAGTTTTCTGCTCTTCGCTTACCAAGCTAAGCTGCATTTTTATAATAAATATATACCGCAGTTCCCATCAACATTAATAGTGCATTAAGATCCAGCTGTTCAGTCGGTGAAGTGCCTTTCACTAGTACCTGTGTGCATGCAAATATCTTTAGACAGTGAGACGCCAGTGTGTGTGTGTGTGTGACGGTGGTGCTGCACCTGCCCGCCCTGGCTACATCAAGTCAGCCCGAGACTCCCGTAGCAGAGACCCCCGCTGTCCCGGCCTGTGGAGGTGCTACGTCACATAGCAGCTAGCGCTCAGGCCCACACTGGGCCTAATCACTGCGTTCCCGTGTGGCGCAGATGAGATGAGAAGAACCAGAGAGGGGTTAAGGCAACTTTGTGGCATGCTGCCAAATGTGTGTGTGTGTGTGTATGTGTGTGTGCGCTTTGTTGCATTCACTAAGAGTAGCTGTGCCCATTGAGAGCGGGAGACGCTCTTGGAGCTCCGGCATCCAGTGCCCATTGGCCCAACCCACGTCCTCCCCGTCGTCGTTGAGCCAATGGCTGTGCCGCGCGTCTTTCAGACCAACGGATCAGCCAATCGGAGTCCCCGGCTCGGCAGAGAGCTGCAATCTGCATCATTGCCCTTGAAAGAGTGCTGTGTGCTGCTAACAGGATCACCCCTATAACAGGATCAAGCTCGGAGAAGTACCAGATCTGATCGTAACGTGGCCTGCTGAGAAGGCAGCCGCTCAGGCTTACTCGGAAACAGACGGAGGAAGGGAAAGACGAGCGAAGAGAAACAACAGTTGAAGGTCGTGAGTTCTGGCTGCAGCATGAGCGAGGCCAGCCTCTCCCCGCGGTCCGTCCCACGGGTTACAAGTAACAATCCAGAGTGGACACAAATCTCCAGCGGGTGTGCCACCTGTGGAGAAGGAGGCGGACTGATCGGGGCCGAGGGAACGAACAGAAGGGGGCGGCGGCCTGACAGGCAGTGATGGAGAGGGCCGGTCAGGCGGCCATTGTGCTCCAAAGGTCATTATGATCCCAGCCTGAATCGCTCCGGAGTGAGTCCTCTTTATGCAGGCTGACATAAAAAGCATTCCACTCAGGCTGACCTGCACTCAGCCTACTGTCCACACTCCCCCCACTTCACCTTTCTGTGTCTGGGACCGGGGTGAGAGACTGTATGACAACACCCATAAATCTCCATTACTTCGGTCTATTGTTAGTGGGTCATCGGCTATTATGTGCGCTGTCAGGCTGGCAAACGTGTGTGTGTGTGTGTGTGTGTGTGTGTGTGTGCGTGTGTGTCTCAGTTTGGTTCTGTCTGGGCACAGCATGCACCGCGGCCAGCGTCCCCCAGATGAAAAAGGTCTATCAAAGTTCTGCGGGAAAACTGCTTTCTCGCAAGTGCTTGTGTGGATTCCCTCAGAGGGAGGGAGCAGGTTTCCCAAGTTTTTTCGTGGCATGGTGATCTGGCCCGTTGTGTGGTGGCAGGGGGAATGGGACTCTACGGCAACCCATGCGCTGGCGTTCGCGGCGTTTAGGGGAGCCGTTTGGGTGCCGTGAGCTTCCTGGCGCCGTTTCCTGTGAGGCTTCTCTGTGTTGTCGTCTAGCCGTGGGCTTTCCGACATGCTTTTCAGGCAGCCTTTCTGTGTTGTCTAGTTGCTGGGAGCCTTCTGACACAGATTCTGCGCAGCCTGTGTTTTTGTTTTCGCGCTCCTCAACACTGCGGCACTCCCGCGCAAGAGAAGACAATCGCGAGAAGCCCACGGCGCCTGCTGGAAAAGTGAGAATGAGATTTAGCAGCTTTGCCGTCCTGAAGCCTCCTCTGCGTTAGACCCAGATCGAGAGAATTGATGTTTGCTGCGAGCTCCAGAATCCTCAGCACACACGGCCGTAATCACGGCGGCTCAGCTGCGGCGAGTGCGCCTTTGTGCTCCTCTGTGCTTGGCACGATCGCACTGTGTACGCGCAAGGAAGAGCCCTAGGCAGTATTGTCACAGAGACCGTGTGGGAGACAGAGAGAGACAGAGAGAAAGAGACACATTGTGCAGGGAACAGGAAAAGAGATGGACAGAGAGAGTATAGGGGAAAGAGA
Source organism: Brachyhypopomus occidentalis (assembly GCA_020368025.1). NCBI lineage: Eukaryota > Metazoa > Chordata > Actinopteri > Gymnotiformes > Hypopomidae > Brachyhypopomus > Brachyhypopomus occidentalis. The sequence continues at coordinate 2,817,658 of JAGXOD010000010.1, read as the reverse complement.
GAGAGAGACCGTGTAGGAGAAAGAGAGAGAGTGAGGGAGCTGGAGAGAGAGGAAGAGGGAGAGAGGAACATGCAGAGGAAGACAGTGTGGGGGATGGAGAAAGACAGAGAGGAAGAGGGCGAGGATGAAAGAACGACGAAGGAGAAGAGGACTATAGGGTGAGATATAGGAATTGGGGACAGTGAGGCGTGTGAGTGGGAATGAGCGTGAGCGAGATAGGACCCCGCGGCCACGGGGGTTGTGGGAAACAGGGCCGCCATCACTCGCTCCCAGCTGTGGAGAGATGGACACGGGGAGATATGAGGACAGCAACGCCACACAGGTAGAAAGCCACTTTGATTAGCGGAAGAAAGAGGAAATAGATCTGGGACATGAATCAGAGCCGGCCGCAGCCCGCGTGAACACACGCGCTCGCTCCGGTGACTTTACAGCAAACGCCGTTCGATCAGAAACACCTTGTAAGAGCGGAGGAAAGCCTACAGCCTCTCTGAGGACGTAGGCGGACAGCTGAGGACGTAGCTGTTTTATAGTTCTGGAGTCCTTCGTATTTTTTGGGGTGACCACTCTCAGATCAACTGTGACCTTGAGACAAGTAAAAACCATGGCAACACTGACATGTTTGGAAAAGACCCAAACACACAAACACCCAAACACACAAGGCACTAGCATGTCAGGATGAGAGTGTCAGAGTAATAATCTCACTATCAGTGAGATATTCACAAACTGGAATTATATGCTTATAAATGCATTTATAAGATAAGTGTCTCTAAAGAGGCTGGTGAACAAAGATACAAGACAGGTGCTTCTAATAAAGTGGGAGGTGAGTGTGAGGGAAAAAGAGAGGGAGGGAGAGAGACAAAGAGAGAGAGAGAAACAGAAAAAGAGGGAGAAAGAGAGAGAGAGAAAGAGAGGGGGAAGAGAGAGAGAGAGAGGTGCAGTCACCTTCCATTGTGCTGCATAGTTGTAAGTATTGTACTGGCAGTGTGTCAGGATGCTATAACGACAAAACAGCACCTCTCACTGGCTGATACCTGTTACTGCAGCACACTGGCCATGGCCTCATGTTACATGTCCCGTCTCTGTCCTTCACAAGCCAATCTAAAAAACGAGCCTTTTCATTTCACTTTCCATTTATCATCATTTATGTACACTGAGACTATAAATTATGTTACGTTAAAAATACTCTCACAGATGTATTAAAACCAGTGTTGTCTCAGCAGGTATGCTCGGTGCAGAGTGTTAGCTTAATGTAGGCAGAAGAGATCCCAAACTTCCTGTGTGTGATTATGTGTGTGTGTGTGTGTGTGTGTGTGTGTGTGCGGACGCTCCTGAAGCCTGCAGTGCTCCACACGGCAGCCACAGAGGCCCCAGAGACCTCGGAGCCTCCCTCTCAAGGACAGAGCGCATTAGACTGATTACATAAAGACAGAGAGTGATTTATAACAGCTCTTGCCCCATCTCCCACACGATTCATCACCACACTCTTGACTTAATAAAGTATTGATATTTGGACGCAGCCGGAACAGGGGAGCAGATCCAGTGGTGCGGTGGAGGTGTGGAGGGATGGAGGGGTGGAGGGGTGGAGAGGGGGAGGGGGTTGGGTGCAGCGAAGGAGCATGCAGCGCTCCATGACGGAGCTCCGCGTCATCTACGTCAGCCCTCTTCCGCCTCGTCCCGAGACGAGTCGAAATAATCAAAGAGGAGGAGGATGAGATAGAGAGCGATGAAGAACACAGAAGTAATGAAGCTCTGTTGTTTTTCCGGCCGTCGCCACGGACACACGGATCAGAGACATCAGGACTTTGTTGCTGGGGTGTCGTTCGACTCTTAAGGCGTACACTAGCCCAGTGCATGATAGGAAGATTTTCCCCCGCGTGCTTTCATGTCATATGAGGCGTGGGGTTGCTTTTACATGTGCATGTGTGTGTGTTCGTATGTGTGTGTGTGTGTGTGTGTGTGTGTGTGTGTGTGTGGACATCTGTGTGATAACCTGTGTGTGTGTGTGTGTGTTTTGGCCAGGCTGAGGGAGAGGACAGTCTGAAGAAGATGCAGTTGATGGAGCTGGCCATTCTAAACGGCACCTACAGAGACGCCAACATTAAATCACGTAAGAGGCTCCGCTTCTCCCTGCTGGGGTTTGTTTGTACCAACAGAGCTGGTTCTGTTCAAGGGCCTGTCTGACCCTGGCCAGTGCTAATGCTCAACAGAACGTTCTCAGGTAACCCTGATTCTCAGATAAAAGCACACGCAAACAGCTCAGTGGTTGAATTCTAAATTGCTATGGAGAGCTGTAAGCCTGCAGAAAGCTTGCAAATGGTCAAAAGGGAGAGGTGTAAAAAATGTTTATATATATATATAGTGCCATTCCACCCTCTGCTTCGTTGCTTTTTGCAGACACTGCTGCTGAAATGCAATCCCGCTGTGTTTTTTAATAGCAGAGTTGTGAGTGCTGATTTGCGACCGCCGATTTGCGAGTGCGGCTCGGGCGGCTTGTCCCTCCCTGACTAACGGACGTGCTGCTGCTCTTCTTTATGTGGCGTGAACAGTGCACACGTGACACTAACTCTGGCTTTGTCTCCCTCTCCCCCCCTTGCCTCGCCCTTGCCCCGCCCCCTGCCCCGCCCCCTCCGCGTTCCTCCGCTCACTGCAGCTACCCTTGCCTTCTCTCTTGCAGCGAGCGCCCAGGCCCCGCGCATCCTCACCGGCCCGGCGCCCGTTCTGCCCCAGGCCGCCCTCCGCACGCCCACGCCCGCTGGCCCCACCATCATGCCCCTCATCCGCCAGATCCAGACCGTCATGCCCAATGGCTCCGCCCACCCGGCCGCCGCCACCCTGGTGCCACCCGGCCCGGAGTCCGCCGGCCTGATCTACGCGGCGCCTTACGAGTACCCCTACACGCTGGCGCCCGCCACCTCCATCCTGGAGTACCCCATCGACTCCAGCGGGGTGTTAGGTAAGCATAGCTGCACCTGCAACTGCCCCGCCGGCCCCCAGCCCATCCAGCCCCAGGCCCACCAGCACCCCCACGCCTACGGGCACTGGACCGCGGCACCTGGCCTGCTCCTGCGCCACTCCCCTTAGACCACACCCCTCGCCTCCACCCACGCCTCCCTTACACTAGGTGGCGCTCTCTGCCTAGCCCCCCCCCCTCCGCTCTCCCCCCACCTCACGTATCGCAGCAGGAAAGTAGAAAAGACCACAACGCGAGAACAGAAACAATAGCATTTTCCACTTAATCCATTTAGTGTCATAAAAGTCCTCTCTCTCAAAAAAAAATCCTTTTAAGGAATGTGTGCATAAATGATTGGGTTGTTAAGTGCTCTGCTGGCTTTATGCGGAGCATAAGATAGCACTCTCTTTCTTTCTGTTCTCCCTCCTTCTCTCTCCCCCCCCCTACTTTCTCCAGCTCCCTCTCAGAGGCTCTGTCCTCCTCTCTCCACTCAGCCTCTATGGCTTCATTAAGGCACTTGAGAAAAGCGGATTATGAATATCATGTTACAAACAGCATTTTGCCAGTTTAACACAGACTGCTCCCAGAGGCGCAGTGTTTAGTTGAGCAATGACAAAAAAAAAAAAGAAAAAAGAAACATCTATGATGCCCAGAGCAGTGTGTCCAATGAGATGAGCCGAAGCAGGGTTTAGCTTCCCGTCCAATAGGCAACCTCTATTCAGCCCACATCGAGCTCCGAGCGTTCCGGGGCTTCTGCAGTAGCCGCGTCTCAGAGGTCCGGTCCGGTGTGCTTCTCAGGGCGGCTGGTTTTGGGGGCTCGGGTGGAACACGTTGCTGAGAGGGCGGCGGAGGAGGCGAGATGAAGATTTCACCCTGTCTTCTCTCTTGTGTACACCTATACAGCATCCCCAAAGGCTGAAGAGCTGCCCCTCTACCTGGGCTTTCACACCTGTCACTTTCCCATCACTGTGCAGCGCGGAGAGCCAACAGGCCGGCCTCCCTTTTAAAACTGACCACCAACACACCCAACCCTCTTACCCCTGTTTTTTTTTACCCCCACTCCCTCAGTAGATACATCCCCCCCCCCCCCCACCCCCAACCCCACCCGCCTGCTCCCTTCCAAGCACCCGCCTCACCGGACTGACCGGAGATCGACCCCCTCTCTGTCCCGCGGCCCCTGCAGGAGGCCCCCCCGAGCCCCAGGCTCTCTTACTCTTCGTCTCTCCTGAAACCACCTGCGTCCGATGCATTTTTATCTCTCTGTTGTGTTTTGTTGTCGGTTTGTTTTCTTTGTTTTTTGAATTATTGTGATGTGTTGAAATTGTGTGTACCGTTATGGGAGAGATAAAGCACTGAGCCCCACACTGCTGCAGGCTCTCTGGGTGATCCCTCCAGCCCTAACCCCACCACCCCCACCCTGGAGGGGGCACCAGAAGGGGTAACATGAGGACGGTGAGGGGACAGTGGGGGTCAGGCGGGGGCCACTTTTGGGGGCCAGGGCGTGGCAGGGTTGTTAAGGTGCAGCATCTGTCCCAAATCGAGCTCTTATTCACACAGCCGTTGTAGGACAGTTTTGATGGTGCTTTGTAGCGGTAAAAATCTTTGTTTACAGTATAATATGAACAAACAACAGAAAATATAATAAACATAGCCTCACACGTGCAGTGACCAAAATGGCTCTGAGAAGCCTTGCTTCACAGCCTCTCAGACGCGGACTGCCCTAAAACGGCTTTGGTAATTCATCGGACTGTGGTGTGTGTTGCTTCCCTCGCACGGACACTCCTGCCACTAATCTCCCGTTCCCTCCCTTCGTTCTTTAGGTGTGGCTTTCCCCACGAAAGGCTAAAAGTGCTTTCCAGGACCCTTACTGCGCCCCTCATCCGATCTGAGTGTTAACACACACGCGCTTTCGTTTCACAGACGCCTTGTTGTTCTTGAGTGTCGATGAACCGTGAACATGTGCCTAGCAGTCAGTCAGACACACCACTGTTGGTTGTTGTTGACAACGGCCCCTCCCGCCCCCCACCTCCCCCCCGGGAGGATCCGCCCCCTAGTGCACGCCCATCTCTGCCCAATGCCTTCCCCTGGCATTAAAAACAATATTCTTCCATGTGTGCGTAGTCACATGACTGTTCTACTGACTGCTATGTTATTGGTTTAAGAGAAATGACTGAAAACTAGATGTGTTGCTTTACTAATCACTTAATTCACCGCTGTTGTATTTGCTACCTTACTTCTGGTTGTGTCCCCTCCTGCAGACATGCCTGAAGGCCAACCTCCCTGTGGCTATGCTCAGAGAGTGAATGTATCAGTATTATATTTAATGAACTGGAGAGATGTAGTTCCCTGATGTTCCAGTACAGGATTATGTGACTAGTAAAGCTCTCCTTTGTGTGTGTGTGCGCGTGTGTGTGTGTATGTGTGCGCACATGTGTCTGCTTGTGTGCTTGTCACTAATGTCTGTCATACTGTATCCAAGCAACGCACGGATCCACTTGGGGTGATTGTGACTATGTCTGCTTTTGGTTTCTCTTTTTTCCTCCAGTTTCAGTATGCTAGATTTAAAGATGGAAGACAAGTATTATTTGTGCCTTAACTTGTATTTTTATAATATTTGTTAAACATATTTGGTCTGTCCAAAAAGGTAAATTGGTCTGTTTGATTGAAATTGTCAGGTGTAATGGATCTAATCTGTGTTTTTGGTGATATTATTGCAATCCAAGCAGGTGCAGTGACAACTAAGGTTCGAAGGCACGAAATGCGAGTCCATCCTTACCAAAGGGTAGTGACCACAGACCGAGGTTAGTTTAGCTCACGCGCTTTCCAATTCATCACCAGTAGCCGCTTACTGTTGCTCCTGATCTGCTGTGTTTGTCCACACTGTTCCCAGGTTCACTACAGGCAGAATTAGGCTTTGATTTGTGTGTGTACGTGTATGTAATCATCATTCTGGTCTCCAAACATACACGAATGCGAAAACATACAGGGAAAACACAGCATGCGCAGGCGTTAAGTGGTGGATTTCATTCCATTATTTTGATGACCATGTGACTGTGACATGATGTTGATGACGAATAATGGACGCCGATGCGTACAGACGTGCTTGAGATTCCGCACACGTTTCCATGACCTCACAGGCTTCACTCATTGGCCAGGTTCACTATTTATGTTTTATTTATTTTGCAGACCCTAGGTTACATTTGTAACACATTACAACTATTGACATAATGAAGAGCTAAATTATTGTTCGAAAATAATTTGACGCAGACATAGCCTTCAACATTCTTTAAAAAATGACTGAAAACTATGCATGTTTACATATATATATATATATATATATATATATATATATATACAATATGGGCAGACATTGTTAAAGGAGCTACGTGTTAGACTAAAAAACAATGGGGCATTGGACATATTTTGATGAATTTAGCATGTGAGCAAGGTCAGAACCCAGCACATTAGCCAGGGTGAAACTCTCGCTGAGGGCCAACTGCCAATTTGTGAACCAGTTTGAAATCATGAAATGAAAATCTTCACATGTCACTTCTCTAACATTTTAACAAACCGGTTTTTTAACTGAATATCTCAACGAGCTCCAGTCCCTTTTGCATTTTGAATACATGACCATATGTCTAGTTACAGCCAATATGAATTTCTGTCATTGTCCAAATACATCTTTGCTTTCAGTGGAAAGAAGCTCAAAAGTACAGTTGCGAGTTTCATAGTAATGTAATAAGCTGAGCGTATCAGTTGGACATGTTTCCAGTATCTGATCCATTGGTAATACATGGTTAATGTTAAATTTCATGTTGCATCATGACACACCACACTGATATTGATTATCATAATTTGAGAAAAGGGTAATACTGGTTCAGAACCAGTGAGCAGTGTATTACCTTTAAATATTGACAATGAAGATGATTTATTGTGCTCTGCAGAATATTTACATCTATTTGGATGTGATGGAGCACACACACACACACACACACACACCACCACACACACACACCTAAAGAAGCATCAGTAGACACATAGCTAAGTGAAATGAGACAACATAAATAGATGAATGACTGTAACAATGATGTATTGTGGACAGATGGACAGTAACATGCTAGTCCATGGTTCGCCCTTGTCTAAAGACTAGAGTCCTGCTCAGAGTCCAGACATGCGACGCAACGTACCTTCACTGTGAAATTACAAAGCCTTTATGATATTGTAGCTCCTATATATGAGTTTGGATTCATTTTGCGGTTTTGGCTGACATTTAAGGGAAATGTGTGACTTCTGGTTGACTGACTGAGGGTGAAACGATCTGCTTAAAACAAGTGAGTACGTGAGAGGGAAAAGCATTATTGGGTCTGGCCATTGTTAGGTGTTTAGTCCTTACCAGCTGCAGTGGTCAAACAGGTCACGGATGTCACGCAGATACAAATTGTCTCATGAGATTCTTAATTCCTTTTTTATTATTATCATTTATCATGTATTTCTCATATCCATTTTGTTTTATACTGTAAATGTTTTATATCACGGTACTACTGCTTCCAAGAGTATCTACTTTTGAGAACTTTTGAGAACCCATTTGCACAGGATTTCCAAATTTCCACTCTGTGCATTTTTACTGAATTGCTAATCTACATCGAGGTCTCACTTTTGATTTTAGTTGTTTAGCTACTTTTTTTTTTTTTTGGTTTGTTTCCATCTCTTGGTATTTGTCTCATTTGGTAAAGAGATACTATATGGCACAACTTTTGCACTGAATGGGTCAGAAGCATTCATCTCCTCTGCTCGACAGCGAGCAGACATTTGAAAAAGTGACAGATGCATCACACCTCAGAAGATGGAACTGAACCTAAACCTGTCGACTCCACCTGTGATCAAAGCTGCGTAGTCTTATGGTCGGCCACCGCTGCGTGGACGGAAACGTTGATCATGTCGGGAGTATAAATGCATTTATGAAAAAATTCCACTTGATACATTTTTTATGTTTTACTGTAAGCTTCTTTTTTGTTGTTGCAAAGAAAATAGTATTTACTTGTGGCTTCTTAAAAAAAATATATATATATAAATATATATTAAAAATATAAAGCAGGAATGTATATGAAATGTAAAATTTTACTTGTATTTTGCAAAGAGATAGCAATGATATTATAGAGGGCTATTTGTAGGAAAGAAAAATATGCATCATAGTGGCTTTATAGCACCACCTTAGAGAATTCCCTATATTTTTGGATATATGTTAGGGCTTTATATGAACGACAGGACTTTTTTCAGTGTTTATATGCAAAAGCATTTTATATTATGTGTCCTGTGAATTGTCAATAGTCTGCAATGCTGAGGGCAATGGCTACTATTCCCACTGCCTCTGTTTCTGTGGCTATTATGCGATTTGGAGAATACCTTGTAGTGTTGCTTTGTATCATTAAGGCCAAGATTTTTATGTTGTTGTAAATAGAAGGAGTAAAAAAAAAAAAGAATTTGAAAAGACAATAAAAATTTTATTGAGTACAAAAGCAACCGACACCTGTTATTGGCCCTAAATTATTTCACCATCAATGTGGACTTTTCAAATTCGCTTCTGCATTTAGCTTTAACAAGAAGGCATAATAATCCATTTCCATCATAACTATCCGCTTGCTGTTTGAACCTCTTAGGAGCTCTAGTGCCTAATAGCAGTCAGGTAACACCAGTCCTGCCCTGACCGCTGTCTGTCCTGTCCTCTCATCTCATTAGAAACACTCTGTGTCCATTCACCTGACTGCTACTAACCTTTGGACATGTCAACTGCAGCTGTGCTCTATTCCAGTCTGGCAGGAGTTTTCCTTTATTTTATTATTTCCTCCTTTTAAATGCGTGACCTATTGGAATAGGCTGTCCGTCGTATTGTCGGTAAAATCATGCTTTGATTTTACTGCAAGATGGAGACCAAAAGTTCTTTCGGTACCCTCCATATTCAGTCAGCCCGCTGTGGGAGTTCGTCTGAACTGTTAAGTTCATTTTGTTTTGGGGGTTTTTTTTGTGCTGACCACAACATAATACATCGGATGTTGTGCAAGGCATGAAAATGTTGTGAAAAGCCGAAGTTTAAGAGCACCATTCGCAGAAGCTGGATTGAATCTGCAGTCTTAATTGTGATCAGTTTATCATATTGTCATCCTGCCGTCACTAGCTGAAACTAATCTCCTCTCTATCTTTTTTCTTTTCCTCCCTCCTCTTGTTTTCCTCCTTTTCTGTCGTCTTCCCTCTCTTTCTTTATGTTTCCCTAACCCACCCAGCCACCACCGGCAACTAACCCCTGACCTTCTGACCTCTCAACTTCACCCAATGATGACCTGCCCATTACCTGCCTGCAGATCACTTCTCTACTCTAAAAAAAAAAAGAACGATTGAGTGAAAGAACCAGAGGGTTTTACAGCCTTCACTTGGTAATGGCAGGAGAGAGGCTACTCCCCTGCACCTGAGGTACGGACCTTTGGCTAGAAGACACACCTCCAGTTCCGCTGGTACATTTGGATTGGACCTCCCTGCCGCTGTAGACCCTGCACTGAGTCCTTTTGTAAGCAATAAGCAATAAAGATCAGCCCACTCTACAGCCCCCCCCAGTACACTACAAACGACTGTAGATCTTCATGACAACACGGACCCAACCTTGAGTCGAGGGCGAAGGATGAACAGCCGTCACTGGCCTGCCCTGTTGGCCGAGCGTGACCGTAACACATAACCCTCTGACCGGCTTGTGTTCGTTGGTGTGACGGCAGTGCGCGCACCTTCCTATCTCAGTACATTAACTCTGTGAACTGGTAAATCCTGGGTAAACTGGGGAATCTGACTAGTGCATCAGAAGGGAATATCAGAGGGGGGGGCTTGAATATACCCAGTACAAAGAGAAAGATGATTCTAGAAAGATATTGGGTCTGTTATAAAGCATCCCCCCCCACCCCCAACCCCCCCAAATAATCGAACACTTCTTAGTGGACGAGTTTCTCTGAGGATGCGTAAGCCATTCTTGCCTATGTGCTGTACAAAATGTATGAAATTTGTAGATAAATGTTAGAGTAAAAAAAAAAATCAAAGTCAAAGAACACATGTACAGAAAACTTTTATTATCCTCCGGTGCAGGGGAAGAGAACATATATATTTTTACAACTGAATCTTTTATACTTGCTAGTATTGTAAAGAGGAAAAAAAAAGACGATAACGAAACCCTTTATGAAGTGTAAACCATCCAGTTCTCTGTAATTGGATGTGTAAACGGATGACCAAAACAACCGTTTCGTTCTGCCGACGGGGTTGAAATGGAAACATTATGAAGTGCCTTACAGTGGTTCTCATGGTCCTGTGGGCGGGAACGTGTCATCATTAGTGGCGAATGAGCAGGCCTGAGATCAGTGCACACAGCTTCCTGTGAGAACATGGCAAGGTCCTGGACAGGGCCGTCACCTCACCTCACCTCTCCTCACCTCACCCTCTTACGCCAAAATGGGGAAACTTCAAAGAAGAATCATTTCAGTGATTGCTGAAGACCTGCTGTAATGCATTGCCTTGACTCTAAATTTTGAGTCTTGAGACTAATTTTATACTCAAAATAGAATAGAGTTTTTGTTTTGTTTTGTTTTTCATTTTGTTTGTTTATTTATTTTATGTCTTAGCTTTTAGGCAGGGCTCCATTTTTTACTTTCATTACTAAAAGTACATGTAAATTGACCTCCAACCTAACCTTCTTGCTTTCAAAATATGTCCATATATGAGTTTCTACATGAAATGATTCACTTCTTGGATTGTGCCTCAAACTCCAGACATCCCAATATCACAAAACAGGACTTTAATATAGTGGACATTTAAGTATTGCTAAATGAGTAATCTGTAATCCTTTTATAATCCACGAGCCCTTTATGCTCAGTATGTCCTTTTTCAGTCCATTAAAATACTGCACTATCACCTCAGTGGAGTGTTAAAAATATGGGTTGTAAAATAACTGAAGTACGACCACGTTCCTCCGCTGCTGGTGTAAGAGTTTCATTGTCCAGTGGAAGCTGTGTGCAGTGCCCATGCTGAACTGCACCATACTACTGTGTTGTGTCCCCCCCCCCCCCCCCCCCCCACCAAGTCTTTCTTTACTATGCAACAGAATGGCCTCTGACGTCGTGTGGGGACTCTCTGTGTCATCAAACATGTCTTCCTGTGACGTCTTTACTTCATTAACGTTTTTACTTATGATTCTGCAGTGCCATTATAGTATTATTGTAATTACAGGGGTATTATAATTGAAGTCCAATGTGTTTATGGGATGACAATGGCCTGTAAGTCAAAGGCGTTGGTTTTTAGTAGCTATGATTATCAAAATGGTCAAATTTGAGAATGTTTTATGAAAAAACGCTTAAGAGTACAGGTTAGATTTCTCTGTCGGTCAGCCACACCATTGTCAATATCGCATGATCTTTCACCACCTATAACAAGCTATAAATCTGGTTTATGTTGGTTTCAAAAAGATTTTTTCCAGAATTTATCGATGTGAATGTTCTTTATCATATGAGTGAATATGTGTGTTACAAACATGCCGCCAGTCTTTGTTACAGTCATGCGATGTATGCCCCTACCCCGGTATTGCCTATGAAAAAAGTATGTCTGTATCAGCAGCCGTTGTTACAAGTTTATACTGTATTTTTCTATCTTATTTTATATGTATGTAATAAACTACATTAAATGCCTTGTCTCCGTACAGTGTGTAAACAAGGAGTCTTTCATGTCATGACAGCTTCCCTAATTCAATAAGCTAACAGCACATTCCCAAGGTTTTTATCAACAAATGTGAACAGCCTATGCAGTTATTGTTGCCAGTATCATCATATTAATAGTTTCAGATAAAGTCTTTAGCAGAGTGCTCTGAGATATTAATGGATCTATTCCAAGAGAGCACTTTTAAAATTAGTACCACCATATTTAACAACCATTCTAACAAGATGTGCTCTAACACACTGTCATCTGCGTTCAAAGTACCTAATGCAAGAAAATTGCCTCCAACAGTCCCCATATAATTTCAAACTCAAGTACATTTTTAACATTCCTTGTGCTTTATTGATATTATTGCTTAAATATCACGTCAGCAAAACACCAGTATTTAGTTTTCTACACCCTTAGCATTGTTATGAGTACTTCTGTACCAAGATATACCAAAGACACGGAGATAAACCATAATCATCAGAAGCAGTGCTTTTGGTTTTAGATTCATAAAAGTGATTTAGATTCATAAAAGTGGGTTCGGTTAAAAACGATGGAGAAGCTGCGGAAAACGCCACAACTAACGAAAGCGGGGGACGACGTTCCCGTATCGCCTCAGCTTCCAGAAAGAGCACCGACACCGAAACCACCTCCGACATCAGTTCCTACATTACACAGCGCCAGCCATTCTGAGTCGAGTCATGTCCTCGAAACCTTCCGCCAAGCAGACAACAGTTGGCATTCTCTCACTCTTCACCCCCCCCACTCTGGCCTCTTTTGTCTCCTCTCCACTCCTCTCCAGTCTTTTCTCTCCGCATCCTCTTCCCCTCGTCCACATCCTCCCGTCCTCGCCCTCGCCCCGCGATTCGGGCCTGCGCGGCGGAAATTGCTGTGCCTATCATAGGGGCTCAAATTGCCTGGGCCTCCGCACTCCTCTGCTGGCTGCTGATAAGGTTTGCCGGGGGCCCTGCAGGCTGTTTTGGGAGGAGGAATCGCATCTTGAGTCGCCACCGGGTGTTGGGCCATGAAAGTGTTTTGCCTCATGCAGGGAGTGAGGGAGAGCAGCTTCTGGACTTGGAGACCGGGGTTGCGAGGACGCTACTCCCTGTACCCCTCCCTCCGCCCACGTCCCAGCTATCTCACCCCCTCTCCACTTCTCTCAACGAGCTATGTGCTCCGGGGGCTGAGGGTGGGGTGGAGTGTCAATTATACAGTGGCGGGGAAAGAGGATAGTTAGTCTAGAATGCACCGTGTCCTTCCCAAGATGTTGAACGAGCAATGAAATGAACTAGCTTACCTCCTAATGAAAACAGCTCTAACAGTTTGTTCGTAATAATTTGAAGATGAGGGAGATTTCGTCTGCTATAAAAAAAAATCATGCCCCTGCAGTAATCACATTTGTTGTTAGCTGTCACGTCTGGCGCCCCCCCCCCTCTCTACCAGCTGTCATTCTCTGTCGTCCTGGTCCACGTGTAATTGTTTTCTCTGCCCTAGTCCCGCCTTGTTTCCTGATCTCCATGGTTTCCCTTCTGTCTGTCACGCCCCTGTACCTTGTGTCCCTGCCCCTGTCATTAACGGTCTCACCTGTGTCTTGTAGTAAGTCTATTTTATTCCCTTCGTGTCGGACATTGTTCTCTGTTCTTAATTCCTGGTTCGGTTTTCGCTATTGCTCCGCGGTATTTGGTTCACGTTCCCTCTTCCCCTGGTTCTGGTATGTTTAGTTATTCCTTGTTCCCTCCGTTACCCCTGTATTCTAGTTCTAGGTTTAGTCGTCTTGTTAGTTCTCTGTTTACCCTCACGCTAGTTACCCCCGTGTTATGTATTTTACCTTGTTTTCGTTGATTCCTCTCGTTCGTCTGTTTGTCGGTTACGTTGTACTCATTGTTAGTTTCTGGTCGTGTATGTGTCTCACGTCTCGCCAGTCCTAGTTTAACGTAACATTAGCAATGATGTCATATATACAAGTGAAAATGAATTGTGGTGCTTCGTTTAGGCTGTGTGAAAAAACAAAAATATGTTAAATGAAAATAATATGCAAACCTCAGTCCAAGGTCACGGAGATATATTACTGTATTAATTATTTGTATTTGAGCAACTTATGAAGTAGCAATTAACGTCCTATGCATTTGTCAAAGTATTCCCTACTCTAAAATTTATTCTGTGATCGGACTGACTTTAACAAATGTAACAGCTCCGAGAATAAATTAGGAGAGAGTGCAGTACTTGGAGGTGCTGACAGGTAGGAGGAGAGGGGGAGAAGAGGAGAGGGGGAGAGAGGGGGAGAAGAGGAGAGGGGGAGAGAGGGCGGGTGTGGTGGAGTCTTCTTCCAGTCTGTGTTAGAATGGGAGAGAAATGGCTCTGGGTGGGCTCAGGTTCCCCCTGAATCGGCAAACGTCATCACCTCCTGCTTTTAAGAACTCCCTATTCCCGCACACACACACACATGTGTATATATATATACATGCACACATTAACCATGCTCCTTTACCCTAATGTAACACAATGCAGCAGGGCTGGGAGACAGGGAGCTAATGAGAGGGTAATTGTGCTGCAGAGAGGGAACTGTAGGACCGGCTGGCTGGGGGTAAGGCGACCTGCCCTGGCTGAGGTAAACAGCCCTGGGAGGGTGCTTAGCAGGAACACAGGGATCGCCTTTGCTGGCCCGGCAGCTCCTCTGACCTTTTGTGTCGGCGGAGCTCGGCTTTCTGGGGCCAGGGTGGCGTGCGCTAGCACCATGGCCGCTCACCCCGTTCTTTCATGTGAGGAGCGGCACTGCGGAGAAGTTCCTGGTCACCCGGCGGAGGTGCCTGTTCCGGGCGTCGGGGAACTCGAACGATATTTTCAACAAACGCCACACAGCAGCTTCATGGTAAAAAGCACAACGGGGGGGTGAAACGTAACAAGCCCCCTTCTGCAGGATTTTGCGATACTTCGTTTCGATTCCCTGGCCCTGGGCAGAGCCGTCTCATTGTAAACATGTGCGAAGTGAACCCCGGTGCGCTGTGCACTAGTGTGCGAGAGGTGTAATTAGCTTCCCCTTATCTAGCTCATGCGCCCCCTGGACACATGCTGGAGCCCACTCCATTAAACTGCTGCCTTATCAGGACCTGCCGCAGCGAAAAGCCTGCTTCATAATGTTACCCAACATGCCCCAGTGCAGTGGCTCCCTATGGTCCTCTCATCTCCTGCGAGCCCAAGGATTGGGATTACCATCAAAGCGAAGGAGGGAAAAAAAACATTGTTTTCTAAACTTCGGAATGTCAAAAACATATTCGCAAAAAGGGCCTTTAGGAAACTGGTAAATATCAAGGGAGTCACTGTTGGTTCAAGCTGGCGTTTGGGGCTGGAAAGCGGGGAGCTTTCGTCACACTCTCCCTCCACGCACAGCTGCCGGGGCTGGTGGATCCCAGCGTGGTGAGTTCTGTGCTGTTAGTGTGTGTGGAATGCTGGGCCAGAATGCATCCTCACAGAACTCAAATGTATGCAAATGGCTCCCGCTCTAAATCACTGGAATTGTACGCTGTAGACGCATAGTTTAAAACACTCCTCAATCACTCTGTGGGTGTACTGCAGCAGGGGCTTACGGAAATGAAGACATCTAATCCCCCACCATCACTACCAACACCACCACCCTCCGCAAAAATGCATTTATATGGTTCTTATGCTAATTCTCCCTGGACAACATGCTCGGTATGAGAAGAGTGAATATCTACTAAATGTTTTTTGTCACTGTTAAGCGTCCAAGAGAGAACCACTGAAGTAACCCAGAACGGCAGCCAGACAAGTCAGGAAAGTGTCCTTGCAAAGCGCCGTGAGAACTTTTCCAGGCTCCACAATAGTCTCAAAGACTCAAGTCGCTTAACATGCATAGATGCTCCATGAACACCTTCTTTCGCTGAACACTTAGTCAATAATTCCTTCTTCCAGCTCTTGAACATGACATTGCAGGCTGATTCATCTTAGAGATACTGCGAGAATATAATGGAATGATGCATCTCTTGTAACGTATGTGTAAATATCAGGACGGGAGCGAAATATTAACTAGATGATAAAATCTGGTACGCTATAGGTGGTGAGTGTTTTAGGACTTCGAGAGGTCCACCTGCGTTTAGCATTCCGGCCATGGATCAGAGAGCCCGGGAAAAGCTTCCCAGGATGCTTGTAAAGGATCTTGTGAGATCACAAACTCCATTAGATTTTCAAACCCTTTGTTTGAGTAAAGGCCTGGAGAGTGAAGGATTACAAATTTGTTTTAGAGGTGTCCAAATTCCTGCTGCTTCTCCCATCTCCCAAACGCTCCCAGTCTACCCCCCCAAAACCCCCCACCCACCCTTGTCTCGCCCCCTCCGAGCTGATTTCAAAGACGACCACAAACCCACTACCACCCCCGAGCCCCCGCACCGTTTCTATGTCTCCCTAGTAACCAAGTCTTACTGAGGGTTTTTCCCCCCTCTTTTTCATCTATTCCCCTGATTTCTTTTCTTTTTTTTTTGGATTTGCAGTGTGATGCATCCCATAATAGGGATCTAAATGAAACAGGAAGGGAACAGTGAGCTAGACAGGAGGGGTGAGTGTGAGGAGGAGGAGGAGGAGGAGACCGGGGAGCTGTGGAAAAAAACAAGAAGAGTAAGCAAAGGCATTGATAATGACATCACCAGCATTTCCCACAGCAGCCCATGGCTTAGTGGGAGCTGGGCTTTTCACTGGCTGCTTGGGGTTAGCTTTCCAGGGGCCTTGGGAGGCCAGCGATCCCTTCATCTCAATGGGCTTTTTGTTGGTGAACAGAGGAGCTGTTTCTGGGCCCACAGAAAAGCCCGGCTAATTCACTTTACGGTTGCCAGGCAGCTCGGGCCTGCGAGCTTGGCAACAATGGCAAACTTCACTGCCTCACTTCGAAGGCCCGAGAACTCCCGGCTCCAGCTCCAGAATCCTAATGGGAACTTGTTTCTCCTCTTTCTGTTTCTCTCACACTCTCTCTCTCTCTCTCTCTCTCCCCCCCCCTCTTCCTTCTGTCCTCACACATTCCATCATCTCTTCATCTGAAGTGATGCTGTAGTAGCCAGAACGCATCTTTGCAGAGCGACAGAGGGGAAACCGGTGGAAGGATTTTTACCTTGGTAGTTGGACGCCCCCTACTTGTGGGTGTGTGACAAAGACCGCATTTAAACTTATTGTGGTTAATCCCAACACAGCAACATATTTATTTATAAACTAGTTGTATGTCCATGGCAGTCTCTTTACACTGCTCATGTACCTCTGGAACTGTGACTGCAGTTTTAATAAAATAATCCAATATGTCCATGATTCATTTTCATGCACATTAATTATTCAGCATCTCAAAAAGCATGTCTGAATACAATGCATTATTATAGGAACTCTCAGTGAACCACCAAGAACTCAGAAACAGCTTTAAAGATTTAAATCATTAACAAAGCAAAGCAGACACCACAGACCAGGGAAGCTCTCACTGAAGATGGATTTGAAACGCACTGCTCTCATCTGAGCTGTATGAGTACACGTTGTTCATTAGCATGTGCCTTCTTAGTTTGATCAGCACAGGGCCAAAATGAAGAAACAACTAAAATTCAGTTGTATTTCAGTCTTGACAAGGACATGTTTCCAAGCAAACAACTGAATTATCACATTACAGTTTTTTTTTACAAGTGCTTAAGCACAGTTTCAGAAACTGGGCTCATTTTGTCAAAGCAGTACACACAAATCATTCAACCACACCCACGCAGACAAAGAACAGAAAACATCAGTTCTTTTGCAAAACTGTACAATAATTTATAGGAACTTAATTTTGTCACCTTTTGTCATACATCAGGTTCATACGATCTGCTTGTTTGAACAAGTTACACACTGCAGTGCTTAATCCAATATACGCAACATTTCTGCTTTTCAAATGATATGGTCTGGGTTTGATTTTTGTTCCAGAGGTAGTGAGAAAAATACATGAATGTATTACCCAAACACACAAGAACAGTACTGCCCATTGATGAAATGACTTGTCTCCACACTCAGTCAATATATCCATGCATTTCAAAGGTTGCATTTTGCACTGAAAATCAGACCAGGATATATTCTAAATAGAACAGAGTATAAACATTTGTGGACACAAAGAAAGTATAAAAACGTATAAATGGAGTTTCTACGTCTGGCTGGATCTGGCCAGAACACTTCATGACAGAGTGAACATTTCAGAAGCTGATGAAACCAGTTTTGGACCAGAGTAGACCAGTGGAAACACAACGGCCCCAGACAATACTGCATAACATCTGCCGCGCATCTATTTTGATCTGCTGCTGTGAATATGGCGTGTAGTCTGTCTTGGCATGGTGATAGGGAAAGCGTATTCTGTGTGATTGCGGTGCACATTGTGATGTTAGAACTTTATTTAAAATAGCTCCGTGGACAATGATGGTTCTGCCTCTTCTTACGTTTGTCAGTTGGAATCCAGTCTCTTCTCTGGCAGGAAATTCATGTGGGATTGCATCAGCAACCATTTGCAAAACTCTCTGCACCAATTGACAGCAAAATATAGGACTACCACAAATTAACATGTAAAAATGTTCTGTGTGCAGTGCGCAATACTGAAGTATACATTATCTCCAAACATTCAAACACATTTTCTTTAAAATGGAACTTGGTTGAGTTGTTCATTTGTATGTGAGGTTTGAGGCTTCACCCTTGATGAATAAATTTGAAAACTCACTGGTCAATGAGGATGCTTGAACCTGCGAGGCACATCACATTACCTACACCATGTTTACAGTAACTCTCTTGTTCCTTTGAGAATATGGAGCCCCTTCATATTCATGCCTCTATGGGGCACCTAGGAGTCAGTACACCTCATGGACATGTTTGATCCTTTGGTTCACAGGTGTGATATTTTGAAAAGTTGTCACTTCGCAAAGAATGTTACACGTTTGTTTCTAGCATAGATGTTTAGTGCTTTTTAAATCACTGTGTGTAGTGCTTTTCAAAATGTGTGAGGCTGAGAATGTGCTTATAGTGCATAGAATTTTATGAACATGTAAAATGATTATTCTAAAAGCCAATGTTTTAAACCAAATGTAATCGTGATATAAATAGGCTTGCTGAAAAACAGAACTGAGATCTTGATTTAACTTATTTGTTTCCCACACGCCATTCAGAAAACTTCCTTTACGTAAGAAATGGTTCACCCATCAAGACGTTTTGCTGCCATCTGCTGGGATACCATTGTAATGTACGAAGGAATATGACATCGCCTCCTTCAGCCGGGCATAATCTATAAATAATTTTTGACATGCAGTCAACACTTAAATCATAAGTCATATACTGACGCATAAATATAGCTCGAATGATTTTCTAGTAGTCATAAAATATGATTTACACATGTATTTGTTACTTCAAGAATCGGAATCAGGTGGAGGACTTTTAAATTTGTCTGACAAATGTGTTCCATCACAGGTCCTGAATAGTAAAACAACGAATTGTGTTTACATTTATTATATCTTTGTGTTTACAATAATATATATATATATATATATAAAGACTTTTTATTGCGGTCATATAAATTGCTCACAAATGTTGGAACGTCAGGAAATGACCAGATATTGATCAAACTGACATCAACTCAATTTACTGTATTTTTAAATTAAGGAGCCATATTGTGGATTTACTACAATTAATAATCTGCAGCATTCATTCACTTTCAGATCAAGTTAACCACTCTTATAAATTATGCAGTGATTGGTAAATGACCAACGAAGCATTGCCGATTGCCATTGGTTTTGTCAATGATTTGGACAGCTTAAAGGACCAAGGTCTTACCTCCCATGTTGCCATCAAACTACGGGGGACAGTTTTAGGTCATATTCAATACACTGAAAAACCAGAATAACTATGAAAGTTAATATGGAGACACTCTTTGAACCATTCATTTATTACAAAAATGCAAGACAGTAAATTCATAAATTGTAATCTAATGGCAAACACAATACAAAAACATACAACTCTATATTAGATGTTGGACCGCTGTATGAAAGGAACCAACTACAGCGGAAACAGAAGGTAACGATATGGACAAGGACCCACAACAGAGAAGATACAGTGGAAAACGAAGGGATGCTGTTCTCCCACAGGAGAAATACGGGGCCAAAGAACAACAACCCCCCCAAAAAAACTCATACATGTGAATCATTAGACAAAAAGGAATTAGAAACTAAAGGGGAAAAAAAAAGAATTTCAATGAGAACAATTTCAAAACAAACAAATGAATGAACAAAATATATTAGTACCAAACATTTGTTTTTCACCCTTTTTTTTTTCCGAGCAAACATCGTTCTGAGTGTAATAGTTAAGCTGCTCAGTGTTTGGTTCAGACGGCTCAGCGTCTGCATTGCTTTTACTTTCCCAACACTGAGCGGCTATAGCACAGAGGAACAACTGCTATTTATTCTCAATTAGAACAGGAGACAGCTAAGCGGGTCGGGTGGTTATAAACATTGGAACAGAACGTGTAGGACACTACGTGGAGCGTCACTGGGTGGGACCGATTGAATGCCTGTGTACAGGTGCTTGTGTGAAAGCTTTGGAGACACTCAAAACCAGGGAGGGCATCTTGGACATTTGCAAAAACGCACGAGAAATATCGTTGTGCCTCAAAGATTTAGAACTGGTGTGAAAACAGTACTGGGCTGGTAAGAAAAGCAGTGGCACGATGTTCCAAGCCCACAGGGGCTGTGTTATCACCTTTGATATTAAATTCCAGATTCATATGTACGTAGTGCTATTTTATTTTTCCTGTAAGTATTATAGTGCAATGCTTGTTGAAATATGAAATCCCTCGGCTAATCCATAAATTATGTCAAAACATTCATACAAGCTATACCATTTTCCTTACTGCAACATTTGAATTTCCATTTTTACACATATACAGTAGTTTAAAATGTATATATTTTCATGAGTATATTATTTCAATATATTCGTCATGCACACACATACAAACTAATTGTTATGACGTCACGGTTTTTAAATGCATTCGATGTCAAACATGTTGATGTCTGATCCGCAATTCGCAATGCTGTGTAACCTATATGGATTTCATATTTTGACAAACTGACGAGTATCCTTTCGAATCTTTTGCTCTTTAATTATCAGACGAAGGAAGAACAGTACTAAAGATCTGTGCGGAGCACACCAACTGACTCACAGTCCGATCTGTCAAATATGGAGATATTGGAACAGAGGGAAAAAATCTCCAAAGAAAACTATTCTACTTGGCAGGTCAGAACACGCAACAAATTTCAAACAACACTGAAACTTGAACCAACAAATACGAGTCACTCTGTATGTTGCTGAATATGTATACTCATTTTTCTTTATGTTTGTTTGTGTATTTGTTTTAATATAAAACCAGTGGCCAAAACTAAAGGTAGAAATAAAGGAATCAGTTGTATTTGTTGGTTTAAGTTGAAATGAGAAAGGGTACCTCAGGTCAAAACAAACAAAAAAAAAAGGTTCTGAACACAAGGCATCAAAATCACACAAAGCTCAGTATATCTAGGGGCAGGCACGGCTAATCACACAAGTGGCTAGCTGCCCTCTCTTCAAGCCTGGGTTGAAACTATTCTTTGCTACTTTAATTCTGGACTTTTCATCCCAGTCTATTTTTTTTTAATAAGTACTTCATTTTTTTCCACCCAAGTGCAAGGTATATTTAGTGCAAGGACCCAAAATATTTAACACCTGCACCACCAATCCTTTTGTCATGAATGACTACAAATCAAAGGCAAACATAAATAACAGTAATAAACTGGCAAAATTATTATTACCCTGCCATGAATTATCCCAAAGTGTTACCAAAACAAAAAAAAAAGGGAATGTCAACAAAAATATACAAATCTTTTACTTTACACTGCCAAAATGGCCTCTAACAACAGCCCTGCCAAAAACAAAAACATCAAATGTGGAAAAAAAAACAAATAATAATAATAGTAATATTGAAGCCTATTGCTGACAACACACAGCCAGTGACATCACACCCAATTCACAATGAGAGCAATGCCAATTTTATCTGTCCTTTATTCACTAGGAAAGGTGGGTGGAACAGAACTGGGGGTTTGGGGGTGGGGGTGGGGATACCAGCTGTCCAAGGACAGTCCAGAAACATGGGGAGTGTCTCACTCGGACTCGGACTCCAGTGGGGCGGTCTCGTCGATCACCCGGCCCCGCTTGCGCTGCCTGGGGTCGGCCTTTATGCCCGCGTGCACCTTCTTGTGGCGGGAGAAGCTGGACGAGTGCACAAACGTCTTGCCGCAGTGCTGACACTCGTACAGCTTTCCCGAGGCGTGCGTCTGCTGGTGCTGCTTCAGGTTGGACAGGCGCACGAAGGCCTTCTTGCACACGTTGCACGTGTAGCGCCTCTCGCCGCCGTGCGACGGCTCGTGGCCCGCGGGGCCTCCGCCGCCCCCGAAGCGCCGGTCATCGCCGGCAACCGCCGCCGGCCGCTTCTTCCCGCCTTTCCCGCGCTTGCTCTTCTTGCAGAGTGTGTAGCAGTTGGGCTTGTCCCGCGAGCAGAGCTTCAGGCGGATCTTCAGGTCGGATGACTTGTCCAGCGCGTCCTTGCCCTGCGCGTACGAGTTGAGCAGCTGCCGCACGTGGGAGACCTGGTGCTTCGACAAGCCGGTGGAGGTGCCGAACACCATGTCGCACTGCGTGCACTGGTACTGCTTCTCGCCCACCGCAATCTTGCCCTCGGCCGCCTGCGGAGACTTCTTCTTCTTCTTCTTCGCGCCGCGACCGGCCGGGCGGGCGGCGGGAGGCGGCGCGGTGGGGTACTGCACCTTCAGCTTTTTGTCCAGGCCTGCTTTGTGGATCAGCCTGTGTCGGGACAGGCTGGAGCTGTGGTTGAAAGTCTTGCCGCATGTGCTGCACGTGTGCAATCTCTTGGTTTTGTGGCATTTCTTGTGGATGGCCAGCAGCCTCTTGCCGTTGCAGCGCACGCCACACAGGTTGCACTGGAGGAACTTCTTGCCATCGCCCGGCTTGCCGCCCTTTTTCGGCGGGGAGGGGGCGGCGCGGTCGCCCGCCGAGTGCATGTGCAGGTGACGGGCCAGGCTGGACGAATGGCTGTAGCTCTTGCCGCACAGGTGGCAGTTGTACGGCCTCCCTCTGGAGTGCGAGGCCGCTTTCTCCCACTCTCCTTCCGAGGCCTCCTCCTCTTCCTGCTCCTCCACACCCAACTGGCTGCTCCCCAGCTCCACAGACTCCTCCACATCTGAATCGCTCTTTACCTCCTCCTCCTGTGAGGCGACCAGGCTTGTCTCTGCATCCACACAGCCCGGGTAGTCGTACGACGCAAAGAACCTGTCGTCCGTCTCCGTTTTCACCAGCTGGTCCGACACGAAGCAATTGTTCTCATCCGATTCCTTTTTAACGCAGGATATGGTGAATTTGGATCCCACCTCAGCCCATTTAACCACATACTCAATGGGCTGGGTGTCGAGTTCCACGGTGATGAAGTCCGCACCGAGGGCGTCTGGCTCAGAAGAAGTCAGCTCAGTTTCTGTGTCCTCCATTATGGCTGATCGTCAGTGGTCCCCCTGTAGAAATCTTGATGAGATACGTATAGTGTAGTTTACTCCTTAGTAAAACCTCAGGTCACACCTTAGTTATTCCTGCACAACAAAACCATAAATAAATGAGTGTATATTAATACTGACAGAACAATATGAAAAAGAGTACTATTTCAAAGAATGTCCACCTTCAATCTGTACAGCTGGCTCAGACAGTAACCAATACCTAAACCCCTATGAAATTCCCTGAAGGAACACTTCCAAAAATGCTATGTAATGATATTGCAAAAATATGATCTACACAATACAGGTACATTAAATGTTAAACTGCAGTCAAGCCTACTGAATACATTACTAATTATTAAAATATTGTTGTTTTACAAACAAATACAGAAAGTTAGCTCTACAGAACGGCCCTCTGCTTTTACAGTCTTAGGCGAAGCATTCAACTGCGTCCTTATTAAACCAGGAATAAAAAGTGCCACATTGAGTAAACGTCAAATTCTCCTGACATGCAAAAACGAAAGTGACACCTCAGTGCGAGCGCGAGAGAGTACGTCCTCGTAGAGTGAATTCCTCGACATAACACATCTACTGTGGCCTTGAGCGTTTAATACGCGTAAAACAACGTATGCTGGTTTATTTGTAAGCTCACCATCGTTTCATCATCCCAACTGTTAACCAACTTGTCAAAAGCCCGCGACAGTTGAAGCAAAAAGGCAAACAAAAGCGTTGTAATAACATACAGGAAATACAACAGAGGGAAGACATTGCCACGGTGCATTCTGGGAAAAGATTAAATGGGCTGTTCGGCTGTTCTCGACACCCTCCGACAGCCAGCGAAATTGTCTGCAATACCGTTTCTTCTAACATAATTTGGGATTTGTGCACAGTACGGGAACACGTTTGAGTATAAAGCGCTAAACGCTCACATGAACTCTCTTTTATAGATCATCCTGACCTTGTCGCAGCACGGGAGAGACAATCATGATACACAGGCTGGTCAGATCATTCTGGCCTGGATTCAATCGGCCCGCCATAAATTGCGCTCAACATCATACATGAACGATCTAAACGGTGTATTCAGCTCACTGAAGCACCGAATCGCCACACCTAAATTGGGACAAATCACCGCCGATTACCCGCTGTATAAATAAAAGCTGTTGCTGTCGAATATTAAGTATAATTAAAGGGCTTTCGTTGTAGGCTTACTGACAAACTCATTTGACAGTGCTCGTCTCCTTACGCATGGTGAACTGACAAACGAAACCGACAATACCCGCTTAAGCTCTCGGAACAAAATATGATACTGGAATGCAGACCGATGCAAGTAGTTTAAGCACCATGTAAGACACGTTCCCATTTATCGGGACACAACTTACCAAGCCATAGACAATACCGCCTTAAAAGAGGACGAACTCAACGTGCCACTGACTGACATATGGCCAGAGTGGTTCCATGCCATGATTGGCCTCGACAGAAAACAATGAATGCAGATATTTCACAATAGAAATTGGAAACCAGGCGACTGTATTACACGTAAACGCGGCAATGGCATCATGCTTTCCATTCACAGTGCAATGCTGATTATTTGATTCTGTAAATATGTCGATGAACACCCTCCCTCTCTGGGTAGGTTAGAAAGATAAGGTACTCGAATTGGAAGTAATTACCGAGCAACTGCCCTGCAAATTGCTGTTTTTTTGTCCGCGCAGTAATCTGACTGTTCGCTTCTGCCGCACCTCTGCCAGATCATAACCGATGTCGTCACGACTGTCAATTTTTAGCCGTCTTTGCGTTTCGCCGCTGATATAGCAGAATAGGGATCGACTCGACACGCCTCGTCCGTAACGCACACGCTGCACAGCTCTGCTGAGGCTCCCGCCCAGGAGTCTGGCCGAAAAAGGACCCTGTGGTCGCAAACTGTCGTGAACGTCAAACGAGGCTCGTCTCAAAACAATTACCTAGCTACGGTAACTATCACGGAATATGTGCTGATAGTTATTAAATTATTAGCTAAGGTTGTTATCTACGGTATACTTTATGGGTTGCACGGTGTAATATTTCGTATTTTTATCGTGATATTTGGACGGCAGTTCACTTTACGGCAAAAGGGGAGGAATAACAATCTTGCCGCTGCCAGTCAACGTGACAAAGCCTCGAACAAGCAGTTTAAAAATTGTCATTTGTAATTTGTGAGCGCCGTTTGGTCTGGAGAGGACGACGAATAATGATTCCTTAACTGTGGACGGTACTATGCACTACTTGTTAAATGTTGTAATGTACTATTTCACTTTGAGTATTATGTTATTGGTTAGCTAGCTGAGCTTAGACAGCTGGCCTGCTGCCTTGGTAACGTCTAGGTAAAGGTAAAGTTAATTTGTCAACTATCTATCTAACTTCATAGCTGCATAAATCTGACTGCATCGAAGTGGAATAAATAGGTTGCCCTCACACCTGTTGCTTTGCTAGTATTCGTATATCTGAGAGATACCCACTATCAAAGAGGGGCAGTCCAGTCGACTTGTACGATACATACCCGGAGATGGATAACGACCCTTCTGGATCGTCTAGCACCGGGTCCAGGGTCGGAGGAGGGCTCGGTAGTTTATTCAGATCAGCAGGTCCGGGTTATTCGAATTCAGAGCTCGCTGGTGTGCCATGTAAGTGAATAAAACAGAAGTAACACTTCCCGCACTACGGGCCTACTGGTTCCTTGCGTCTGATTGTTCAGCAGTGGTATTCACGACTTCATTTATGAATACATCGCGCTCTTTCACAGTGACAGGAATGAGCCCCCTCTCACCATATTTAAATGTCGACCCCAGATACCTTACGCAGGTAAGATTAATGACCCCGCAGTTTTAATGAGCTTAGTACTCCATAATAGTGTCCTGTAATTGAATTCCTTAATTATATGCCATCTTTCTGCGGAGCTGAACCATGGTAATAATATTACTCACATCTATAGGATGCGGATGAATTCATTTTGCCCACTGGTGCCAACAAGACCAGAGGACGATTTGAGTTGGCTTTCTTCACAATTGGAGCATGCTGCATGACTGGTAGGTTCCCATCACACACATGCAAATGGATCTGCATTTATACCCCAAGGTGTATGCTTCCCTGATGATTTAGAGGCAAAGAACATGAAATGGTTTTTATCTCGCTGTATCAATCAATGTAAATAAAATGTCAACACCCTGTGAGATGTATTCTAATAACGGAACTCGCACACTTTCACTCACTGATCTGTTTATATGTCTGTTTGATCTGTTTAAGTTTAAGATTGTTTGACCCTCAGGTGCACTTTTTGGAGCCTTCAATGGGCTTAGAATGGGACTATCTGAAACCAGACACATGGCCTGGTCTAAACCTCGAAACGTACAGTGAGTACAATCCCATACTAATAAATGTATGCAGGTCGCTTGGACTAGAGGTGCCTGCCAAATTCTGACAATGTTAAATATAAAAATGAATATTCTGATAAACATAAATGACAAATTTTGCATGGCTTTCTTTAAGCCAAAGTTTCTCATCAAACACTAATTTAGATTAAGCTTTACTTTTAGATATCTTTGCTCGGTGGTTGATTGGTGATGTTTTTGTTGGTGTCATTCCATGTCTGTTCCTGACCGATTGACTCGGGCCGAATTATGAACAGGGATTTCACTCAGCCTTTTATTGACATGAATGATTAATGTGATCAAGGACACAGGGATGAAGAGTGCAGATTTCATAATTTTACTGGTTTGGCCATAGAAGACCTTTGCCTTCTCGTGCTCTCAGTTTTCTTTGTAATTTCAGCCATTAGAGGGCAGTGTTTAACATGCTTTGATGCATTTGAAGACACTGTATCTTCTCTGTGTGTCCAGTGGCTTCAGCTTAAACAGGCTGACAGACATCATAAAACTCATAAAACTTTGTTATAGAACTTTGCATCTGAGATAATTGCTTAACTTCCAGCTCAACCTTCATAATCAGTAATAATTATCTTATGTAATTGGAATGAAATTAATAAAAAAAATAATTGAAAGTAATGTAGCACATTTTGAAAGGTAGAAAACTGAACTATTAGAATAGGTAAATGTCAAAAGGGGAGTAGGCTCTTCTAAACCCATTATTTAATCAACTGGACAGTTGTGAGTGCAGATTTCTGAAAGCATGGTTTGCTGGGGCTGTGTGTGCTGCATGTATGTGTACCCAGATTTCTGCTCTAGCAGGTTCCTTTCACCTTGAGATGAATCGCTCCTGGAAGCTCTCGATCTGCGTCAGACATCACCCAGAGCTCTGTACGCTCAGATTTAGTCATGTCACCCAGCTGAGCATTTCACATTTAGAGTTCTAAGCCAAATAATCAAACAAATAAATAAATATCTCATTTATAAACATTCCATATACACTTGCTAAGCAATTTATTATGTACACCTATCTGCTGAATTGAGAGTGGACAACCACCCAAACATTTCTCATCCAGCAGTGGTCTTGGAGTTCACAACCTGACCACTGATGAAGAACTGGAGGTTAGCTACCACAGTTAATGCACAGAAGATTGGATGTAAACTCTTTAGCCAAACACCTACTAGGCATTGCTAGAAGGTGTCTGTGTTTTGTACTGAAGTGAATGGTGAATTTGTGGAATTTATGGAGTTCCGGCTTGAGAACCTTTGGACTGTACTGATGGAATGATGCAAACCGGAATGTGCCGATTCCGATTGATTAGCGGCGCAAACACAGCTGTGTGTATGGACGTGTGTATGTGTGAGTGAGTGTGAGAGAGACCTGGACCACAGCACTGGAGCATGTGTGTATATCCAGATATGTGCTGTTATGCACCTGCAAGGGCAAAGTCTGACTGATTTGCTGCCTTAAACACACACTCTTCCTCTTTGAACAGGTGAATAATGATTGGATGTCATGTCAAAATAAAGAACTTTACATACGTCATAGAGACAGGAACAGGGAAGAGTAGCCTGCATAGACTCTCATATGGTCATGGTGCTAGGGCCTTTGTTTGTAATACAGTTTGCATTCTCTCTGTTTAGTATGAGATGGTGTTTATGATACAGGTGATATAAACTTGAAGCATAATGGGGGGGGGGGTCATTGCTTTTAATCGGCCTGTCGGAGACATTACGTATTCTGGTGCAATGATGTTCGCTTTCCTCTCCCCTGCAGAATGCTAAACCTTGTGACCCGTCAGGGTGCGACGTGGGCGAACACTCTGGGCTCACTGGGTAAGCTCACTCGCTGCCCAGGTGAAAGGCTACGGTTCACTTGGGCAGTGTGTTTCACCAACTCGGAGTGCAACAGTGAAACTGGGTTACACAGCTCCGTGCCCTGAAACACTAATAGGTCTGTTACCTGAACACACAGCCATTACATTATTTATTTTGTGTGCATGCGTGTGTATGTTGTGTGTGTGTGTGTGTGTGTGTGTGTGTGCCTAGCTCTGTTGTACAGTGTGTTGGGGATAACCATAGAGAAGGCCAGAGGTGCGGAGGATGACCTCAACACCGTGGCAGCTGGCACAGTGACCGGTGTCCTCTACAAGTCCCCAGGTGAGGGTTAAAGAAGCATTTCTTTGGCCCGTTTAGAAATGACACAATTTCCTGTCAGGAAATTTGCAGCAGTGGGGAAAAACTGCGACCCAAAGAAAATCAGAGAAGGAATTCGACATCTACAGAGTAGTGTGCGCTACAGCTCGCTGCTGGAATGCCGAGTCATTGTTGACGATGGGTAACCGATAAGCGTTTGGTAGAACTTCATTTCCAGGTCGTAGAAGTCCAGCTCATAATATTGTTGAACTGGACTGAACTGGAATCGGTCCTGCTCGGTTCAGGGTTTGGGTCAACCAAACTGAAGCAAACAGTTTAATTCAGGAATAAAAGAAGTGTCACGTTAAGGAAAAGAGTTTTTCCATTAACACAAACCGTTGGCTCCGCAACACGAGGCCTTGCTGATTCAGCCCAAGGTCATAAGACACAGGTACAAAAGGAGCCAGTCATGCAAGGTGGTGCAGTTGCATAAAGTGTCATACAACCTGCATTCTGCCTTTGAGGCTCCTAAGGATCACTGATATCTCATTTTCCTAGCTGGCATTCTGCTCGTGACCCGTTACAGACAACCTCTAACCTACACGCGATTTAAGGCAGTTCAGGGTACAGAAATGGGCACACTGGCGTGATCACTCCTTCAGATCACTTGTTCAGCAGTTAGGAAGCTATGACGTTGGCCAGAAAACTGCTTAAGGTGGACTGACTTGCAAACATTGAGCCAAAATTAATATCTGCATCAGATGGAATATTCGTTTTAAAATACAAATAAATACAGTATTATTGATAGTGTTTTTCCAATGTATTTATCTTGTTTATTATAGTCTGTTATAGTACAGTATTATAAACAGGTATACGAGATAGATGAATGTTGGTTGTTAACACAGTTAAGATAGGTTAAGATATGAACCACTGTTCTATTTAGAGCTGTTTTTTTCTTTCAAAAAGTAAAGAAGTAATTTTTTCACCAAAAGTTAACCATATAAGTAATTATTTATTATTTATATCCTTTCTACTAAATGTAGCTCAAATTAGCTACTTTGTTATTGATCCAGTTTATGCATGATTAGTGTGTTCAACACAGAGGTCACGTTTAAAATAAATTTAGTACAAAATCTCTGAAACATCCGAGCCACTAGGTGTCACTATAAAGGATGTTTTTAATAACGTTAAGAAGAATCAATGGACATTACACCTTCTGCTATAAAGGAACAATAAATTAAAGACTGTGTTTACATTAAAAAAAAGTATGAACTGAAGCGGTAGAGGGAGAAAGTGTGTGTGTGTGTGCGTGTGTGAGAGAGAGAGGAGGAGGAGGGGGGGGGGGGGGGGGGTGGGTGGGGCACGGTCCCCTCCCCAACTCTTTATCAGGTCCAAACACCGTGACAGCCCTCGAGAAAGCGTGAGCACTGACGAGGTCATGGGGCATCAGAGTGACAGCAGTCTGCTAGGGAGAGTACGTCCTGACTTCCATGCATGGATAGGATGCTGACCAATGAATGATATATGACACATCTGGGGATTTCATGTAAGATTTGTAAAAATGATTCCAGGCGGTCTGAATATGTGTACCATGTGCGGGGGAAGCCCAAATCACAGGTCAAAAAAGTCACGTTTTGTATGAGGAAGTGCATCAGGAAAATACCCATTACCCCATGCTTGCCATTTGTAGTCGACTGGTTTCAAAGGCATGACAATTCCTACCGAAGTTCAAAACAATAACCAACTCTGTACTGGTTCTGCTAGTGCGTTCCTCATTGTGGGGCGAGGAAGGGGGAAAAAACACAGTATAAGCTACCTACCCTGAAATGTCCCAGCATGCACTGCAGCGGAGTTCTCAGAAGGGAAACAACAGGAGAATAGGGGGATGTTTGCCCGTCAGCTGAAAGCAGCAGGTTGGAGTTTGCATGCAGATAAGCCCATCACAAAAGCAGTAGCCGGTGTGGCAACCAGCTGATTGGAGCCGGGCCGGCGGCCAGGAGTTAACGGTCACGGTGCGCTGTTCTCTCGCGCCAGCACAGGCGCTGTGCATACAGGAAGTGCTATTTGATCTTAGCGTTGATATATGCCATAGTTACGCTCTTTAGTCTGTTTTTATTTTACAGGATAGTTCGCATTAAAGCTCAAAGTCTCATTTATTTTATGATTTTTAGTAAACACAAGCAGGGTAAATAGTAACTAAACATGTGGACAAGCAGATAAGACACACAGTTATAGTATATAAAGACCCTAACAACTTTTGTCACGACTGGGCTTTTATGTTTTCTGTATGGAGGGGAAATGATAGGTCCCGACGTTTGTGTTAAGTGCACAGCGATAAGAGTCAGGAAGGGGCAGTCCAAGCGGCAGCTCTGAGCATGCCCGATCGCTTAGCAACCTTCTAGTGTAGGCGTAAAAGCCCATGGCATTGAGCTCCTGAGCACAAACCAAGTGCTTAACCTCGGAGTGGATATGGAATACCTCAAAACCTCTTCTGAATAATAAGCCCTTGTTTTGTGTTTGTTTGGATGGCCACTGTTTGCGGTTCTGTAGTAGCATGAAAAATGACAGGGTTCAGTGTGCTCCTCTCCAACCGGGTTGATTGTTTGAGTGGGGGAGATTGGATCTGAGGCACTGCGTAGTGCTGAGGTCATCGTGCACTTATCAACACTCCCCCCAGAGTGGGTGTGGGGCACAAGAACCGCTACAGGGGAAGTCTATCAGACTTTTATTTTTTCCAGAGTTCAGAAGTTGCCCTCTGGAAGGCATATTTATGTTCCCATGCCGTTTGCATTTTTTATCTGACCTGTGTGCTGACCCCTTGTGAAACACAACTGTGCATTTCCTGTTGTTTTAGACTACTTTAACATTCTGATGTAAGGAATATAATTATACGAGCCAACGTGTCACACCTCCTTCCCATGACTGGAGAGTTGCCTGACTGCCACAAACACCCTTCAGTTTGGGCCCCAGATCTCTGGTTCCAGCCGTGGAACCTTCTGCTGCACATCTTGAAGCATCTGTCCTTGAGCCTGAGGAAGTGCGGTATGCAGTACTGTTGATAGACATTCCTCCATGACGGTGCTGTGTTTGTTACAGGGGGGGTCCGTGGAGCAGTCCGAGGGGGAGCACTTGGCTTTGCACTCTCCGGACTTTACGCCTTATATAACAACTGGGACCACCTGAGAGGCACTTCCTCCACCCGCTACTGACCCGGAGGATCCCCGGCGGCCATCTTGGCGCTGATGCACAAAACCCATTTGTCGTTTCGTTTAACTTTTGATGGGAATGTATATTTCTCAACACAACTGCTACACTTCATTTAGTCATAAAAAAAGCCGTCTTTGCAAACATGAGTAGTTCTAGCACTTATTGATGGGCTTGAATGTAACTGATGCTTCTTGATGCAATATCGAGTTCTGCAGGTGAATCTAGAAAGGGGCCACGCTCTGCTATAGAATGCATATTCCATACCTGCCATTCCTGGTGTCAGGGATGTGTTTTTGCGTGCCGTCGCCTCCCTGGCCCCCGGCTACAGCTGAGTCCGAGTTTGAGCTGTCTTACGTTTAGCTTTTCTCCTTTCATTCTGCTTACTGCTCAAACCGCAGCTCAAAGTGGCATCTGACACCCGATTTAAATTTGGCGTGCGAGTCTTAATTTTAAAAGTACCTGCATGTTAAAAATGTCTTATGTGAATTCAGTTGAGACTTCAGTACTAATCATTCCATACAAGAATGCCCATGTGACTAACATATAGGCAGAGCATGCTAGTGAAGCTAGCAAGCTGCAATTCCTGTATGCTACACGTTTCAGTGTAAATACTTTATTAAAGATTAATGAGGATTTCTAAAAGGCATTTCAACAGGCACCGAGCTGCTTTTCCCTGCAGCAGTAATGAAGCTTGTGCAGCCTCAGACAAACAGGAAGTGCTGCGAAGAACTTGGGCATTACAACACTTAGAATTTTTGATGATGCATTTATTAAGAGTTAAATATAGTACAGGAATCACAAGAGGACAGAATACGTGTGAGCAACAATACTCGAAATAGCTTATGTCGATGATATACGCAATACACAGTTTGTGTATATTAGTATCGCACTTCCGGACAAGAGTATGGGCTTAAGAGGAAAGCTTTGTAAAATGTTAGCAGAGTGGTGTTAAATTCACATATCTTGTCTAGTTATTGCACTGAACCGTTGGTCCTTAGGTGAGGGCTTCATACATGCAGAAAGCATACGTTCTCACAACAGAGTTTCAAATGCCAAAATACAGGTGAATGTAAAATACTTGGGAAGGTCTTTTGGTTCGTCTTAAGTAGTGAGGTTCAACATCTTTAGACTTAAGCCCATGCTATCGTGTGCAACAAAGAGCAGAAATAAAAATGAGTGGTTATTTTTCCAGAGAAAGTCGTATATAAAACACTGCGATGGTTTTCTGAAGGGCGTTTGCCACGCCGGAGCAGTACTGGACGAACACCCCTCAGTCTACATGTCCACTGCTGGTCGAGCAGAAGGCCAAAACGCATGCAGATGCCCCCAGTACAGCGCGGGGAACGGCAGGCACAGCAGTATAGTAAAGCTACAATCATGTGAGCTGGATATTGTGCAACTTGTTTACTTATCCCATACGTGATGGAATAAATGAAGCACCACGCAATTTTTGGATAGTTTCGTATCACAACCACATGTTCAGCATTCTACACATGAGGGACACCATGCCTGTTCAACCAAGGCAGTGTCGGATTTCACGTCAAAACATTGGCCTTTAAGCTAAACAAAGAAAATTAAACAAAAATATTCATAATTAACAAGTTTTTTTTAAAGTAGGAGAAATTTTAAAGTTAGATTGGGGGGGGGGGATTATGTGTTAAGCAGCCCACCCTCTGGGCATGCATGAGCAGATCGTTTCATATTCAATAAAACTTGGATCATTTAAGCAATGGGTGGGTACTGGTTGGAACAGCATCTTGGGAAATTTATATGAGAATTCAAAAAGCATGTAACAAATTCCCCTGTGAAAGCTTAAATTCTACACCAAAGAGTTAAGAGATGTTTGCAGCATACACCTATTTCTCAACAGGATTTGAAGCAAACACCAACTTAAAACAGTGAAAGATTACACACCACATGACCCCACAGAACATGGAAAGTAAGGCAGTTGATTACGTGTGCAGTGGTCAGCGATTGAGTGGGTCCACTATAAGATCGGTGAAACTTGTGCGGTTTTCAAATCTGAAAAAGAAAAGCGTATTCAATTACTTCTACAAAAGCAGGACGTCAACGCCTAAACTCACGTTTCGGAAACATCCGGAAGTCTCACCTGTATAGGTACTTGCTGCAGCCACTTCTCTCTGTCACCATCAAGTCTGAGACAGGAAAATAAATCGCATACTTTGGGAAGGCCGAGTCTGTCCTGTTAACAGAGGGAAATAAAGCTTGAGACCTTTGAAACGGAGTCGCATATCGCCGACGGCACACGAGCTGACGGGCGGGTTGTCCGCGCTGCGCTGCAGATGCCTCCCTCACCTGTGCGCCGGCTCTCTTGCGCAGTAGCCACTTGTCCTCCTCGGGCTCGGGGGCGGCACCCTCGAGCGCGTGCGGCTTGCTGGGGCTCTCGCCACTGGGCAGGACCCAGCTCTCCACCTGCAGAGGTTTGAAGGGGCTCTCGAATCCTTCGAACAGAGATTTGAAGGGGGAGGCTTTCTCCTCCTCATGGTCTGCCTTCTCGTCCCGCGGCACGGACGGGGACACCCAGGCCGAGAGGGAGGAAGTGGAGGAGAAGGGGTCCGGGGCTGGCGCCGGGGCACTTTTGCTGGGGTGCAGCCAGGCCTCCAGGATGGCCTGCACCTTCTGCTGCTGCTCGTGTTGCTTGAGGAGGGCCGACTTGCTCCCGGCGTTTTTGGCGGTGGGAACGCCGTTCTTGTCACGGCCGTCCTTCTTCAGCAGCCAGGCGCACAGGGCCTCCTTGCCGCAGTTCTCTTCACACACACATTTGGCGAAGCTGGAGCAGGTCTCGTTGGCCTTGCAGGTGGTCTCCAAGGGGACGGCCTGCTGGAGCCAGGCTTCAATAGGGGCGGGGCCAAAGGGAGAGGGGGAGGAGGAGGCGGCGGGCGGAGCCATCTTCAGGCACTTGAGCTTGCCCAGGTTCTCGATCTCCACAGCCTTGGTGGGGGAGCTACAACACGAGCCGCAGTCAGACTTGAGGAGCCACTCGCTTGGCAAGAAGCCTTCATGGAAGGGTCTGAGGACGTGCTTCCAGCACTCCGCGTCCACGCCGGGGTCGGTCGCGGTCAGCTTGCAGACGCTGGGAGTGATGAGCCAGTCATCGAGGACCTCGGAGTCTCCGGTCTTCTCATTAGCCTCCAGTTGCAACTCCTCCTCATCGTCCAGAAAATCGCTCTCGTCGATTTTCTCGATGGAGATAGTGGAGCTGCTGGTGCTGGCGGTGCTACTGGTTCGCTCACGTGAAGGTGACTTCTTCACGAGCCAGGCCTCAAGATCTTGGAGCTGACCCCAGGCCTTCTGGAAGTCAAAGTGCACAACGGGGCAGGACACCTGGACAAGAAAAAAAAAAGGGGGTGAAATTAAGTGGGTTCCCTAGAAAATGTTCATATTGTTTCGTCATGCCTACACAACTACTACGGGTTATTGCATTTTACAGCACATGAGAATACAACATTGAACAGGACATGCAAAGAAAGGATCAATGTGCATCAAATGAATCACAGCATTTGATTTAGATAATAAAGAGTTTCCATTCATAATCAAACTGCAAATCACCTGGGATTTCTCCTTGGGAGCCACCAGCCAATCCTGAGGATTCTTGCTGAACTGATCTTCAAATGATACACTGGTTACAACAGTGCTGCCCAGAAGCCATTCACCAAGAGGCATTTCCCATTCCAGCTTCTGAAGAACAAAACCACACTGTCTGGAAGATTCTAAAACAAGAGCGAGTGCCACGGTTACCTGCTGAAGGCGACACCAAGGACTGACCTGTTTCTTGGTAGCAACAGGGCAGCCTGATCTGTCAGCTGAGCCCATGCTCACTGTGGTCAGGCTGGGGGTTGGCATCTTCACCACCTGCTACAGAGGGAAGAGTAATTAGGACCTTGACCGCAGAGAGTAACAGGCCAACATGGGACATTCCATTCCTGGTTAGGGCATAGGTGGGTTTAAATCGAACAACGAGCACACTACGCAAGGGCAGCGTGAAGTCAGCAGCAGCTGTGGGAATGCAGGTTATATCGGATAACACTGCAAGTTCCGCACAGCGGTGCGACAGTGAACAATGACTCGGCTTCGGTAGAGCAATTCATCAGTGAAGCATTTATCTGCTAGTAAACTGAAAAAAGAAAAATGTTCAGGTTGATATGGAACTGGAAACGTGTTAGCGGGGTTCTACTGCGCAAGCAAGATGCTCGTAAAAAAGAAAAATTATAATAAAAGGATGAAAAAAATAGGATGCAGCTATTTTGACAGGGTATAAAATATATAAGATATATATAATATACAAGATATATAAAGTCCGAGCTTAAGTTTCTTAGTTCTCCTACGTTTTTTTTTTTTAGGTCCGAGGCACCACTGTTCCTTACTGCATAACCCTGGTTAGTCAAACCTCTGTGTGTGTGCGCGTGTGTATCCACAAACCTGTGTTGAAATGGTGCCAAAAGATGTGATGGCCTGACGCAAGGAACGGGCGTCCGCTTCGAAACTCATCTCTGGCGTTTCCTCAGGAGTCAGAGACAAACCAGAAAACCTGTACGGAGCCAAAGCCATAATGTTCAAGCCCCTTTGTTCATTCACAATATACAGACAAACACCGTGTTTTCCCCTACAGAATGCAACGAGAGGCTTAAACCACCACAGTAGCTTTATTGTGGACTCTGGTCTGTAAACAGTAATTTTGGCCTGTTGAGGTAAACCTGCCAGCTAAACTAAACCCATAGTCATAATGCGAGACATGCTAGGACTTACTTCTCCAAGCAACTAGTGAGCTGGTTGGCGAGGTCGTTGCTGTGGAAATTCTCCAGCTGATGAATGATGATGTCGAACTGGCCCCGCAGCTGTGCACGAACAGAAAACAATCTTTTTAAAACCTAGATAATAATTTCCATTATCATAGCTGAAAACATAAACTGCAAAATCTCTCAAGGGCATAAAGTCGTCGTCGTGGCCAATAAGCAGGCCATCGATGAAACAAAATCTCACATTACGTCGGGTTTGAGAGCTCGACTGGACCGGGCTCGCGTATTGTGGCGCTGTGATGGACTCACCCGCTGGAGCTGCTGCTGCTGGTGGTGGAGTGAGTCTCCCTTCAGCTGCTCCACCAGGTCTATCTGCTCCAGGAGCCACACCTCCCGAGAGCGCAGGGTCTCCAGGTGTCTGCTGATGCAGCTGTGCAGCTGAGCCTTGACCTGAACACAGGCGGAGGGGTTGAGGGAACTTCAGAGGAAGAGTAAATACATGCGAGAGAAGAGAAAGTGACAAGTATAGACTGAGGAAGCGCTCACACACAGACGTTGCTATTAGGCACAAAGCAGCCGCAAGAGCTGTGCGTCTGATTACAGATCACTCAGGAGCCAAGGAGCTTTTACGAAACTCTCCTGCAGTCACTGGTGAGAACAGGTTGCCTCACACCAACCCAGTCAGGATCAGGCTCATACACAAATGTACTACTTTCAGCAATTCTAGTCCCTGTCTAGTGGAAATTTCAGAAAATGCTCCCATCACCTGGATTTCTATTCCACGCCAGACGACCTTATGAAGAAATGTGCCTCGAGTCCTAGTCTGGGCAAGTCGGCATGAATCACAGTCTCGCAGTGAGGAGGAACACGCACCAGCACAGTGAGAAGATGGATATGAGGCTGAACGTCTACCTCTATCCTATTTATATGGTCTAGTGTCAATTATTCTCTTCCACTGGTCACGTTTAGCAGTGATCTCATATAGCCACCTCCTGCAGCTAAATCTCCTTGCTTGAGACCATTATTGTCACACAGCAATTACTAACCAACCCAAGGCCACAAAGGCTCTGTAAATCCGCTCTAATGCGCAGGTCTTAACAGACTCTTCCACATCACAACAGCACATTTAGGGGTAGAGGGTGATGGAGTGGTTATGGAGTCATGAGGGTGGGTGTTATTTGTCCTGCATGTGTGATAAAGACATCTTCTCTCTGTTCCCACCCCAGGATTAGACAAAGCACGTGGAAGAACCCCCCAGCACGAAGCACAAAAGGCCATGAGCAAAGATGGACGCTGGACAAATGCACCGTCGACGCTGTAGCTTTGTCCACCAGGTCAAACAAACCAAACCGGAGAACGAACCCTGAATACTCGACCCATGTATGCTCAAAAACGAGTGCAGTGAAGACTGAACGCCTCTACCACGAGAACAGGCAGGGGTTCTAGAGCCTAGAGGAGGGCAGCGGTACAGCAGAACAATGTGTGAGGCTCTCACCTCTCTAGAGTTCTCCCTCAGATGGGCCTCAGCCTTCAGCACCCCAGCAATGGCCTCATCCAGCTGCACACGGGCCTGGACACACTGCCTCAAGGCAGCGCTCTCTCGCTCCCCTACGGCAGACATCCTGCAGACAAACAACAGTCTTCATTCTTCTGGAGATGCATACTTTTGCAGTTATGAATTTCAACAGGGTTTCCATACAGGGTAACACTTCCCAAAAGTATTATAAAGTGTATGTATATTATATATATCTTAAATACATCTCCACATGTATAGATAATGTGTTGAAATAAACGGTAATAAATTACTTATAAATAAAATTAATTACAGTAGCAATGTTACAATGAAGAAAACAACTGCTCTGCATAGTATGTTAAAACTTCTATTCAGCCTTAGCCGTGGTATCCAACCAACACGAAAGAAACTGATGTTATAAATAGCCACTGTTAAATTTAGCAGAGATTCGACGTGAAACTGCATTCATCAGTGTTTCTTGAGAAACAGCCAGAACATTATTCCTGTGCAAAATACATTCAATGTTCAAAAATACACATTTCCTGATACAAAACATGCAAATATCTGACAGCAGTTACAGTAGCCTCACTTACAAATTAATTAATTGTTTATAGTAGTCAACCCCACAAATGACCAAGACGACGTTAGTGATCTTTTATCTAATCTCGCAAACGGTCAGAAAGTCTTCAGAGCCATAAGTTATCAAAATACACACAGTCGCAAGTGTTGGTATCCTTAAAAACTAGCTAGTATATTTCCATGTTTTAGGTTTACCGAGAAAACACCGAATTTAGACGTTTAGTATTTCAGTATACTTTGCGAATTTCGTACAAGTAACAAGCCACGGCGAGGAAACCGAAGCTAATGCTTTTATAAACAAAGCGTGCGAATGGTACATATTTTGCCAAATAAACGTTATATCTACTGAAAAGTCAAAACATACTAAATGACAAAAGCCAACGTGTTATTCGCCGTCATGTAACTCATATGTATAATTTTAAATACATTATGTTTTTAGACATTACAGCATAAGAACTGCTTGATCAGGGGCTAAACCGGTTAGCTAACGCAAACAAACGGACCAAACTCGCCTTTTTAGCAGTTCACCCGGCAATCTGAACAGCAAAGTAGAACAAAGCGATTCAACCTTCAGTAATGTTTCCACAGCATACCCACATTTCGGGTTTGACGCAAATGTTCTTAGCTACGACAGCCAAGATCTTCTCCGAAATACATGTTACTGCACACGATATTGCTTAAAACGGCAGGCGAAAAGGTTGGTGGAAATGCTTGCATGAAGAGGTCAGAGAGTCTAGCTGGGTTAACCGGTTCATACCTCATCTAGTCACTCCAGGGATATTTACCGGGGTGTCAAGACTCGACGTGAGGGCGTTTTGTTCCAAATAAAGACAGCCAAGAGAGAGTGCTTTAATCGTCTGCTTTCATGACTTTTATCTTTCCCTTGCTGTGGCCTCGCACAGCCCCTACACACGTCACCACCAATGCTAAGCAGACACCACCACCACCTCCACCTCCTCCACTCTGTTCTGCACGTACGCCATTACACACACACACACACACACACACACACACACACACACACACAAACGAACTATGCTATAAATCGTCACCATCATCTAAGACACAATCCTAGTTTTATGCTTCGGTAATTGGTGTAACATAGTGCAAATTAATGAATGATTATAGATAGAATGTGTTTTTTTGTGTTTGTTTTTTTTATTATTTTTTGTTGTTTTTTATTTTACTTTATAATAGAAAGAATGTGAGATAATATAAATAGGGTAGGCAAAATAAGACAGCTTCAGCCTACACCTTTTCGGGTTCAATTTATTTTTCTGACATGTTTATTACAGCAAACTGTTGTTGTGTTTTTCTGTTTATATATTTATTCTTTTTGCTTATGTTGTATAACCAAAATAAACTCATTTCATTTCATTTCAATTTGTACAACTCGTCAGCATAAACAACAAAGAACGGAGAAAATAAACGCCTACCGCAAAACTAATAGGAATACTGCTCTAGCAGAGTTAGCATGCGCAGAACCGGACAGGAACCAGTGCTACTGTTTCAATTTCAAAATCACACATCAATATTATTTTACAAAACGTTTCACCAATAGTAACCGACATACATTTGGTTCACGGATTAATGCTTCTTAATAGATTTTTTTTAGAAAAGCTCTGTTGCACGACAGCGAGATAGCTATCCGTCATTTAAAAGTCCTTGTGGAAACTCGTTCAAAGCCTCCTCAAAATCCGGCCCCGGTGACCTCGTGAGGCTAGCCAACTAACTAACGTCCAAACCTACGGCAAACCTCCAACTAATGAAGTTTATAAAGTAATAAAGCTAATAACGTTCTCCGGAACATCCTAACACTGCCAGGCGTGTTAGAGTAAAGCTGAAAATAAAAACTCCAGTACCGGATTTGGGCACCTCTGGCACAAAATATACTCAAGAGTCAACTTAACGTTTGCTAACTTACCTAAAATGGTTAAGTGTCCATCTAACGAGGGTTCTTATGAAACGTTCACTGCGCTGTGACGGTTAACGGATGGATAGCCGGTTTATCTAAACGTTGTCCGTCTTCGCTAAGCTAACTAGCTAACGTTTAACGGGCCAATGCTAGTTGGCTTGCTAACCCCATTTAACCGATTGTATTTAACATTAATATCGTGACGTTTAAATGTTACATACCCGCATTCCTTCTTTTGTCTCAGTCTGCATTTGGATGACATCGGGGAAAATATAATAAAAGCTTTATTAGTATTATAAAAAACCAAGGCTAAACAGATTAACGTTAGCTGCGCCGGTCGCTACGTTATACTAAACGTCAAACGTGCTCTGCAGCGCACGAGCGTAACGCGTTTATAACGCAACGCGTTGGATTCGCCCACGCGCGGGGGTAAGCGTATCATGTGTAGATTATGAAGCAAATATAAAAGTAAAAAACAGAAATCGTGCAACCTGAACGGACCGTTCAAATTATTGTTGTCGTTGCTTTGTTGTTGTTGGTGTTTGATGTTTATTTTTTGGCCGTGCATCTCGATTTTGTCACCCCATCCAGACCTTTGTGTTCCAAGTATTAATGTTGGACTGTCACCTAGCGGTAAATACTTGTCAACACTTGTCAGCGTTGGGAGAAACCCTGCAGCTTTGGTTCATTTGAAACTGGACTCATAGGTTGAGTAATTACATTAATAACTGAGTTAATAGAAAGCAATATTGAGAATATAAACTATATTGTATCTGTTGTTGCATAATTCCAGAACAAAAGCTATTTTGTAGGATATTTCATTCTTTGATTAAAGTTAAAACATAATTTATATTCAAAAAGACCAAATTGCTTAAATGTATCTGTTTACAACACCATTTTTAAGTATGTTGAAGGAAAAGCAACATAAACATAGGTAAACATCATGTTATAATATCCAGACTTATGCATGCTCAAGCCATCACAGCAGATGCACATGGGAGGGGAGGAGTGTGGAGGGTAGAGGAGGGGAGAGGAGAGGAGAAGCCCCTACATCAAAGTCCTCTCCCTTTTATATCCCCTAGGGTATCAAAGGAACAGCAGTTATCAAAACCAGGTTAACCAATGGGAATCAGGTTGATGGTATAGACAACAGAGTACATTTGCATATAGAGTACATTTACACACATGACTCCCACATTTGACGTTACTCTACTCCTACTTTCCCAGTGAGTGATGTAACCCTTAACCTGTGTATCTGTACTGAAGATGTCACCTTTCACAGTACACAACATGCTGCAAAATGAGTCCAAACTAAACTGGCAAACACACTGATATAACCAAAGTACAAATAGTCAGTTTTAGCCCATTGAGGCACACGTCCCCCACTGTGCCTATCTGTGAAGTCCCAGGAAACACCAGCTTCTGTTGCCACCCACAGGAAAATCCGGTTTTACACATGAACTTCATGAGATGTGAACTGGTGATTAGATGACGATCAGTACAGGCCAGTGAGGTATGTGTAGAGGTATCAGATATCTTTCACTTTCCTTGAATGCAATTTTCTTTCACTTTAAGAACATGTCTTGCAGATCTTATGAATACTTAAAACCATTTAATCATAAGATTCAGGAGATGTGCTAGGCATACAACGGAGACATTTGGCAATCGCAAGTCTCTTATTTTAGCTTTATGTAGCTATGTTTGCTCCACAGCCATTGCCTTGCCTTTGTCTTTTGCCTTTATACTTTTAAGACATTTCTAATTTAGCCAAATGCTTGCCTTTCAGTGCAAAATAAGTTTGTATATATGTAGAGCCATTTTCTCTGACATTTCCTTTGAAAGAGT
The DNA here is from genome assembly GCA_020368025.1 of Brachyhypopomus occidentalis. Classification (NCBI taxonomy): domain Eukaryota; kingdom Metazoa; phylum Chordata; class Actinopteri; order Gymnotiformes; family Hypopomidae; genus Brachyhypopomus; species Brachyhypopomus occidentalis. The sequence continues at coordinate 2,775,070 of JAGXOD010000010.1, read as the reverse complement.
GTTAGACCTAGACTACAACTATTTAACTCGAGGTAATAAAAAACAATGTCAGCATTTAATCAGGCTCAAATAAGAAAAAATAGATAACGTGAAAAAGAGTTCAAAAGGAAAATGTCTACGCGGGTTACTATTCCCCCACCCCATCCAAATAAATAAATAAATACATAAATAATGAGAAAAACAGGATTTGTTTGAAACACAATGACAAACGTTGCAGACGTAATATGCAACAAACGACTATGATTGAGATTTTAAGAATGCCTAGGTCAAAATCGTCCGTCAAAATAAAAGCCATGAAGCGGGCAAATTGGAATTAAAATCTGAATTAAGAGACGTCATAAATATTAAGCAAAACAAGCTGTAATTTTGCAATGTAGTTTTTCTAATTATCTTCCTAACTCTACTCAAAAACAAAGTAACAAGTACCCAAAAACTATTTTCTTAATTACCCAATAATTTGTATGAGAAAAGATTTAAATTTACAGTTAGTAAAGCTAAATAAACCTTAATTTTCTTTTTTTCCACATAATGATATGTTTATATTTAATTTTCACTGAAGAAATGTACTTTGAAATGAATCTTTAGTTGAGACATGTACTTTGACAAAGTTTGACGCGCTGGCGTGCCCGTGTGTCGCGAGAATAACACTAGCCAGCCAATCAGTAAGCTCGCTAGTGTTCCTCAGGAGAAGTGTCCTGCAACAACACTGCTTAGGAAACTTATATTGCTTCTTGCTTCACACGTCTTATGTGGACTGTAGCTAGCTGTTTACATTCGGCAGGATTAATCGTTCCGATTTAACCATCTGTCCATAAAAATATATAATGAGCGTTGGTATCGTTGTATAGTTACGTCGTAGTTATACAACCGTTGAACTTGTAGAGTAGTGCCGTCGCATCAATTGGTAAAATGTCGGCGTCTGAGGGAACCAAAAACACGAATACGGAACCATGGGGTGGTTTTGATGATAACATTATAATCCAGGTAACGTTTACCTATTACGGTATCTTATTAATTGACAGATGTTTCCAGAACTGTCGGCCATTTGAAGGTCATTTGCCTCCTCTTTTTTTGTTTTAGATTAAATGGTTATTGAAAAACAAACAGGGTCGTAGTTAGGCTAGCTAGCTACTAAGGACCTGTGACGTATGTCCTGTCTAGTTAGGCTCCCTTGGTTTGTGAACTCTTACTTACACACACAATGAACTCTTTGACCACAACAAATGATTAATAGCGAAGACCAGTCTGTTAAACACAACGTAACTATATAACAAATCCTTTATTTGTTAGATGCAGGCTTATTTGTTTGAGAAGTTCATTGCCTCTTACTACAGAATCTCGTAAACACCGTTGTTCAGCTGTAATTATTATGTTTCGCACGTTCACACTGCATATCCGGCTAGCGTGTAGTTTGATTCTTTCTTAGGGTAGTGGATCAGCAGTAATAGACATGGAGAACATGGATGACACCTCAGGCTCCAGCTTTGAGGATATGGGAGAGATGCACCAGCGCATGAAGGAGGAGGAGGAGGTGTCTGCGGAGGCGGCTGCTACAGAGGAGGACACCGGGGAGGATGGAGAGTTCCTCGGAATGAAGGGCCTTAAAGGACAGTTGGGCAGACAGGTTGCTGATGAGGTCAGACAAAGTTCATGTAGCATGATGCTCTGAAGGACAAAACCTTGCACACAGCATTGTGAACATCACTGAAGTTTGCAGTCTTGCTTTTTCTGGGTTTCTTATTGTAGGTTTGTGGTATTCAGGCGTCTGACGTGTCTTAAGGAGATTGTTGTTTTGAGTGTGGTTGGTAAACGTGAGAATTGTGCTGCTCTTCAGAGGGACTCACTGTTTATATTTTATGATTTTATGGGGGTGGGGGGGGGGGTTGATGGGGGGTGGGGGTGGAGTTGTTAGTAACATAATCCATTGTTTTTTTTTTAATTTTGCACTTTTTCCAAAACAGGATGACTAATTTAGCAACACTGGGCAGTGAATACGTGGGCTATCCTTCAGTAGACTGCCACCGAACACTTACATTTTAAAAAAAGAAAGTGTGTCATATCTCAAGGGACAAGACAAATTGGCGTACCCTGAGATACGTTCTGCTGGCTTTGTAAATGTTTCTCCCTGGCACAACCCAAGAGCAGCAGAGCGATCAAAACCCTTTCATTGTTATATGCTTTTTTAAATAATGAGACTCTCTCAGGCCTGTACTGTTTTTCAGGTGATTATCAGTACTGCATTCTGTTTCACGATCTGAATTTATTCTTTAGTAATTGTAATTACTGCTTTGTATCAATTTATGCAGGTTTGGCAAGCAGGAAAGCGACAGGCCTCCAAAGCTTTTAACCTCTATGCTAATATCGACATCCTTCGGCCTTATTTTGATGTCGAGCCTATTCAAGTAAGAAACAGGTAAGATCCATCACACAGGTCATGTCAGCGTGTTTTACGGAGGTCGTGGTTGGGTATTTCCAGTGGTGAGAACTTATGATACACATTTTTATGCAGATTAATTGAATCCATGATTCCTCTCAAGATGATCAATTTTCCACAGGTAAGAGTTTTACACTGATGTCTATTGATGCTTAAAAAAATGCATTTTCTGTATAAAAACAAAAATCAACATTGGCTGCTCTTTAGAGCCATTGGCTGACGACTACTGTTGATAGTTCTAGTAATTGACATAAATAGAAGCATTCAGAGCTGCACCAAAACATGCACTTTGCTCCTCCAATTCATGCACTTTCCTTAGAAAATTGCAGGGGAGCTGTATGGACCAATGATGCTGGTGTTCACTCTGGTGGCCATCCTCCTGCACGGCATGAAGACATCCGGCACCGTCATTGTAAGCAAGCGTCTTCGACAACTTCACATATGCAAACGCATCGGGCAAAAAATTTGGTTCCAAGTGTCCTTCTGATTTTTTTTTATGCATATGAGTATCAAAATGTGAATGAGTATCTTTATTCATTCATTTCCTGAGGTGAGTAATGATGTTTCTTGACACAGAGAGAGGGTACGCTGATGGGCACGGCCATCGGGACCTGCTTCGGCTACTGGTTGGGGTCGTCCTCCTTCGTTTATTTCTTGGCTTACCTCTGCAATGCTCAAATTACCATGCTGCAGATGCTGTCTCTACTAGTAAGTGACCGTGTTCTTTTGAAAGGGAAGTTGGGTTCATATTAAGCTACGTTTTGTGTGTGTGACACGTCATCCTCATCGTTTGCAGGGCTATGGGCTCTTTGGCCACTGTGTGGTCCTTTTCGTTACCTACAATGTCCACTTCCACTCCCTCTTCTACATCCTGTGGCTGGTCATTGGAGGCCTCTCCACATTTCGGATGGTATGGAGAATTGTCTTCATCTTCTTTTAAACAAAGGCGAATCGTTTCGCCAAAGGTGCCGCAAATGTAAATACGGAATCGCCGTGAGAGTTCTGGGTGGAAAGGATATGATGTCAGCTTTTTTTTTTTTTTTTTTTTTTAGGAATGCTCAGTGGAGTTGAAATGTGATTTGTCAGCCATTTTTATTGCCTTCCCCTCCCCCCAGGTGGCTGTGCTGATCTCGCGCACGGTTGGCCAGACTCCCCGCCTCCTCCTGTGCGGCACCCTGGCCGCCCTCCACATGCTCTTTCTCCTCTACCTGCACTTCGCCTACCACAGGATCGTGGAAGGTAAGACGCAGGTGCCGATTCTGTGCAGACACACCGAGAGCAAGGAGCGAAGTCATTTTGAGCAGTTAACTGAATGTGTTGGACTCTCTTCGCTTCTCTTTAAAGACGATTAGCCCCGCTCCACCAAGCTTTACTGTTCCCACTGTTCATACTTGTAGATAGTGTTCTCTTTGGCAGCTGCCAAACCCAGGTGAATCCATTAGATTGGCAGATAGTGAAGTGTGACTTATCACCCCAGAGAACACGTTTCAACTGCCCCAGAGTCCAGTGATGGGGTGTTTTACATCGCTCTAGTCAACACTTGCCATTGCGCAGTGATCTTAGGCTAGTGGGCATCTGCTCAGGCCCATTTCATAAACCCACAGAGCTTGTGCTGATGCTTTAAGAGGTGCTGTGAAGCTACTGTGAAAGATCATGGAGCACAAGTGATTGCTTTGTGCGTGATATGCATTTCAACACTCGGTGTAGCAGAGGCGCTTTGTGGCCAAGCTGTTGTCGCACCTAGAAACGTCCATTTCACAATAACAGCACGGACTGGAGCAGATCTAGACTCATGGCAAAGGTCCTGTGACCATGCTACAATAAAAGTCCCTAAACCATTCAGTTCTGCCCATTTGACTTCCAGTGTTTGTTTACGTAGATTGCATGGCAGTGTGCTTGGTTTTATACGTCTGTTAACACCTGAATTTAATCATCAGGTGGGGATATCTGCATATATTTGGCCATATAATGTGTAGTATTGTGCATAAAAAAGTTAACAAAGGACACTCTGGTCCCTGTGAGCAACTAAATCATGAGATTAGTCTCTTCTGAGATTAACTTTGCAGTAATAGAGTTCTTCTCTTTAGTATGCTCCTTTATTCTAATTTTAGAAACAGTTATACTCCCCCAGGTCCAAAGCAACTAAGTATTTTTTCTTCTTCTTCTGTATACGTGTGCAAATTTATTTGGATCAATGTCTAAAATTGCCTATTACCATTGTATATGTTTTATATGCGAGTGCTGCACGATTGCAGACAGGGCCATGTAGACGCAGGGAAGATGCAGCTAGAGTCCATTTTCATGCACTGCTATGATAATTCGGGGACCTCAGCTGACTTGTACTTGTAATGCAGTAATTCCATTCACACACGGTATGCATGCACTGTACATTTGTTTTATTATGAATCATTAACAGCAACTACGGGTTTCTTTTTGTCTCAAGGTATCCTGGACACCCTAGAAGGACCCAATGTTCCTCCTATCCAAAGAGTGGCCAGAGACCTTCCTAATGTGGCATCTGCTGTCGTGAATGCCACCGTGAAATCTGCGGCTGCTCTTGTGCACACACAGTGATCACAGATCACGTACTGACACGTCCCACTGAGACGTAAAGCCCGTCTGATGTACTGGGCAACGGAGAGGGATGGGGGGGGGGCAAATCCAGAACCCCGTCCATGCCTGAGTCAGGCTGTGGGCTGAATGTCATGTGTCTGTTGTGATGATGATGATGATGGGCATAAGTTAAGGTTATAGGTCATCGTGACATAACAACTGGATTTTTGAGAGACAGCACAGTTTTGGCAAACCATCCTCACCACTGCACATCATACGCCCACCACTGCTGACAGTGAAAATTTCTTTAAAAAAAAAAAAAAAGATTTTGATGATGACTTTGGACATGAGTATTAAACAGGAACACTGGAGACCCCTACCCCCCATATGCTGAACTGTGCGCGGCCACATATAAAGGTGTAAATTCATGTAAATGTGTAGGGGACAGGACTTCCACCTTGTGGCAAGTACATTTTATTTCATTTCCAATTTAGCTGTTTTGTAAACACCACCACTTCTCTAACATTGTGGAAATGTTGCTATCATTACAAACATGAAGTTGAAGAATTCTTATTAGTTAAATAAACTATTTATTAAGATCACAGTGAAATTGAGGTAAACCGTTTTTGTTTTGCTCTTGCAACGTTGTCCATATGCAGTTGTAATTGACAAGTTTTCCAATAGAACATTCTCAAGATTTGTGAGATTTACAAAGCCAGCAGATGTTGGGACACTTTTGGGACACAAACTATTGTTAACACTATAATTTTTTTCTAAGATATCAGGGTTTGGTGGGAGAAAACTGGGAAATGGATATGGATCTACATTTAAAGTTATCTTGATTAATTTAACCAATGTTTTGGTGCAAAGATACAGTGATTTATTTGCAGATATTTTTAATAGTGCATGAGAAATATTTTTAAGCCAGTTTTGATTCAGTTCAGATGTCTGTAACTTCTGGGGATGTAGAGAGTCAGAAAATGCTTCATTGTTACTTGCACATGTAAGCTTTCTATTTATATATTACACTGTACAGAAATAAGTAGACTCCAAAATAAAGTTTTAAAAGCCAGGGAAACCTCTGATCGTCCTTGTTGAAGATTTATGAATTCATAAACGGCTTATTTGAAAGTACCCTGGAAATAATCTACAAGAACGTTCAACGCCAATAAGATTTCTTCAGCTTTCTTCAATAGCTTTAAGACAGTTTGAGCAAAAGTGCCAAAATATGCAAATTCTTATTTCTGGCAACCAAAACAAACACTATATAATGTAAAACACTGGAGAAGAGTTATTACTACTCTGTCCTGTAGTAAGCGACACTGGAGCACGTAAGCGACACTTGTTGAAAGGCTACACTTTACTGAGGCTTTTGCGCACTGGTATTCCGTTACGCCTGTACGCTGTATAAGAGGCTGGGTTCCCATTTCACTGGGCACCTCAGGGGAGCCATAAAGATATGGGCCTGCAACCAGACACTGTGAACACAACTGGTAATATCTCCTATCAAATTATTGAGAGAGACTGCATTAGTATTGATATAGAGGTTAACTAAAGGCATGCGAGTCAGTTTGACAAATTATTAAACGCCATTCTTTATTTTTTCTTTATTTTTTTATATATAAGTATATAAGTGTATATATATAACAAAGGTATTTTATAGGCCACTGAAGGCAACTTAGAAGATATGGCTGATCCACTTAAATTACTGGGTAGGTCACGGATCCAGAAACTAGACCCGACTAATCACACATGATCCATCACACGCTACACGGCAGTGGTGGTACACTTGTTACATCAGTAGCTCTTGGTTCTGCCACTTTCCCTCCTGAGGAAACATGCTGAAAGCCTGCAGCACAGGCCGCCTTAGCATAAATCACTCGCTGTCACTGCACAAGCGGATTACCTAAAACGCAAGGCATCGCGGTTCTTGCTGGATACCAGAACTGTTTCCCTTAGATAGCGTTATTCATTTCTCTCGCAAATACTCGGTGACATTGAAACAGGGTATCCATAGTAACCGACACCTGCAACGGAGGCAGACAAACGGTTATCTTTGCCTCAATGCTGCAAAGCCGAAACCCAAAGCATGCCAAGGAATAAAAACCGTCCGTGTTCTTTACACAGGAGCGGAAATACCCCAAGCGGAACCGGCAATGCTGTACCTGCCCGACGGTTTTTAGAGCGAATCGACGGGCCTAGCAGCACATGATTGGAATGAATTGAGAATTGCGCATCCAAGCGCTGCGCTCAGCTGCGGGAGGGGCGGTCGTCCAGCAGCGATGTCAGTGCATCGAGACGTCCTAAACGTTGCAACTTTGAGGATGTATTAGCTAATTGTACAACACGCTCTCCGTTTGTAGTTTCCATGATCAGTTTAGTTGATCATCAAAAAAAAGAGAGAAGGAAAAGAAAAAAGCTACGTTGTGGGGATGTGCTCGACGATCTTGTAATGTAATGTCGCTTTGTCTTTGTTGTCGGTGCGTATCTTCTTGAACAAAGTTCAGTGTTACTTTGGTTATGATGGAAAGCTGGACTGATAAAGCTGGACTGACGGTGTTGACTTGTCAGATTAGTCCGATGTTCGCTTAACTTTAGAGACATTGCCGAAATGTTACCGGGCTCTATTCAGATAACTGGAGAGACACTATCTGGGGCAGAAATTAAAGATATCTGTGACAGTTTAAAGGAGAATAGCGTTAGACTCTTGTCTGTACGGGGCTGTCAGCTGTCCGATCGGGATTTCGGACGAGTGTGCCGCGGCGTTTCGGAGACGCACTCCCTCGCACAACTCAATCTCAACCTCGGCGTGGTTTCAAGCATTAGCCGGACGAAACAGCTTGCTGATGCTCTCAAGGCCAACAGATCGATTCAGACGCTCTTGTAAGTGTTTCGATATTCCTTATAGCTCATGTCCTAAAGGCTGTATGGCTTTGGTCGGTCGGAGTATCATGGTAAACTTAATGGAAAAATTCATGTTGGACGAAACCTTTTTGAAAGTTTTCTCACACTTCACAACAATTACGGATAATGTGTCTACTAACGTATGCTGTTGTGACACTGGGCTGGTATAATATCCGAGTGTATTAACGTAGCCTATATTTAGCTGTAAGCAGAGATAAGATCTGTGCCAACATGATATTCTTGGCTTAACCAAGCACCGTGTCGAAGTTTTCACTGCGCTGATGACGGCAGTTCTGTAATAACATCATTGCCAGCGATATTTATGTTGGATACGTCTCCAAGTTGCAGTTTCAATATAATATGCCTTTTGCGTCAACATATACTTGAACTTCAGCAAACACAAATGAAAATACGCCATTACTGTTGTAAAAACCAAAGCTGAAGTCTTTGTCTTTGTGGCTTCCACAGTCCCTGAATTCCCAAGGTCTTTTGTGCACCAAGGGTTTTATTGGACTAGTCTCCCTTCTGTATGACTGACTAAAGCATGTCCTGTCGCCCTGCTTGTCTCCCTCTCACAGTCTGCACGGAACCCCTCTTTTAGATGCAGGGTTGGTCACTCTGAACACGGCTCTATCGACTCACCCATCTCTAGTGTCCCTGGACTTGGGAGATTGTATGCTGGGAGATGAGGCGATTCAACTGATCTGTGGAATGCTGCCTCCAGACGGGGCCAAATCAGGTAAAGATGTCACACACGCTGGTAATGCAGACAACCCTGGCAAAGTGAAGAGCGACATGACAGTGTATTAACTATTTCAGCCGTATTTGTTATCGGCAGTGAGCAACCGAGTATTATGAGCTGCACATTGCCAGAACAGACTGCAGAGTTCACATCTTTCACTATAAATATTAAAGCTGACGAATATCAGTTGAAGACACTGTGTATGTTTTTGAAGGGGCTGGTCCTTAAGAGGATGCTGTCTCCCCTGAGTGCATTGACTTGTGACGTTGTGTGGTAGGTCTCAGGGAGCTGACGCTGAGCGCCAACCCAGCGATCACCACCAAAGGCTGGGCTCGACTGGCCATCGCCGTGGCCCACAGCTCGCAGCTCCGGGTCCTCAACCTAGATTACAATCCCTTAGGTGAGCATCTTTGAGCAGGCCGTGCTGAGGCCATAGAGCACGTCTGTACTGGACCTGATGTATTGCCTTCATTGATGCCTGGTCTTTTTTAATGATTCTGACACTTTATTTGCCTTCAAAAATCAGGTTAATGACAACATACACACATCTCAGCTTTCTTTTTAAAATTATTGTCTGTAATCCAAGTGTCCGGAGTGTACTGATACGTACTGATGCGTACTGATGGCACGTTGAACTACTGAAACGGCTCTGAAACAGAAATCATTGGTATCGGATAATCACGTTGAACTTGTTAGTGCAAGTTTCCTTTATTGATTTGCTCAGGAAAGTGCTTGCTGGATATAAGGATAATCGTGCGGCCTCCTTTTCACACACGTTTCATTCAGCTCGATATTAAGATGAGCAAGTAGGCCCAGTTCCCACCGAGGACACAGTGAGAGAGGCTTGCGTCTCTTTTCCCTTTGTTTCTAAACGTGTATTGCTGATCACGGCTCTGCGGTGAGCGAAATTGCCACCAAAGTGTCCAACCTGCTGGACGACCGCAGTGGTTGCTGACTGTTTCAGGACTCCGAGGACACGCCAGCACACCCTCTCTTCCTGTCTCAACTCTTCTCTTTCATTCCCCTCGGGACCCCAGGCGACCAGATTGCTGGAATGTTAGCCGTTGCTGTGGCATCTAGCCGGACTCTGGAAGTCCTGGACTTGGAAGGAACAGAGCTCACCAATCAGTCAGCACAGGTAACTGGCACATTTAGGGAAAACTATGGAAGTAAACATGTTTGTAATCAAATGTTCGGCATTTAATTTAATGATGAATTAGAGTGAATAGTTTGATTCTGTTGGTTTTTGTTTGTTTGTTTTTTTTTTAAACCTTTGTTGATACTTTTGTTCAGTGTCATAGTGGCCTTTTGCAAAATTCCCACTATGACTGACATAATGACTGACATGATGACTATCCTCCAATGTATCTAGTGTGTTGCTCATTAAGGTTTGTTGTACAGTAGGCCATGCACCCCCCCCATTATATCTTTGTCAGAGTTAGACCATCTGTGGGCCATTTCTTACACCTTAAACACACATTATTGGGTTTTTAAATGGGCAGGAAGGAGCACCAATAGCAGCTGGCATGACAGGCGGCAGAAAACTAAAACAAAGGCAAGAAGGGAAGCCATGGCACGTTAAGCGTTATGACCAAGAGTAAAATGGTTTTTACATGTAAATAGGAAACGGATAGTTTAAATGTGAAAAACGATTTTATTTAACCCACAAATGTTATTCTGCTTGTTTACTGTGTCATGCAAGCAATGCAAGTTCAGATCTTACACAGAGCATTTACATTTACATTTTTGGGCATTTAGCAGACGTTCTTATCCAGAACGACTTACAAAGTGCTTTGCCATCTGCTCACAGAATGCATCCTTATATTAGATTTGTGGACAGGAGGCAAAATAAGTTACGTAGCCCTGCTGGTGGGATAATTGGTTATGGTTAATTCTGGAAATATGGTATGTGACATAGAAATTATATAAATGCTGAAATTAAACAAGGAAGGAACGTGAAGGACCGTGAAGCAGGTCCAGTCTCAGGCTTTGTCCAGTCTCAATGCTGTATTTCCTGTAGGGAAATGTATTTCTGATCTCTTTTTATATTTGGAACAGGTTTAATTGTGAGTAGCAGATGATATATAAATGGCATTAATTATTAACGACACAGTCCAAATGGGGGCATCTGTCTTGTTAATGAGAGTTGTGGTTTGTACCAATAAGGTGACTAAGATAATAGTGATACATGCTGTGTGTTGGCTCTAACTCCTTATGTGCCATTTTAAGAAGACTGTGATTATGGGCAAGGCTTGCACCTTAAAACTAACAGGTCATTTTACAACCAGTTTAACTAGATTTGCAGTGTCAATATCTGAAAGAGAATTTGCTAGATGTATTGTTGGTTATAACAAAGGGTGTGTAGCTCAAGTCCTGGAAGGCAGTTTTAATACATCTGTTTCAAATGATCATGGGTTGCTTTAGAAAGAAAAGAAAATACAGTGGCCCTACAGGACTAGAATTGTTTGTTGGTGAATTATAAAAATAGGTCTTTGGGGAAAAATGCTTGTGTACAGCTGTCCACTAGAGGGCGGTGTTGCACACCTAACTCAGCCTTGCTTGGGCCGCTCGTGGGTATGTCTCTCTCACACTCCAGTTGAGTTAGCCCGGTCCATCCTGCCTTTGTCTAGAGTTCTTCAGGCGTGTGCAAAGGCAGTCGAGCTCGGAGAGACCCTCCGATCCTCAAAGTGACTCGCATCAGCCGGGAGTGCCTCATTTCTCTCCTTCACTTAGTCTCCGCCTCTCTCTGTCTCTTCACCTCGCGGGCGAGAACGAGAAAAATGTAAGCAGGTTCGCCTCCTGCCGTTCGAGGTCAGGCAGCGTGGAAAATGACCATTTTGAATTAGAAACAAGCTTGGGGCATGTAAGCACGACAGACGCTTTAGTAGAATTTTATACAAGTGCTTACTAAGTCAGAACATTTTGGCTGCTTTTATCATTTTAATATGTTGATTAATATCTGTGCCTAATAACTGGAGATTAAATTTAATTCCCAGTTAAGATGAACACAGTGTTTGAATTTAGGAAATATGGGCTTACTAGCAATAGTGCATCTACTATTTTAATTGCAGATAGGACTCTCAATTTACATGCATATTATTTAAGTATGTATGTATGTTTTAAGAGTAGTATGTATATAGTTAGTTACTTTGCTCAAATGAGCAATTTGTTACATTTAAATAAACAATCAGGGTTGTATTTTTCATGTTTGGGTAGTCATGTTCTTGTTGGGGAAAAATCTTTTCCAGGATGATCATTTTGACAAACATGCAGTTTTTAAAAACAGTCCTAAATGGTCAGTATCATCTAAACGGTCAGCGTCCTGAATTATGTTGGTCTCATTTGACTCCACTGGGTGGACAAATATGAGGAATTCAGTGAACATTCAGGTTATTGACCTGAACAGTCATTTAAACCAGATTCAAAAGCAACCAAAAGTGTTGGATATCTAATCAGTATGTGCTTTCGTATATTGAAAGACAGAGTTTATTTAGATATCTTACCTCAACCAAATCCTGTCTATCCCGTTTTCGTTAAGAAGGTGAGGTGACGTTAGTTCAGTGCCATGTGAGAATCAGGCCGTTCCCTAAACTTTTAGTTCACTATATCCTAAAATCTCTCTCCCCTTCCTGCCTCTTCACTCATCTCATCGGGTGTTTCTCACCCGTTCCCTCAGGTCTTTCTGGACATGGTGGAGAACTACCCCACATGTCTACGCGTGCTCGTACTGGCCGAGAACGCCATCAGTCCCGAGCTTCAGCAGCAGATCTCCGACCTGCTCTCCGAGGGCGAGGAGGAGGAGGAGAAGGACGCAGAGGCCCACGCCCACGTCGGCTACCGGGAGAAGCCTGCCTGGCTTGCTCACAGCAGTAAGGGTTGATCCGCTCTCATGACTCCGCCCCTGACCCCACCCCCCGCCACGAGTTAGGCTCTCCAACATCCCCTTGCACTTCAGAGACTTCCAAAGGGGCCAGCGGTTGACTCCGAAGCACAGACGTGCCGGTATTTAGAGTAATACAGGGTCATACGTAGCGTTTCTTGTGCAATATGAGGACAGATATTATGTTTTCACATTAGTGTCGATGCAGTATAGAGGCCGATATATGGATCCAGATTTTACGTGTACCCACTAAACGAAAAGAAAAAAAACAAAGTAACCGTAAAGACCACTAGCATACATTCCAGTAGGATAGGCCGTACTGGAGAACCAATTTGCTGTTTTCTTTAGTACAGCAAGTTTCAGAACCTTTACCCGATGTCTCTGACCCTTGCAGACTCCCCGATGGTCCTGATGACGTCAGGACTGGGTGAATGCTTTTTGGCAGAGACAAAGATGTGATAACTGGAGCTGCCTTTTTAGGTTTCACACCGCACACCCACCGCTGCCAGACCACCTGTCAGCAGCAACCACTCATACTGCATGACGTGTAGCACTTAGCAGTAGACTGTTTGAAGCTGGCGCGCACACACACACACGCTCACACACGCACACATAAACCCTCAACCACCAAGTGACTTATGTTCAGCAGTGAATTATTTATTTTCCAGATGTACAGTCTATTTATAAACAACTATTTAAGCAGCCACAATATACTCTTGATTAGTTCGGCTAAGTAGGGTTGTTGTGATGGCCTGATGTTTAAATAAATCTATTTACATGTTTCTAAGTGCTTTGTGGTGTTGAAAAACATGTCTAGTGAACATTTTATGATGTACATGAAGATGCACTAGTAAATCTCCGTTTGAGAGGAAGTCCTGTAGTAGACGTTTGTCGTTATTGCGCTAACATGCTCAGCTCATTCACAAGGTCTCCGTGAGGTCTCACTTATCCTCAGGTGCAGCTCCCTCCATGTGCCTGATATAGCTGAGCATGGACCACACTGATGCTGATGGCAATTCAGTGTCTTCCCACCAAACGCGTCCTTTAAAAGCCAAAAAGCTGAAATTCTACAGTTGTGCAAAGCTGATTGTTTATCCAATTCGGGACACCTTTAATCAGATTGTAGCCCTGTGTTCACACCCCTGGGCATTTGCGCGTTTCGACTCTACCTCGTCTGCTTTTCTAAGCGGAGCGCCATCTTCACCGTTATGAAACGCTGCAACAAAAAGAGATGAAAGCAAAAGCCACGGGGAACCGTGTTTGATTTTAAGGGACAGAGAAAACATAGCGTTTGGCCGACCGCACCCTCTCGGGTAACGCCCGCGCCTTTGGTGGGCACCGTCGGTACCGTATTTAAACCTGTGCGTGAGCCTCCAACGTCTCCCCACCCACCCGGCCATCCGCGTCAGTGTTCCAGCCCACCGGCTCTTACCCTCTTGCGCTGCCGTTTGCTAAAGTAGAGGAGCGAGGATCAGAGATGGAACAGACACCGCTGCAGGCTAAACACCAGCCCTGCTGATAGACTGGCCTTTTCGCTAAGCAGATGCCAGAGAGGCCAAATAACACCGGAGGAAAGAGTCTTCTATAATTAATGGAAGTGCTCTGATCAATCTCGCGAGTTGCTAAGTGACGGAGACAAATGGAAGGCGATTCTTCCGCCGTGTAGCGGTGTAATGAATCCGCCACCCACTAATCTAACAGCAACAGGAGGCGTGTGCCATGTGAAAAAGTACCATTAAGACTCCTTTATTCCAGTTCCAAACCCCGAGTGTGAACGCACATAAACTGCGGTATGATGGACAGAGTAGCATAAAATCATCCTTAAGTAGAATATTGACATAATTAGAAGTAGAAGTAAAAGTACAAGTACAGAGTTGAGTTTGATTTGCAAGGGAATAGTGTGATTCTTTAGTATGTACTCCGGTTTGTTATGTGTTCTCTTTTCATACATTTTCCAAAATAAAATAGCTTGGAAATGAGGCATCAAAGCAGTCTTGTGTTCAATCAACAGCGCATGATCACGTGAACACACACACAAACATTTGTATTACATTTGTGAATAAACAAATGTAATAAAAAAAAGCAATCATTTGCCAAGTTTCCCTTTTGATTTGAAAATAAACCAGGAACACAACTTCACTTCCGCACTTGTGATCGAGTTGGTTTAACTAGTGTGTAGCCCCATCATACGTGAGGATCAGATCTACTGTAAGAAGACAGAAGAAAAGTTTTTGAAAAGTAAAACACTTCAGTAAGGCATTGTGGCTTCCAGTGAAGGCTACATGCAAAATGCAGAGCGATTAGTTTTGAGGTCTGGTGCAGCCATCTTTTCTTTGGTGCAGCTAACCGAAATGGGAAGTAAACTTAATTACTGGCCCATTTTACCTCTTAGTCAGAGAACAGCGTCACGGGGCAGAAAGGGTGTTGAACTTGCAGAAATCTAATCTGGGCTGGAAATGAAACTGAAGCACTGTGAAGAATGTTAATTATCTGCAGTTTTTCCTCATCCGAGTTTCAACATTTAACTCCAGTGCCTACCAAGGTTATAGTAACAGCTTTACTAAATATTGCCATTATCTAGAATAATTCATTCATTCATTCAATTTTATTTATATAGCGCTTTTTACAACACATGTTGTCACAAAGCAGCTTTACAAATTGCGTGGGTCCAGATCCCTAATGAGCAAGCCAAAGGCGACAGTGGCAAGGAAAAACTCCCTAAGATGGCAGGAATTTAGGAAGAAACCTTGGGAGGACCAAGACTCAAATAATCTGGGATTATATATAAAGTCTCCATAAAGTTTGTGTATATATTTTATTTTGAACGAGTGTTAGACAGTAGTCATCTTTTATAAGCATGTTTAAATGAATACAATAATTGCAGTACACTGCACTAGCAGTGATTAACTAGTGGATTTCTCTCAGGATAACGCCTGAAAGCGGCTCAAGCAATGTCACCACCAGAGGGCACCATTCCTTACATTACAACAAGCGCTACTGTCCTTGTGGCCATAGAGAATTCCCAACATTGGGCGAGATGCATCAGAAATAAAACCCAGTCCCGGTGGGAATTAATATCAACACAGTGTAGAGAGTCGAATTATACGTTTAAAATAGTTTTATTTGTTTTAAAATATACATCAGTTTACAAATTGAGAAAATAATTAGTTAACAGTCTTTTTCTGTAGATTTTTTTTCCTTTAAGGTTATTTTTTTTTACAAGAAGAAACAATAGGCCATCACACATCGTGTCGCTACGTGACCATAAAAAGCTTTAGCCGCTCAAGTGCGATTTAAATGAAATCCTACGAAGCCATGGCGAAACGCACGCTGTACACGATGACACTGCTGGGAAAAACGCACTTCGATTAAGTTAAAGGAAAAAGCACCGTATCGCTACAGTAGACTGTTGAGACAGGTATGGTTTGTGTACTCCAAAAACAGGAACGTGGACAGCCGCGTTTTTACAGTGACAAACCATGTAGCCAAATACTAGATGTACTGAGATGTGCCTGAGTCATTTTAACGGCAGGCTGTGTTGTGTTACATTCCTAAATTTGCACCATTAAATCCATAATCAGATTAAAGGGCCCCTCTGTAAGTGCTGGGGGGGGGGGGTGCAAATGCCAACTACAAAGTTTTAGAACACAAGGACAAATATGAATTGCAAATGCGAATGACCACCAACACTGAAGGAAATGAGTACATAGGTGTTATTCTGGACACCTGTGTAAATGGGAGGGGACACATCCTTGGCTATTTTAATCATTTTTTACATTTACATAATAGCCTCCCACTAGAACCTTTGAAGGTTAAAACAGGCCTTGTTTGGGACAACAGACAGAAATCAAGACAATAAAAAAGTCCAGTGAAATGGAATTAAACCTGAAATGACCATTCCAGATTCCAGTGAATCTTTCTCTGCTGACACATTAACATGGTTTACATCTCCAATATTTGATATTTTAAATCAGTGTAACTCGATTTATAAGGGTAAGTGAACATGTACACACACACACACACACACACACACACACACACACACGTAAAATGCAGGATGCACTGACTAGTGTACTGAAGGTTAAAAGGAGAATAAGCTTAATATGCCTCGCTCACTGGTGTGCTTAAAAAAAAACATTTTCTGACATTTAATTAATTTTTTTCCTTCCCTCATATTTCTGTCAACATTTGCTCGCCTTGCGTGAGGCACCCGGAGGAGGGCACCTTGGATCAAAGAGAACCGTCAGTCACCGAGCGACTCCACTGCAGTCGTAATGGGGAGTCATTAAAGTTGCAGTGCAGCAGATGTAAAAGCCTATTTATACATGCGGAGTTGGACATTCCACTGACCCGGTCTCCTCTCTCCTGTTTCCACGAACTCCTGTACATGTCCCATCTGATGAGGTCATGAAATATTTAAGGACGTCCATTTCCATGTGCGAGACCCTGACAGAGTCCTCTGTCTCCCTCGCCTTTAAGCATCACCCAGCTATTTTTAAACATGATAAAACATTAATTATTCAGCAAGGGGGGGGGTTACAGTTCTCATTATGGACTGTTACAGTTACATACAGGGTGGGGGGGGGGGTTATACAGCACACCAGGGATAGAGCAAAAAAAAAAAAAAAAATGGAAGAAATGTCACCCCCCCATCCTCCGCACACAATCTGTACATCTCTACTGAGGAAAATGGAACTGAATTATTGAAGGCAGAGGAGGTGAGAATTCATGCAGTAACTCTATTATGGACTAGCCGAGCTCCTGCATCCCTTAGACTAGAAATGTATATTCTACTACAACCGACTGATATGTCTGACACTGGCAAGGCTATGAATCGTGGGTACACGGCGACATGTGGCACTTAACCTGAAGTTAGATACTGCAGAGTTATGCAATGAGTAAGCCTGTGTGTTGTTCGACATTGAACACTGACTGGAAAATGAAACACAGAAGGGATTGGGGGGGGGGGTAGTTTCATGGTCTTGACACATCTACTGATTTGCGTTATTAAATGGAACAAATCTACATCTGAAAATGTAAATGAAAACACCATGGATTTGAAAAAGGCAACACGCACAGTGTTCGGACCACCCCTGGAATACAAGACAACAGATGTGCTAAACGAATAGTCCTCACGTCTCCTCTGAGGCTTCTGTCTGGAGACAAACGCAAACATCTTTTTTGCTCCTCAACAAAGCTCAACACAGAATATGGTTTGAAAGAAGTGACCGATTCAGATCAGTGTTCAAAAGGAAACTGGCCAAACTAACCCATCACTGAAGATCAGGACATCAGACACATTATAAACGTATCATTCGATGTCTTATAAAACTCCATAGGACATCCAATAAAAAAAAAAAAAACAACAAAAAACACATGCACCTACACACAAACAAACAAAATCACGATGCATTATGATTACATTCCCCACATAAGTAAACATGGATGCGACAAAGGGAACTACGTTTACCATGAGCGAATAATGGCTTTCAGTACAATCAGGGCTAACATCAAACTTAACTTAAAGAACGAGGCTTTGTTACCTCCAAAGACGTAGCAGACAGCTGATAGGTGAGCGCAATTCTTTATTGGTTTGCGGGCTGGAGGAGAGAAGGGAGACTGACGAATCGGAGATCCAGTAACAACCGGCTGAACCTGCAGTTAAATTCAGCTGTTTACATTTACTGTGTGCATAGTTTCATGTAAATGCTATTAGAGAATACAGCCGCCTCTGACGATCGTGACAGCAGCTTTGAGAACACTGTAGCTGGCCACTGCCGTGAGCGGCGTCTCTAACTGAAGTGCACGGCTATTACGGACACTACTCTGCCCAGTACTGAGTTCTGAACACACGACTGAAGCCACCAAGGCTGAATGAAGCCACAGCTTTAAGAACAGAACTTGTAGCGGTAATTTGTCTATCTAAGTTAATTTCAGAAATTTCTAATCTAAATGACATTTGTGTGTATTCCTTTGTTTAGCTATGGGCTTCTAAACACCATTGATTTAAATGCTCACCATGCTGAGGGAGTTCAAATTGTTGTTCGCACTAACCAGCTGACTCAAACAGTAAAAACTAAGCAAATAAATACACACAGAGCACAAAAATATTAACTTTAAAACTTAAACTCTCTGGCTTAAATATCAGTAGTCAAACGAAAAACAGCATCAGTGTAAATTTATGAAATTAATCAGAATATTTGATGTTGGAAACAAGACTAAACAAAATCCATAGCCAAATCACTCACAAAAAAAAAAACAACCCAACTTTTAGTCAGCCCAAGAATAACAGTGCTAGATCAACAGAGATGTGAGAATGAGGGAAACGCAGGTTCTTTTCAGCTCTGTGTGGGCTAAAAGCTGACGTGGAGGGTGAACAGAGGAACCCTCTCAGTCAGTAAAAGGGTTAGGCACTGTAAGATGACGAGACGATCCCTAAGATTCTGCGAAACCTGCGCCATCGTTTTCCCACGCCACACCGCTGGAACGCCCCTTCCTGGAGACAGAAGGCTCTCGCAGGTAAACCCCAGAGCCCAACCCCTAGTCCTTGCCTCCATCTTGTGGTTTCCATCAGTTTCTAACAGGACTACAGCAACAAGTGACAGTGTTCCATCTGGATACCTCTATTACAATACATGGGCCACATGTGGAGGTGTCTTTATATGGCTATATCCTGTGGTTTACTTCTCATTTACAACGCAGCGGGGCATCCGGGATCTCTTTCAGCGTGTTGGCGTCGTCACTCACCGACATTCTTAGAGGACACCTGAAGCACTGTTTTCGCTGACGTGGGACGTTTCGGTATCAACGTCTTAAGACGGCGACTTGGGGATTTTGTACGTAAATACCGTCCTGAAGTAAACTTCTCGCCTCTAATGGGTGGCAGAGGAGTTACAGTAATGACTCAGCAAAAACAAAACCAGGGGAGAGCAGTCTGCGTGGAGCCCAGCGGACCCCTGACTCGACCGTCGCCTCCCTGCGAGGGCCACGACTCGCGATGGCCGCTGATGAGAAGATCACTGCGGATTACTGGAGGGAGGGGCCAGTGTGTGAGCTCAGTCCAGAAGGTTCCCGTGCTCCTGCGCTCTGGTAAGGCTGTCTTTGCGGTGCAGGTGGTGGACGCCCATCCGCTTGGGGCTCTTCTGTGGCCGGGCAGAGCCTCCCGGGGGCTGGTGCTGGTGAGGAGGGGGCTTGTCCGCGTAGTCCTCCAGGACCCTGGAGCCCATGGCGGGAAAGTTCCTCGGCAGGACGTCACGCTCCTCGGCCGAGCTGCCGGCCGACGCCGCGTCTTCGGTGGACTCTTGCTGCTCGGCGGCGACCCGCGTGTCCGGGTGGGCGGGTCCGCCGGCGTGGTCGCCGTCGAGCGCCAACAGCAAGTGCTCGCCCTCCTCCTGGGAGAAGTCACCGTACTGGCCCCGCTTGGCGCGCTGGTCCGCCACGCTGCTGGTGTCCGTGTCCAGGCTGGACTCCCTGCTGGCCGTCCAGCTCGGGGCGGAGGAGGCGTCCTCACCGTCCGAGTAAGCGTCCCGTGCAGACCTCCCGCCGCCGCCGCTGCCCCTCGGCAGCTCCTTGGCGGTCTCGCTGCTGAAGGACGTGCGGTTGAGCAGGACGCCCTCCGAGGACGGCGCCGTCTTCTCCACAAACATGCGCTGCCAGTTGGCGAGCAGGTCCTCCTCCGAGCTGCCCGAGCTGGTGAAGGTGCTGGGCGGCTGCGGCGGGCTGCTGAAGGGGCTGGACTGGCTGGACGGAGGGTCGGGGGCGGAGGGCTGGCGGGGAGGGCGCACGGGTGGGGCGTGGCCCCGCCCGAGGACGAGAGGTCCGGGAGCACCAGCCTCCGTCGGAGGTGGCGGGGCTGCTGGGGACGGTACGCTGGCGCTCGCCGCCGCCTCCACCCTCCTCCTCGCTCTGCACCAGGCTGAGGGAGATGGCCTGCCGCGTGGCGTAGGTGCAGTTCGGCAGCGGGCTGTTCTTGGGGATCTTCACCTTGTCGTCGGAGGAGAACTTCGATCACCTTGCGGCCGGGGTAGAGGGGGTGAGGCGGGGGAGGGGCCGGGTAGGGGTTCAGCTTCTCGAAGGAGGCGCGGCCGCCAGGTCATCGCCGCCCGCCGCCACTTCCGAGCCGACCGGGCGCGGCAGGCGCCGTTGAGGTGCTGCGGGTCGGACGAGGCTCCGCCCCCCCCCGCCGGCCGTGCCCCGGCCCGCCGTTCTCGTTCTGGGGGCCGGTCATGTCCACGTGGACGAACACGTCCTCGGCCACCGGCCGCCCGGCGCTGCTGCTGGACTGGGCGGAGTTCAGCACCAGCGGCTCGGGCTTCTCCAGCACACGGGCGATGACGGAGGTGGGCACCACGTCCGCCGGCGTCAGGCTGAGCGTATCCGGCTCCTGCCCCTGCGCTCCCGCGGCATTCTGGGTCGTGTCAGGCAGGCTCGTGCTCATGTGCTTATTCACCATCTCCTGCAGTTCATAGGGCAACTGGAACAAGAAAAAAAAAAAGAACCGAACCTGCTTGTTAGCAGCTCTACCTTGTAAAGGAGCATCAGCCTCTAGCAGTGGAGCGCTGAGATTTCTACTCTACAAGTAGATTCAATCTACTTCACGCGATTGTTCTTGGGGAAGCTGCAGAAAGTTGTATAATAAATCAGGACTAAATCTTACCCAGTCCTTAAAAAACCATGTGCATGTACCTCATTACAAGACCTCTCATCGATATGAACCATAAGTGAGCAAACGACTATTACAGAGATGTCTCCTTTTCATAAGGTAGAGGGATGGAATATTACGAGACGCACGAGAACATTGATACGGCGCAGGCCGGCCTATCTGACGTGTTCGGCTGCAAGCCAGCAAAAGAGCGGCCGTGTGGCTAGACGGCTCTGTGTTCGTGCTCCTCGAGACGTGAACGGGCTGGTGAACGTGACTCATCTCCTGCGCTACACTGTGAAGGCTATCTTAACCTCCATCAGGAGGAGGAGACGGGAGGCAGGATGCTTTTATTCAAAAGCATCCACTCTCTCCGAACCAGCATGGAAGAAGGGCTAATGAAAAGAGTGAAGAGAGAGAGAGAGGTGGAGAGAGAGAGAGAGAGAGAGAGAGAGAGAGAGAGAGAGACGGAGAGTAAAAGGAGAAGGCAACACAGACATCTCAGGATTTTATTTCGTGCTGTTGCCTTGACTGAATGAATCTAGGCAGACATATTGATTCATGGAAAATGAAGAGGGTAAAATCCCGCCCTGTCCAGTCCAGCTTAGCCGATGTCCTAACGATCCGAGCGAGTGTGCTGCTGGTTCCAGCCCTGTGCGTGTGTGTGTGTGTGTGTGTGGCAGATGGGACGCTCCAGGCAGCACTCCTGCTGCCGACCTCTGGTCCGGGTCGCAGATCTGCACAGTAAACCCTGCGTTCTACTTTCCCACGCTCACGTGTATGTCACGTGTGACAGCGGCGATGTGTCCAACAGGTTGCGACCCTGCTGCCATGCCTGCCTGTCGTTTCCCCTGTGAAAAAAAAACAAACAAACAAACCAAAAAAAAAAAAAAAGTGGATTCATCGGACAGGCAGCAACTAGATCCGCAGATCAACGGCTCGCAGTAACCCACGGAAACGGCCGGACGGCGGCCATCGCCCGTCCTGCTCCTGGTAGGAACGTCGCGCATCTCCCGACAGCTTACGCATGCGCAGCCCTCCCCGGGGGCCGCGTAACCATGGTTATCGGCATTTCAATCCACCCGTCTTTTGTCTGCCTCTGCCGGTGACACGCTTTCGCTTTTTTTTCTCGTGGCCTTCCGAAGGCGGGGGAGGGGAGGGTGTTTCCCGCAGCAGCGGACCGTGATCGCACGCAGACGCCACCACTGGCCGACTACACCTGCCTCGAGGTGAAGGCTAAATATAGCGCGCCATTATACCCGTGCGCTTTCCCCAAGAGAGGCAACACACTAACCGCCACTTTCCCAGCGCCCGACTGGAACGGAGGGGGATATTTCAACGCTCCAACATCTGTACAAGGATGCACACGCCACAGTTCCTCACCATCGTGCTTCTCAAAACCCCCGAAGCGTTGGGATTGGCCGATATTCTTGTGGCTAATTACCATCTCCAGGAAAGTAATAAGTGAGTTTAATTTCATACCGTCACCGTCGCCACGCCACCTCTCAGATTAAAATGCACGATTAGGATAAGCCCGAAAGGGGAAAAGAATCTGCTTGTGATTCTTCACGCCGAGCGGGACCGGCCCAGCAGAGTATTGTCTACCTGAAGCCGCTTCACCTCACAACAGGCGACAGGGACAGAGTGAGGAGATCATTCAGAAGTGAATAACAGGGGGTCTAAAAATAGGTCGTCTCCTCAACAGCCTCCCTGACGGAGGGCGCGGGGGCTGAGAGACCCCCGTAGAGCAGTCACACCACTCGAATCCCCCCAAACACGCACATCAGGACAGATCGATGGGGAGCAAAGATAACCGGTTTGCCCTTCGACCTTTCGTCAAGTCGGAGTCGCCATGCGTTCTCTCCTTTAAATGAGAGTCGCTACGCGAGTCCCAAGCCATCCGAGCAGATGCACTGTGGCTCTACCGCATCATCTCCTCTGACCCGCCGTGCCCCGCCCCCCTGGCCAGACACAAAGGCCAAACACTCAGACACGTCTGGACTCTGACACCTTGTCAATACGGCCCCTCGTCTCCGGCGGAGAGGCGAAAGGCACCCTCCGCTCTGCCGTACGGGAGCGTACGGACCCTCCGCCTGACGGGGAGAGCAGAGCAGACACTCACGTCCGCAAACTTGTGGTTCCTGAAATGGGATTTGTTGCACTTCAGCAGCTGTACAGCCAAATTGCAGTCCTGCCGGTACCGCTCCTGAAACAGAACACGCACACACACACGCACACACACACACACACACACACGTGAGACACGTTAAATAAACAAACAACACAAGACATTTGAAATACAAAAACAAAGGAGCAAAAGCACCGGGGGCGGCACCGACGCAGACGGCAGCCGCTCCTGTCTGCGAGGAGTCTGGAGGTGGCAGATTCTCCACGGAGGCCATTCTGAATGACCACGACTGACGGGCGGCAGATCCGCCCCACAGGATCGGCGCCGCGACGGGGCCCGACGGCTAACTGCTTCCTCAAACGCTGTAATTAGCTCCCCACAGCCCAGCTGCACAATGACACTCAGCAAGCAGGTGCGATAAACACCATTTATTAATGACGCAGCACGAAGAGCTGTTTTTTTAAATGGCTTGCTTTGTCATTTATTAAAAATTCGGTTTTTTTTTTTTTTTTTTTTAATAAGGCCAGGTCCAGTCCAGAGCTCTTGGACAGATACATTGCCCAAGAGTCCAGAGTGCACTGCAGTCCAGTCATACTGTAGTAATATAGTCATAGTTTAAAAGCTTGGCAGTTTGTGAGTAAATGTAATGAGAGAAGCAGACGCCATTCGGGGATTGGCCGGAAATCTGCTGCTGGAACACACACACATCTGACAATGTGCTTCTGTGACAGCCCAGCACTGACGCTCTTAACGTGACTTTCAATTTTCAGCTCCAGCAGTTACGATTCCAAGTTAAACTTCAGCAACGAAGACCCTGGTGGTCACACATACGCGCACAGACACACACACACGCGCAGACACATGCAACACAGACACAGAACCTACATTAAGTTCTTCCAGCTTGTCGATGGTGTTCTTGGCATCCACGAGCTTGTTGGTGAGCTCCACTATCTCCTGATCCATGGTCTTCTTGTCTCTCTCCACCTTGCGAAGCTGAAAAGGGCGGGACAAGCAGACGGAGCCATTAGTCCCGTCAGCGGCTGTGCGGGCCCAGAGTCGTCAAACACAGCTAAGCAGCGGGGTCTCGTCGTGCACTTCCTGCCGACACACACCGTCCGCACTAAAGCTCCCTCAACATCCATCCACCCAGCGACTGAGGTCACTGTCGGACCGGGAACGGGGGTACAACTTAACATAAACGGATTGATTCTACGTGTGGATACTGACAGAAACCAGAGGGGTCAGCCGTGTCTCAGCCTCTGAGTCGGTCTGCACAGCTGCGGGCATTCAGGAAGCTCAGCTCAGGAAATCAAGCGTAATTGAATAAATGACGGTTTACAACACATTCCACGGGCTGATGGGGCTCTATGGGTAATAGTCTCGCGATGCGTTAGCAGCTCAGCATTTTGCCTAGACACACAAAAATGGTAAAAAAAAAAAAAAAAAAAAGGTCAGGATGAAAAGCTTGGACAAGTAATTATGCGAGGACGTGGGAAGCGGATTGGTTGTGGTTAGAAAGGTCAGATCAGGCTTAAGGGAGGAAACAGTACAACAGGTGCAATTACAGAGAAGAGGGCGGACAGCGTTGAGGTGGGGAGGCGAGGGACAAGAGACGGGGGGGACGAGAGACGGGGGTGATGAGAGACGTGGGACGGGGACAGGCGTGTCCCACAGAGCGCAGGAACGTGAGGTGTCTGCTGCAGGGAACGGATACACGAAGCCCACTGATTCAACAGTATAAACGTCCCCCAGACCTCAGGGCTGATATCCTCCATATCAATTAGCAGCACCGTGTAGATCCGGCCACTGTGTGTGTGTGTATGTGTTTGGGAGCAGTGGGAAAAGGCTGAAGTGCCCCCCCCACACACACACACACACACACACACACACACTGCCAACAGCATATTAACACCATTACAGCTGTATACAGCCAGCGTCTTCATTACGGGCTTGGTGCTCGCCCTCAGTGAGGAAGCCGAGAGCTATTGGAATGGACTGAATGGAGTTCATTCACTGAACTATCACAGAACGAGGAGCCAAGCAGATTTGCACTGGGCTAACACGAACAACAGCGGGTGTGTGAGTCCACAGCTGAATATTACACGCTTAAAATAAAGGAAAATACAATTAAAAGAGACATTATGTCCTGGACTCCAAGGTGCGGGTCAAGTGTAATAGTAGACTAAAAGACATTAAATGGAGATTTATCCTCATATGTTAAGGCTGGAGCCACACTCTGTGCATTCTGGGAACTGCTGCATGGCTACCTCAGACACATTCTACCTCAAGTCTCCTTTAGGAGAGAGAGAGTGTGCTTTCGTGAACCAGGAAAGGAAGCCGTTAGCATCTGAGCCTCCACAGGACCGAAGGCAACACGGCAGATCAGCGAGGCACGGAGCAGCGGGCGGGCGGCTGTTTACCGAGAGTCCTCTTAATCCGGGGATGAAGGCGGGCGTCCCGGCAGACTGGAGACACACAGCGAACGTTAAGCCATCGGGCAGAGAGAACGGGCACACGGGAGAACTTCACTCTCGCTAACGTTTTCATTATCTGACCATCAAGTTCAGAGGTTGAAATACCAACAAAAAAAAAGGCCCGTTCTGTCTGCGCGAGGGCACGTTCGTTCCAAAACGGTGTGAACAGGTTTGTGTTTCCGCTGCATTTGCACCGTTGCGGGGGGAAGTGATGGCAGCATCGTTTTTGTGATTTATTGTGCTGACAAACTGCGTAAGGCTACAGCAGCCCGCCTCGGGACGCTCGCGTGGCTTTCGGTCGCCGCGGTCGCAACATGCCGCCCGGCGATGCGCTGTCGCCATGGTGCCGGCTCACAGGAACGTGGCAGGGGTGAAGGGGGAGGTAGGGGGAGGACATGCAGCGTTTGGGAGAGCTGAGAGAAGTGAAAAGATGGACACGCAACCGCAGAGACCCAGGAGTGTCCGACGGCAGCCTGGCGATGGGGAGGAGAGGACATCCGGGTCACAAAGCAGCATGAGTGAAAAAAGAGAAGGGAAAAGGGGAGAGAGAGAGAGAGAAAGAGAGAGGATGATTATGAGCATACTGAGCCTTTGTTTTCTCCGATTTAGGTCAAAATCATGCAAAGTCAGCAAGTAAGAACACTGAACCTCGTCAAAGCGTACACGTTCCACTGGGGTAATCCCCAGGTGTCCGACCGAGTCGACGGTAGCTGTGGAGCCCTGTAATCGGAATGGTTCCCGCGCCACACGCGTTCAGCGGGGGGTCCGTGGACAGAAGTTTTAACCATGCAGAACTAATGCACCACCTGAATTCAGCTGAAAGAGACATCAGCTCTGGGAGAGGGACGTGCACACGCACCTCTCAACGTCGTGCAAATCCTGAATACAAATTCTAAGTAGAACCACAGAAACATCTATGTAAAAAAAAAACCTATACGACAGAAACGATCCGAAACAACAGAGATGTGAAACGGATTCGCCGTCACTTCTTAGCCTACTCGAACTTTAAAAGTAATCAAGGGGCAGTATATTTTCATCAACACTGATCAGCTATGAATTCTACAGCTTCGACACTCATTAGTCACAGCGGGTGTAAACTGCCATTGGCCCTAGAACACTAAAGGCACGGCTTCCATCAGATTGTGCCAAACCTTCAACGGCGTGAATGCCGCAATCAGGCAGGAACACGATGTCCGTGGTCCAGTGAACTCAGCCCAAGCTCTGATCTGTGCCTGTAATGAACCAGAGACGATGCCTGCCCTGATATTTAAAATTGCCTTCAACTCCATTACCCACGAAAGGCGATTCAGGCACGTGAAGTCCTGCGTTTTGAGAGGCCCTCCAAACCTGTTCGATTACATTAGCATTTCAATGACCCAGGCAGGAGAACGTGTGTACAATTATGTGTGCTTCAAACCTCCAGCTCTTTTGCATAGCCATGAAAGCAGAAGAGATCTTCGTGTCGAATTCGGATAACCGGGCGTAGTTTGGATAAATATTCTGACGGCGGTACAAGATTTCAGCGGCCCGGCTGTCCGTTACATCGCGCAGCGAAGCCCAGCGCAAACGCCGTAGCCAGTGTTGAGTCCACTCTGCCCAACACTACCACTAATGGGATGCAAAACCAGTTCAGAAAAAGAGGTAATCAATCAGCGACTAAGGCAAGCCGACAGGGTTTCAGAAGCAGGCCTTGGAGACCCTCAGAACTTCTAAATGCACTCTGTCATTCAATGAGGCTGACTGATTTCTTCCATTTCGTGAGATTTTTTTTTGTGCCCCTGTGAAAATCACAACCCTCAAAGCTTTGATGAGGAATGTGAATCATGTTGTGACGGTATTCTGTACAATTACAGCAAACCTGACCGACCTGTCAAAAGTTGTGGCCAGGCAGGTCCCAGTCATGAGCGGAGAAACGTGACGTGCATAGCGAAGCCTTTGGTGGTACAGAGCACAAAGTCTGTTGTTTCTCCAGAATAGGAAACAGTATGCTCGTTTGTGTCAAATTATTGTGTCGCGATTTCAAAAGAAGGCACGTAGGACGCACAGGTGCACATGCATGTGTTTACACACACACACACACACACACACAACGTCCTCTACAAACTAGTTCATCAAAAATAAAAGATCCAGAATTCCTTTTGCTTCCAAGGTCAGGCAACCTGCTACATACACAGCAGGCTACATTTGAGGGAATTAAAATTTCCTGTGCTACTTCTGATCCTCATGGAAAAGCCTTTAGATGCATATATACAAGAAGGAATGTTAACAGGCAGCCCTGAAGAACCACAATTCCTAGCGACACAGAGGGAGGGGTGAGTGGGGCATAACTCCCGTCCCTGCAGGACTGCGATGTGATCTTAACCACTGCTTAACGAGAACATGGCTCTGTGCACCGTGACCGGCACCCGGCACAGGCCTCATTACAGCCACACCAGGCTCGTGCACGAGGCTCGTGCACACACCCCGTACACTGCGACAGGTGCAGATCGCTGGCGGGGCAGGGGGGGCTACGTCGGGCAGTTGCGCAATCCCCCCGCACTCTCTCGTGGGCTCCAACGTGGCTACCAGCTTCTCTACGCGCGATGACAGCCAGTAGGTGTAGTGAGGAGTGTCTCATGTGCGGAGGTTAACGTGGCATAACAGTAGGCCATCTGGGGACATAACGGGCTACAAACACTTAGTCAGCCTTAGACCCTAATTTAATCTTTTTTGCCATTGAATGGGACAGAGATCCTCCCTCACCATTATGAGGTCATTCGGGTTCCGTTTTGTTAGGGCGACGAACACAAGGGTAATGAAAGACATCGATCCTGCAGATGAACAAACGGAGGTAAAGAGGGGTGAAAGGTTACCAGGGCATGCAGCTTCTCTTCCAGGTCTTGGTTGGTTCTCTGTGAGGCTGTGTAGCTGTTTTGCAGCCTGTGGGAGGAACACACACACACACACACACACAGTAAACACCAAAAACAAGGAGCAACGCTAAGCTCAATAAATTCAGGTAAAGATTCAGATAAAAAAAAATGCTTCCACAACCTGGTTCATTCTCATTTCATGTGCGCTCCCTGAATTAGGGGTGTGCACCCTGCATTAGGGGTGTGCACATAAAGGGCATTAATGTGGTCCGGCAGGGTATTCAACAGCTACGCTACCGTAACACAGAAGCATTGAGGTAATCCTGTTCAAGGCACCTACCAGGCTAGGGGGCAGGGCAGATCAAGCACACGCTGTCTAAAAGATAAACTGCTAAATCGCCCCCCAAGACCCCCCCCCCACCCACACACACACCAACCCTATTTGTGCAGCCCCCTGATGATTTTCAGCCAGATACGACACTCGTGCACAAGTGCACGTACATGCACGCACGTGTACGCACACACATTCACTCTTTCATTCACCCCCCTCCTCCAGCATCGGTTTCACGGTCACAAAAAATAAAGTCCTGCAAATTTCAGCCCGCAGCAACCATTCCAGTCTAACGCAGAGGACACGTGCTCAGAGCGCAACTGCTGGGCCCCGGCAGATAAGCGAAGCTCCAGCCTGTAAGCGCAGGGCACCAGAGATCCTGGGAAGCACCTGACTGTGTTCCTCTCGATTTTAAACGCTTAACCTGGTAGCACAGAACCGAATTTGGTGAGGTTTCTAAGGACGGTCAAAATGCAAGCGGCTACAGCTCACAGAGCTTTACAGCATACTTGAAGGTCAAGGGTCGGGCCCCCTTGGGTTGGACGACAACAGGAGTTGGCAGGAAAACTCAATATAGCAAGGGAGCGAGCGTCCCTCCTGCTGAACAATTACACGTGACGCTAGATTACTGCGTCTGACTCATCCAGGTCGTCGCCTGTGATGGGAAGGAGTGGTCATGTGACCAGCTGGCCCAGATCAGCCACAGCACACACACGTCCTCTGCTTTTCTGTGGTTTTATGAGCACAGTTCACAGACGGGAAGACCAGAATTACTAAAGCTCGCCAACTGTGAGTACAACCTGCAAATGATCAATTCTCCCTCAATCCATTAAGTCTTAACCTTACAGACACTCAAGTGAATACAGCACCACAAACACACACACACATGCACACGCACAGGCCTAAATAAAACATTTAAAAGGGCCTGTCAATATCAATACACAGTTTGTGCTTACAAAAGCTACTGGGATTGCTTGAGTTTATTTCCCTGCTGGGCCTCTTCGTTAACAGAGGAAGCTCCTCGCCACCCCACCACACACACACCCCTCCCACAGACCCCATCTCCCCGATCAATATCCTTCCACTGTCGAGGGATGTCATTAGGGGTTTTCCGTTTCTGCACGCAACAATTAAAATCAAACAAATTGTTTGTGCGAGGTCTCCCGATTCCCACAGAGAGCAGTCGCAAGCTCGCGCTGCATAACGTAACCCATAGTTCAGCAGGGTGGAGGAATGTGGGATTCACTCTGTGATCAGAGTCACATGGTCATGGCTGCACAACGAGAGAGAGAGAGAGAGAGGAAAAGAGAGAGAGAGGTGAACAGGCAGCAGGTACAACCTTCGGAACTTGTCTCTCATCTTCTCCAGGTCGTCTCTAGTTCGGCTCATCTCTCCCTGCATGTAATGCCGACTGTTCTCAAACTCCGCCTCCATGGCCTCCATCTTATGGGTGGTGTGGCTGAGGCAGCGGTGCAGGTCTTCATTCTGCTGCTGCAGGACCCTGAAAACGTGCACAGGGAGAGAGACCACGATTCATTGCTAATAAAAACGCATTTTAGTGCTACAGAGGTGTCCTGACTTAACCTGTGATTGTTGTCATTGACGCACGTCCTTAGCGTAACAGTTTGCGTGTGTGTGTGGGGGGGAAAACTACCAAAAGCAATCCGTAAGAAAAGCCTTAAAAAACAAATGCCATGTCAAAGCATGCAAATGAACATTTTTTGCGAAAGGCAACGCTCTGGAACGCCGCTCGGAGGCGAAACGTTAAAACGCAGATGTGTGTGTGTCTGAAGAGAGGGCAGGAAAAGACTAAGGAGGTGTGTGATGGGTCTAATCCAGGGGCACTGCGTGTAGGGAGCAGATGGTCGTATGCTGAACGGACGAGGGCAGCTGTCACGAGACACAATGCATCTGCCGTACGCCACGAGCGTCGGCACCCGTCGCCGCCCTGTGGCGCGCCAAGCTGTGGCTAGAGGTTGCTGTTTTCGACGGGCAAGTCTCCCATAAGTCCTCATTGTTCCAATTAGGCCATATGAGAAACCGTTAATGCGATGCCAGATCTGTGCAAAGTCAATTTCCTATCGACATCCCTGGGTTGGGTGGAAGTGGGGGGAGGGGTTTCAAGGTGGTGGGTCAAGGTGTGACCGTGGAATCATACTCTTCATCACCGCTGTCCCTAGGAGCGGTGCATGTGGACTAGAGAGATTTCTTGTAGCCGCAAAGGCTACAGACGCTAAATCTTTAATCAACATCAGATTACAGTCCCCCAAGCCCCTCCCCCAAGCCCCTCCCGCTTCCTGGCAGGGCCATGCTAGTGCTAGAGCAGAAGTGAGCAAAGATCACACACGGGGCACACACGCACCTACCCAGGCTAGTGCTGGCCAAACAAGCAACAAGGAACAGTGAGTCACGCCAGCCGGGCGCTTAGTCTGGGCTATAAATACACCCGTGGGCTTTATCACTTTTTCGAGGCAATTTGCTTGTTTTAAGGTGCCCAGCGGGTGTACAAATATGCTGAAGGGGAAAAAAAAAGATTAAAAAAAATAAAAAACCCTCACCAAACGGCTAACCCACAGGAGTCCCGGCCTGCCCGTAATTGCTAGAGAGCAGCAGGAAAATAGATTTGACGCAAGGCGACATAGAATCTCACCATGGGGTAAGGTGGAGGAGGCCCACACTGACAGGCGCAGATGGGGAAGGTACAAGCAAGACAGTAGAAGATGGAGACCGTCTCGCTGCCTCCAAATGTCTTTCCTAAGAGCTGGAGTGGTTAGAGGCTGGAGTCTAGTGTGCATTGAATTGTGGACTCCGTGGAGTGTGCTACAGAGGAGGAAATGATGCTTATTAAAAGCACCGCCTGAATCTTTAAAGAACTTAGTGCCTCAAACGGTCACTGTATTTGAATGCACTAATCATTCTCCAGCCATTAACTGTCTGACACAACAAACTCGAAATGTGTAACACAGTGCTGAGAACATTTGCCTGTGTGATTAACAATACGACTAAAAAAAAAGAATGAAAAGTAAATCCACAAACACGCTATTGGTTAGGCTTTGCAATTCCGTTTCTCTTCCTGGTGAAGCACTAGCCAGACTGACGTGACCATTCGATAAGGCTCCGCCTACTGGTGGGGCATCTAGGCCAATCGATGAAGGTGCCAGAGGCGCCATGGCAGCACCACGGCACGAATGCTTCTGGTCCGTGTCACCACGGAGACCTAGGACTAGCCTTTCAGCCTCGCAGACCAAAGCCTGTGAATAAACGGCTGCCTGCTTCACCATAGCAAGCAGAGCTCATTCATACCAGCAACGTCATTAAAAGTTCGTATACAAGAGGATAGTGCAACGAAAGGTTATTTCGGAGGTAGCCAATGATCAGCTTGTGCAAAACAAGTGTGTCACAAGGCAGGAAGAATTTAGCACGGTCAAAATCGCACCGAAACGTATTGAAAACAACAGAAGGAAAGGAAGGTAGAGAGGAAGGTGGACATCACACAGTGTACACATCACACATGTACAACGTGTTAGGTGATTATATGGATGGAGCCGCTCCGGCTCTCTCAGACTGCAGTGACAGACTCTGCCAGGAGGGCGGCGGCGGTGGCCAATGGGATGCCAGCGATCCAAGGGGATCACGCACAATTCCATATGAATTGTGCACTTTCAACTCGGTCCTTGCAGAAATGTACACAGCCAGGAAAGACAGTCAAAAAATATGATATAAAAAAATAAAGGAGTATAAAGACACATTTTAACCAGAAAACACACAGCATACTTACTTGATTTTGTCAGCATCTGATAAAGATTCCTGTTAAAAAAAAAAAAAAAGTAATTAATAAAAATAAAATCAACTCTACACATACATGATGTTTTACACACATTGTCAGCACCAAGCATACATAGGTACAAGTATACAGAAATACAATTCATATTGCTATTAGGCATTAAGTGTTAACTTAAAAATATTTTTAGCAACAATTCAGAGCTTCATTAAAGAATACATAAAGTTCCTTGTTGTCTTTTATAACACTGATCAGCCAATACCATAATTTGCTTCTTTCACAGTTTTGTTCTAAGTAATAATTGAGCGAAATTGTAATTAAGAGATAAGGAACCATTTAGACTAATACTTTTATGCTGCCTTTCATAATTAAGCAGGAAATGCTTGTAAAATCACAAGCAGGTTCAGCATAATAAGATAAGCAACCTCAAACACAAATTTCAGTGCCACTTCATTTAGCATTAGCTGCAGGAATATGAAACGCTAATTGGCAAGGGAGGCGTATTACATGATGGAAAGTGCTCTTAACTACAAAAGCCAACAAGCACGGGCGTTGTGACGCTATGGAATCAATTTGGTAGTCCTATTCTTCAACTAGCTGGCAAAATGTCCCACAGAGCCACTGATGCCACCAACATTAGGTTTGAGTCCCCAGCAGCTACACAAACGCACACCTCCATGGACAAAACACGACATTTTGATGACAAAAGAATAGACACAGTGAGCATCATTTAAATGAATCTGTGAAGAGCTGACATCATAAAACAGAGTTTAAGAGTGGTAACGAAAGTCAAAATTAAGCAGATTAAAGCCTCTGTGTGCATAAGCAAAGTAGAGCAGGATGGAATTCTGGACATGGAACACAAAGAATCGGCCGCAGACTTTCGAGGCAAGTGCTGTCTTCAGATATTAATAATGATTAAGGGGTTATTCATTTTGCAAGGTGGTATTCTTCTTACAAAGCACACATAATGGTAGCTAAGCAACACAGTGAATGGATTCTGGGGATGCTTGTTCACAACTCACTGAGCTCTGAAAGGCAATGTTGCAGTTATTACAGACATTTCGTGACGTGAGGGAATAGAAGGTGAAGAAAGGGAAAATGTTGCCTGGCCCACGTACCTTCACCTGTGATAAACCAGAAAAAACGGTTTGTGATACGGCCATGTTTTCATTCCCCACAAGGAAAGTGGAGATTCCAACATCTCGAGGTCCTATTTTATCCATAGTCTCTCTTGCCTGTAGTCTGAGCTCCTGCTGGGCTGGCTGGTGAGGAGGAGGTAGGCACTCAGCTCCCCGTCGATTTGTGCTGTTCCACTCCGACTCACTGCTGCACCTGGAATCACCTGGAGCTCGGTCACAAATGGAAGCCTCAGTTTTAGGCCGAGCCAACTCCCTTTTGGGGTTTACGCTCCGCTTCTCCGGATCCCATTCTGGCCCGTCCTTTTTCAGAGGTGAATAAAATGTCTTGGGCTTTCTTTCTCCCTGTTGTCTTGCCTCGTTGCCATGTCGACTGCCACAATGGTCCCTCACTGGGTTCCTCTTCAGCTTCCTTTCCTGATCTTCCTTGCAATCCGCTTTCTGGAAAGGATGCGGTTGCCTGACCTCTGGCCCTTTGGAAAGTTCCGGCTTCTTACCACGGAGCATCTTTAACCTAGCAGGGCTTAGAACTCTGTATGTGATCTCGTCCAAGAATTGTGAGAACTTGAGCTTCTCTTCCAGCAGCCGGACCTTCCATTCGGGCGGCAAAGATCTGAGCGACGACGAAGGCGTGGGGGCATCGGGACCTTTGGAACACCGCCTTGACTCCTTCTGCCGGTCCAGGGAGGTACTCTTCCTGCTGCACCCAGAACTGTAGCCATGTCCCAACATCTCTGCCGACTGGGATTTGCGCAGGCTGTCACCGGAGTCCATTCCGAACTGGTGCGACTGCTTAAGGATGCCCTTAGGTGGAAGGGTCTTGGGGGAATGTTGCGTTATCCTGGGGACGAGGATCTCTGCCTGCTCCTTGAAAACCAAGGAGCGCTGCCTGATTCGGCTGGAGTGGGTGGTTGAAGCTTCGATGATGCTCTGGTGGGAGCTGTCTGACGAGGGAGGGTCCCATTCGGCAGACAGGGTCAGGATGTCCTTGCTGTAGCCAACAAACTGGCTCGTGCCCTTGTGTGGTATGGGAAGAACCCCTATTTCACATAAGTCACGGCTAAACATCCATGGAGGGGGGAGGAACATGAGCTCCAAGCTAGAGAGACTAGAGACATCCAGTTCGCTGTCTGAGGGAAATGAACACGATGAGGAGAAAACGTCAGGCGTGTCCGGGACGCCCAGGCGTTTCGGGAGTGGCCTGATAAAGCGTTTTCGCTGCGAACTGGGTGAATGACTTTGGGGGTGAATTACCTGGCTGGGGTCAGGCTGGGCTGGAGGCGCAGGGTTGCCGGACCCTGGCGGGCTCCTGCTAAGGTCGTCGCGGAAGGCAGGCAGGTTGTGGCGCGTCTCGCGGTGTTGTGGCGGCGCCTTGCGGTACGGCTTGCGGGTCTGGGTGGCGCTTGCCATTCTCGGATCTCAGCGTCCGCCCATGTGCCGACCGTCAGTCCTGCCGAGAGAGAAACCACGGGGGTATCATAGGAGCACCGGTCCGCGAATCCTACCCTCTGTGAAGAGAGAGCTCAGGACCACTGGTCTCCTTTTCCCTCCGACCTGCTCCCCCCATTGCTGCCATGAAAAAGCAGTCAGAATCAATATGCTTTGATGAATGCAGCTGCAATGGGCAATTCGAAAAAGAAAAAAAAAACCCACCCTACCAGTATCACACCATCAGAGTTTGGAGGAGGAGCAGGAGGGAGGGGCGTGCCACTTCAAATAGCCATCAAACCATCTGTCAATGCTTGTGCTCAGGAGTGCTTTTCAACGATGTGACTCTGGAGCACAAGTAGCTTGTTACAATGTGTGCATAATAAAAGTGTGCGCATGTTGCAATGGAAAAATGGGATGGGTGACAAAGAGGGGGGACGGGTTGAATAGACAAACTGCTGAATACCTCCGTCTGTCTGTCTGACTGCATGGATCTCATTGATCATGGAAAGCTAATTTTAGAATTTGGGGGGGGGAGATGCCCTTTGAGTACAGACACTCACTGATAGAGGACTGACCCGCTCAGAGTTGAACCACTCAAACGTTTACTGCAAAGTGTCAGGACTATCCTCCCCAAAACAGCTATAGTACAAAGACATGCGACAGCTCCATCATGGCAGATCCAAAGTCCAATAAAACTGGTGCTAGACTGATGTGATTAGAACTATTTCCATCCAACAAATGCGTAAATCTAAAGCACTTTTGCTGACACGAGTCTACAGCATAAAAAG
The DNA here is from genome assembly GCA_020368025.1 of Brachyhypopomus occidentalis. Taxonomy (NCBI): domain Eukaryota; kingdom Metazoa; phylum Chordata; class Actinopteri; order Gymnotiformes; family Hypopomidae; genus Brachyhypopomus; species Brachyhypopomus occidentalis. Next base: position 2,738,992 of record JAGXOD010000010.1, on the reverse strand, counting down.
TGAAAGTACTGCCTTTGTTTTGAAATCCAATACTGTAATGTGCAGTCACAATTAGAGTGACCCAGGCATCCACTATCCAAGATCTCTCCACTGCTGGTCATTACTGCTGCTATTTTAAGGAAGCAGTCAAGCCCTCTTCACTGATGAAATAGGACAAACAGGTTAGCAGGGAGGGGCAGATATGACAGTGCTCCCTTAATAAACAAATCAATGCCATTCCCAGGACAGGGCTGCTAAAGTGTGACACACACACACGCGCACACAGAGAGGGAGAGAGGGAGGGAGAGTGAGGAAGAGACTGACTGTCAAAAAGTGCCGGAGGGCTATATACTAGCAGACTGCCTTTGAAGTGATGTCAATTTCCACATTTGACTGCAAAATACACCCCCCAAATCCCTACTAACACACACCAAAGGACACATTTTCTGTTTTAGACAATAAACCTGTATCCTCTAATCTAAACCTATATCCTCTAATCAAATCTTGGGTCAAACAAAAGGTGAACAATACGATTAAATTAACTGCAGACAGTAGAACCACGCCAAAATCACCTTACAATAAATCAAATGAAGTCATAGTAACACTCAGGATACATTTCCACAAAAGATTCATTTGCGGTTTGCTTTTGTCTCAACATCCACTGCCCCTCCCCCCACCCCCAATATCTAATAAATGATTTAAACTATGAAAAATCTACATATTAACCTTATTCTCTCCCAATCTACACTGGGTTAATTATACCTCTATTGCTGTTCAATGCTTCAGTGGAAAATTCAGTCTATGTTAGAAAACAAAACTATTTTTGTTGAGGACTTTGGACGAAAACAAAAGGCTGATGAGAACTGTGTATCCCTCCTGAATCTGGCTACACCTGCCTGTCACGCTAGGTTGGCAGCAAAAACACATCCTTGAAAATGCAGAGAGTAGGAGGGGGGGGGGGTCCACAAGTAATATGAAATTGGGTGGAAGAAAAAGAAAGTGACCTCAGAACGCCACCTTCAATCAGGCAACCACGATAGCTCCTCTATTTCAAATGTAAATATTTTAAACAAAAACCACATACACCAAAAATAAAGGAATCCTTTTTTTGTTGTTTACTTGAGATTTAAATGAGTCATTACAAACGGAAGCTCTTGGCAGAAAGCTCCGATTGGTGATTCAGTCGACCATTTTATGTTACTAGATCAATCATCTACACTGGTGTGCCTCATTATAACAGGAGTGTCTATTTCTACATCACTTTGTGAAGCGTGGCCCTTTTACGGTCAGCGTGTGCGTGCTTTTAGTGGTCTGCAGATCTAGGCTATCTCCGTAAAACGCCATCATTATGAGAGCGCTATAACTAAAGGCAGAGCGGTTGTGTGTGTTTACGCGTGCATGCGTGTTGGAGAGAAGGGCTACAGTCTCCGTCGACACAGTAGCAGTGGAGCAGGGTGAGGGACTCATTCCGGTTCTAACAGGAACGCAGCCAGGGTGACGACGTGTGGCCTTCACACACACGCCCACGCCGGGGCAGCGGGCTTTCAGAGCCGGAGAACGCTTCATTATAATGATGTGCACTTCATAACCGAGTTGTCTTTCACTTCTGTGGAATGTGACATTTTACTTGCAGCTGGGGGTTGGATTCGGTGCTTAATTAAATTCCTTAATGGATTTTCCTATGGATTAATCACGTCTCTCTTTAAGTCAACTCATCAAATGAAAGCAGACTACCTTGCGGTAGTAGCTCAAAACTGGAATCTCATATATTCAAAATGTACTATGGGCAGCTGAAGGATGCTAGCCTGGGGCACTTTAAATGCCTGTATGAAAGATGACCATATGCAATTAAAGCATGTAAATTTAAAAGAAGTGCAATTTCCTTCGGGATCAATAAAGTGTTATCTTATGTAGACTATATACACACACTGATACAAGAGCAGTTCAATGATGATCAAAAACAAACAAAAAATGTTTTTACACCTCTCCTGCCTCCCTGCCCATGCCATGACGACGCACCGACCTCTCCGACTCCCGGTGGGGAAGGTTAGATGGCAGAATGATGCAGTGCATAGCTGCTGGTCACTCTTGGCCTCGATATAATCCAAGTACAAAGGCAGGAGTGATCAAATCTACTGGCCAGAGGTGGGGAACTGTGCAAACCAAAGGAAAAAAAGTCACCCAATTAAAGTGATTTCTTTGTGATTGCACATGCAATGGGCAATCACTATTGTTAACTGACCGCATCATCACGAGTTTTAAACACTAGACTTCTCTCGCATTTTACGAGTCAACACGGCACCAACTCTACAATATTGGGCCTATCGGGAAAGACACGGCTGTATTCAGCTTCATCATTGGATGACTCGTTTCCATGCGGCAACCTTTTTTTTTCCTTCAAATTTTCCCCCAATAGGAAACAAATGGAGGAATTCTGTTTGAGACCTTCATACACGCTGTACATTGTTCTTAGGGACTACTTCAATACACGTGGAAGTCACTTTATCTCCCTTTTATCAGGCAGCATCTTTCTGATGGATCAATATACAACCAACAATATACAACATTGACCAATTAGGGCCATTTCTGGAGCCTGCCACTCCCAGCAATAAATCAAGCCAATGGCGAAGGCACACAGAATGGTGAGAGCATACTTTTAATTGATTCTTCTAACTAAATGATGACTAGCATACCCAAAAAATGGAGACGATCCAGCAATGTTCTCATTCACTTGTCATGCCCAGGGCCTTCTGAAACACTAACACAGGGCTGCAGGTAAGATGCTATTTGATTAGTAAAACTTGGCTCTTGTTAATCTGCTGGGTACCATTAAAAATCCATTAGCCAATGAACATTTTCAACAATCTAATTGTGTAATAGTTGTATGTACTTCAGGTTTACAAAAATGAATCTGCCTCAGATGGATTATGCAAAGTTTATTGCTTTATTTATTTGGGGGTCATTTCCCTAATATCTTTCAAGTCTTAGCAGTCACCCATTACCACCCACTACCTGATTCTTCTCCATCATACAGCATGTGAAGAAGCCAGACGCCATATTCTTTTACACTGCCCAATGTCAAAGGTGCGGCTTAATGCGCTTGGCACAACACAGGCTGTCCAATTCTGGCATCTTCCCAAGACTGGCCAGCACCACTGCAGATTAACAGGAGGGATGAACCACACCATCCTCCTCACGTAGACACTCACGCAGTTTTTTCATTACAGTCATCGTAAAATACTCTAAACTGGCTCAAATTTCCAAGATGAGTTTCATATTAGCTGTTTGACAGAGTGTATAAAAAAGGGGCGGGAGGGGGTGAGGGAAGACACGTATAGCGACGTGCTAGCCTTTTTTGACGATGTGGGTTTTTTTTTAAACTAAGGTTAAGACCTTGTCGTTAGTGCTCTGATCACAAATTTTCCCACTGCGCGGCTTGTCAGAGAAGCCAAGACGGCGTAATGTACTCGGTGCCCTTGATCTTGTGCTTGCTAACAGCACCTCTCAGCTGCTTCCTCTAAGGCGTGAACCGTTTTCCTACGATTTCACCAGATGAGACGTGCATAAACACAACAAACGTGTCCCTACACCAATGGGGTCTATAAATCTTATTATAAAAGCACATTATACGCCCACCACCCACTTAATTAGCGCCATTTATTCATTACAAACATCTTGCAAGTGTACAGTTAGAGACCGTAGCTGAACTACTGTCGCGTATATTTTGTTGGCCATCTTCGCCAATTCTTCATCAGCGGTTAGTTCGCTAAAGGCTTGTCGGTGCGCCCAATAAATTGAGAGCGGGAGACATTTCTAATAAAAGTGGCTGAGTTGTGAGTATTACACAGCAACGAGGCTAACAAATCAACACAAACACGTCAATTATTACAACTACTAATCCCAGGTCTGTAAGCAGGACATGCAGGACAGGCACTAACTGGAGCGATCCGTCAGCTATTGTAGCCACATGAACGCCTCGCGCAGCATCTCCAACAGCCCGGTGCCTCCAATATCATAAATCTGCTAAATTACAGCTTTCCAAAATGACACAGTCCTCTACTTAGAATGAAATATTCCACCAGAACCGAGGCAAATGAGTTTAATGTTACAAAGACAGTTTATAAAACTGCTGCAAGAATGTTTTTGCGGATCTTATGTCTTTGGAGAGCCTGTTTATGCCTCTTGATCTGATAATATACAATATTTATTCAGTGCAATGAATGGACTCTCTTTTGTACAAGTGTTGGGGTTCTTGTGCTGGGTAAGAAAGCCGTGCTGTGGGACGGGAGGGAGAATAACAAAGGTGAAGGCTGGTGGCTGCCAGCCATGCGTGACAGGTCAGCTGGTGGTGCCCTGGAACTGATACCAGCCCCACCACATCTCTCTCTCTCTCTCACTCACACACACACACACACACACACACACACACACCCCAAGCTAAAACATACAGGGGGGAAAATGGTCTCACAACACAGAAGTAATAACCGCGATCAAAGGTGTCTGGAGCCGACCAAGCCGCTTAACACGGTGAGGATGAATTAACTTCTGCCCGTGCCAAAAACAGCAGACAGATCTGTGAGCGTGGCTACACCTCAAAGCCTTGAGGACGAGAACACAGGACCCAAAAAAACAGGTTCTCATGAGGAAGTGGAGGAGACAGGACTCTTTATTATTAACAAGCACCATAGCAGAGTGAGGTAGATACTCCACAAGCCCACACTGTGGTCCGGCTTGAATAATTTAACGAGACGGCCATGGTTCATATATCCAACACCTTCAGAAAAAAAAAAATCATAATTTCCAGGGACACAGACATCGGGGGTCGGTGGGGACGACAATAACCCAGTTCGTTATAAGAAAATCCCAGTCGCATGACAGTACTGGACAACAGCAGTTCTTAACCCTTTCCTTAACCAAATCAAAAATAATGAGACAGGATAAAACAAAACAAAACACAAATGATAAAAACATGGGGGCTTGTTTCATTTGTAGCTCTACACATCAGCTGATACTCTGGTCCTTCGTTGATGTAGGAAAAAGAAAAGATCTTTTCTTAACTATGTAGAAATAATTCACTACACGTTTCTCATCGATATTGGTCAAAAGTCAAAATTCCCAAACTGGTCGTTTAAGGACAAACATGACTTCAAGGTTAAGTGTAGGAGTACAGAGATCACAAAACATGTTTCTAACAAAACAAGGACAATTCACGCCTGGTCCTTAGAGTGGTCCATAAAAAGAACAAACAGCCCTTTGTGGAACTTCTGTGAGAGAAGGACAGACTGAGGAACTTCCTGTTTCTCAAAGAGTGCTCACGGACACACCACCATGTGAAGGTGTGATGGACGGCAAGTGGAAGACAATATAAGGAATCAGTACAACAAAGCGTTGATGAAACTCAGGTTGAGACCTCCTAAACATGTAAAACCACAAACCTGGAGAGCAACACAGAAGGTTCTAGAAGAGCCACCCACCCCAGCTTGTGGTGCGGTATCCTTCACCTCAAACAAGCGTGTTGTGAGCTCCTGTCCTCACCTCGATTGCGCGAGTGTCTGGTCGCCAGGGAAACTCAATGCCACTCTTGTTCCTCTCCCTCTCCTCCCCCTCCTCCTCCTGACATGTGACCCTCTGGGCTATCGATGGCCTGAAACAAGAGGCAGGTGGATGGACAACCACAGGACGTTAGAGTGACACGCTTGCTAGGGAGAGGGGAGGAGGAGATGCTCCACAGACAGAACCGTACCGGCGAGACCAGCCATTTCATTCCTCCCCGGGAGATGGTGGTGGGGAAAAAAGTGGTTAGATCCAAATGAAAGAGTGCAACATCATGAGAGTGGCGTGTTGAATATATGTGGGGGAGGAGTTTACGGCAGGCTGAAATATTCCCCAGAATGGGGGGGAACTCATGGAAGACAGAAGTAAAGACAAAAACAAAAGATACGTTTAATTGCTTGTGATGGAAAGTTCAAAGGAATCTGAAATAGCTTGCCTTGATCTATTTAGTCAGCATCAGTCTCTGTTAAGAATTTCTGATCAGAGTGATCATGTGTGCAGTAGCCTGTATGGCATACTAGCTACGGTTCATCTTCAGGAGTTGGATGAAATTGTTTAGCATGCAACTGACCCAAACCCTTATCTGCCTGACCCAAATCTTGGGCCAATGCCAGAACACTGAAACAGAGGTACCAGTAGTTTTTTTTTTTAAGTTTGATATCACATAATTATCATCGCCCATCTCCAGAAACCCTTGTCTATCTCCAGAAACCAAGCTGCCACTCTGATCTGCTCACCTTCAGCTCAAACACAGAACACTCCTGCTTGTTTTCTGTATTCTTAGCTACGGTACGCTACACAACGGCAATTTCAGCCATATGTGTTTGAACCTGAAACCAACTCGGAAGAGAGTGAACTGTACAGGTTTGTCAACTTAGCAGAATGGTAATGTGATATATATTTTCATGTAAATAAAACATGAATACATTTAAATTAATGTGCTTTATGTATAACTCTCTATAAAGTTAGAAACATAATAGTAACATGAGCCTTAGGCTTGATTAAATGATGAAACAGCTAACGTGTTGATAATGTTAGTTCCGATCACAAACTTTGACAGGTTTGCTACCTTGTCAAAATAAAATCCCCACGTGCCATTTGGAAGAAATGTAGGAAGTCTAAGAGAATGTACCTCATAACTAATGTTGTACTACACTACGTGTTCACACTTTAGTGTTCAGAACCACAGCAATTTGTCCTGGCATGAATTCAAATCTAATTCTAAAGTGGATTCACACTGAAATTGGTCCACAGAAAACTTAACTCTTGTGGTTTTATTCTGCACTCCTGGATGACGTGGCTAATTTCCTTGCTGGGAGGCTCCAGTCCTGAAAGAGCAGATGTCTGTAATAAAACCTTCATTCACTGGATATGTATTCTAATGTTGCCCTTCGACCCTTTATTTTTGCATGACGCGACATTTAGTGCGCGAGCAGGCCTGCATACAGGCGCATGTCAAAAGCACAAAGTCAGAAGTGCTTCCTGCATTACGTGGAACATAAAAAAAAAGTCCAGTAGCAAAACGACACAGTGAAAGGTTGGTATAAAAACTCTTGTTTCTTGTTCGCCAACGTTTAAATTAACATTAGGTTTAAGGCTCCGTCTTTCCAAAATGTGCCAACACTGGCTGCTTCTTCACCATATGACCACATATTAGAGAAGGATTTGTGCCAGAAAGGGGCTTCCTCCATGTGCCAGATGCATCTGAATTAGCTATGCTCATCTTGCCAACACTAGGAACGTACAAGGAAAACCTTCATTACCACATGGTTTCTTCATGTCTGAATCAGTGTTCTTCAGACCAATATTAGCACACCGCAATCCCCAAACCAAAAATCTCATGCCATTTGCTGTTTATTCTGCCCATCAATTGTTTTCTAGATTGGAAAATGCACACCACATGAAGAGGTTAAGATTTCAACTTTTAAAAGATTAACATCCCAGTGTCCAGGAAAGGTGGTCTGCTTTTGGGTCTGACAGGAAATACAGTAGCCAAAACACTGAACAGCAATTTTAACAAATTCCTCCACCCAAGAAGTCATAGTTCTGCTGCTTTCAGAGTTATGAGCAAAGTCCTCAAACAGTACTGCTTTTCTACCAATTATAATTTTTTTTATAATTGCACTCCACGCCATCATATACTGCAGAAACGTCTACACTGCTGGTGTTGTTTTAGCTACACAGCACAATGCACGTCAAGCCAGGGCTGCAAAGACATATTCCACAATCGATTCATTGGTTCAGTTTGTTCCAACTAATCAATTAGTCAGGGAAAGAGGAAATGCAAACTGGTAAGAATGAAATATTTCACATTACACAATCAACATCTTAAAAATACAAGCATTATTCCTCGCCTACGCTACATTCATATTTGCCACAAAGAGTTATCCATAGAGGAGCAGCCGATGTTGTGTAGATTCTCAGGAAAGCATTTTCACTCCGTGCTTAGCGTGAATAGACACAAAAACAGCCAACAAGTTGTGGCACCACGCCAGGCAAACTTGGTTTTTTCACTCGTCTTACTGAAAAACAGCTTTTAGATAATGTAATCAAATGTTGCAGTATAGTTTGGTTTTACCATGTGGGTCATGAACACTCCTGTACTGTAGTCTCCACTATCTGTATTTTACCTCCGTCAAATGTTCCGCATCCACGCACTGGAGCCCACGTAGCGCGTCACTGAAGTCCCCATGACATTACGCGCACCAACCCCCCGAAACAGCGCTGTCAGCCTCCATTAGAGAAACGATCTCGCCTTATTTCATCTTTTTGACTTTCGTGTCTCGCTGGTATTCTTTAACCGACGGCGTCGGTGGGGTGAGCGATTCCTCCCCAGCGGAGCGGTTGGGCAGAAGGAACTGCTCGACATGCAAGCAGGAGACTCACAGATGTGACAGATCGCATGCAACGAGGTGACATGTTGATGGGTGGAAAAGCAGGGGAAGAAATTACAAAACCGCGGAGCGACCGAAAGGCACTCAGCACACTGCAGGAGAGTGAGGCGAACCGCATTCCCATCGTCGTGGAGACGTTACAGGCCCGTCAGGTTTTTTCATGTACCGAAACCCAAAGTGATGGAACGGTAGCAAAGGAACTAGGTCATCTGCAAACATGCCCAGAGTCAAAAAACTGTGAATCAACACCGCACCTCCTTTTCAAACCAACCTGCGCTAATTATACGAAAAATCAGCAAGAGTGACGTTACAGGAATAACCACAAATGGTTCTTGAGGAAGTTAAACTTAAAGAACAGCATGATTTGCTTGATTAATAGGATTCCCTCCTTCATCATGATTTTAGACATTTATGCAATGGTGCCTTTCTGTTTAAGAGATTCCATTAATGATGGGTTTTCTTTTATATGAGAAGCTAAGCGAAACATAATACCTGACAGTCCAGGTACAGTAGACACAAGTCAACATGCCAAAAAAAGATGCAGTTCATATTCACAAGAATATGTAGTTATGGCAGTGCTGCTCAGTACATCAAGGTTGTTACAATAATATGGCTTTTCTTTAATGCTGAAAAGTGCTGTAAATGCAGAGGTTGCTCTTAGGAGCTGAACCACGATTAAGAGGAGCATTTCTGGTGGGAGCTACAATGAGTACGGAAGACTCTAATGGACTTTTTCAAATACCCAATTCTTCCCGACGCATCCATTCTACATGCAAGTGAAGGGGGTGTATTTTAAAATACGATATTGTGGTGGAGGCAGATATACGGGCATTAGTGTGGTCATGAAAATCTCCAACGCAAAAATCCCAACACATGCCGAAACTGCACGAGAGCATCTTCTGCATTACAAATAAATGGAATCTTGAGACGATGCTCCAAAATACAGCAACCGTGTTTCAACGCAAAGCCCGATCCTCCGCAGGGTCGGGCCTCTGCAGGGTGTGTGTGTGTGTGTGTGTATGTGTGTGTGGTGGGCCTAAGGAGTAAGGGCTGCACAGACACACACACCCCGCAGTGCATGGGTCTGAGGCGGTGCGACAACGAGGTGTTAGCAAGCAAGCGGCGGAACAGCCGCGGCACCTGGGAGCTGTGGGCTTAACGCGAAGCTTCCCTCTCATGCTTGGTCCAATCAGAAAGGCCTGCCGGCTGGGCGCATGGTAACGGGTAACCGCCAAACAAACCCGACAGGGCCTGCCGAGTCATCGCGAAACACGCAAGACATCTCAAAATCTCCTCTTCCTCACTATACACACACCATGCGAATACACACACACACACACACGTGTATATACATCATAAACTAGACATTTATGACACTTTGGGGAAGGACACGTAATGCCTTGGGCAAAGGCAACTTTCTATAGAGACTCCATGAATAAAACTGCTTGTGACAATCACCAAAATGCGACAAACACTTCAACAGAAAACCTGACAAAATAACAGACCTTACAGCGAGCCGAACTGTGAGCTCTGTTGGCGTCTTAATGGAGTTCGCCCAGGACTACACCGGCCTTCACAAGAAAAGTCTTTCAGTTTGAACAGTGACCATTACAGTAGTATTTCATGTTTGTACTGTTCAGAGGAAAATGGAAAAATATAACCATAATATGTATGAGGGCAATGAATCAAAGCCTTTTTACCAGAGAGACAGGTGTGCTTAATTACTCGAGTCTGCATAAATGTAATTCATGAGGAAAAAGTTTAATGTGGTTTGAAAAAATATTTAGATAAGGGTGCTATTCAGGCACATTTTAACACAACTATTCTCTCCAGCGTTTTAACATTTGTGCTCTTTCTGCGATAGACTGTTGACTCATAAATTTGATTACAGTGTGGAAAGAGAGCTGCTGAAAATGTTGTTCAGCATTAAGCATATTTGAAAATGTCAACATGGGTCTTTGGCTCTGTTCCGTCAACTTTCAGAAACTCCGTTTAGCTCTGGTGTTTTAGTATTGATGCTTTGGAAGTCAACAGAGTGAGTGATCTTATTTCTGGTTCACACGCGCGCACAGGAAGATGTATAAAGTGGTAAGAAAAAAAATCATTTATTGAGAAAGATTTATACCGAACAAATGGATGAGGAAATATTTTAAATGTTCAAGGTAACCTACTGACCATGTTCATGCTTATAAACAAATACTTTTTTAAAACTTTAAAAATGATTAAAACTGTAAAAAATATAATGCATTTTTAATCAAACATTCTTAGCCTTAGAACATTCCTAGTTCTAAGGAGCAATTATTAAAAGTGAAAGGTCCTGAAAACTACATTTTAGGAACAAAAGCATTTTCTGCCCTTATCTTAATGTAAAATGTCACAAAAATACGACACTTAGAACGCACTTTGGACACTTTGCTCATTGCAATTCATGCATTCCTGAATGAGAAAGGCTTCCAGACAATTATGAGAAACGTGATCATCACTGGGCAGTTTGCATCTGCTAGACTCTGACTCCGGGCTGCTAAACTAAAAGTCAACGCAATTTACTTCTGGACCTTTGGGTCTTGCCATGCAGTAACATTTCAGTAATCACTTCAGAAACTTCCTTTGACTTACAAATGTCATACACCAACACCTCAAATACACACACACAAATATATAAGAAAGGTGATTTAAGCAACTTTGGACTTGGCACGGTTGTTGCTGCTAGACAGTTCTGAATATTTCAGAAAATGATCTACTGGGATTTTCATGCACAATAATCTCTAGAAAGATAATAAGGGAAAATATCCAGTCAGTGCCAGTTCTCTGGGCAAAAATGCCTTGTTGATGAAGGAACCAGTAACAAATAACCACTCGTTACAACCGAGGTGTGTAGAAGAGCATTTCTGAATGCACAACACGTGGAACCTTGAAGCAGATGGTCTACAGCAGCAGAAGACCTCACCAAGTGCCACTACTGTCAGCCAAGTTCTTGCCTCTGAGGCTACAATTCACACAGGCTGACCAAAAAATGGACAACTGAAGATTGGAAAAATGTCACCTGGCCTGATGAGTCTCAATTTCTGCTGTGACATTCACAGGGAAGGGCCAGAATTTGACGCAAACAACAGGAAAGCATGGATCTATCCCACCATGTCTCAGTAGTTCATACTGCCGCTGGAGGTTCTGTAATGGCGTGGAGGATATTTTCGTGCCACACTTTGGGCCCCACGATACCAACTGAGCATTGTTTAAACACCACAGCCTACCAGAGTATTGTTACTGACCATGTCCATCCCTTTATTACCACAGCGTGTCCATTCTGATGGCTTCTTCCAGGATAACATGCCATGTCACAAAGTTCAAGTCATCTCAAAGTGGTCCCTTGGACATGACACTGCACTCAAATGGACTCGACCAGATTTGCATCATGGGTGAACAGCCAAACAAATCATGTAAACATGGACGGAAATCTCTGAGGAATGTTTCCAGCACATAGTTATATATGTTATAAAGAATGAAGGTAGTTCTGAAAGCCAAACTGGGTCCGTCCCAGTATAAGTATGGAGAACCTTATGCAGTGGATCAGTGAGTGTACATTTACACCACAACTATATCTGGAACAGTGTCATAACTCCTGGACAAATCAATGACCTGATCCTTCCTCTGAATGATCTAATATTACCAAACCGTGATAGTAACTATATCCTAAACACAAAAGTAGTGTCCAATGTCTCGGCAGTATCCCAAAGTGTTTATAATACCTTATGAAAGGCTTTTTCAAAGACACAGACCCACTTAATTGTCGATGACTAAACAATTTGCTTTTGAACATAAAAGGACCAGTGTATATCATTGCACTTTGATGAGCAAAGAATAAAGAATAACGCTGGATTACTGTCAGGTCCCATTAATGTGGCGTTTGTTTAACAATTTCCACACACAAGAGAGACAACTGACACTCTTGCTGTAAGTGAATCTAGTAGTGGGTTAAATATAACACAGCCTATATGGTGCCCAGGGTCTCAGTGCTCATTTACCCTTCCAATAACCTCCATCTTCCTCCATTAGTGTCTATGGACCTCAGAACATCCTTAAAAGGCACATGATCTTGTGACAAAATAATTTTCAATGATTTTCATGTTCAAAGAAATGCTCAAGCTTCACTCTGAACACTGGTACATAGTGTTTGCTACTTTGTTCAAAAAAGCCTCGATTCATTTAAGGGAAATTATCGAGTGGCTGTAATTATAAGTGCTCCTGTAGCTCATTTGGAAGAGCAGGTGGAACAATGTGACTGCAACACTCCGATCCTGGGTTCGATTCCCACGGAGGACACACACTAAAATATACTTAGGATGTTCTTAGTAACGCTGCAACACTTTGACAAAACAATACTGCTATGGAACTAAACTAGAAAGGTCAACATCAGGCATAGAAAGCTTCAATACCTGCTCTTAGGACATGGACCTGCTATAAATACATCAGACCATGTGGACTCATTCATCCTCACACTCACAGAGAATCATGGACCATGTGAAACTACAGCTTTTCACTAATTCACATTTGAAGTGAATCACCAAGCAGACAAAACCTTTGATTTCAATGGCCATACCAAATCATGTAATGACTTAACCTTCTAGATAACAAACTGTTTTGGAGCTTGGTCCAAACTTTATTATTAGTCCCAAGATAAGCAAATATTTATTTAGAAATCATTCCAAGCTGTCACCACAAACAGCCTATGCTACTATACTCTAACAGCAGCATATTGGATACACTCTTTGGATTGTTCTGCAGTGGCCTTGTTACCGACGCGTCTACCTAACCATTGACAAAAGGACGGCGGTGGCTCGCAATGCTCAGTTGATGCCACAAGTCCTCGATGCCACAACATTCTCGGAAACATGTCGTTAGCAGATTAAAGCTAATTTATCTTGCGCTTAAAACACATTTGGGGACTGCAACATGCTCGAACTTCACTTTTCCCATGGGATGCCTCCTATTCGGCATAGCTATGCTCAATAAGTAGATACAAACAAAACATACACACCCAGGAACCCAGAACCAGCACGGCGAGTGGACCCGTGTAGGGGCCTCCAGGAGCAAAGTCCGAGCCACCAGGTCCACTATGGCTTTCAGAAACTCCTCTTCTCCCCAGCGCAATTTTATGGGCCATTTGCATAGCCGCTCTGACATTTCTCTCCCATTTCGACCCAGTGGGGTTCTGTGAGTGAACAATGCAATTAAGCAGCAGGGGAAACAATAATAAAAAGCCGGGAGAGAAAACAGAAGCGGCAGGAGGCAGCGATCCGGTCCTCGTTTCAGCCGGTGTCCTGCTACGCTGCAGGTGGACACCTCTCCATCAGCTCTCTGGGCACTGAAGCGAAGAGCTGAAAGCTAGTAATAAGATGCACACTCCATGCCAAGGCAGGAAAGTGGGGGTGGGAGGGCGGGAAGAATGCTGCTCACACACCCCATGCCAAATGGACTAAATCAATTTCAGCTGCAGGCGGAAGAGAGCCGAGACTCCCTCGGACGCTAAAACGATTTGTCCGTCTGAGTGTAACGTCTTCAGAACGAAGCCAGAATCGGTGCATCAGACACAACCAACGTGAGCTTTGAGCAGAAGCTCCACACATGGATTCGCAGTTGTCAAACATCCTGCAGCACCAGAATAATCTAAACCGTGGTTCAAACCTGCTTCAAGTGAGTCGGCAAAAGCGTATCCAGGGCAACATCTGAAAACATGCGCTTTTTCATATCTTGGCTGGAAAATTATACAGAAAATGGCTAGAAAATGAGCTGCAATCATGACTAATCACCACCGACAATCTCTCTCCAATCACCATGTTGCACGACAGTGTGCAAAAGACTCGCCGAAAGCCAGGAATGACAGGGCCGTCTGCAGTAGACACAGGAGCCATCTATCATGGGAACAAGTGCGTTAGCACGAGTGGCAGCGAAACACGGGAGTCCTTAAAGTTCAGAGTCTAGCATTCATGTGATTAACACAGCTCCCCGTTTATGACCTGGAGGGCTGACTAATAAAACACAGCCGGCATAGAAATTCTTTGGATACGACAAGAAATGTAAATCGAAAAGAAAAACCATAAGCAGCTGGCGGACGTTTACATGGAACGGCCTTGAGAGGGGGACGCAGCAGTACTCGCGTCCGAGTGAGAGAGCGAGTCCGGATGGCGAACGTTCGCAAAGGATGTTAGAAACAGCTCTGCAGGTTCTGGGCCGTGTACATGCGTGCCTGCTTTGGACGAATAAGTGTGGCTTTCAAATCCCCAATCTGGAACAAAAAATCGGATATATTCGGAATTTATGGTGTCCGTGTCATCCTGGTGCAGAGTGTAAATATGACTACGCATAATGATTTGCTAATCATTATTGCAATACTGACCTTTATGATATTGATGTCACAGAAGGCCAGAATATGCAAATGAACCAAAGAGCCAATTGTTTTATGCATGCTGGCCAATGTAAGGCATTTTGGAAGAATATTCTGTGGGTGTTTTGACGAATGTCCCCCCCCCCAACATACTGCAACATACATCTAGAATTAGTTCCGTTTATCTGGGCAAATTTCTGAATTTTCTTTCCCTTTTCAAATGTACCAATATTTCATGCAAAAATAAATTAATCTTGCAGTGTGACTCCCCCCCCCACAGTATCTCTCAACCACAGCTAGAAGAGAAATGCAAGGGCCAGTTGACGTACCATTCGACACACACACACACACACACAGACACACACAACCCTCCTCGCAAAATCCTTTTGTGTAGCAGAGCACCAACAAGCCAGCAGAGACCAACGTAAAGGCTCCAGGAAGTCTATGATGCACTCATACTGAGCCAGCGCTGACAAACGTGCCTGCGTTACTGTTCTGACAGTAGAGAACGAGAGCAGTCTACCAACCGGACCAGACCTAGTCAGTAGTGGTTCAGTCATCAGAAACTGAAAGTACTGAAATGATAGAGGATGTCCAACCCGGCCGGTGAGGAAACTGCATGGCAGGAGATGTCAGGTTAGACAGAGACGAGCTGCATTATTCTACGGAGAACAACGACACCCCTGCACTCGAGGGCTTCCCCAGTTCAGCTCATGCTGGCACAATTACCCCCGTGCAGGAGGAGGCCGCACCGTCTGCCACAGCGGGGCAGGACCAGCGAACAGCATATTTAAAAGGAAATGAGAATCACGCTGGAGCAGCCGCACACCGAATGCAAGGGAGGAAGATCCGCTTTCTCCAGGCTGGTGCAAAAGCACTCGAGGCCTTCGTCAGAAAAATATATTGCTGAATTTGTACATCGTCTCAGGTTCTGCATTAGTGGAAGAGATGCTTCAAGCAAGTTTTCCACTGTATGGAAATGGAAGCAGGCAGAACCATCCGGCTTTTCTTCTTGTCCCGATACAGTGCTATACAAATGCAGTACTATCAAATCTGTCCTTTCAAGTATTTGCAGGAGAATTACACAGCCACGACAAATGCAGTCATGACAGTTTTTTTTTCTTTTTTGCTATTGTGAATACTTAGGCCAGATTTGTTCTACTTACCTCTTTATTACACGTTGAGATGGAGAACACTTCCTGTTTCCACTTTTACATGTTTATTCCAATCTTTAAGATCCACTCTCGTTCCAGTTCCGCCCTCCTTACCGCCAGCCTCAGGCATTGAACAACAAGCATACAGCGATTCAAAACGCATCCGGCTTGCCGACGAGCCGCAGACCCCAGCTCGAGAGTTCTCTCATCTGTCACCGTGGTTATTCTTCCAAACAGCAAGAGGAACAGGGGACACTGGGAAACCTGCTCCTCCTCACCCCATATTAAGTTAGTGTCAAAATCCCGCATGTCTGGAAGTTTCTGCGAGTTCTCTTCTAAGCCTCGGCAGGACTCGGAGAGAGCGGAAGCAGATTTCCTGCATGTGGTTCCCACTGGTTTCCTCAAGCGCCTCTCTCTCTCTCCACTATGCAGCACAGCGGGGATCTCTGTGAAGGCAGGCTAACCCAAAAACTCCTCCAAGACCCAATAGCTAGAAAGCTCCACAATCTATGGAAAGTTTCTCAAGGTCTTCAAGGGACCTGTCAGATGGAAACCCCTCTAAGAAAGCACCTTTTTCCTTTGACTGACTTTAACTAATTTATTGCATTTCTTGCATTTCCAACACTAGAGGCCTTGCTCAGCAATTTGATTTGAACCAATGGCCATTGCGCATAGCCTAATTAATAATGACTGCAAACAGGCCACAGAGGAACATGGGAAATCCAACAGTAAATGTTGAAGTGGTCAATCTTTGTTATGAGCGAAGCTAGCTCAGGAATTCATTCACAGCTCTCTAGGCAGACAGGACTAATCTATCCAGGACATGATGAAACATCCGCTCCATAGCGACTCTGTGCTCCCACCGCAGAGATAGAGGAGAAGCAAAATGCATCAGAAATAAAGGGTGTCGATGTTGAACTGATGCTGAATAAAGAGAATTTTGAGACGGCAGCATTTCAGATGACAAATCTGTCTAGAACACGGAGAGGGACACTAGCTGAGGTTGTGCTTGTTGGCGGATGGATATAGAAGAGGCTTCGAATGACTCAAGCGGTTCCCACCAGCAAAACGGCACAGTGCCAGTACTGCTCACTATGAGCTACAGCCAAACAAAGGGCATGAAAATGGGCAAGATCACATTCAACCTGAAAAGGTATCCTTTACTCACAAAAGGATACTGGTGTAAACGTGCATGTATGAGAGGAGAGTGCATGTGCGTGTGTGTGTGTGTGTGTGTATATAAAAGAGGGGGAGGAAGATGAAGGTGTATTCCAGAAGGGCAAAAACAGGAGCCCAACAGCGAGACAGATTTGTAATCACTCGGAGTCTCCTTAGCAGCGGCTGACCTCTGACGGGGGGTGTTGGGGGGAGACCGGAACAGTGCTGAGGCAGCTCCCTCCGGTCCCAAGCGTGCGATTCGCAGCTCCTGGGAGGAAGCGAGCTCGGCGAGCCATGATGTGTCGTCCGCGGTCGCCAGAGCTCAAGGCAACCTTGGAACAGCTGCGTGAGCCTTCAAGTGAGCAGTCTGGGGCAGTGCCAGTCGGCTTGGGCACGGAGGACACAGCAGGAGAGGAGCCAGGATCTTCTCCGTGGTTAACCTCCGCACGGCCTTCCCGGATCAGTCGGGCAGCACTCCCCACCGCATTAGCCTCCCACCGGGTCACTTCCGTTACCGCTCGTCCCGTAACTCGAGCGAGGACGGTTATGGAAATAGGCCCGTTCGACACCGCGAGCACAACGACGCCGCCCATCCGGGACTACGACTCTCTATGGCCTTTCAGCAGACGTCCAAAAAAGAAAGAAGAAAAAAAAAAAAAAAAAAAAAAAAAAAAAAAAAGAATCGGGAGGATGTGGAGAAAAGCCAAGCGAAGCCAATCGATATTAGGACTGGAGAGACTCCAGTTTAAAAAATGAAGGGAGATGGAGCAAGTCAGCGAGCAGGAGATGGGAGGAGATGGGCGCCATGCAGGATGAGTCAGTGAATGTCCTGCTATGTGCTGGCAGCTCTGTGAGGTGGCATCGCAGTCGCAACCTACACCACCACCAGCACTCTCAATATACCAGGACCTACGTCTGAAACTCGCATCTTAAACTCGCATCAACCTGCATTACAACTGCTCAATTACAGTCCGGGATTAACCACTGATCGTTAGCACGACATTTCCTTTGAATAGACAAAAAAAAATGTACAAAAGGAATAGAGGAAAAAGGAGAACATAGCAGAATGTAGGATATGGATTTGTGCATGGGCTCCATACACCTGCAGGAGTGTGGCAATAAGCAGTAGTGGTCTGCCATGCTGAGATCTAGACAGTTAAGCTCTTCATAGCAGCTGGTGTGTGTGTGTGTGCACGAGGAACTGGTCTGAGCTTGTGGAGAAAGATGTGTGTCATCGAGGATTACTGATCCTCTTCCCGTTGGTACTACTGGCTCTAAAAATGTACATGTACATGTACGCACCAGCGCGCGTACGCACCAGCCTTTCTGAGAAGACATAACACATTCTGTAAATATAGAAGAAAGAGAACAGCCATGCCATTCTAAAAACAGGCAGAACAAAACAGACCAGGCATGTCTGCCGAGGGAGGCAGGGAGTTTTCTGAAATTAGGATGCAGCTCTAGAGCAAAGCACTAAGAGCTAATGCTAATATTAATGCTATCCAAGCACAATTTGAATCAATGAGTCACTCAAAAGCAACAAAGCACCCTTTCAGCCAACTTTCATTCTCCCATGCAGATACACTATAAATATCAGTGCATTCATTTAAGGACCATGTCCAAGTTACAGACTTGAGGGTCATCACAACAGCTAATTATGAGGTCATAATGAGGTCATGACTTGTTTTCTTTTATTAGCAAACTGAATGGAAGACAAGGTAAACAGGAAATACTTATTACAGAAGTTGAGGGATTCTAGTGGACTGAAAGAATTTCACCAATAGTACACCAGAAACATTTCTTGGTGAACAGAGCTTATGCCTACCATCTAACATGAACTTGTTTGGGTAAACAAGACAAAAGCAAATTTACCAATGGTTCCTCCAGAAAGCAGACATGTGCCACAAGCTTGTATGCTCCAAATATCAAATCAAAAAATGGCTGACAATCTCCTTACTTCAGAGCACAGACAGAACTGTCTACTAGCATGGAACCGATGATCTCATGATAACAGAGAATTACATCATGGTCTAATAAAGCAATCCTAGAATAAAGCCTGAACATGCCCAAATCCCAGATTCAAGTCCTTTTGGTTCACAACATATATAAGATTCTTTGAAGGTTTCTTTTCTATACAAAAGTACACCAAGTCTTTGTTAGCAGAAACGCACACAGACCATCAGATGTCTAGGTCAGGGCAAACGGCTGAAAGAACTCTGTCTCAACCATGAGACGGACTGAAGCGTAGGGTTTTAAACCTTCGCCGGAGATGGTGTGGACGCTGTTTTGGCGGCGGCTATATTGCGGGTCACAGATAATCGGATTCAAGGAGCCCACAAATAAAACGGGGCCGTGACAGGGTGACAATGACAACAGGCAGCAGAAGGGCAAATTAGCACAAGAATTGAGCGGTGGCAACTGAAAAGCATTCCACCAAAATGGGGCCACAGGAGAGAAGAGGAATGCCTCCGCACAGCTGTGGTGACTCAACAACCCTGCCGCCCAACAGACCCTTACATTGCCACCACAGAAGCCATCTAAGACAACAAAGCATTAATACACCGTCTTAGTTTATGCAGATAGAGCTATAAGCCCGCATGGGCCGTTCAGGTAGAGTCGAACACTCTGCACGCAGACTGCTCGATTAGAGAGTCAACACGGGATACAGCTGCGCATGACAAAACGAACATGAAGCAAGCTGTGGAATCTCAATCAAGATTCTGACGTGTCCACATTTTAATCAGCTAAACTTCTACAAAGACATTTGGTGAACTACTGATTACCACATTTTATATACAAGGGAAGCATCCTCATTACAATGTATTAGTGATCTATGCTATTGAATAGAGTACATCTGAGTAGGAGATGTAAGATAGCTCAATCCTTGGTAAGAGGACACATGCTTGACACTTTTTATTATACCAGCAGCTAAAAAGGCTAGCCACACTTAGCCAGTGATTAAGGATATGTGGCCATGCCATTTCTAATCGATGCCTTTTACGTCCGTCAGTCAGAACACCATCTGTTCTCCATCCTATCTCCATTATTATTTTTTAAATTACATTTACACACCAAATTACATTGCATTTTGTCCACATGCACTGTGTTTAACAATTTGTAACATATTTAAAATACATTTATACATATAAAACCTAGATTAAAGTGGATAGGAACTTTGAAAGAAATGTCATGAATCTCCACAAACGCATACAAGTTCTAACAAAAGTCATGGTTACACTACTGACCTGTTACCGACAGTGTTCCATGGATCAGGCAGAATCTTCCGAGCACAACAGGTGGTTTGCAGCCATTTATCCACTTAGACATAACAGCTTCCTGTTGGCCGAATACCATCATCTAACCTAGGGCAGCATTCTGACCAAGACATAACTGCTCAGTAATGGCTAAACCTGCACAAGAAAATAAAATTCACTGTCCTTTGTGTGTGTGTGTGTGTGTGTGTGTGTGTGTGTGTGTGTGTGTGTGTGGAGGGGAGGGGGGGGGTTGGACTACACAAAGACGACTCCTGTGCCTTCTCTTTCAATGACTCTAGTCTGAGTCGTGCAAAAGCCAGCTGCTAACTTAACAGGGATGATTCTTTCCCTAAAACGAGATGTGGCGTGTCAAAGTGCACCAGCCCCTGACACATCTCCCCTCATTAGCAGAAAACGGCGGCACACATTTCATTTCTATGGTTTACTGAAGCGCTCCGTTTTTACAAGCTCCAATAACAAGGATCACCAAACGTGCACCTATCTCCACGCAGAGACCTTCACGATTTCACAGACAGCGCCGAGACCTTGCAAGAAGGCTAAGGATGCCAACAGCTGATTAAAATCACTCATCGGCTCGCCCCACATCGCAGGAGCGGCAAACGCAAAAGGTGCAGAAGATGGAGCAAGCGTCCTCTGCCGACGTCCCCCATCCGCATGCGGCACACTCCTTTAACGTCTGCGCTGCGCTTCGCAAAGCCACGCTACACGCGGTTGTACTTGACGGAGTAAACCGTGCAACAAATCCCCTCTGCAAAAACAGTCTCCCATTGGTGTTTTTTTTAAACGATAAACCTCTGCAGGAGGCTTGCACCTCCTTGCACAAATCTCTGCCCGTCACACACACGCTCCCTAAAGGGATAACACCGGCAACATGAAAGCAGATCTAGCGCCGTTACAGGCACCTTCAGCATGGACAGAGGTGCCAACCTTGCCAACAAGCAGAAGCAGGCAGGACAGGACAAGCTAATACAGGCGCTCCAACAAATCGTGTTTATTAGTATCGGTGTGGCAATATATCGGTCAGGCTCCATTCCGCCAACAGCAGACGATCATCAAGGGAGTGCAAACAGTAATAGAGAGATAAAAACATTGACCTCCTGGTTAACAAAACAGTGTCAGCTTCTGGGCCACTTCAACTGTCTTTAGTGCAACACGGCACACAGCAGAGTGCATAAGGACATCGCATTTTAAATCGACGTCTTGCAGGTTTGGATTGACTGAACACCGTCGTTACATGAAGGCTGTAGCCTCTAAAAAGGTCTCTGGGCTGGTTCGCTTGGTAAATTCGGTATACCAACGAGTTGCTTGAAAAATATTCGAGGGGGGTCCTAGAAGTCACTTACACCTACAGCTGAAGACTACAATAGTTCGTTTATTCAAGCAATCCTTGATACCGACATGAAGCTTCCTTGTGCTTTAGGTTTCTTTACTATAAACCCAGCTTTAGAACTTTATCTTTACTCTCTAATCAGCTCCTACCTGTTGTGGATATGAAAACTGAACAGGTACCATGGATTCCTGGTAAATACAGCAAAAGACAGATACCTCTTGCTTTGCATCAAGAAAGAAAACAGTCTTCTACAAAACACCCGTGCATTCACAGTATTCAAAGTAATTTGCGCTTAATTAATCCGTATCTTCACTTTTTGTATGCATTTTCCAAAACAATCTCAGTACGGATATAATACCAGTAACAGACAGCGCAGAAAAGAGCTCAACGGATGTTTTTATTTGTCTAGACAACACCATTTGTGTGTAGCGTTGCGTTATTATTTCGTGCCTTTAAACCAAATACACTACCGTGTAGCCGGTCGAGTGTGTAGCATAAACATGAGCCATGAAACATGTCCAAGCCCAAATCCAGGCTCATTTCCCTAGCCTCAACAACCCTTGGACCGGACAAGCAAAGATCAAATAAATGTTCACGTTGCTATTACTTTCCGTTGATTTACAGCACCGATCATTCAACAGTGCAACTGCTCACCTTGATCTTGATCGACAAATAAAACAAAACAAACCCATAAAGGTACTATTTAATAGCTTTCCTTCTATGGAGTTGCATTGCAGTGCCGCACGGCGCAGACGTTGCTGGTTTGCTGCTGGGTGTGTGTGGATCACTTCTCGGCTTCATCGACTGGGCCATTCCCAAGAATATCAAAAAATCATTTCAGATTCCCAATTCGGGGAAGAGGCACGTAGGCACGAATGTACTTGTTTGGTTCTTACCTCCGCCCGCGTTTCCAAAAAGGTTGTGAATAAGCAGCCGCTGCGACGGTTTCGTCCAAATCAGTGGTCGCTCACTCCTAAGCGAGGTGATAAACTTTGTACACTACTCCCCGGCAGCCTGCTAACGCTCGCTAACGTCCGCAGCCGCAACTATTTAGGAAGGTACCCCCTGTAATAAAACTACTCCATGGTGTCAATTAAGACTCCGCGATCAATGAGCCACCGGCTAGTTGTATTCGGCAAAACACTGAAGCACTGACGTTGAACTCTGATCGAGATTACGTTGTTTGAGATCCGAGATAAACTTTATCTCCTTCTTCTCTCTTCCGCCGCCATCTTTCCCGCGGGGCACGCCGGGTAATCCGTAGGAATCCCCACGTAGCGCGCGCGTCCTGACGTTATGGAATTTGGGGACGCGAACGCAGGTGGGACTCTGAATTTTGGTTTCCGTCGAAAGTTGATTGAGGTCCAAAAACGTGACTCCACAGCGATGCACTATAAAGCCCGTGAGAGCAGGCTTCTGGTCTAGAAATGAATAGTTAATGTTATATAAGTCTTGACGTTTAAGTTGTCGAGAAGGTCAACCTGAGATATTCGTCCTCTTGGTGCAAAAATAATTTCAGTGTAGACATGTGGAAGACTCAGTTAGTCTTCAGCATTAACCAAGCATAGCCTAAAAGAAGTACTTTACCCCTAAAAGCTTAAATTCTGTTCTTCAAAAAAATTTTCAACAGAGCTAGAAACACAACCTGAAGCCTGTGTTGATAAACTACACCTCTCAAAAACTGTCATACAAAAGTAAACTTTAATAATAACAACAAGAACAACAGTAATGATATACAACTTAAGAAAAATCTTAGCTTAGGCAGAAGGCTAAAGTACCTTAGACCATACTTCCAAGAAATCATTTTGAACACACAGCACTATTCTATATTACTGGCATTCAATCAGATGGAGCTTAAACAAGACTAAAAACAAGACCAGCCTTAGAAAGGCATCCCTTACTACATGCCACTGAGTTTCATGCCAATTTCAGTGGATGAGACTGCAACACCTAATGAACAGAGAAACCAGCACCAGATGGCAGTCAAGCGTCCGTTGATTTTCCGAGCCAAGAGAGGCTCTGCTGTGCCGTGTCATCAGTTAGTGTTTTTCTCAAAGATCCTTAAACAAAGTGGGTGAGAAACACTGCCTCAGCTGTTCCTCGGTGGTTGCCCGCATTTGCCACACCACAGAAACTTGCCTTGAATAATAACCATTGAGAAGAAGAAGAAGAAGAAGAAGCCAGAATCAAAAAAGAGAGGAATACAAGGCATGAAATGCTAAACGCTGCTGGATGGATACTTGATCTGCTTGGTCCACGTTTTAATTTTTCACCGACAGTTGCATCACTATAAAACAGCCAATGAACAACTTAAAAAACAGTTTAATGGCTGAAATAAGTTCCCACTCTGTTCGGCTGAGGCTGGGTGTTTAAAGGAATGTCAATTCCCTGAGGTCTGGTTGCTCACAGGTTGGAGGCCCCTTTGTCTGACAGGCAGTGTCAAAAGGCGTAATTGTAATTCTGTGCCGACCTGCCATGAACGCGGACAGCTGACTTCAGAACAGCTGGTAGTAAACATACGCCACTAGAACGGTCATGGTCTGCTGACCCCAGTCCTCCTGGAGGTCGGCAATATGACGAGGAGCTGGCTGGGGAGAAAAAAACACCATCAGCTCTTTGGCTTTGCATTTCATGTGAAGAAGCTGCATCAGAAATGCCAAGTCAGCATGATTCATTCTCATAACATCTGCTGACATGGCTGTATAACAGTCTGAAGCTCTTGGTGTCAATGTAAGATCCTTCTGGTCCACTCAGAGATCTGGATTAAATGCAAGATGAGGGTCCCTGATTTCATGAACCCAAGTTTAAGGAGGAGGATTACAACATTTCATTACTTGAGCCCTTGCGATGAAAAGCCATACATATCCATATACTGTTCTTCCGCATTCTACAAAATAAAAGCAATATTATAAAGCATTATTGAAAGATTTCTTTTTAAATGCACACATGAATGAAGCAAATCTAAAGAAAGCATATTTAGCATTTTAAATGTAATTTTAATGTAAAAATAATTACACAAAAAGGGGAACTGCTGACTTATGTTACAAGTTATTCATTGAATTTCAGATGTATGTATTTTAAACTCGATGGAAGGGAATGAGAGAAATGAATGAGTGATTGTGTTTCCAGTAGTCTCCTCGGAGCATGAACACCATGTGACACCAACATGCCTGTGCATTGGCATGCAGTAGCCTAACTCATGAAGTGATTGCATGTTTTCCGTATGTGTGACTGCGTGAACCACTGCCCTGCACCACAACAACACCCCACAGAACGTGATTCGTTAGTATAAGTAATGGGAAATACAGGTAAAAGAGTTTGTTTCCTGGGAGCGCACTCACAAAGGTGTTTGTCGACTTGTTTTTTACTTTCTCAGCACCCAAGAGTACCCTTGAGTCTTGTGTGAATAGAGAACTATACAATAACTAATAATAATAACTAAATAACTCATCGAACCAGATTAGGGCTCAACATGGGCCACACCTCTTCTGCTCCCTTTTACAGTTAGAAAAGAAAATGTAAAATTCCACTTTGCAACATTGACTATTGTGACACCAAACAGAAAACCCCAACCAGTCAAGAAAAGACAGTTTACCTTTGCAGAGATTGCAGCATGATAAAAAAAAAAGTATGTAGTGTTTTGAGTGTGTGTGTGTGTGTGTGTGTGTGTTGGACACTCATCTCTGCTCTCCACATCACCAGCAGCTTTGGCCAATGGCCATGTTTGATTTTTCAGGTTCTGGGCTACTGAAAAACCCATTCGAAGCACAGCGGGAAATCCTGCTGCTCTTTGAGGCACGTAAGGATATGGAAGGACTTCTGTCTCACTGATGTGAAAGAGTGGGGATAGTGAAATCAGATGCCCCATTACAGGTAAGTCAAGGACTACCATATAACGTTAAAATAAAACCTCTCCATCCAAGAGTGCATAATTTGCAATCAAAACAGCTCGACACATTGTTAGAAGTTATTGATGAAGAGATTCAATGGCATGATATTTCTGGAGAAGTGCGTAAATTAAAAAAATTGGGTTTTTTTTTAGTTTTTTCATCTTTATGAAGCCATTGACAATACCAGGAGAAGCCACTAGGGGAGGATAACAACCAATGGTTGCACAGCGGACCAAAAGACTGTAGGTTCTTCCAAACCTTTCACCCTTCTATTGACTTCCTCAAGCAATTTTTTTGTGGTAACATAGTTCAGAAGCACACACTTCTGAGAAATATGGTGCTGATAAATATAGATATATATCATATTGGTATTTTAAAAAATTTAAAAAAAGCAACTACTGACATTCTTACCTAAGATTACCTAAGATGTTTTTTCCCCATCCTACAAAAATGGCTCCAGTTAGACATGAAATATACAAAGCCAATTGGTATGCAATGTAGCATGACTTGCTGGCCAAAATCATCTCATTATACACCCTCAGCATCTCGTGTTTAAGGTTTTTTCCCCTGCCATATGCAAGCTCTAATTAAAACGCACCTATGTTTCACAGGACGCGTACCTAATTTAATTTCCCCGCCAATGGTCTGAGATATTCAAAATGTCAGCATAAAAAAGGAAGAAAAAAATACACATGGAATTTGCTACAAGCTCAATATCTCAAAGCACACCACCATATCGACCATCTGCTACATCACTCTCAGGGTATTTGACCCCAGCATGTGACTTTACCTTGTTTCTTGGTAATTCCATCTGATACTGAACCTTGTCTGTCTGTATGACTATTATTAAACAATCATTTTTGTTTAAAAAATATATTCATTTTTCATTCACTGGAGTTATCTAACCAATTAAGTTAACTAAGCTTATGAATTATGAATTTAAAGAATCTAAAGAAGTATTAGATATATTAGATTAGAGTATTAGAGTATTAGATATTTTTTATAACCCAGGGTAAATGTCATCCAGAAGTAAAAGCTGATGTTAAAACTGATGTTATGTTGATTTCTTATTATGATCATATAAGATTTATCATAAGAACACAGTCTGTATTATAATAATCAGAAGTCTTCTATAGTAAAATAAAAAAGTCAATACATTTTCCTTGTTAGTGAATTCTCACCAGTGTCTCATTGTCCTCCGAACTCATCATAGCTCCTCCAAGCGCATCCGCAACTAGAGTGCTCTGGCAATCACTAGCTACTGATGAGAAACTCATTAACGCTGATTACACAACACTTTACACTTTACCCATCAGTTATTTGTGATTTGCTCAGATTTGGTCTTCGTTCAGGCTAACTGCAACTCTGCAGCTAGTCATTAGCAATAATGACAGACAGGTCGATCTGAGTAAAACGTTGCCCCCCTCCCCACCCTTGTGGTTATAACACGGCTCTAAGACTATGGTAGGGCAAATACAATATCCACACTCCCCCAAGCGTGGATCTACTTGACTCATACCAAGATGGGGAATAACATCTCTGCATTTCTCTAGTGATGGAAGCTATGGGCACGCCACTGCAGTGGTTCTGGAGCAGAGCTATGGTAGCTGCCGCTCCTGTTGTGACCTCCACATTTCCACTCCTGCCTCCGGTGTTATTTTAGTCAGCCTCCAACGCCGCTCACTCCCGCCCACGGTCGGCCCCGTCGCTGGTGGAGTACCGAGGCAGGCAGCGCAGTCCGAGCAGGGACCAGAGATGCCTCGACGAAGTTCCGGTATATAGTTGTCGGCAGACGACAGCATGGATATCAAGGTAATCTTCTGGTTGCTCAGACTTCAAAGGCTGAGTGCACCGTGAGGGACCTGAAATAGCGCCACATTTCACCACCTCTGCCACCTGGCCCGCGCACTTGACACTGATCAAACGCAAGCTCACGCAGACCGGCCTTGTAAGCAGGACTCTCTCGGGACACACCCGTGCCGCCCAGGTGTTACAGAAGCGAACTCTGAAGTTAGAGTTAAGCCAAAAATAATTAAGCCAAACGGTATCACTCAGTGAAACTAATGAGAAATGCCATGGGTGAATCTCCACGTTATCATGGGTCTATGATCTGTGACTTATAATGGAAATGTGGTGACTTCTTATAAACATCTCTTTTAGCAAATGGCTTTAAAGACCATACAATGTTGAGACTGTGTTATGGAGAGCCTGGTTTATTTATCTGCTCATTCTGTGGGCCATTGTTTTGTGGTGTACATCTACCATTGTTGGTGACTTCTGAGTTGGGACCATTCAGTACCTCTTTGCTGATGCAGCTTGTCCATATTTATTATTAATTGTCATGGTTTTTAAAATTGATGCTCCTGAGAAATTATTATGCCATTTTTGTAACCGATGCATCCACCAATAAGGTACAGACTACTTGACAGGGTGTTGATTCATGATTCTTGCATTAGTAACTCCCACATTATTGTTATACCTCTTCTATAGCTGACACGTATAGCTGATGTTGGCATTCAACCTCAGTAGATACCCGTGTAGCCTTTGCAACTGTGAGTTAGTTACTTCAAAGTTAAACTGCTTTTTCTTTGCGGTATTTCCAATGTTTTTTTTATCAGATGACATCATCTTATTACGCTTGCACAAATTGTTGTGAATACCAAGTCAATTTAAGTATTCTTTAAAATATCTAATCAACAAAAACTTTGAATACAACTTATATTACTGAATACGTGAAAAAGTGCAAAAGATGTTCAGAGTAAAATAAGGAGGTCAGTTTATTATTTTGTTTGACAATACTAATAAATATTCATTAATACTGTATAGATGTTTGACTTTTCCTACTGAATAAGCGTTACTCTTCCTGGACACTTGCTGATTCCATCATTTTCAAGCTAGATTCTTATTCCTTTAATCCATCCCAAGATAATCTGAAATGTAGCTGTGATTTAGACTACGCTGACCAATGGCATCTTTCGTTGTCACACTATTTCAGCGTCACCTGTCTTCACATGGCTATTCCTCTTTCCTCAGCACCCACCCTTGGCCCAAATCTTTCCAGTCTCCATGATTGATACACAGTGTCTCATGAGTTTCCTTCACCCCCACCGTCAGTATCCAAGGATCATGTGTCTGGTTATTATAGACACTCGACGAGTGAGGGTGACACTGGGTTTCTGGCGTGTTGAGGTTGAGGGAACTCATTTGGGGGGGGAGGTGGGAAGGAGGTGTTTACATGAAGGACACCTCTCCACCGAGACCTCCACGAAATCTTGTACTTTTCCAAAATGACTTGGACGTGTTTATACGGGGGAGACTTCAGAGGCTAAGTGAGCCAAGAGTCCGTCAGCGCAGACTGGTCTCACTCTGGTCTCACTCTGGTCTCATTCTGGTCTCATTCTGGTCTCACTCTGGTCTCACTCTGGTCTTGTTCTGAGGTATGAGGTCAAATTAAGGGCTGGTGAGCAGTACTGGGTTCAGTATCTCATTCTCATATTGTAAGATTTTTTTGCAGTGTCACAGCTTCCTGGCAAGAAACAGAAAGTAGGCTACTATGGCATTATTTAAAGTGTTCAAACAGCACGCAATATAATCAATACTCATAGCAAGTTTCATTTTCAACCTTGAAATAAATAAATCTGATTGCTAGACATATATAACTAACAATAACTAACAAAAATCCATTTGCCACTATTACGCATATAGATACACACACGTTCGTGCGCACACGCCAGAAGCACAAAAAATACACACAAACAGTATTTTAATGACACACAAGGACTAGGTTCAAAAAGTGTGTCAGACCATCCAAAGGAAATCCCAACCTCCTCTACTGTCTCACGCCATGCCTGCAGACCCCTCTTGGTTAATAGCAGCTGTCACTCAACTGTGTATGAAATCAGAGACTTAATGTATCTGGTCTTGCACTTTCGCCTACATTAAACTGAATCTGTACCTCAGCCAACACAGAAACTCCAGAATTCTGTTGAACTTGTGCAGTGTTCCTGCATTGTCACAGCCTCGAATGATATCCTCAGGCTTGAGTTAAATGCGCAGTTGCCCTTTCTGCCATACGCATGGGCAAGCTCACATCTGCATTATCCGTTAATATCGGTGTGACGCTTGGAAGAGGATCACTCAACAGACAGGTGGTTCAGAGAGTACAGTTGCACTAAAGAGCTGTGTGAATAAGCTGGCATACAGCAGTAGGCAACAAGTTGCCAAGGGGACTTCTTACCGTATGGAGAGTGCTACAGTGACAAGAAAGAGCTTACGCTTTCGGGATTACTGCTTTAGCCATTTTGGGTCCGCTCACAGGTAAGTTCTGTAGATATATGCCTGTGATAAAATGTATGCCAAGCTAGAACACACAGTAGTCAGATTAAGATCTTGGTTTTGCGGAGAGTGGGGGTTTTCTGTCATTGTGTTCTGGGGCGATCCAGCATTACAGCAAAGTACATTCATATTTTTCATGCATCTGTATGTAATGAATGTAGTAATTAGTAGTGGTTAACTGTAGGGTGGTAACGGCATGGGTCCCTGCATATGCGTATGACTCACATGACGATGTCATGAAGCTGGCTGGTGTCGTAAGCAGTTCCTATAGCTTGAGAATCACAGTCACTACACCTGTCCATTAACGAACCCGTGTAAATATGGGGATTATTACTGAGAGAAATGCCTGTCATCAAACACCAACGTAGGATGTCACACGTTGCTGGGGTCAGACTATACTGTAAATTTCATACGACACCACGTATTAAGATTCTGCTCCGCTCCTATTGGGAAGCTTCCTGTTCTGTTCAAGGGCATGTAAGATCCACGCGAGCTTTGTGTTAAAAGGGAGAAGGTAGAGGACAGCGAGCTTTGATCAAGCAGATGAAAGTGGAAACATGAGCGCTTTGGTGACTGTGGGTGAACGACAAGGTGCTTTCAAAACAGCCATGAGGGCAGCTGGGAAGAGAAGAGAGTTTGGGCAGGACACATCTGAGCAGGGATTTCTAAAACACACATCGTTATACATATGATGAGAAAAGGAATATGTTTGTTATAAACATATTTATACGTACACACACACACCCACATACACACACAGGAGTCTGGGGGACAGCAAGTAAAGGTGCATGAATTATGTGATTGATGTTCCACCACATTTTGACTCCTGAACTCTAAGTGCTTTTCATTTTATGCATTTTTTAAAATTTTTTGTTATACTTTAAATGTCAGTATTTTTCTTTGGGAGAAATGTTGCCAGTGATTTATGGAATAAATACGGAAGAAATATGAAAATATAAATGTTTCTCTTGTATATAATCCTGTCACATATTTGTCTACTTCCGTAAAAGAGCTAAAATACCAAAATAAAAATAAGAAATGAAAAATGTAAGGCATTCATTATGGATATTGTTTCTAGGGTGTCTTTATTATATGCTGCAAGTGGTATTTATATAATATCTCAGTGACATTTTTTATTCTCATAAGTTCCAGGATACTGGCCAAAATCGGTCTGCCTCCTACACATATAGATGTATTGTCATTCTTCTTGCCAAAGGAGATACCATTATATACTAAAACAGGGGTGACCACAATAGTGTTTCTGATATCTTAGGATATGGAGCATTCGTGAAGTTCTTTTCCTGTTGATTCCACTGAATTATTAAAGCTTTATATTGGACATATATTAATGAACTCATATTTGTTTTACATTTTTTCTTCGTGTTAACAATACCAGAGTCTACTTTATCTTTCAAACATCAAAGATATCGCTGAAACAACTGCAATTGGTGCTGAAGCAGTTTCAGATGTTTGAATGTTTTGAATGTTCAGAAGCTCTCTGTTTACATCACTAATGTCTCACAGAAACATTAGGTTCATTATGAGATTATGATATACATTTCAGTTTTCATTCATGCACCTAGATGTCATGTCCTATGGATACACCACTGGCCTAACTACCAAGAGACAATGCACCTGCTTCTGATCTCTCTTCGCAGGTCTTAGTCTCTTGGTCTGATTCATAGGGGTGTGTTTTAATTCTGAAATTCTAATAAAAGGGCAAATTTCCTTGCGACACCCTCAAGCATACATTTTATGACACAAAATTGTTGCCTGCAGATGTATAGATTTTTATTCATTATTATCAAAAATAATTTTATTTATAACACGTCACGAGTGGTGTCACGAAAGTAGGTATCCATCTTACTCCACATGCATAGTATCTGCTCCGTGTGGATAGTGCCTGCCTTTCACACATGCAGCAGTCATTCATATTTGATTATTACTGAAGACAACATTGAAAAGACCTCTTACGCTCTCATTAATATCACAAAGCCAGGGGTCAAGGAGAGAAAATGATAGCGGATAGCAAAACGTTTGTGGCCAAGCGTGGCCAGGGTGTGACTCTTTATTCTTGCAGCATTCACACCATGGGATTAAAGGGTTTTTTATTGTCTTGGTTTAACACACTGCGCTTCTGACTTGAGATATTGACTAGATTAAGTAATCAGTTGCATGTGACAAGTGTGGACAGTCGCTTGGCTGAGGGCTAGCACAGATGAATTTGCAGTGGCCTCTCATACCATTGTCGTAGTAGCAATACTTCCAAGGCACGGGGTTGAGAGGTCAACTGTTGTGCGTTGTGTGATGCATCACGCCACCCTTTGTGTTCTGAGATGCCTGGAGCTACTCGGTGTGAGGGAGTCAAACCGTCATAAATCAACGCCATCGTGGTGCTTCGAGGGAGAAGTGAGGCTTAAGTTACAGCGCTCACTGGTCCACCTGTCACTTGGTCATCTCGTTCTGCAAAAGAGCTAGAATACCGAAATAATAACAAAAGTAATAATGAATAAGTATGTGTATTCGTCACTGATATTGCTTCTATGATCTCCTTATGATTGCATGATATTCTCATACATTTGATGTTAATAGAAAAGTGCACCAGTGGCACTTCAGAAGCGCGTTGTGCACGAAGACATGCATATTCATGCAGTACAGCTCTGCACATTCATTCACTGCCCAGATTTCATTGTTAAATATAAAAAGGAATAATAAATAGAAGCACTTGCAGGCCAGATTAAATGGCTTTAGCTTTAGAGGCTGTTTGAGCCCGGGCCAAATGGGCGTGTGAGGAGAGGCTTCCCAGAGTCATCGTGCCTAACAGGCCGTGAGGAAGGAGGCGACGCTTATCCCCTATCATCTCTGGATCTCCGGGTTTCAGATGCCCGCTGGCCTCCGTGCTCCTCCCGAGCCTCAGCTGCTCGGGGGTCAAGGCTGCCGTTGGCGTGGAATGTTTGTTGCTCCCTGCTCCAGCGCCATTCCCATCCTAACACAAACAGACAAGGGGTTGGAGCCACAGGTGGCAGTGGAAGCGGCCCGCATATCTGGGGGTCACCCAATACCCACAGCCATCAAGGTCTCTGTCTGCTGACAGAACCCCGCCCGGCCTCCGCCACGCCGAAGCCCACACCCTGCATTGTGTGCAAGATTACTAGCAGTTAGAGGAGAAGGCATTTCACAGCTGCATCATACATCTAAATGTGCTACCTTTCAGACCCACGGCCGGCGGCTCTTTCAAAGTCACCGTTGGGTTTGGTCAAATTTAGCGCGCCAAGCCCCTCCCGCCCCCTCCCTCTCCCCCTCCGCCCCTCCCTCCAGTCATGTAACAATGAGCGGTGGGATTCTGTTACAACAAGCTGGGATTGTCCTTCGGGCCAGAGCACCACCCCTGCATGCTGAAGGAAATCCAGGGTGTGTTCACTACGGTGCAATGCGAGGGAACCGGGGGACTACACCATCAGCACCTTCTCCTGCAGGACGGGCAACGGAGCATCCGAGCTATGGGACGATAATTCTCACTGTCTGTTCGTGGCATATGGGGGAAGAATGGTGTTAATGACACGAGTGATCTCACCTTACAAAACAGAGAGCCCCGAAATGCAAAGGAAAAACGCCTGTTTATGGGGACTTGCTCCCACTAGATAAACGTTGACAGCTGCTTTTATTCAGGAGGCTGGTGGCCGCTCTTCTGAGTGGCTCTTCTTCCCCTCACTTCTGCTCACCATCACCTTGACTCCCATCTCTCTCGTGCTGCTGCCGTCGTTAACCTGTGTGTCGCCGCTCAGGACGCCCGTGAGCCTCCGTCTTGCCCTGCTTTGCTTTCCAGACCCGGAGGAACAGAGTGTGACAGTTCGCCTATCTGCGCGAATGCGCCTTTGGTGCTATTGCTTCAAATCAAGTTGTGCTGTTAACAACAAACGAACACCTTCTGTATTGCTCCATGAACCCACTGTGTTTTGCTATTTCATTTTGGAGTTTTTTTTTTTTTTTTGCAGGCTGTGGTGTCGACACCTGCTCTGCCTGGAGGGACTTTGAGTAAATTTGTTTGCAGTCAAGAACTGTTGCTTGCTCACTGCAGAGGACCACATGGGCCTTAAATCTGAAAATCCATGAAATTACAGCTGTTACATGCCTGTAAGCGAAATCTCTTCAGCAGCCACTTCGAACTGAATTGCATCTGTATCTAAGAACTCCTTCTTGCAGCCCAGCAGAGGAGACCATACAGTCGCAAGGCTTTCTGGGAAAATCAAATTTAGAACTTGTTCCTGTTTTTTTTCTTCTGTGAAATCTCTGAGCAAGAAATAGCCCGAGTAGCACTTCTAATCTGGGCTTAATTTAACACTTGTCGTGAACAAGTTATCTGACAAAGTGGTTGGCGACAGAAAACTCGTTGCGGGTGTGGGTGGCCCCCCCAGGGGTCAGAGCCTGGAACTGCGGCCGGGCGAGAGGGTGCAAAGTGTGAGGGGCACGTGCGCGTCCTTGACCCCCGTCTAAATGCGATCGGAGGGTGTGGAAGAAGAGGAGATCGACACCTTCTCCTGGCTGTCTGCAGCTAAACGCGCACCAGAATAACCCCACGGAAGGAGACTTGCCCTGCGTGTGCACCTTGGGAGGAGCCGGACACACTCGAAGGGCGGAGCAGGACGCCCGAGTGCGGCATTGAGATCAGAGCAGGAGCAGACACAGCGCCCGCGGTACAGGCCTATCCGCTGAGATGGTAACGGCAGGCTCAGTTCACATTGAAGGGTAAGTGGCAGTACCACATTACGCTAACGCATCTCGCTGAAAATCCCGAACAGAAAACAACACCCTAATCTCCGCTCACGTGGATATGGGGTGCCTTTGAAAACCGCAATGTTCTGCGATTTCGAAAGAACTGAAAAAAAATGTAACTAATGTAACTAACTAACTAACTAACATTTTTGTGACAGTCTTGTCATTTCTCCTTGTGCACTGACTGCCAAGAGTCTGGTTGATATATCCTGTCTGCATCCAAACCCACTCATCATAAACTAGGACTCTGTGTTGAGACTGCTGTAATGTCACACTGGCAGCGCACGCCTGTGACTGGGAAGTGGACTCGGGTTGCCCTGGCAGACACGTTGTTACGTCTGTATGGCAACAATTCAGTGGGTAGTAAACAGAGTTCATAAACTTTCAACTTCCTAATAAAACTGCAACAGACACCATAATCTACTTTCCCTGGTATTCACAGTGCACCGTGTCAGGCCCATCACGTCTGTCTGGCAACAGGTAGGTATGTGCACGAGCGTGAACGACACTTCTGTGTGAGCAAATATCATCACGTGATGAAGGACAGGTAGCCATGTTAGAAACCGACGTCTTGAAGATCCACTTTTCCTTTCTTGCTTTCCTTTCTCCTTTTAAGACCTTCAGGCGCCATTGGTCCATTGGTCCATTTATCCATTGGTCAATATCCACTGGTCTTAACTTTAGCACACACCAACAATATACCAGCTGAATAAAGGTGTAAGCATTTACTGTTTGAGCTCCTGGTAATAGGTTTAAATCTGTGACAACAACCAAAGACATACCTTGAAGGAAACGTGCGATGTAAACAAATTGAGGTCTTGAGATGGACAGAGTTGTTCCAGCTTCTCAGCTGGTACTAAACGAGGGGCAGAAATTCATGTTTGGTGGATATATGGGTTCAGGCTCACGTATGACTCACCATTTGCCATATGTCCAACACTGAAGCAATATGTTTAGAGATCAAGGGAAGGAACCTATCCACGCAGAATCAGCATCCTTTCCTTGTTGCTATAGTAACAGTTACCACCATGGACACACAACTAGTGTTCTAGGGAGCTTGTCATAATGAGATTGCTGCATTGTTCACCCTTGTGATTGAGATGTGAGCAGTGCAGAGGGGGTGAGGTGTGTTTACAAACCATACGAACGCCGTGGGTTTGATGATGCTTTTTGAGAAGAGATCTTTTTGGGAAGCTAGTGTTTTCAATCGCCGCGAATTGGGTTGAGCATTAACTGCAAAAGAGCTTTTAAAGTTGATCTTCTTTAAAAGGGACAGTATGTCTCACAACCAGGCTACTCTACATGAACTGCCAAACACCCACATAGTTTCCTGTTCGTGCCTCAGGTTGTGTGAGTTACAATACTGTGAAGAGAAAAGGAGAAGAGAATACATCTTCATTTGGAAACCGGAGATACTTTTGTGGTAACAATGGACACGTGACAGGTGTGGGCAAATGACAGACTAATGTAACAACCCCACCCCCTCCCAAACAAAAATAAACAAAAAAAGAAGTTTAAATGTTTGGTAATATCATCTAAGAATAATAACACATGTTGACCAGCTGTGAACATATATCACCACTCTTTATTGCCCTGTGAAGCTATGGTTGTCAAACTTCCAGTTCAGTGAGTCAGTTCAGTGTTTATTTAGTACAATGTACATAAGGGAGTGAAGAAGCTCCTTGCATGTGACTTAGAGACTCAGGGAAGACTTCCGCTGAGCTGATAACACCGTGATGATAACGGTGAAGTACGCGATAATGCTGGGAACACATTGTTCTGTAGCATGAGTCGAATCAGGGCGCAGTGCTAGGACTCGCATGGCAGAAAGCTGGGGGAGTAGGGAATAGCTATCACGATTCCCCCATCTAGACAGCTCCATATCTGTCTCTGTATCCACTAACGTGCATTGTTCAAGAAAATTTGAAGCTGCCAGAGCAAAGAGACGGAGACAGACAGATAGCAATCAGTCAGTGAAACTCGAGTCACTTAGTGTGGAGGACTCAAAAATCTCGTTGCGTTGAAGGCATTTAGGACATTGGCTGATTCGAGTCAATAGTAACTGTTATAAGGGAGCGGTTGTTTTTAGGAAGGAATGCTTAGGGTGGAGGCTAATAATAAAGAAGGTGGAGATAGAGACAATTCTCAACAGAGAGCACAGCAGATGAAACGCTCTAATATTTCCACTGCCATTTTCATCATAATGAGGCAGGAAGAGAGGGTGGCATGAATGTGCCCTTAAAGCGGATGAAGTGAGCAGTGCAACAGACACGCTATTATCTCCAAATGAGCAGGAGCTGAGCGTTCAAAACAAAGGAGTGCGTGGCGCTTTTCCATTTTACGCTCAAACTCCCGGAGAGGAGTAGCCAAACAGTATTCAGGAACGCACTTAAGCTAGATGGAATCAAGTGGACAGAGGACCTTGAACCGTCACAGTTAGTGGCGATATAGAGATTGATGTCTGTTATGGCACAAACGCACGGTCTGACAGGTGCTCCGCGAGCCCACACAATACAGGGGCAATACATGAGGGCATTTAAAGAAGAATGGTGAAAACGTTCTTTGGGAGCGAAGTTAATTGTGCTAATTTTAGAAATGAGAACACACACCCATATGGGCGTGAGCTACATGTTTGTGTCTTAAATGGTTTGTGTGTCCCGTGTAGAAAACAGAAATTTAAAAAACAACGAACCGTTGTGAAAGAAGAGTTTGAGGACACACTGTTAAAACGCAGGTCCTCGGTCTGTCCAGGTACCCACATCCACGTTTCGGGGGCTTTGTTACTGTGCGTGTGCATGTGTGTCTGTATGTATCATCTTTCGTCAGACTGTGAACATGTAGGTGCCTGTTTTAAAACACTGCACAGGCTTGATATTGTTGAGATAATCCGGTGAAAAGCGATCCTCTCCACACTGTCGCTGGCAGCAGAACGTGTGGGCACGTCAAGCGGCTTCGTCTGTCACTACAGCAACAGTGCACGGCTCCCGCTATCACAATATTCAGAAACATTTCTTAATACAACAGGAGCAGGCAGCTAATAGTTCACTTTTATGTGCCCTGTCCAGAGAGCAAAGATTATTTGGTTGGATACGATATCTGGAAAAAATCTGAAGAAAACTTGAAAAAAATGCACGTTGTGGATTGCATGGTGTGTAGTATTAGTGAAAAAGGGCTTGGCTTAAAATGAAGAAGTGGAGACGCGTGAGCTGCTCACGTCTCTGTGAGCAGAACAGAGGTGTGCAGGATTCGAGCCTGTCTCTTTAAAAACTGGTCCTTGGGCAGGTTGCGGTGTTGAGCGGGGAGGTGGATCCCTGCCTGTCTTTATTCTGCCCGATTTCTCCCAACAAGCATTTCTATCAACAAACCCTGCCTCCACCACCAGCCGGCTCCCGTGCCAGTGTGAACATACTTGACTGAGTAGTGTGTGTGTGTCCTCTCGGTGTTGGGAACTGTGTGTTTGTGCGAGCGTGCTTCTGTCTTCGCGTGGCACATCACCATCACCTGAGGACTCCAGCACTTCGGAGCCAACCATTCCAGCCCAGGTGTGTAACATATACAGTGCCACTGAGTCTATCTAGCATGCTTTGGTATGTACTGACCAGCAACTTGTGTTTATTTCCATTTTGTTCTACAAGCGTTATGTTGAGATCACCTAGGTAATGATCAATTCCGACAGGCATTATACTCCCGTGGTGTCTGGCTTGTTTTCATATGAGTAGTATCTTTTTGCATGCATGTGTTATATAATTCATTTTCAAGATACATTTAGTTTCACACTTTTGCAATGAGTGCAATGAGTATTCTTTAGCATGAATTACTCAGAAAGCGCTCAAATGACAAATCCATGCCAGTAATGGAAAATTGTTTCTAACCTGAAGAAAGAAATATGATTGAACCAAATATCAGTAAAGAACCTTCCCTCTGGAACACTTCATAGTTTCAAAGTCGTGTACAGGCCTGACTTGAACTGGTCAGTGGGTACTAAACCTCACAATTAGGCGACTCAAAATTGTAGCCTGGAGAGAATTAGACAACGTTGAGCTGAACGTATTTCCCAAGCTGCCCCTTTTACTTCCAATGGACTTTTATATTGTAGAGGAGTGTGGACTGTCAGACAGAGCTGCGAAAGGATAAAAAAAAAAACTCTGCCAAAAATAACAGCTCTTTCTATTCACACCTTGACTGTTTCCTGCCTGCTTTCGACTCTGACTGTCAACATTAACTTTTAGAGTGCTACATTTACGTGTGCGTGCCTGCGTCAGAGCTATTACGAAGGAAGGTTGAAGGCGGTTCCTAAAGCGTCTTTAGGATGTCTTTTACGACAAAGTACTATCGGAATCATTTGCTGAAATATAACTGAACTCAGAGGAAATATGTAATTATAAAGATACAAACACAAATATACGGACACGAACGTTCTTATGTAGTAAATCAGGTTGGTGTGTTTGTTTAGTTCCTACATTTATGGTGCTCTAACTTCTAACAAGCTGAGGCCCATCAAAACCCTCCACCTGCTAATGGGCGTTTGGTGGTCCCAACTGCACGATTAACACACTACCAGAACGCAGAGAGATGAAATCCCCACTTGGCCCCTCGACAGCTTTAACAATGAAAAATGTGACAGACAGTCAAAATAGATACTGTCACGTCGTTTCCAGCGTGTTGTTAATTAGCTCAGGCTCATTACAGGTGGCTAAAAACGGCATCTGTTTAAATCAGTGGCTGAATCATTCAGCTGTGAGGTAGAAAGGAACTGAAAAATGGAGAATGTTTTGAGAGCCAGGTACAGAGGGCAGAAAGTCTACCTGATAATTGTTGTGGCATCTGTAGCATTAAGAACAATGGAGAGTAATGATCTAATATGACGTGGGACAAAGCCTCTGGTTATGGACTCAAATCTCCTATCAGGTTTCACATTCAAAGCATTTCATTAGTGTGCTCTCATTAGCAGCTCTAGTAATCTAGCTGGGGAACATCCAAACTTGGCAGATGGAGATCACTGGTCAGGGCCTCCAGAAGAACCCCACCATCTTTAAATGGAAGCTGAGAGATTGCTGGAAAGGACAGAAAGGTTTCCAAGAGCCAAGAGCATTCTTAGAAGAAAATAAACCCAACACAAACTAGTGCCTCTCATTCTCTACCTGTGCCAAGAGCTACAAAGGTTAACTTGCCATGTATCCAAATTGTAAGAGTTGTATAGTCCTCTGGATGAGTAACTAAGAATTGACCATCTGCAGAACTGAGATATCAAAAATGCAATTTCATTTACTGTGAAACAGTTGGTAATCTTATATACCTTTTGTTGCTCCTGTTTAAGACATGCAAATTGCAGATTGAATGACACTGAAATGACTGCTTTCAAAAAAATGGTGCACAGTGGTGCAAAACTGTGTATAGGTGACCAGTGATTATAGGAAGCTTCCTGTGTCTGTAGTCATGTAAAATTGCAAACAAGGTGGGGATGGAAGTGACGCGGTCTTGTTGTGAATGTCCACCATGAAAGATTTACATAGTTGTTTAAATTATTGAGAGAGTGTCTATTAGCTGTTCCATGGTCAGGTTTCGACTGTTTGATCTACAATGGGGTCAGTGAGATCAGTGAGTGGAAAACAGCACTTGACAAACGTTTACCGGTCTTACGGATGAATGTGCAAGCGTTCTTTCCTTTCGATGATTATTACGGACGTGGAAGCATTTTATCAAAGATGTACTTAACTCATTAAGTGCAACAATGCAGCTAAGAACGTGTCATAAGAGAACCATTTTTCTCCGTTTTGTATATTTGGAAACACAATGTAAAACTATCCTTGTGGGAACATTTCATGATGCATGGACCAAAAGAAATGATCCAAAATGATTTGGAATCAAATCTCCTCGGTTCACTGGTAGATGTTTTCCTTCCACTATAAATTTCCTATTTTGTGGAAATAAGGTTTGCTTATGACAGCTGCAATATGAAAAACTTATAATCTATAATTTGCCCAAAGGCACATGCACAAATAAGTCTTTCTTGTCTAAGCTGTTATTAAATTTTTGGGACGCCCGCTGGTTCTTATATTATTTTTGTCTGGGCTGCATGAGCAAATATAACAGGCACTCCTGTATTTCCCTTGCCACACAGCTGAGTAGGTTCGTTATAAGCTCTGACCAGACCAAATCTCATGGTGAAATACCATTTTGTGTTACTCAGAAATAACATTCTCTGAAAACAGCAATCAACAAAT
Organism: Brachyhypopomus occidentalis; assembly: GCA_020368025.1. Taxonomy (NCBI): domain Eukaryota; kingdom Metazoa; phylum Chordata; class Actinopteri; order Gymnotiformes; family Hypopomidae; genus Brachyhypopomus; species Brachyhypopomus occidentalis. The sequence continues at coordinate 2,698,045 of JAGXOD010000010.1, read as the reverse complement.
GGTCATCACAACCTTTTTATCACCTCTTTTAGACAAATCAAATATAGTCTACTCCTGCGACAACACGGCCACTTTTTTGACTCACCTCTACTTGAAAAAAGGTTTTCTTAGTAGCGATCTAAAATCCTAAAATGTTTGAAAAAGTTTAGGCTGCATTTCCTTAAACACTAATGAGAGGTTCTCGTTCTGTTTCAGGTTGCCCCGCGCCATGACACTGAGACTTACTCTCACTTTACTGCTCTGGAGTAGCTGGGCGCTTATCACAAACTGTGAAGGCCAAGGTAAACATCTCTTTATAACTATGAAAACACTTCAAAGAATTACATGTGCTGCGAACCAAATAGCGAAACTATGAAATATGCATAGTCCTGATGAAATGAGTTATGTGACAAGTATGTGAGTGTATTACTGTAGTACTGCCCTCCTGTTGGATTCCAAATGAGTATCCGTGTATTTGTCACGAACATCCTAAATAAGATCCAAGGACACACCCCCTCAAAGTATTAATTGCTCTAGTCTGCTAACGACAGCTTCGCTGTGACCTACACCTGATGTACAGCTTTCATGAAGAGTCGAGCATAACACAGGCTGGCTGGGTGGTCGATGTAGGGTGATGGAGGGTTGGGGTTGGGGGGTGTGGGTGGGGGGTAGTGGTTGATGGGGGGGGCTCCCTCATGGCTGACACATCTGAGAATTCAGCTGTGAAATTCCTGTCTGCTCAGAGAATGTTATTAATCTGTGCCCTGGTCATTAGGGTGACAGGACAAGATATGATATGCTGTGACTGGAGGTGTATGACCCACGTGTCAGGGAGCAGGGGTCAAGCTATGAGGCCCCTAGCACACTGCCTCCGGAAAGCTCTGACAGATTTGGGGTAATTGCAGTACCCCACGCACCTCCAAAGGCTAAACAGCGCAGGCGAGTTCGAGCTAGGGGATAAATGGCAGATCCGTGCTATGCCATCCTGGCAAATTGTTTTCCTTGTGGTGCAAATCAGATACTTGTCAGATACTGATCCTCACTTTCACAGGGATCTGGCTATGATTCCCTCAGCCTCTTTACATGTTAAGCATCCGTGCTGTTCCTTCCATTGGACCTGTGCCCAAAGCCTAAACACACGCCCACACACACGCCCACACACACGCCGAGGTGGCGGTGGGGGGGGGTCGTGCAGCCCGTCTGGGGGATCAAAATGGTGGAAACCAAACCTGCGTGTTTCACTGGCACCAGGGTGCTGGCCACAGCCACGGGGGTGCAGGAGATCTGGGGTAGGATTTCATGGCCAGAGTAAATTTAGCTCACTGTGGTTTGAACATGAGGCCTACTGACTACGTCTGCTGAGTGACGTCTCCCCAGAGGTGATCGGGTGAGACTGCATCCCCGGGACCCCAAAAAGAAGACGGAGAAGGGAGGGAGGAAGAGACAGGGAGAGAGGGCGAGAGAGCGAGAGAGAGAGAGAGAGAGAGAGGGCAAGAAAGTCACAGCACCTGTTCCCCTGTTATAATAAGCACTCTCAAAGCACTCGGTTCCAACAAGACACGCTGTGTTTCCCATGATTCCTCTAAAACATGCTAACAATTGAAATAATTGCTATGGCTTATGCGGGAACACACACATCATTACAGGACAAATTTGAATCACAGTAGGTTACATTTTATAGTGTAACACGTCCAAACATCCAGTCTTCCCATCATCCAGACTCACGGACTAATAGAGTCTATGGGAATAGACTGAAGGACTCTTGGTATTCTCCTGGAGCAACTTTTTTTCTCTATCCAGTCCCTTTGGCAACTGGCTAGGTATTGTTCCATGGTTGTAGTGGAGCTCACTATACTAGACCACTTGTACCGAGGTCCACAATAGGATAAGGATGGTCTCCCTGCTTCACCTCATCTGGCTCGTGAGCTGTCCTGCTGGAATGGCCCATTGACAAAACGCAGTTATCTGTACCACATCTGAATCTCATTTCTGCAAACCCCAACGTGCAACCAATTCAACTCTCTCTATCTGATTCTACGGTCAAAACGTACCTAATTACAAAATTTTATCGCCTGGGTTCATGTAGTCCGCATGAAATTGCATAGCGTTTTTTTTTTTAGGATTATAAAACTACAGAAACACCATGACCGTTCAGTCATTAAAATCCTGTGCATGGGCTGTTTAGTTCTTAAATGGTACCCGATCTCCGTTTAGAACTAATCCACAGCTTTCCCAGCTGTCTGTGTCTAAGAGATTTACTCTTCCTATTGTTGCTCTGGATTGTTCCAACACTCTCAGATAACAGTTAGTACTTTTCAGCTGTTGCGATGAAGGTGCAGAAAAGCCAAGCGCGCATTGTTCAAAGTTCACTATGCTCCCACGAATACAGGTTTTACAGAGAGCTGGTTTAAATGGAAAATGCCTCCCATACCAAACCCCTGTGAACGAGTGTGAGCTTACACACCAGTGGAATGGCATCACGTCTCATACCGATGCTCATATTGACACAGAAATAGCCACAATACCCAAGAATTCGGTTTGGGGATGAGATGACGTTCCACCTGACAATAATGACCCCATTATGCTATCATGACAGAACAAATGCTTTTGTCCCACACTGTAGTCCTGAGCGAACCTAAGACCGTCGGGATGTTAGGTGTTAGGTTTGCACCCAGGCATCTGTGTGGGCGCAGACAATCAATTGACATGCGATACGAACTACAGCGCACGCTTCCTGGATATGGTCATTCTATGCACAGGGCAAAAATTTACTATGCTTGTATGACATATTATGTAACAAGCTCTCAGTACACTGGCAGGCTAGAGGAGGCGGAGCTATTCTGGAACATCGGAAGGGGTTGGGGGGGAGGGGCTAAGGGGTGGTGAATTCCAGTGATGTTGAGACAGAGCTTGTACAGGTGGCAGCATGAACACATTCCTGTCCTACCACAGCACACGCACCCCTCGTGCCCATCACCGCAGACACACACACACACACGACGCACTCAAATACACACCCCACACCCACTGACATATCAGGATGGGTTCAATTGGTGGAATTCTTTTAAACCAGCCCAAAGCAGCAACTAGGAATAGCAGGTTTCTAAGGTGAATTGTTTAATGTCATTTTGATCATGAATGGAATTTTAAATATGTTTTTGAATAGTAATTTTAGACAAAATGTGGACAAATATCAGGTTAACATATTAATCTCCATGACACAGTCTCATAGTGTTGATACTGTTGTTAAGTCCCCAATCAGATTGTATAAAATGCAACCTATTAATTCTTTGTTGAGGTAATCCTGGGGTGACTGTAATCATGAGCTTCCAACTGGGAAAATCCATTCAGATGTCACTCTAATTTGTAATTACAACTGAGCTGTGACGTATCATCGATGGATCTCCTCCTACTACAAGCATACTCCAAACTGTGTGTGAACCTTGATGGATGCAAATCCTATTATTAGGTTTCTCCTGAGTATTAACTGTTCACTCCTAACGTACTGCTGCTAGGAGGGAGGCTCCCCTAAAGGCAGATTTTTGGAGCACTGCTCCAAATCATTGTCATAATCCGCCCTCTTTTAGTCTTCCAGTAGCCCTTGAAACCAAGTTTCAACTATAGCTTTAACAGCCCAGGTAGTCCCATCACACATACTGTTCAACACAATAAGCAAGAAGATTAAAAGTAGAAATAACATTTCTCATTGTTAACGACACTTTACACTGAATGTATGATGTCTGGCACATACATATTCCCTTGTGGAAGTAGTAGCTAGCAACTGCTAATGTATGTGTGTGCAAAAGAGGGCTTACATAACTATAAGATATATTTTAGGGGTGCAGGCAGTTCTGTGTGTGGACCTCAGTTGGGTTTGGCTTAATTAAATCTCCCAGCAGTTTTGCAGTCAATTAATACAGAATATTAAACCGAGCTTTGTCCACTAGATGTTATAGTATTGTACCTTACTAACACCCACAAAGTAAGCATTAAAATCAAGGGGAAACTAAACTAATTAGTGGTTTGTGTCCTCCATGAGCCCTTCCAAGTATCTCTCAGTGGTAGCTTGTCAAAACAAATTAACTACCCGGCAGACCACAGCTGTCTCAGCATGCAGCCCCATAGTTGGCCAGCTGTTGCCTTGCTGCAAAGACACTAGGCAAGTGCTACACAAGCTGTTGAAAAGCAACACCACACACACACACACACACACACACACACTGCTAGCCGCATATACTGAGGGGTCACAGTTCGTTCCCCTGGAATTAGAAGCCTACCCTACAACATGAGCGAAGTTACTATAAACTATAGCCTATCAGCTGAATTGTTAGGGGATAGCTGTCTAACTTAATTTTAGCTTAATAACTTGATCCATTCTGCATATGCTTCGTTGTTTGTTTGAAAGATGCATGACCTTGATGGACCACCTGACCTACAAAGTAATCATGAAGAATATGAAGAATGAATTTCGATTTGTCTATAAATGCGCTAATAACACCAGTATAAAAAAAAGTATAAATGGAAAAACACGTTACAGTTCATGCAAATAAAGGCTGAATGCGAACGTTTGTTCAATCGCTGACTACTGAATGACTTTTGACTGAAAATAGCCTGTTTCTCCTTTCGTAGATACGTTTCCAACACCTGCTGTAAACTGCACGTGTGAACTTGGCCATGGAAAGTGTGCCGAAGATGGCGAATGCAGGTAGGCGATATTTGCTACATTATATTTGTGTTCGCAACAGCACCCTGCCATGGACAACTGAATACTCATGCAGGCTGTAATATGGTACCATAACTAACATTTTAGAGCGACAAACATTTGACATAGTGTTTCAGCTCATGTCATCGAACGGTTTCAACCCGAGAAATTCGGCGCGCATGACTCTTGCGACCTCGTGTGTCCACCACGCGGTACTAAGGCTACTAACCCTATCCCTCGCTGCAGTTCTATTGCATGTTTTAGATTAGCATGGCGAGTAAAAAAAAAAAACAATGTTAAGTCTGACCTCCGAGGTTGTTGTGGCAGATGTGATCCGGGATGGGAAGGACCTTTCTGTGACGGTTGTGTCCGGATGCCAGGTTGCATTCACGGCTCGTGCCACCAGCCGTGGCAGTGTATCTGTGAAGACGGCTGGGTGGGGCGCTTCTGCAACAAAGGTACCAAACTCACCCTCACTGCACCCAAAAAGCTCGTATGGTATATTCAGTCATTCATACAATTTATTCGTTTATATCTAGATGTACACGTGTGCGAGAAAGAGGAACCGTGTCAAAACGGGGCCACCTGTTCCTTAAACGAGGCAGGAGAGTACAACTGTTTGTGTCCTGAAGGCTTTCATGGGAAACACTGTGAGTTTAAGACCGGGCCGTGTCATAAAATCAAGTGAGTGTTACTACTTTTAAGAAAATAAAGAGAAGAAAATCCATACGTTACTCTAACAAATGAGATTGGTGATTTGATTGTTTTTCAAAACGCAAACGCACCACCGAATTCACCACTTAAATATTTCCCAAATATCTTTTGATGTGTAATAAATTATTATAAATGAATACCCTCCACATTTGAAGCTTCTCATTTAAATGTTTTTTCTTTGTTTCTACTGTTTGGCTGCATCAATGAAGCAGTAGATATGCCCATGCTCTCTGGCACAAGCAATGTAACAGCCTGGTCAATTCGCAGTCTCTGGAGGGCAATCATGTAATTCAATGGGCTCATTACTGGCCCTGTAAGAACTCGCTAATGCTAACAGACTGCGGCCTGGCTCATACTGCTCCCCCCAAGTGGTTTCCAGGGAAACCACATAGTCAGAGAAAGGATGAGGCATTGTGAAGTATTGGAAGCAACATTTTCATATTAAAGTGGCAGGCAATTGATGAGCATAAACCACGCTCCAATGAAAAAACTATTGCGACATCTCATAAACCAAAGATAATTTAAGCTGCCGTTACTTTCCCAGTACTGTTGACATAGGATGTGGATATATATTAAGATCTCCAAGTAAATAGGCTTAACTGGTGCTGGTGCGATATCCCTGACGTCCCTGATGTCCCCCAGGTCCCCCTGTAAGAACGGCGGCCTGTGTGAGGATCTGCATGGCTTTGCACCAGAGCTGTCGTGCCGATGCCTCGTTGGCTTCACGGGACCTCGGTGTGAGACCAACATGGACGACTGCCTGATGCGTCCCTGTGCCAATGGTGCCACGTGTCTGGATGGAGTAAACCGCTTTTCATGCCTTTGCCCCGCTGGATTCACAGGCCGATTCTGCACCATCAACCTGGATGACTGTGCCAGTCAGCCCTGCCTCAACGGGGGCCGCTGTATAGACCAGGTCAGCAACTTCTACTGCTTGTGCCCGCCTGGTTACACTGGCCGAACTTGTGAGGTACCACTAAGTGGCGGGACCAAGGAATCTCAAACCCAAACACCACATAGGGGGTCCTTTGACTGGGGAGGAGGTGGTGGTGGTGGTGGTGGTGGTGGTGGGCCAGTCAGGGTTACTCCGAACAAGTCCAACACTTCCACCTCAGGAAACCATTTTCGTGGGGTTACAAGCAGCGGGGGTGATAGCCACCTGCTGAAAATCTCTGTAAAGGAGGTGGTCACTCAGAGCGGGACAGCAGGACTCTCCGAGGAGCAGCTCATCACCCTGCTAGTGCTTGGTGGCATGACACTGGCTGTGGTGGCCCTCACAGCTGGCCTGGTGCTGCGTGGACACTGGCAGGACTTGCGTGTATGCAGCCACTGCAGAGCGCCAGTTTCCCAGCAGCACCCATTCCAGCAATGCCACGCCCAGCAGCGGCACCCCGACCCCACTGATCAGGACTGCAAGATCAGCTTCCTGCGCGCCACTGCGGCGCCCGAGCTGGAGAAGAAGAGACTCAACACGGAGGTCATATGAAGCCACTCTCTTTCATGAGTGCCAGGGTTCACAGGGGAAAAACAAAACTGCTCACAGTGAAAATGAAGTTTCATGCTTCTGCTCGTTTGACTTAAATGACCAGCCGCGCGGGCTGTCACTCAAGGAGCAGACTAGACAATGTGCATAAACTGGAAGGATTTATGCTCCTCTCCTTGGGGGGACATTCAAGAAGCACTTCTCAGGAAGGAGAAAGCCGCGTTTGGGTGACCGTCACGGACTAAGTCACGCCATGACTGGAGCGCGAAGCACTGACAGAGCATAACAACCAATATGTCTAGAAGCACAAGGACTCTAGAAACTTCTTATGAGGAATATCCTCAAACTGACTTGAGACTGCTATTAAGCAGCGCTGATCCATTCACCTTTGGACAAAAGAACTTTGCTTTTAAATCCATATTATTAAGTGTTTCTTCAACCTAAACTCTGATATGTATGCCACAGATTTGAGTAACAAGGTATGTAGTTAGTAGAACGTTTTCAGTCTTTAAAATGTACAATATGTGCACTCGGAGACACTTGCCATGTAAACGATAAGAAAATATTTGTGATGTTCTATATTTGTGACTTTTGTACAAATGTTGGAAAATGTATTTTCCACTGTCACTGTGTTAATTTGTTATTTAGTACCACTCTATAGATAACAGCACAGAAAAGATTTTAGTATATTCACTGAAAGACAGTGAACAGTTTAATTTATTGCAGTAATTTATTGGTGTAATGTGTACTTGAGCATTGCAATGTGTATTTTTGATACCGAGTTCAGCTTATTAAACTGTAACTTTAGAAATAAATTCTCTTGCAAACCATAGAAAATTAAAATCTTAGAGAAATAACACAAGTAGATAGTCCATATTGTGGTGGAACACACCATCTTTGTGGAATCAGTAATGCCACTTGAATGTAATTCATGGGTTTGTAAACATTTACAGTACTTGGTTTTATTCTTGAAAAAATTATATTACATAATTGCCTTTTCATGAGAAACATTTAATAAGTAATTTTATTGTCAGGCATTCCTCTTCTTTGTTACCACCATCATGATGGTTATAGGTCGACTAATAAATTAAGAATTAAAAGGTCTTAAATACATAAAGAGCTTAAATATGGTGACAAATAAGAGAAGCATCTCAAATCCAGCAAAAAAAAAAAAAATTTTTAAGTAAAATAAGTTTTCTCGGATTTAGAATGTGAAATATATGCTATTTCCTCAATCCTTTCTCATTGTCATTGAAGAGTAACCTATGATTAACCATATGATTAATCATTTACTGACATAATTGCAGATTACAGCAAATATCTTTTCACTGCAGGACAACAGTGAATCAGCTCTGCTGTAGCTGCCACTTACTATGTAGCCATTAGAGTTAGAACCACCGTAAAAGCACAAGTCAACAAAACACGCAGCTCATCTACATGAGGATGCATGGTATTTCCTCACCTCATCTACATGAGGATGCATGGTATATCCTCACCATCGACATTCCTTCCAGAGTCCCAGATTTTGCCTAAGCACATCTTGCACAGAATGAATTGCCCGGATCCTCCCTAACACTATTTATTGGACACAGGAAGTAGAGAAACAAGCCCAGGAATGAACTGAAAATGGAGTCAATCTACATATTCTGACAGCAGGACTGCCAGCAGATATGGCAGCGTCATATACTGGAGCACAGCTCCCCTGCCTCTTATCACAGAGGAGAATCTGTCACGCGTGCATAACCTACGTGCATTTTAATCTTTCAATCAATACATGTTTTTATGTTGACAACATGCTTATACAGGCTGATAACTATAGGCCATTATAATAAACAGTGTAGATTAACACAATAATAGGACAACTTAGACTACCTAATGCCGTGGTTTTCATCAATACAAACCACCTAAGCAAACCTCAAAATCTTACTCTTGTTTATATGTGTTTTTCATTTGAATGACTACCAGAAAAGTGTGTTTTTCTGAATTTTACATGGAAATGCATTTGCCTACGCAGTTTATTGATATCCGATTTATAAAAATAGTGTTTATTATACTGCAGTGGGAAATAGATTGTTGATTTATGTCAATAAACACATTGCCATGGAGAAATGTAGTGATCACTGTGGATACTGTGGTTAACCTGTTATCAAAAGCACAGGCTTTTCAACAGATCACCTGATCTACTAATTCCACTCTTGAGATTTATTCTGGCTAGTTTCTTTATTTCTTCAGCCTACAATTTCTCACATTAATTTCTTTCACTTAATTATTAATATAAAAATGAATCTCTTACTAAAGAATGAATACAACTTGAATCATTGATAGAAAACTTGCATATAACTATAACTATGTTGCTATCTAACAGAACCAGATACATTGGGTATGTAATTGAAATGGTCCATGGCACATAAGGATGAAGACTGGCGGTGTTGGTCTTCGTTCAGACATACCTGACTAGGATCTGCTTGTTTACTTGCTTCATGTTGACACTGCAGCACACTTTCTGTTCATCGCTAGCTAGCTAACATTAGCTAGCTTTGAAGGTTTGGGTTCTTTAGAAGGCAAAATGCAGTCTTATATTTTATCGTTAATTCTTCTTTCAGGTTTTCTGTTTAGTGATATAATTTAGGTTTTAACTGTAGAATCAACTTAGCTAGCTAGTTACAAAATGTAGAGAACTAATAGAAACATGTTTATTTTATGTATATGTAATGACAGGTTTTATAATGGAATGTTCAGTGTACTTGTTTGTTCAGTTAAACAGTTTTTGTTATGTTTTACACTTTCATTTTGTGTGGTAACAGCAGCCTTAGTTAATGAAAAGATGAGCTGGTTGGGGAAAATGAATGAACATCTCTACTGTCTGAAGTTCAACTCCAATTTACTGTTGTTGCAATACCCCAGGAGTCTGCGAGGTAGAAGATGACTTACAGGTGGACGACATGGCTACTCACTACTAGAACAGCTCAGACTGTGAGAAAGGAGATAAACATAGAAGCAGCTAGGGCACTAGAAAGGAAAAGGTGCAGGTGGGTGTATTGGTGGGTGGAATAAGCTGACGTCAGTGAGGGGACTGTGGATTCATCAAGGAGAGAACAGGTGCTTGGAAGGGGGAAATACACTGAATAATGCTTTTTAGGGAGTTGCTCAAATCAGTTGGCTGAAGTCAACAGCAAGTTACATACAACAGTTCATAGGACATAAATAAGGACTTTAAGCAGCTATGATGACAGAGAGAGCTACAGTGTCCGACAGAAAATCTGACATACAATACCTGTGCAAACATCTAGAAATCTCTAGAGCTAGGCAGACTTATTCAGGAGTCGAGGTCTCTTCGAAAGCAGTGAACGCAAGCAGGTGAGGAGGAAAGAGAGGGTATTAATACATTGCAGAAAGCGTTGAAGACTTGGTTGGAGATAATGAGAGGTAGAGATCGTGAGGAAAAAGAAGCAAAAGGATTGTGTTAGGGCAGCATTCTTTAGGTATCCAAGTTTGCTAAGGCCTTATTTAGTAAGGAGAGATCCGGGAGGCTAGAAGTTGGGCAGAAGGACATGAAGGAGCATTTGTTTACAGTATTCTGATAAGGCAACGCTACTTGAGCTACCGGGCGATATTCCACCAGTGGGTGACAGAGTTGCAAATGGATTTTAACTCCCCTAAGCGGAGTGAGGCACATGACGTGGTGTCATGCAAAGACAGGTTCTGCAGCTGAGACTGATGGGGATTTGCCCTGGTGCAGAATCTATCACGGCCTATAACGAGTATAAAAGCAACACCTGGTGTTTTGAAGTTTTTATAGATGATGGTTATAGTGTGGAAGAAAGAGAGGCAGTAGTGTCAGCAGTATTGTAGTTCCAACGGTTCGATTGGACTGTAACCTCGTGTAGCGGCTGGGACACATTCTAATAGAAAATGACAAAAGGACGTTTGTAAATTGCTCCGGATTAAAGCTTGTAAATTTCATAAATGTAATGTAAATGTAAGAAGGGGATTATGGCAATAGAGTGGAGAAGAGCAGGGTATTCTTATACCAAGAGAGAAGGACGCTCTGGGCATTGAGCAGATTCTGCCTTTAAGCCTTCTTAATGTGGACCGCAAGATTTTCCGTAGTGTGACAGCATGGATACTGGCTGCATATTTGAAAATGTAAATAAGTTGATATGTCAGTACAAAAAGCAGGGATGTCAGGTTTCTGTGGGTTGTTAGGAGCTTAGCAGTATGAACTGCCATCAGATTAAAACAACAAAGAAAGACGGTTAGGATGTGTGGTAATCCACGGTATTCCACATGGTCCATGTGGGTTTTATGTGGGCTACTTCCTACATGGTCCATGTGGATTTTCCAAGGTCCATACTGCCCACAGGCAGCCCACATTGACACTAAGGAAAAAGGCAATACATTACAGAGAAGCTCACAGAACAAGGGGGAAGAAGTGATCATTTTTTCTCTTGCTTTAGTGCTGATGACTACTGTTAAAAGAGTGACTTTGGTAGTCCAATAAGCTAAACATTACTTTTGCCCTCCAAGCAAAAGGTGACATTATGAAATGCATCATGGCTTTGAGATCCTGTCTTGGAATCAGTTGCGCTGCATTTAACCTTTTATAATGGATGACTTGGTCTGAAATGATATAAATGACCTTTGGTCACTGCTGCCTTATCACCGTTGGGGAAGCTTATCCCAGCAGCAGATGGTACACAGAGGGAAGCCATAGAGAACTCCTATAATCAGCCCTGTAGACAGTGCCGACATTCATTCAAATTAATGACAGTAGCAATACCATCTTAGGCCCTGGCTGTGTTTCCTCTCACCATTTAATTAATTCTTATTTAGATTTGATCCAAATAGCAAAGTATAACAATTTGAAATATATTTTTCGCTCAACTTATCCATCAATCCATTGTATTAAATGCCACTCTGACTCAATGTCCACAAGAGTAACGGTTTACGTCTGAGGCTGGATGAGATAAGAAGTTTCTCCAGCTTCCTCAAACCACCACATGACCGGGAGGAGGAGGAGGAGGTGAAGGAGGTGGAGGATGTAACAACTGCCCCAAGACGCCCCCTGAGTCTTGGGGGCTTCCCAGGGACAGTGAAACTACACACTGGTCCACATCAGGGTTTGTTCCCCTTAGGCCACTGAGAGGCAATAGTACGAATTTGTTTTTTATAACGGATACAACTGATTAAAAAAAATAATAAACTACATGTTTTCAGTACTAATACATCATATGTTCCAGAGTTATTTTAAACAAATCCAAATGGCCCGATGTGAAAATCATAAAAAACAGAAAGCAGACCGCCCGTCTCCAACACATTCACGTATAAAACCGAAACCGCTTCACTAACGACAGGAGCTGCATGACGTATGACAGTAACGGAATTTTAGTACAAATCAGTTATTGGTCAGTTCACCAAAATAATTTTCCAAGACACCTTCGATGTCCCCTTCCACGTAATCCTGTACCCGGAACACAGCGCTGTTGGACTGACTACAGGCTCCTCGGATCATTGCAGACAACACTAGAGAGAATCAAGACAAGTATGACATACCGAGGAATAATGTGCATTAAAACCAAACATGTTGTAAAATTCTAGGCTGACAATCAAATCTGTATGATAACATAACAGAAGGGTGAAAAGACAGGAGGAGCAGAGAGATACGGTAGAGTGTTATGATTTATGTCCTATGAAAAACGAATATACATTCAGCGTGGTGAGACTGTAAACAGTGCGAAATGAGTAGTAGGAGCACCTCGGCCAGATGAGGGTCGAAAAAGGCAAAGAATCCTCTTGTTCATGGCAACAGCCCGACCTAGTTCATAGCCTACCCCTAGAGACGGCTGCGTCACCTCGGCGACGATGACTGGGAAATGAAAAGGTCAGGATAAGCACGGCCCTGTAAACTGGTCAGTGGAAAACGTTTCTTTGGAAAGTTGAAAATTCCTGATTATGTCCGACACGGACCAACGTTCATAAGGAGCTTCCAAGGAGAGGGAAAAACATATCAGATCAAATTTCTTAACCCCATTTTTGGAAAAGAATTTAAATATTACAGTAATTACAGGTGATCATAAACCTTATTCTGGTATACAGATCACCAGTAAACATCGTGGTCTACATTTACGTTTAGGGCAGTAGGAGACGTTCTTGTCCACAGCGACTTTCATATTTTACAGATCACAGTACATGCACTCATTGGGATCTCATCAAAACAATTGTCTCACCATCAGCCAATGTCAGCCACTCCATATCCCGATCATGGATAGCCTTGTCTCCTACAACAGCATCCTCACCTGAGTCAGGAGCATACATACAGGTTGTATCTATTACTGGGTGCTTGATAGCTATTGTTCCTGCATGTATACACTATTAACATTTATAAATTGCACTTAATAGGCACTACGTTGGCCAGTGAGCAAAGCGATAAGCTTATCTTCTTATAGCTATCACAGATTTATAGCAGTTTGAAGACGTTAAGACAGAAGATATCGTAACTAGCTAGCTATCTATTTAGCTTTATCCACCTTTCTCGGAGAGATCAGCGTGGCTGACATGCTCTGTCAAAACTTTCCCATACATCTGCAGCTTCTTCACTATTGTCTGATAAATCGGCATGTCCTGCCTCCCTCCGCGAATACTTCCACAAAAATAGATGTGCATTGCGTGGAGTCTTTAACAAAAACGAAGAAACAAGCGATAACTTTGCGAAAATAAAGTTTGTAGCTGCACTTCAGCCTTGCGAGATAACAGTTGCCTTCGTATTTTCACGTTTGATTTGGCGCCACCTTGTGGCACGTGTGGCAACGATCATATTAGCTCACAGCTGCAAAACGTACCTAAACCCTGCAAGATCGTGTGTACCACTAACCTAAATTTCACGTTCAAGGAAGAGTATTGCTATTTTAATAGCATGTGCAATGGATTCACTTTACTCTATTGTACGTATGTAATTTTGGCGCGATACAGGCACACGTCATATCACTACGTCATTTTATACGCATTTCCGCTTCCATGCGGAACCAAATAATACATTTGGATCTACGTCTAGGGTTTGCAAACTGATAAACCAAATATCTACAAACGGTAAAGGTAGTTAGGAAGGACGGGAGATCGGTGTGTGTCGATTTTAGACAACGCCGATATAGGTATAAAGTGATACCAAACAACCCGTTATTGGTTTGTTATGTTTTATATTTTGACGCTGTTGACGTCGCTAACCTAGCTAGCAGTAGCTAGTAACGACTGTAGTGATCATTTTATATTTAAAGTTGTGTGTCTCATTGTAATTTTAAAAAAACGTTTTTGGGTTTTTTTTTACAGGCAAGACTGCAGTCAGAACTTTAAGCCCGTGAATGGAAGTGGAGAGGGCCCGAGAGATGGGTCCAGAAAGAGTCTTACCGAGCTCGGAGGAGGATCTGGTGCAAGACCGACCTTCAGACACAGCGATTCCCGAGGAGTGGAGTGCCGAAGACATAGAGGAGGATGACGGAGGCCCTGGGGACGACGAGGATGAAAATGGGGGGTATTATTATCAGCCACTGAACCAAGATCCTGATGGACTAGGCAACTCGCACATAGACCAAGCTGAGGAAGGAACCCACGCCGAACAGCTTCAAGATGTCCAGGAGAGAATAGAGGTAAGCTGACGTTTTTTTTTCTGTGATCGATACATAACATTCTGTATTGGAAAAGCAAGTGGCGACAGTTATTTGCAGGGGTTGTTGACATTCAGTATCGCGTGCAGGCCATGGGGCTGTTCCTGCCTCAGCCACCACCTCCAGACAGCGACGAGGAAGAGGACTCAGAGGGCGCTGCGGCGCGGCGCAGCCACGCGTCCATTCCAATGGATCCAGGTAAGCAGGATGCTGCGATGTTAGCAGAAAGACCCCATCCCGGTTCTACCTCCTTGGTCATTTTCTGTACTTGATCTCACTACAGACCATGTTGAGCTTGTAAAGAGGACAATGGCAGCAGTGAACTTGCCAACCCTTGGCATCCCTGCCTGGGCGCGGGACATCTCTGACGACCAGTGGAAGGACATGGTGGAGAAGACGCTCGAATCGCGGCAGAGTTCCGCAGGTCTCGTACTGGAACGCAAATGAAGCCTCCAACACCTCTACGTTCTCTGCCCTGCAGCTCATGTTTGCGTACTTAAAGTGACTAATGAACTTTACAAAATGTATATTGAGATTTTGTTTGGAAGGAATGTGCTGGTTCTAGGACGGAGAAGGTGGTTAATATGCCTCGGAGTCCAGATGTCACAAAACTTAGAATACTCTAACATTTCCTGCATGTGTTTCTCTCTTGAACGACTGCACCAAATTAAGTTGCAGGGATTTGCACATTTCCCAGTTGCAAAAACTCAGTGTTTCAGTATAGTTTAACATAACACATCCATCTCCACAAGGCATTATGTTATATTTCAGATTTTAAAATTACTTTTTTTTTTCTCCAACAAATTTAAGTTGTATGGCAATTTTCAGTTATCTTTCACCAAGGATGAAATTAACTAATGCAACTTGACAGTGATCCGTATGCAGTGCATATCATCTATGTAGACATCTGTGTAGTGTCCCAAACACTCACAAGCTCGCTCTTTATCTTTGACTTTATTTTTGTTCTGTACATACATGAACATCTGTACAAAATATGACTTTCATACTATGTAATGCTCTACCTAATTAAAGTACAACATATGTACATATGACCTGGAAAGCAGCTTAAGATTAGTGTCAGACTGGGGAAAGAGGGCTTGGAACAGGGGGGAGAGGAAGGGCGAGTGTGGAGAGACCCAGACCGGCATCAGCGCTCTCTCCCGTCTTGCTGCCCGACAACACACACTTGCCTAGTCCACCGAGCACGCTAGCATCACTTTGGACTCTGCACTTACGCTGCAAATTACTACTGGCCTAATCAAACCGTTGAATGTGATTGTGATCTGTGCACAACTGCTGTCAGTTACAGTTACACCCCCTCCCCCCCAAAATTCACCAATTCAGTGATTGTGCAAACATAATTGTCAAAAACGGAGCATCACTTGTGAGAGGTCAACCCTGTAGCCAGGCACGGATGAGGCAAGTGGTACGTTGTCTAGCCGCTTATTCTTGGAATGATCGGAGTTATTGACACTTCAGTTTTTTTTTTTAAGAATGGGACATTGTGCAGCAGGTGGAAGCAACGTAAGGAAACATAATCAAAGCCACAGCGTGGAGGGGGAAAATCATATGGGATATGGCGAGCAAGAGTGCAACCATAAGCAATATACATTACAATATACAATATGCACATGTATGCAAAAGTAACTGCAGGCTGTCCGTCTCCCATTGAATCAGTCTGGAACATAAAGCCTCTGGTCCTAGTGGGTTGTGTAGAGCTCCATGCTTTCAGTTTGGATTCTTTCCTTTATCTTCTTTCTAAAAAATATTGCTTAGGCGCTTTAAAAAAAGAAGAAGCATAATTATAATATTAAAATGATGCTAAAGAAAGTGCATGGGAGAACGTAGGGATGAGTGAAGAGATTCCCTACACTTGCACCGCACTAACCTTTCCCAATCCGCACGAGACTCAAAACAAGAGCCTTCCTTTAAAAAACAACAAAACAAAAAAAAACTACAAAACATGGGAATAAATAAGATGTTATAAAGGTGGGCCTATGATAACAAAAGAGTTCGCTGTAGGGAATCTTAACGATTTATTGGCAATTAGTTATAAAATCACTAAACGTTACAAATATGATGACATGCCGCGGAACCATGGAGACAATCGGCAACGTCGGGGAATGTTATGAGGGACAGGACATGGAAAAACAGCGTTCTTCTTCTGTAGAATGATCATGAAACTTGGACTAGTCTGCTGGTGTTGATTTAGGAGGTCAGCGATTTCATTAAGCACCTTACATTCTTAGGTTCTCAGTTCGTAAACAGATCACCAACAAGACAGGAAATTGATTTTTCCTCGCATCCTGCGATGACGGTGGTATAAATGTGACCATTGGTCCAAATAAAATCATAGCAGCCACATCAGGATGCCACTGATGTTCAGAATCTTAGACAGCAAGGCTTGCAAAACTAGGCCCCAAATACACTTGTAATACAGCATCTGGACTCTTGAATGGCTAATTCTGTTACGTTGCGTCGTTCAACTGGTGACAACTGAAATTGCTTCTGACGTGCAAGAGGGAAGCATGGTGCTTTGTCTTGAGGAACTTTTATTGCAAATTTAAGCAACCATATTCAAGGTAAAACCAAGCATTATGAAGAGCTTGGATCTGCTGTAGACCGGCTCTGGACACGTCCCCGCTGGACGCCAGCGGCTCTGGACGCGTCCTCGCAGGTCACAAAAACGTCAGCAATGCTTGTGGCACGTTTCGACAAGACTCCTTACATTCATATGCTTCGCATAGTCCCGCAAGAGCAAGGCAACATGATTCACTGTGAAGAGAGAGTGACGGACCTGCACCCACCCAAGAGTCCCCAACCCCAGCTCATGCAGGAAAACCAATGCATGCTCAGTGTCCCCATCGAGGGCCTCGTTATCTTTGGGATAACGGTCCATTGACTGAGCCAATGGAGGAATCTACAGAGCCAATGGAGGGAATCTACAGAGCCAATGGAGGGAATCGTGATAAAAGCAACACTGCTCAAAAAGTCAAATTCAGAAAATAATAATAAAAAAATAAAATTAAATAAAACAAAAAACGGAAACATGCTATGATGAGGCGGAAATGTAATCAGTTGTGTAACATTTAAAAAACAGTGCTAATACAATTCAAATACGATCTGCGTGATTAGTTGTGGCTGAGTGCACACTGGAATGCACGCTGGTGTGAGTGTGTGCGTGCGTATGTGTGTGTGTGTGTGTGCGTGCAGGTTTGCGTACGCGTGTTTGTGTGTAAAAGGAACGGAGGTCACGGGAGCTCCGTTATTTTTCCATGTTGGCCAGGATCCTGCAGACAGGCTTCTCCAGAGGCGCTGGGGAAGGAAAGAGGCAGAGAGGGGACAGGATGGGAGTTCACAGCAGGCGACATTTCTGGACGAGGACGAGAGGGACGGTTCAGGCGTGGTGCGGGTGAAGGGCGGCGGCGTTTCCCCGGTCAGAGGGCTTCCTGATTGGCAGTCAGGTACTCCTCCGCCCGCTTGTGTGCCTCCAGGGCCTTTATAGTGTACACGTCCTGTGGCAGCTCGGACTTCCGCCGCATCAGCACCTTGTCCTTCTTTATGTCCTTCATCCCCTGAAAGGCAAGAGGCAGAACTCCGTACGTCACTACGCCAACGAGAGACGAGTGTTCAAGCTCGCGGTCGGGGAGACCAGCCCATGAAATATAATACATATTCTAAAACATATTAAACACACTTTTTATACAAAATAGAGAGAAGAAAAACCCAAATAAAACATGTTGCATATAGCAGGTAGTGTTAGAACTCTTCCATGTCTGGCAGCTACTGCGCATAATGAGGCCCCAGTGTAAGTGATGAGGCACCACTGTGACACTGGAGCCCTGCTGTGTCTCTCCCAGTACCAACCCCTAATGGAGAATTTACTGCTTGCTAAGAGTGCGTGTGTGTGTGTGTGTGTGTGTGTGCGTACGCATGCTTTATAATCCAGTTCCAAGCAGTGCTCTGCATCTCAAACTCTTCCAATTGAATCCTATAGAAATTCCACTTCTGGGCTTCATACGTTTATAGAAATTAGCAAAGAAATATAAACATGGACACTGCCATTATATATTCCACAAGGAATTATTTGACTGTAGTTCCGGCAACTTAAAAGGTAGAACATGAATACAATGTGATGATTTTATAGCCAGTGACTCATCAATTACACAATGCGTCTGTCCTTGGACACTGCAGCAACACTGTGCGTTTGAGCGAATTCATATTTTTCTTTCTTCGCCATTTAAATGATGCTGGTGAAACCCGCACACATACGAAGGACCTAATCACAGCTACCATTCACATTTACGCACATTAGTGCTTCTAAAGAGCGACGCCCCCATGTGGCCGGGAGGCATCGCGGGCTCTCGCGTAGCTCTTGCGTAACCACCCGTACCTGGGACGCCTCGGACTCCACGGTCTTTTTCAGCAGTTGGATGTCCTCGGTGGTGGGGGTCTCCGTCTCCATGGAGAAGTGAGTCATCCCAGGATTCTCATTATACATCATGTACTGTTCAGAAAAACACGGGAGCTTATACAAACGTGCACGGTAAAGCAAACGCCTTTGCCACTGTGACGCTGAGCAGTACGTTAAACAAGGTTCTCGGGGGCAACATGCGGCACAAGTGATTCTGTAAACATCAAGCGCTCGTGGAAAGAGGGACTAACCTCGTCGGGGGGCAGACCTTGTCGCAGACCAGGGTGAATCTTTGTAATCTGAAGGAAAAAGAAACAAAACACCCCCCCCACCAAAAACTCATTTCACCACACACAGCCACAGATGTATGCGTTACAGTTTATAACGCTAGAATTCAAATTCTGATTCATTAATGCATGCCCTCGGAGTAAACCCCGAAACTCTGGAGAGAAGCCGCGCGATAATGAGACTTAGTCTGGAACGCCAAGTTTTGAGCATTAATTAAAGCGTAATGAGTCTATAAAAGGAAACCCTTCACCTCAGAGCACTTTAGGATATCAGCTCCACTTTCAACACAGCATTTATAGTCATTAGCCATGAGCCTTAGAAGACAAAGTCCTGACATTTTGAGGCCAAAATAAAAGCACTTGCTGTCGGAAATTCACTCCACTGGTTCAGCGGTGACTGAAAAACACTCCCTCATCCGTCCTGAATAAGCACTTGTTCGGCGAGGTCCTGTCGGAGCGAGGGAGGATGTGTGGATGCGTATACCTGAGGATTCTGTTTCGCCAGCTCTTCAATTTTGTGCCAGATCTCTTCCCTCTCCTTCAGTTTGTATTTCTCTCTGGGGAGGGAGGTTTATACCATAACTGCACAGTTCTTAAAATGGGGCTCTTTAAACACAGAGAAAGCACTTTTTAACCAAACGTTACAACGACGTGAAGGCAAAGCAGCAGGCTGTGTGGGACCATTATTAGGAGACCGCTGGAACACGTCTCAGCGTTACACCGTTAATTTACACATCTCCATTTCACTAGCTGTACCTCGTCCTGCTCTAATCTCCATCCGGTACTTTCCAACTTACTTTTGTTTCTCGGCTTTGTACTGCTGAGTGCAGTCGTCAAACAGCTTCTGGTTCATCTCCATAAAAAGCTTCAGAGCATTGTAAATAAGCCCATGGATCGTCCTACGGGAAGGAGAGAGGATAATTATTTCCCCAACCGCGCTGCTCTGCAAAATCCAAAGAATTTCGAAAAAAAGGGGGGTTTATTTTTTAATTGGCCTGCAGACAAATAAGCGTTAACAGTGCAGTGATGTGGGTTCCTCACTTGTTCCAGTGGCTCTTGGAGTTCTTATAAAGGGCAGGGAACATGATGGGGAGGATCTTGGCAGCATTGTCACTAATCAGGCTCATGATATATTCATTGTTCCAGTAATACAGCGCCCTCTCAGCAACCTAACGCACAAAGGTGATATCAGCTAATATACTGTAGCAACAAAGCAAAGGCACAGACATCAACAACACCTTGGATATCACTGTCGAAGTAACCGACAATTAAAAGTTATGATGATAACTGAACAGGTTAATGTAAGAAAACAAAATTTCTTAGACTTTATAGAAAAGGAAGAGTAAAAAAAAGGTGAGCCTGACAATTTAATTTACTTAATGTCATTTGAACAGAGCAAAACTGTTGGGGGGGTAGTTGTAGCATTAGCATTATAACCACAGAATTGCACCCCTGGTCCAGGTATCCTACCTGGAAGTGTGGACTCGATACACACTTGGCCAGCTGCCTAAACAGAGGCTCCATAACTTTGACAAACTCTGATGGCTCAATGACATCCAGGATCTCCTCCAGCTCGTTAAGGAACATCACTTCTTTGGGACTGTGCGTCTTGGGCCAGAACTTCAACAGACCCATTATCACCTGTTTGCAGCAAGACGGGGGAGACGGCGAACATGTCCGATAAACGACTGACGTTACTAAAATCCTCATTTACACGTGCTCATAAATTCTTAGATTTTTTTTCAAAACTACCATAACTTGACAACCTAGATCTGCTAAAGACAGAACACTTACTGGTTCAGTGAGACTGCTGTCTTTTTCCAAAAACTGTACAACACAGTACGCCAGCTGGAACAAACATAATTAGATTTTATTTTTTATTTATCCCGGTATTAAAGAAGAGTAAAATACGAGGAAACGAATGTACACGGGTCGAGGGTTTGGGTAGCAGAATTAGGAGAGGACATTACGTTACAGGAGCAGGTTTACAGCACACCTGAGGGTGATAGACACTGAGAGACTTGACTTTGTGTAGAGGCAGCAGCACCCGGATCAGGAACATTTTGTGTTCCTCTTTCAGAGGCAGGGCAAAGCCGTTAATTATACTGTTGGAGGAACAGGATATGGAGCTCAGGTCACGTGACATGCCAGGTCCATTCAATTCAACACGGGTAACAGAGAGGTCTTCTCTTTAGTCTAGATTGTCATGGCAACACGGTCAGGGGGTACACTCACCTTCCTAAGATTTCTAAGAGCTCGGCAATCCCATTGTGATGCTCCGTTTCATATATAAACCTGCGGTAAGAGACGAAGGTTAAATCACTCACCAAATGAAACGGTGAGCTAGTCCGACGTCTCACGGACATTTCGATTGCAAAAAAAAAAAGGAATGTTGACAAAATGATTTATATCATTCCAAGATTTTTCGAGAATGCAAGTCCTCACCTATAGAATATGTTGTTGATCTGACGGCGGATGTAGGCTCGGAGTCCCAGGAACTTGCCGTAGATCCTGTGCAGGATGGTCTTTAAGAAGTCTCGCTCTCGGGGGTCTTCACTGTCAAACAGCTCCAGCAGCTACACAAGAGGAAATCATTTGCATTTTAAACAACTAAGTCACAAAGCACTAAGGCTGATCTAATGTCTGATCTAAATCAGTGATGAAATCTTGCAATCTAATTTGTCTGCATAGAATCTGGTTATTCCAAGACAAAACCACTGATGCTTGTGTACATTGCAATCTATGTTCCAGTTTGACAGCACAGTCATGCATACACGATCCCATACAAACAGACAAATACTGTATATTGGGGCGAAGACTTTTGCTTGCTAGATAGCTGTGGCATTGCCATTTATAATGCATGTGTGAACAGTAAAGGTGTTCAAATCTCTGATCTGTCGTTCTTGTTTCAGTATCACTTGAATCACATTTTTAGCCAGCAATTTCTTATAAGAGAAAGTTGCATAAGGGAGGAACAGATACTTACAGACAATACA
Organism: Brachyhypopomus occidentalis; assembly: GCA_020368025.1. Classification (NCBI taxonomy): domain Eukaryota; kingdom Metazoa; phylum Chordata; class Actinopteri; order Gymnotiformes; family Hypopomidae; genus Brachyhypopomus; species Brachyhypopomus occidentalis. Next base: position 2,675,812 of record JAGXOD010000010.1, on the reverse strand, counting down.
AACTTTTGGTCAATGTATTTTTTGGCGATGTTAGGCTGGAAGTCAGGTGACTCCAAGAAGCGCAAGAAGAACTCATACACCAGCTGAAGGAAAAGGACAGGAGATGCCAAACGCAGCCACAGATCCGTTAAAACAGCAGTGATTCACAAACTCACAAAGACATTACAGGAAGGAAACATATCTGCTGTACGCATTCAGGTGTGTCATGGAATGCCGGTGAGCTTGAGGTAGGCCAAAAGGGCCACGCCCACCTGTAGGTGGGGCCAAGCTGCCTCCAGCGTGGGCTCATCCTCCTCAGGGTCAAACTCTGCTCCCGTTGGGTTGGAAGAAGGAGGCAGCGTCCGGAACAGGTTTACGGAAAACTACAGAGAGTATAGAATTAATGAAGAACAAAGGAGACACTTAGTCATCATCAACGGCAACCATGAGAGCATGGCGATAAAGAACAGAGAGAACGTGAATCAGCATGTGTTTCTGCGGAGGACGGTGGTACACTGATGTGGCTGTCTGTGGCAGCTACACGATATCGTCTTTATTCCTCACTGGCTTCAGGTTCGTCACAATCACTTGATATGGAAATGCTTAGAATAATAATCTAAAAATCCGTCAATGCTGTCGGTCAGTAAAGCAATTTCCTTAGCTGGAGGTTCTCATTATTGGGGCCGTGCTGTGTCTGGTTGATAGAGTCGCACTGAGGGCTGCTCAGGTGGACACGACGAGAGGGGGAGGGGCCGGACATCAGACGCCGCCTCCCACAGAGACGGGACAGAGCGGTAAAAAAATTAATAAATGACTACGTGAACAGAGAATGAGTATAGTATTGTTTGCAGAGCGAGAGTGAGAGAGAGCAAGAGATCAGTAATATGAGAGAAGGGTGGGTGAAAATAGAAATGAGTTTGTGTACACGATCACACCGCCCACTTTTGACGCCTACCTACAGAACCCGATGGGGTAACCCATCTTATGGGTACAATTATCCGGTGCCTGGCGAGATTTTCCGTCCTCCTCCACCCTGTGTCTGACAACAGGACCACTGCTGTCCAGACATTATTTTGGTGGCAGGCCGTTTTGCACACAGCAGGGACACCGACATGGTGGCAGTGGTACGAGTCTTGCACTGTTTCACATCCAGGTTTTGGAGTTTTTACATGTGTCCATGTCGCTGCAGGGTTAAGAGGCATCTGCTACCAATAAGTAGCCAGCACACAGCAGCCCTGTAGTCCAAAACCGGCCACTGATGAGAATGGCCATCCCATATCACGTTTGGCAACAGATGGTTTACAGTTTCTAACTGTACAACTAGGAGCCAACAATAAATAAATGTTTCTAATTAACGTGGGTGGTTAGTGTAGTTTTTTGGTAGTTTTTTTTTTTTTGTAGGTCTCTCCTCTTCATTATTGGGCTGAAATATCCTGGCGTGCTGGGCAATGTGTTTAAAAAGAACCTTGACGAAGTCAGTATTACACTTTCGTCAGATCAAGCAATACTGGAAATAAATGATTTTAATGCTTTCTTACATGTTTAGGTCTTCCTGACTACAACGAGGGGTGTAACCGCACACCTGTAAGGGGTATGTCAAGTCTCCAACCACACACCCGTAAGGGGTTTGCAATGAATATTTTTGTAAGTGGCTTCAGTACAGGACCAAGAGTCATCTCGCTGGTGCCGACGTTACAGAGAGAGGCGGAATAATTTTGCATATGAATACTTTAGTGTACATGAGCGTGTCGCAGCAGGTATGTGCTCCGAATTATAAATGGCTGAGAGGAAGCGCAGGTGTATGGGCCTTGATTTGTGATGGCTAATTAAGCAAAACTCCCCAGCGATCATTTACGCGTGAGCAGAGAGAGAGAGACGTCCCCAGCTGTCAGCGAGGCGGAGATCTGGCCGGGACCCCTGGAAGTGCAGCGTGCTGCTTACGGGCTTCTGCTGAGACTGGCACGGATGGGCTTTTGCCACCAGAAATAAACTCGGAGATGCAGTCTCCTCGTTTGGCTAGGAATCCATTGCTTCCCCCTTGCACCTCCAGGAACCAACCAGGCAAAAGTCATTACTGCCGAGTGACAGGATGCTCCATGCTGAGATAAGGGAGGGGAGGATGCGAAGCTCTCAGGCATTTACTGAAAGAAAATGGTCTCCCTGGCTTTATTATTTTTAATAAAGTTATAGTTTCTGCTGTTGTGAAGACTCGAGACATCATGCGTTAGGAGCACAACACACACGTGATCAAAGCAGAGATTTGCATGGTGGCCTTTTCCATTCTCTTTGTTTGGGGAGACACACACTTCTGAAGAGGAGCATGGTGCAACAGCTGAGTCACAAAAGAGGCGGGACTTCATTTTCATATACGTTTTATATAATTTGGCTATATTAAAAGCTTAACTCATTGGCTAGGAAATGCCAAAGACACACCCCCTTTAAAGCTACTGACAAATCTGCAGATGTGGTTCCATTTCAGCATTTTTGTGAAAATATTTATAAAGTGGCAGTGACAATCACTTTATAAATATCAGTAACAATTTTTTTTTTTTTTTTTTACAAATGATTTTGATAATTCAAAAAATACAACAGGGCTTTTTACATAACACTCCCAATACAAGGACGTTGAAATAACGTTGTCCTTATTTGTCCTTTAAGATTTGCTGATCTCCACCAATGGTGAAGTGAGCGATGTTGGTAACGGCCACAGGGTGACGCAGATTTGAGAGGTGCTATTCTGCACATCTTCTGTGGAAAGAAATTCATAGAAAAATGGAACCGTGCCTGTCCCAGAATCCTGAGAAATTCAGTCAACCGCACCAGAGTTGTAGCTGCTGCTGACCAGTAAACCATGAGGATTTAGGAGCAAAGATGGAGGACTAAGGGGAATGGTGGAGCAACAGGACAGCGAGTTCATGCCAGATTAACTGCAGAACTACAGACGTGTGTGTGCTTATATAAATATGTTTATATAAAGTTTTATTTATATTGCTTGTATGGGCAAACTCAATGTCCAATGGCTCAAAATCAGTAAAATGACTATCTTAACAAAAATATTAATTAAGTGAGATATATATATATATATATATTTTTTTTATGATATCCATCTGGTGATTAAATAGGCTTGGGGAACATTTTTGCCCTGTGAGGCACAGGGCCCCTGCGAGATCTTTTGAGCAGGCGTTTCCTCAGTGTCCTACAGCATGTGACAGCAGGCATGTGAGGGTATGTGCTCTCTCACCATGATGACAGCCTCGGGGTAGATGGACTCTGTAACCACGTCGCGGTTGTGCGTGATGTACTCCACCATCTCGTTGAGGCCAGCCCGCTTCACCTCCTTGTACTTGAGGTCGCTGAGAGGGTCCGTGACGAAGTCGAAGAGCACACAGCACTGTCGCAGCTTCTGGACAAACAGCTCCTCCCTGTCGATGGGCGGCGCATCTGGAATAAGGAAAGACACGCAAGATCCACTTCAACTCGACGCCTTTTCTTACCCGCTGCACTTAAAGACGCTACATTTGAACAGCGCGGCCTGCTGTTGTACCGTTAGTTCCCACTGACATCGCCTTCTCGCCTTCGGCATAATGACAGTGAATGCCGTGCTTGGCTGGCATGACTGCGGCCTTGTGTGCCTGCAAGACGCTGTGGAAATTAACACTGCTCTGTCAGGACTGCATGCCACACGTTATTTCTCTGGTCTACTTCATACGCTACTGTGATTTTCTGTTCCCGGCGTCTCTTCTGGAATGACCTGCACTGTGAGTGAAGACCCGTCAGTGTTGAAAGCAGAAAGCAAAACTGATTCAGTCCGCGTGATTCCTGATATCTAAGGTCACTTAAAAAAAACAAACTTATCTTAACATATTTTTTTTTGTACAAGCACGCGCAAACACACACACACAAGACACAGAAATTGCACAGGCTTTGGTCTAGCATGACCAACCTTTAAAAGAATTGTCTAATCAAGGCACAGCCGCCTAATAAAGGTGTTTCTGATGAGTCATTTTCTACAGAGGTGGAGCAGCGCAGGGTAACGGGAAGAGGTCGGCAGGATCGATCCACTTTTGCACAGAGTGAGGGACTAGAATCTGGGACACAGACCAGAGCTGCACTGAATGTAAGACACGCTACACAGGACCCACAGAGCCTTACTGCAGCTGCTCTCACTATACACGCCGTGCTGCGGCGTGAAGGGCTACACAACAACCCTAAACGGAAGAGGAACAAATCGAACATTAGTGCAAGCAAGGGGGAGGTTGTAAAACAGCCCCATATGATAGTTCAGCTATGAAAGTATGGTACTTTATTGATCTTTAAACACCAGACGTAACAGCAATATGGAGCATCAAGCGTCAGAATTTCCAGTTTTGCTCCCTATAGTATAGCGCATGATCTGGCAGCAATATGGCAGACGTTTAGAGCTCAATTGTTCAGCTCCTGCACAAAGGATGCAGGTGGGAGGTGAGACTAAAAGTCTCATTAGATACATTGTTGTTGTTGCAGAATGTTAATTTTGTTTAATTAATTAACGAACTTCACGCTGTGATGAAAGCAGCACCTTCTGTGTGATCTACTTTGGCTGGGAGGTAATGGCTAAAAGGTGATTACATTTTACACTGGTACCTGGCCAAGTGCATCGCTTTACCCATTCTCCCAGAATCCCGCAGTTCGGTCTACTGGTGTGAGACATGAGCCGTTATGCAATAGCTGCAGAGAGCCACACTCAACGTGGCCAGTGGGGGAGGAGAAGAGAAACACAAAGGAGGAAATCTGTACACGAGTTTGGAATGTTTCCAGCATGTCAGGAACTGCTACAGGTGCCACATCTTCACTGGTGCGATGAATGATGATGAGGATACGGATAATGAACAGAAATCCACAATATATAACAACAACAAAAACACAGAGGAAAGGAAAGCGCTAACCAATAGAGTGGCAGCGGAGAAGACAACCGCAGCAGCTCACCACAGCCACAGGTTACACAGGACAGCTGACACGCACACGAAATCTGTGATGTCCCAGAGACCACAGCCAACACCGACTATAAGCAGTCAGCTCAGTTTTAACAGGACATCTTGCTTACAGCATCGACTTTAACTGAACATAAGGATCTTTTTTTTTTTTTTTGATCACAAGGTATGTGTAAAGTCTTTTGGAAATATAACTGCTAGGACACAATAAATGAAAAGATAAACACCACCTGTTTAGCTCCAGTATTCCACAGGTTTCTGACTGGTTTTCATTATACGCTGTTGCCCTTTAACTGTTTTTGTTTTGTTTTGTTTTTTTTGGCATGGAATTCAAAACAAGTTTGACATGAGAAATACAGTGTGTGCACCACCATTACCAAACGCCCCACTAAGGGCTGTATGATTACCTCAAATCCTTTGTGTTACAGGACATCCAAACTAAACAGGTATAGGCCAGAAACCCCAGAATGTTATTGACGTATTAACTGGAAACAGTCGCGCCACATGACAAACTCAGCTGTTTGAAGCTAGTCACTGAAACTGCCCCAGATCCACAGATGTGTGTCTGGTACAGTCAGCGCACATGTGCAGCACATTAACACGTTTGTTCTATCTGCCATACATACGCTCCACTTCAGACAAACGCCATAAATTACCTTTTCTTTTTATCCAATTCACAGCTGTACATTCAACCCTAGATGAAGTGTTGGAAGTTATTTCCTGAGAACAGATCTTTGGGGAAAAAACAAGTATAGTTAAGTGTAGTAAAGATGCTTCTTCATAACACAATGAATATTAATTCTGCTCATGTATCTTATTTTGAAAAGGGTACTAAGCACAAGAAAAATCAATGTCAAATCTCAAATTAAACGTTAACAGATTCAATCATATAACCATCCCGTCTTTTATAAGCTGCAAAATGAGGCAGGAGAATCAAAGCAATCTGAGCTCTTGAGCTGAAGTCCAAATGCATGATTACTGCATGCTCAACAATCACTGCTGGTTCCATGGGTCTGGGATTGACTACTTATGCCTGTAGCCTTTCTTTTTATCAAATAAATACGCTGTGTACCCAATATATTAGCAAGTCTTTGTAATAATAATAATGAACTCTTTTCCAGTCTCGGTGTTGGTCTGACAGGACTACCACATGTGAAGCGAGGTGTCTCAGATATCACACCAAATCAACCAAGACAATATCCACTTTGTTTCTGTGGCTATTCTGTCCGATTACCATTTCCTATGTCTAAATAATGTAATGTCTATAATCAGGTTATAGTTATTGACAGAAGAGAATTTTTGACTAGTAATGTATAATGTATTACTTGTATTATAAAGTTACTATTCTAGAGTGCTGACACAGAGATACACTTTTCCCATTTAAATGGATTTATTATTGGTGAATTACATATAATTTCAATAATTTAAAATGGACTGTTCATTGTCAGGGGGGCCATTCTGACGTGTTCGGGCTCTGTGATTTACCTTGTCTGACCCCCGACACACCAAAATGCAATACTCCGATACCTTCCCGAGTTGAAAGGCTTTGGGGCTAGCATTGTTTTCACACACTGGGATATGCCCGAATTGTGGCACCCCATATTCCATCTTCAGAAAATGTATATCCTGGATATATTTATAGAGCAGTGCTAATAGATACTCTTATCACCATGGTCGTGTGGGGACTGCCTTAACCGAACAGATCACACCAATATTGCTACTGTGACAGCATTAAAAAGAACAACATTCTCCTGCGGGCACAGTAAAGCTAAGACACGGAGGAGGGGGGGGGGCATCAGATTCTCTGAGGGCTGAGGCATAAATAGTACTCAATCACAGCTAAACACTGCAATCTCTCATTTACGAACAGTAAATGTAATCTTGTGAAAATAGCATGGGGACCATAAAATAACAGACCAGTCACTACATGTTCTTAAAGCTAAAGTAAACGTCGACTGTTTACCTAGAAAGGGCCCGACGTGCCTCACTGGGCCTTTGACATGCCAGGTGAAGGATCTTTAGCACCGAGCAATATTTCAATCAACATTTTATTTCTTTTCATTCATTTATATTTCATCTATGATGGTTGAGTCTGCTTAGTACAAGGTCCCTTTTATTGAACAGAACACTTCTTAGCTGCTTTTGAATACCATAATTTCTCCTTTCAGCATTTTACTGATGAATTGGTCATAAACACCACGTAATATCAGAGCGCACTGAGGGAATAGCCACCCATACTCAGACCCATAGCAGCACAAGGTCCCTACAGAACAAGGCAGACAGGGAGTCATGGGACCAAGATCCTCACCTCCAGGCCCAATTCAGCTCATCGGCAAAAATAACCACCCCACAATCAGAAAAAGAATCAGCTCTCAACTCAAAAGACTCCACTTAACAAGAAGAGAGATATACAGAGAGATGGGGGTAATGCTTGTGGTTACGTCATCAGGGATTAGAGACATGCTACAAATGGTAGTCAATGGGTAGTTGAGGCATGACTACATCTCTCAGAGGCCAGATAATTTAGAAAACCAATGACCAAAGTAAGAACTACTCACTGGGCTTCATAGCCTGCACAAGAGCAAGAAAGACGGACCTCAAGACTTATTCAGCTTGTTCGCCATGTGGACTCCCAGGACTGGTGCCAGACCGCTAACAGTGTGCACGGGTCAAACTCAAGTGTTGATGGTCCCAGAAACAAACATGAGACGGATCTGTGTGGCATGACTCGTAGAAGCTGCGTGTGTCAGAGCAAGGCCACAGGGGAAAAAATCTGTTCTTATATTTGACATTTTTCAGAGATTATCTATACAATTACACTTATTTGAACCACATCATGATGAAGATGTTGATGTAGAAGAACGCTCAAATTGAATAAGGGAGAATATCGTTACCAATTAATGACATCCAGAAAGGCATCACTACACACAACTGGACACAGAACATTAATGTCAGTTAAATTATAGAGTATACAACCTTGAAATGATGCCCAGTGGAAGTCTATGGGAAGATTCCACACCTAAGCAGTGGATGAATAAACATTGTAAAAGCAATTAAAATCATTACTTATGCAGAAAAAAAGTATTTGATGTTTACTTTTGGACTCTAATAGTGCAATCAACTCCAGGTGTTCCTGTCACTACTGTTACGTCTTTTACAATCCTACCAAGTTTTTGATATTGGTATTTGGTGCATATTTCTCCCTCCTGTACTGATGATATAAAGCAACCTTGAGTGTGAGAAAGGCATTATATAAACGGCAAAATATTATTACTATTATTCTGAATCGTACTATGCAATCATCCACCAAGTAAACCAGTAAAGGCACTGGTTGTAGTGTAACCTGCAGTTGAGTGGTGTGCAGTACTGAAGACTGATGCCCGTGCCCTTTAGAGCATACTGTTGGTATCAGGGCAATTTATCTCCCACACCAATGGCTTGTATAAAACTACTAGATTTAAAGGAGGAACCTAGTGGAATAGATCCAATCACTCATCGGGTTTAACTGATTCACTCTACAGTTTCAGGCTGGTATCACCACCCCCCGAACTGTGTCTCTATACACGTTTTACCCAGACCAATCACGGTCCTCCACTGATGTACAAGACGTGTCCGTTGATAAGACCAACCAATCAGGACAATATAGGACATAGAAGCTGGTGGGAAAGACTGAACCACGGAACACAAAACATTCCTGCTACGGCAAAATCTTCACAACGACGTTGATGCTTTTGAGATTGTTTTTTTTTTCACCTTTTCCCCAACTCCATCCCTTTGATGGTTCATGCACACACTTGTAGTAACGCCAGAGCAAAGCTCAGAAATTTCAGAATGTACAGCACATTTAACTTTGAAAAGCAATAGTCAGGTAGCCCACATAAAAGCTCCGTGTGGTGTAAAATATTAAAAGATTCTGGTATGATATTCAGACTTGGGTGTATGTTTAAAACAACATTCATGTTTTATATGTGTGTGTGTGTGTGGGGGGGGGGATAACTAAAATAATAATGAAATATAATGCACCGTTAAAAAAAAATGCAAACAAGAACAAAAAGCCCAAAGATGGTTTTGCAGGTCAGACCCATCTGAGGACTGGGCAAACATGGTCCCGATACTGTGACGAGCACACCTGACAGACGGCCCTCAGTCCCATACACCATCCCCACCACGCCACTCAAAAGACCTGTGCATGACACACACAAGCAGGGTTGCTCAGTTCTACATGTACAGACAGTCTCATGCTGAATTTGATCATTAGTTACAGTATTCTAAGCTGGCCAAGTTGATCTTCTCACTAGTTGTTTTCACTCACTGGGTTTGTTGGACTCACGAGACCATTCAAGTGTGGTGAAAGCTGCGTAGGAGGGAGAAAGTGACGTCAGCCTCGCAATAAAAAGGGAAACACGCAAGATTTACCCATAATTACATCTGCCCAATTTACATGAAAAAGGGGAACATTTCTGGCAAAGTACATATAAATGCAGGAATGCCATCAGTATGTCAGCCATTTTTAGCATGTGCATATACAGTATATGGACAACATTAACTGAATGAGAAAGCCATCCTGGATTTAGGTTACAATGGGACTTTACGCTTACGTTTTTCACACTGCACATCAGACATTTTTTTTTGTTTTGGAGCACAATATTCATGAACTCAAGCTCATTACAGATAAACGATCCGTATACGTCTGTTCATTGGAAGCGTTCCACATCTGTGGTAACACTACTGTGTGCATTCACTGCATTGGGAAAATTAATTATCTTCCATTACAAACATGTGAGCTATGTTTCAGGAATGGAACCTAGTCACCCTGAGTTTCTGGGAAACATGTTCACGGTGCAGCATCACTTTTAAATGAATGAACAATCCATCAAACTTGGAGGTACAACAATTCTTTGAATTCACAACTCAATATTGAATTCACAACTCAATCAAACCATAACAGGGCTTCTCTGGGCATTAGAAGTCACACTTCATTTTTATAATGTATATGAACACATGTAAATGGAACAGAGTAAGCAGCTGACCACGGCAGGCTCTGCTCTAACTGCGTGTGGGAGTGATGCAGAAGCCAAACAGGTTCATCAGTGTAATAGTTGCTCTGCTGTTCATTTTTGGATATTAAACATGCTTCAACTTTTAATGTGCGAGGGGAAAAAAAATAATAAATCATGGTGAACCCAGATGTCTTTATGCCCCCTTATCACAACTCTGGAATGAAAGTAACGAACAAGTATACTGCGCTAAAAACTGTGCAAAGCCACAGTGCTGACAGCATAGTCACAAGCAATCTCCAGTACATTGGTTATCAGCTCGGGTGTTAACTCCCCTAAAACAGTGTTACCATCCAGGTAAGAGCAATAAATTTAACATGACTTAAGAAATCCGTTGGCGGGATTATACCAAAATCTTGGCGTAGGGCTATGAACACTATTTCTCAACAGCATAACTTAAGAGTCCATTATATTTCAATGCATTTCTGCAAGTCACCCAGCGGGGAGTCCACCGATCCACGAGGGTAGTGATGAGCTTTCACTGTCCTACTTACTGCACACACACACACACACACACACACACACACACACACACACACACACACACACACACACACCAATTACTGCCAGCGAGTGATCATGTGCTCCCTCTCCCCCTCTGCTTGGGTCGACTGTGAGAGGCTCTCCATGAGCGCGCAACATGAAGGTAGAATGAGGAGACGGTGACAGAACTCCAGTGTTAGGAGTTAAACAGAATACAGCTACATTCACACAACCCCCCCCACACACCACCAGAGATACATTCACACAGCACTACCCCAACCCCCCCCTCCCCACACCACCACAGCTACATTCACACAGCACTAACCCCCCCCCCCCCACCCAATCTGCCACTGCCTATTTTACACAGCTCACAGAAAGCAGCTTTTAAAAAGTGAAGCAGCCAACTGACTCCCCCCCCCCCTCTGTGCTAGAGTGCTTTTAAAGTTTAACTTGTCAGAAAAGTGCCAAGTGACGTCAAACACTTTCTTTTTTTTTTTTATCAGCTGGCCAATCACAAGAAAGAACGGCTGCTCAGAGGCCTGCCGGTGTTATGATAGGACGCTGATAGATTTGATTAGTAAGCAAGTATACGCAGCTTCACCCAGAGGTATAAATGGAAGGAGGCCTCCTCCTTTCCATGGGGAAATGCAGTGGGAAAATGGTTTCACTTATCGCCAGCCTATTCGGTATGACCAGATAGAAAACAGAATAGAAAATGTCGCCATTGTGGTTACAGTGTGTGGATCTCATTAGCTGCTGGTTTTGTATCAGCACTAAAAGATATTCTGTGTTGCACCTCTTATGCAAGTATGCCCTACCAATCTTTTAGTGCAGAGTTCTACGTACCCATAAGTTCAGTGGCGGGTAGTACAAGATACAATTATATTTCGGTCCAACATTACATACATATAAAAATGCACAACTCCGTGTTAATGTACTTATTACAAAAACGTCCAGCAAGTTTTATATAATTGCGTGTCAGACAAAATGAAATTATAAAAATATTAAATCCCCTAACTGGCCTTCTCGAAAATAACCATAATCAAAGAATATGGTAATGTACAAGGTCAGGACATGAGTAGCTCTATATCTACCAAACAGCATAGGGCCATTTTCATACATTTATAACATAAAATGGACTAATGGTAAGTTATCATCTTGTCTGCACAGCAGGAGCAGTAGGTACAGGTGCATTTACAGCACTAACATACAGCACTAACATACACACCCCCCCCCCCCTTCAGTGGAAACCCCGCACTAGGGTTGAGCAGGGCTCCGTGTGCTCAGGACAGCTCTCGGTTCTAAGTGGCATGGATCTCAAACATTCCTTACAGATTTTCATCCGTGCTGACATGATTGCATCACATAACTGCTTCACATTTATGCTACAAATCTCCCTGCCCTGCCACATCCCAAAGGTGCTCTATTCAAATCTAGTGACAGGGGAGACCAGTGAAATACACTAAACTAATTTTTATGGTCACGGAAGAAGTCAGCGATGCCTTGTGTGCAAAGAAACACACTTCAATCACACTTTTCCACCACCACCTGCCTGAATAGTTGATACAGGGCATGTCGGATCCAGGGATTCGTGCTGTTTATAACGAATTGAGCCCTATCTGCATGTCGCAGCAAAAATCAACAATCATCAGACCAGGCAATATTTTTTCCCAGTCTGAAACTCAGCAGTTTCGATAAGCCTCAGATTCCTGTTCTTGGCTGACAGGAGTGGAAATAAATGTGGTCTTCAGCTGCTGTGACCTATAGTCTCAGGATTTGATGTGTTGTGTGGTCCAAGATGTTTTTGTGCTCACCATAGCCTGTCAGCTCAAACCAGTCTGGCCATTCTCCTCCGACCTCCCTTATCAGCAAAGCATTTTCTGCCTGCAGATCTGCTGCTAACTGAATGGCGTTTTTGTACAATTCTGTGTAAAGTCCAGAGAGTGTTTTGTATGGAAATCCCAGGGGATCAGCATTTTCTGAAGTAATCAGACCAGCTTATCTGGCACCACCGTCAAGGTCACTCTGCGTTTTTTCCACATTTGTTTCCTATTCCAACGTTTAAGTTGAACATTACCTGATGCTCCTCACCCATTTCTGGATGATTTCATGTACGGTGCTGCTGCCATACGATTGGATAATTATATGAATGAGGAGGTGTCCCTAACAAGGTGACCAGGAAGTGCACATTACAAGCATCCAGCCAACACCTGCCTCTTGGACAAAAGCAAGTTACTCATGAAAGGGGCCACAGCCAACACAAAGTTCACACGGCACAGCCCGCACATCCTGGAACTTCTCTGGACCGCTAGCTTACAGAACAGGCACCTCTGCTCGTCCAGTCTCCCGAGGGACCTGGTGATCAATACCTGCAAATGGGCACGGAGGGACGGTCCTACCTTTGAGTGCTGGGAGCTTCTGCAGCTCGCGGTTCTTGCTGAGGTTAAAGCGCGAGGAGCTCTGCCTGCGCTCCTTCTTCACGATCTGCGGGCCGCCCGAGTACTTGATTTTGTTGAGCTGGGTCGGAGGCGGAGTGCTGTTGCTAGGACGCTTGCTGGCCGTCTGCTGCTGCGCCTAAAAACGACAAGCAAAAATAAACAAAAGGGCCACATGCAAACAGTAAACAAAAGGGCCACATGCAAACAGTAAACAAAAGGGCCACACGCAAAGCCACACTGAATGCTACACGCGAATGAATTCTACGACAGGGAACGACTTATTTCAACGGTCAGACCTGGGCTCTGTACGTCAATGAGCGGAAACAGCGTGGTCTCAAACTTGGGTTTGAGATAATATTGAGTTTCACAGTTCATTTGTATTCCTAGGGACACACGGCAATGATGAGATGAATTGTTCTCCAACACAGACTGGCTAAAAGGCTGCAACCCGGCCAAAAACCAAAATGAGATCAGAGCGAATCACCGTACGAGTAATTCACCGTTTCTTTCACCTTAAGGTGGACGGACCACACGTAAAGTAAGCTGTGCTGTTCAATTGCAGGAAGAGAAGAACGAGGTACCAAATCAACCATGACAAAAAATAAATAAAACGAACTGATGGTGAAAATCTAAGATGTGATATTAAATGTATCCCAGCACGTGTCAAAAAAACAAACACACACCATAGAGTGGATGAATTCAAATCTATGCTTCGCTTGGTAGAGATGAGACACTCACGCTAAGTATAGACTTGGGTACAAATGAAAGGAGTCCAATATCTGCATTTCTTAAATACCCAGCACCCTGTAAAAAATAAGCCAACTGCAAATGACAGCAACTGTGCCCTGAAGCATTTAAATAAGTATAGCTTAGATACTTAAGATGGATAACTAAGAACCCACAACGTGGCAAAAACAAGAACAGGAACAATGACCTGCACATCACACCATCAGCTGCACGATTTCCAAGAATCTCGGCATCAGCAAACAGGCAATAAATCAGTTTTCCTTGGACACACAGACGGTTCTGGTACAAGTCCAAGTACTGATGAACAAAGCCACTTACAAATCACATTTTTATATACATTCTTGTTTTATTTCTGGACTGCTATAAATAAACCACTTGAGGTTTGTTTGCACATATTGAGGTAGATCACGGTAATTATTGTCTAACCAAGATGCAGAAAGTACTCTTAAGTTTGCCACGTCTACAATCAGCTCACTATTACAAATCAGTATTCACAGAATGAAGCAACAGACAGTGACCTCAAAACTATACCAACAACGCCTGCTAAATAATACCACTGTAGCATACATTATCACTAATTACTCTGATTTGGATCTGATTAACTAAGATGAAAGAAGTGGTGCTGATTTTGTGTACGCTCTGCTTTAACAAGAACGTACACAAGCTCTAGAGTAAAAGTGTTACAGAAACAGGCAGTTAACACTGTCCAAAATCCTTACTCTGCACTACCTCCCGAACTACAAGCATCAACGATCACAGTAAAGAGATTAAGTATCAAGTAAGTAAAGAAAACTGTCCAAAACAAACTTCTCTAAAGAGAAGAGAAATGTGACAAAATGTGCAAATGTATTACAGCTAAACAGTTCAATTAAAGATCTGATTAAATCCATGTTTCCCTTGTGTTACTGTGGCAGACCAACACATATATAGTTAGATACATACATTATATATATATATATATATATATATATATATATATATATTTTTTATATATATTTTTTTTTTCTTTCTTTTCTTGATTGCCTTCCAAGTGTCACACCTCTGGGACATGACCACAGGTGGTAATAAAGGCCGTATCTACATTGTTATCTACAAGTTGCATATCCTAGTAATCTATTGGTCACTGCAATGTGCTGAATAATGTTTGCATGGCCTGGTGAAAAGCTTCACATAGCAAATGAACCACGCTCAGCTTTTGACAAGCACGATCTAGTTTTCCAGTCATACACATGTCATATATACATACGAGAACTCTTTCTTGTGCGTTAGCAGGACGACGTCTCAGAATTCCATTAGCAGGAAACAAGCTATGGCTTCCTGCAGAGGCTTTCAGCTAGACAGCACAGCTGTGCCGTCTGCTCTACACAGGTCAGCTGCTCTGGCTAGCCGCTCCCTTCCTGACAAAACACACTCCAGACTGAACCCAGCGCAAGTGCTTTAATGGCCCTCTGTGTGCATCATGCATCATCAAACGATCATTTTAAGTAATCCAGTTCTGCCCCTACCTGGAAAAATATATTCTATAAATATATTATATATATCACATCCAGCCAAGGAAAACTTACATATTTTAAAAGTAATTAAGGTTAGCCTCAGGGAGAATATATTGCTACAGTTTCTCTAATTGTAAAGAAAAGTACACCTCTTATGTAGCCACAAGTAAACTGGAGTATAACTCAGAATTATCCATGTGGCGTTACTCTGAGAGCCACAGAAACCAATTTAAAAACATCATCAGGATATTCAAGTAAAAAGGAAATTTATTTTTTTTACCTCATCTGAATTTTCAGTTCCAGTATCCTTTCCAACGCTCATGTTACTGTTTTTGGTGCTGCTTTTTGCAGATTTCGCCGATTCCTACGAAAAGAAAAGAAAATCATTTATTTTTTCGCCGTGTTATAGCCGGCTCAATGTCAGATCACTGAAATGACATCACTAGTTTCAAATGCGCACCGACCAACAGATCACCAAGCCCGTTTTTAGAAACGCAGCACAAACCAAATCAACGGCAAGGCATCGAGTTATCAGCAGCACAGATTACTTTTGATAAAACTGACGCATAGTGTTGCGCTGTAGCCGATGTCCATGCGCCGCTCATCTGCATTCTAGCCGGCTAGCTGGCAACTAACTAGGCTCACCATCAAGCACAATATTCATGCTGATAAACTTGTTACTTGGTGTGACTTGCTTTCTGCAGGTAATAACATTAAAGTAAGCAAATCTAGGCGGGCGGGGGAGCTTTCTAAGGTACGTGAGGTTAGTGACAGATAACATGCTGCTGTTAGTCATCTCCAGATCAAGAGGGGTTGGTGCAACAACCAAGCCTTGGAAATGTTTCACGGGTAGTAACCCAGCTAGGTTAGCTGGATAACAGCTAAGATATTCTAATACTGTGAGGTGTAGCTACGCAATGTTACCTGCTAACCTCATCTAGTTAAGTTCGCCAAACCAGTTGCATAGCCACGTAATTACATAATCTCTAATGAACGTCTATAAATTACCAAAAATTAAAACATCGACTGAAACGAAAATGCAAAAATAGACAAGACAACTAGAAAGCTAAGCAGGCTAGCACTATCGGAGATCCTTCCAAACGGGAGATGACCAACAACTAAACATGAACGGAAACAACAATACTGGCGAGCTAGTTAGCCATATTTTGACAAACGCTCCATTAAAGTATAGTCAGTTAATTGTAATTATCTTTACGTGGATTTTAGCTATCTGAATAATTATATTAACCCGCTAGCTAGCTACTTGGGTTACGAGATGGTCCGCGCGCTAACGGTTAGTTTTAGCTATAGAGCGTTAGCTAGCAACGCAACATACGGGCCTTGAGAAAACACACAGCTAGGTTAGCTAGCTAGCTAGCTAACAAACTGCTGGCTGCATTGTAGAATATATGGAAAATAAACTGTCGTTGCTGACACAAAACCACAGTTTCCGTAGTTGCATTGCGACGAATACTTTTACCTTTTCTTTTTTAGTTTTATTCGGCATTTTGCGAATGTTGTTTTTCACGGTACCTCCGTGCCAGACTTTCAAAGCGATCGGGCGCTCAGACCGTTGCCGCCCCGGCTCACTGCGCACTCCTAGGCCATGAATATTCTAATTGGTCGGCGACACGCTACGCGGCCTGGAGACAAGGCAGCGGGATTTTCCTATTGGGCGCGTTTTTCCGAATTAAGTCCGGCGACGAGGGGAGGGATAACGCCGTTGTTGCTGGCTACAAGTGTTCAGTAAAGGCATTAATCAACGCATTTAACTATGCTTAAAATTATATGGTTTTCGCTTTTATAATTCACCCTTAATATTCAAACAAAACATGCTATAATCGATTATTGTACATTTTATCCGTGTATTATAAATAATTTTGAGATCATTTAGCTGTCAGCACCACATCGGGTCTATATTAGATGATTTTGATTTCATAAGACATCTGAGCTGACCCAAACTATATTAGCTTTTACATTTTGGAGTCTAACACCCCAGTCAACATTTTTTTAACAGCCTAGTTATACCCCCGAGTTTCACATTAACTTCTAAACACATTAGCTTCCTCAATAAGGATCCCACAAATTATTAGTCGAATATATGGGAGCAAAATTCAATTCTGTGGTAAATTGTATCTGCTAACTCATTGCTTTAACTAAGCTGCAGTAGAGTGAGACAATCTAGCACCATCTAGCGGTAATCACTCGATCTTTCCAAATCATGAACCTAAAGTGGTGTGCATTGAATATTACACATACATTTTTACGCAGAACGATGCAAACGAAGACAAGGTTGAAAGTAATCTAGATTTTATTCTCCAAACAGAAAACAGTGGCATTGGTAGTCAGGGTTATGAAATAAACTCAGCTGATGGTAATTATTTCTCAAAACAGCCACAGTAGCAGAACATCCTGTCATTTACACATCTTTAACCCGAACGTATAAAAACAGCCTCATTACTTTCGTTTAGACTGTAAATTTCACACAAACTTGTATATACTTACCTTTTTGGCCTCAGAGCAGTCTTCTTCCCCAATGCGAGGCACAGAGAGAAACTACGTTCAGGCTCTTGTGCTCAACAGTTCTTGGTGTTACTGGAACATTTACTGTTAGGAAATTAATCTATTAGTCACTTGAAGTCACTTTCAAAAGCATTAAATCATAAAAACACACGCGTTCCACTGTGAAGAATGCATCAAAATGTTACATGTAAAATTTGGCAGCTCCAAATCGTTTCATAAATATTTGCATTTACAAAACTGAACCTCTATATATTTACTGTATGACAAAATGCTATTTAAACATGTTTTGTGTTGAGTAAACGAAGTTGTGAGAATTACACTCAAGGAGAGGAGTAAAATTAACCCATCAGAATTTTGAGTTGAAAATAGAAACTGCTTCAGTATAATATAAAAAAGACTTAGTTTTTTTATTTACACCATTTCTACGAATGATCTAGTGCTGCAGTAACTCATAACCTGATAATTAATGCATGCAGCTATTGTGCACTGTGGGGGCACAACCAAAATTAAACACTTCAGTGGAGGAAAAGACGAAAACACTTCTCTCAGGTATTGTTATTCCATAATGCTGATCTACAATGGTACAGTCAGTGCAAGTTATTATCGACGGCTGGCATTTTTCTTCCACGTTCTCCAGTCCTGCGTTAACGCGACGCGGCACTTTCCTCTGCTTCGCTTCACGTGCCGTCCAAAACGCTTGTCTCACCAGATAGGTTCATCATTTGAACCAAGCGTATTGAGCAGAAAAGCACACTAAACTGTTTAACAAGACGAGCACAGTAAACACGTTCTAAAATATACAAGAATAGAACATTGTGTACAGCTTATTTCAAACATGCATTTTTTTCATTAGAGGGGAAATAAACCCACGAAAAGGCAGCCACTGAGATTTATTTCAACTAGACCTTGTACACCAGCAACTACACAACAATATTTTCAAATTGAAACTGACAATACTATATTTGGAGAATAATACAGTTCTCTCTTTTTTAAAGGAACAAAGTAAGCAGGAGTATCCAAGACATGTGAAAATACAGTATGTCGATCTTCCTTTCTATGTAGTCAAAGCTGTGAACAGAAAAACCATCTTATGCAGAACAAATGTAATCCAAGATACTTTGACCCCGCAGCATGAACTCCACACCCCTTTTTCTCTTCTGAGCTTCTGTCCCTGGCTCCTGTATTAAGATATCTTTTATTTACTTAAATGGGAGAGACAAATGAAAGGAATGGATTTAGACAAAACTTAACCTGAACTGTAACACATTATACAAAAGAATATTTTTAATTACCTTTCATTTTCTAAAAAAGGAATCGTTTCAGCTGCAAATAAAGCAAGGACAAAGCAAGGATTTCAAAACCACGTACTTAATATGGTACTGTGTAACATTTGACGTGTATTAATGATTCATTACTTGACGGGAAAGTGCTCATTCTTTCAGGTGAACCTCCTTCTTAACACCCACTTCAGAATGAGTGCTTGTCAGTCCATTTCACTGGCATTACCTGCCAAAAGGTTAAGAAAAAACATGAAACACCTTGACTGAATAAAGCAAATCAAACGTTTACTAAATCAATCTTACTGAAACATTCAGAGGTTTCCAGCACACCCCTAAACCTACTGTCTGAAGGTCCTTTACAAAGACTCGAAATTGAACTCAAACGTATCCAAGTTCAGCTGCTCTGTGAAAGAACCTGGTGGTGGTGAGAACGAAAGAGTCACAGCCTCTTCAGAGTTCAGAGGGGTTTCCCTATCCTGGTTATCACTTGTTTCCATAATCCCAGTGTTCTCTAAAATTCCCAAGTTGGCCTCACAGGCGAGTGTGCTTGATTCGTTCTTGTAATGTTCAGTTCCCGTACACTCACTGTTCTCTGTACTTTTCGCCTCTTTCAGCGAGTGTTCCTTGTCCAGGGATCCTGCGTCCACCGTCAGTGGTTGTGATTTTGCTTCCGTGTCCTTAGACTGTCCCTCATGCTTTGCTCCTATGACCCCAGAGAGGTTTTTAGTTTTAGGGCATTGATCCTTTGTTGAATTGGTACCTCGAAGCGTTGCATTACTTCCTGCTTCGGATACAGGCTTAGAATCACTTTTTCGGCCGGTACCGGCAACACCGGAGCCAACCACAGAGCTGCTGTAGAAAATGTCAAACAAGTCTTTCGCTTTTGCCGCAGCGAGGCTTGTTTTAGGCTTCTCCGACTTTGAGGACGGGTCACTTGTATTGGTATGAAGCTGAGGAGGTGGGCGCACCACCACGGTCAGATTCTGCTCCTCCTCGGGAACTCCAGGGGCTGCCACGTCAGACTTGAGAGTCACTATACATTCAACAGGGGGTTCTGGGGGGACACTCCTGACCTCCTTAATCGCAGGTGCTGCAGGTGGCATAGCGGCTGGTGCCGAGGAGCTTGAAGCAGGAGCAGAATTCGAGGAGTTATTCTTAGTTTTTAGTTGCACCTCTTCACCCCCAAATGCTTTGGAAATCAGATCGGCCGACAGCACGGACTCTTTCTTAGTCGCTGGTCCGGGGGATTTGCTGCTTGCTTCAGTTGTGGATCCAGCTGAAGGGAATGTGTTCAAAGGAGCTGGTTTGGTCTTCCTCAAAAAAGTGGAAGGGGTAGGTAAATTAGGATGAATCTTATTTTGGTTATACGCCACCCATTCATGGGCTGGGGGAATGACCGTCTTGCCGGACAGTTTGATGGCAATGCTCTTGGCAGCAGCCACAGACTTGGCGAAAGCATCCTGGTCCTCGGTGTCATCGCCTGCCCCTTGTGCTGTGGTATCTGCTGCTCCTTCTTCATCTTCTTTTATAAACTGTGCAGCAATTCTTTCCGCCTCCTTCTCCAGTGCAGTCTTGTCAGGTTTTTTCCAGCTGAATTTACCAAAGGCAGGACGGGAGGAAGCATCCTCATTCTTTTTGCGAAGTTTTGCGAGCATGGCTGGACTTGGCCCACACAGAACCTTAGGAGGTTCACTAGGTTTCTCCGGCTCCGTCTTGACGTCTTTAGCAGAACCCTTGGAACTCTCTCGGTCATCTTTGCGTCGACCAGGCTTGTCTTTCTCACGTTTCTCTTCCTTTTTCCCAAATACGGACCGGTCTTCATCTTCTTCCTCATCTTCCCATTTCGATTTTGGCCACTTTACGCCTTCTTCGTCCCTGTATTTTGGTCTCCTGTCTTCCTCAACCTCACGACCATATCTGTACTTCTTTTCATCTTCTCTCCCATACCTGAACCTGTCCTCTTCCTTCCTGTATCTGTACCGGTCATCGTCGTCTTCTCTGTGCTTGTACCGATTTTCATCCCTATACCGTAGTCTCTCTTCTTCCCCTCTATATCGCTCCTCTTCCTCCTTCCTTTGCCTATACCTCTCCTCCTCCTCTTTTCTATGCCAGCTTTTCTCCTCCTCTTCCTTCCTGTATTTGGTCCTGTCATCTTCCTCCTTCCTGAACTTTTGTCTCTCTTCGTCCCTCCTGAACTTTGGTTGCTGATCTTCATCCTTCTTGTGTTTAGGTTTGTTTTCTTCTTCTTTGACACTCTTGGCTTGGTGTTCCTCTAGCTTGCTCTGTTTAGGTCTGTCCTCCTCTTCAGCTTTGCACTTGAGCTTTTTCCCCTCATCTCTACTGGACTTGGACTTCTTCTGCTCATCCTGGGAGTCCTCATCTTCACGCTTTCGCTTATGATCAGCCAGCTTCCTTTCGCTCTCCATGCCTGCCTGGCGATCCAGTTTCCTCCTTTGTTCATAGAGAGGATTCTCATACAATTGTTTCTATTGAAGAAATAAGAGCGATGATGAGTAAACACAGTGTATGGAACAAAGACAATGTCTCATTTGCCATGAACAGCCAGAAAACTGAACTTTGGCCTTTTTTGGCTATTAAACATTGGTGTCAAAACCAATTAAAACCTTTAAATGTTGTATCTGAAGAATTTTGAGAAAAAAAATGGCAAACTTCTCTGTAAAACTTTCAGAAAATGTTGAGTGGGACTACCACCCAAAAGTATTTTTCGAAATGTATGGCTTAAATGACCTTGTATTTCTCGTTGTGTGCATGGCACGTGACATGGGCTTCAGCGCAAATAGGATCGCCGAAAAACTCTCCACACAACTGGCAGAAAAAGCCTCTCACAGGAATCAGAAACTCAGAGCCTACAAGAGAAAGAAGCACAAAATACTTGAAAAAACAAATCCATAAAGACATATTAATTTAATAATTACCCTTTCTTTGTTCCTGTGGTGAGAGGAAGAACAAAATAAGAAAGTGTAAACATACAATTTTTCTTCCCTCACAAAGTCTGAAAAATGTTATTCCATACATGTAGAAAATGTTCACTAATCTCAAAAAGTAACTGATGCATATACAGTACATGTACATATATATCCATCTTTGTGTATTCTCCAGAGTACACTGTAAAGTTGTAGAGCTAGTAAAGAGTTCAGTGTAGGTTTCTAAAGAAACAGGACATTTCAGACATAGGTCCTTGGTATGTTACATGCATGTTTTCACCCCTATACCTGATGAAAGACCTTTGTCCACAACATCTTGTTTCTTTGGAAAACTGATACTGGTACTACACCACCACACAGTGTTTTTAATTACCCCCCCCCCCACCACCACACACACACACAGTGTTTGTGTTCACATGTTGCAGTGTCAAAACAAAATAAATAAAAGCTTTTACCTTTTGCTGGCTTAGAAATCAGTTCACCTGAAGGCCGTTTTTTCTCACTGTCAGATTTTGGTGCCCATGGTCTGTCATAGGGATCTAGAGTCTTTAAAGCAAATGAAAGAGAGGTGACTAATTTTACCAAGAACCTTGATTTAAAAACAAAACCTAGAAACTATGAGCAGCAAGACAAAAATACCAAAAAAACAATACAAGTTAATACAGCCAACAAGTAAAATGTACCTCTGTGAGAACATGCACATACCTTCCTGTGTGTTTTGCTGTGCAAGTGTGTGAAAAAATCAAACATGGAACCACTGGTAACGTTGCAATTTTTACACCAGTGGTTTCCCGCGTCATAGAACTCAAAGAGCTCAGGTGTCACATCCGAAGCGTGGCCACAGGACTGCACCGCCGCTGTGGAGGACTTGGGGCCCTGGTCCAGTTCATGGAGGACAAACAATGCATCAGTCAGGAAGCGACAACGCCAACCGGAAGCAGAACAGCAACAAAACGTACAGAAATAAGAGGCACCTCAATTTGAACAAGAAATTTCACATGAGAAATAAGTTATGAAAAAAACAAAAAAGTCAATCCTGATTCCCCATTTATTGAAGTTTGACAAAGGAGTCTTACCTTTGAAATTTAGGCCATCTGTGCTCCAGTTGAGAGGGAGTTAGCCACAGACTTACTAATTTTGCATTGGACTAATAACTGGCTTTTAGTTTTAAATTGTAAGACTTTCGAATACAAGCCACATGAACGTGCCTTCATCAGTGGTGATGAGATTTCTGCTTTCGTATTTTGTTTTTTAATACTTCTAAGTAATTGAAAGTGCAAGGATGTTTATTGGTTTATGAAGCTCCCTGAAGACATCACATATATACAGGAATATGTATTTCCAGAAGTGTCCAGATCATAACACTTACTCTAAATATTAATGTAAAAATAATTTACTGTCCACACAAAACAGCAGTTTTTAGTAGTGTAGCTAACATACACTACCTCTTAACAGATGGTGAAAGACTACAATACAAACACCTTATGTTTGTGGCATGTACGTTATCAAATGAAAAACACTTGGACAGTGTGTATAACCCTGATCCCAACTTGTATCCCACGTTACTCAGATCAAGTAGGACGACAGTAAAAGTCTTGCTGTAATCAAGAGGATAAGAACATCACTGAAAAGATAACCCGCCATGTCAGAATCCAATACAGATCTGACATTCATCCAAGCCTACAAATCTTCAATTTACTTTATCTAAGTACTCAAACTGACTAAAGTACTTAAAGGAAATTACTTGGAACATAAGTTCACCAACTGTCAAACACCTCACGTGTTAAAGTTTCAACGTGTGCCACCCTTTCCCACTCCATACAAAAAACAAAAAAACAAGGGATTCTGGAGAACAAAGATTTTTAACTTTGCAATATTACAATCATTACTAGACCACCTATCTTGCTGTTTAGTCTGCCTAGTCCTGTAGTCAGTATGTGATGCAGCACTTTGATTACTACACACATTTCAAACCCAAAGGTCCCAGTTTCCATGTCAACGCTCCAATACAGTTGAGCGCAATGCCATACGATTCCCTGTCCAATACACTGTGCATGACATGTGACCATAGCACCTTTTAAGAAGATGAAGCAGTCCAGTTGTCACCTAAATGAAAAAAAACTTTTCTTAAAATTTCTAATGAATATTAACAGAGACATGGAACTGTATTTCAGCAAAAAGATGTACTACAAATCTTGAAACCAAAGTAAACTGACATGCTCTGCCTGATTCACAGTATTCGTGTCATTCAGGAAATGCGATTTGCAAATATTGTAGTGGATGTTACCAAATGTGCCACATGGATTCATGGTCAAAAGCTCCAACATTTCTAGGAGAAATCAAATTCAACTTTTATTATCGGTTTGAAAAAAGGGGGTTCTGTTATTACGTTTGTTAAGGCATTCATTCCACTTTCTCTTTGCTTTTCTTGTATGTGCTTATTGTTAGCTGACGCGAATAGGACGCAAGCTAGAAATCTTGTCCGAGGCAAGATAAAGGTGTACCAGGTCCTTGGTAGTCCTTGATAGCATTTTAAAAATTACAGTAAATTCAAAACAATAAAATAGGGCTGCAAAAAAGAAGGCATTGTAATCATCATTTCCAGAATCCACAAACTCCACAGATCAAATGGATGCGTGAAGGGCTTCAGTGAATATAGTGATACTATAAAGCCTTTGGCTGAAACATTGCATAGTCTTGCTGAAATAACCCATGTATGCAGAGAACACCATCCTACTTCCAGTCTGCAAGGACACAGAAGCTATCTAGTTTAATCAGTATACAAACCGTAAACCTGAAATAGAAGGTGAGCATTGAGCCTCTACGTAATCTGAGATGTGTCAATCCACCCTTGTAGTTGTGTGCCGTGACGCACTCCTTCGATTCCCTGCGCAATAGTTTTAAAAAGCCTTCAACGGACAACTCACGCAAGCAGGCAAATAACCACATGTAACAAGTATGAGCCCTTTCAATTTTAGCTCTCTATATGAAACCAAGCACTGCATCATATCCTCACAGTCATCAGTATTGTTACTGAAGTAACGACTTCAAAACGGGCTCAAGAAAATGTATCAATATGTTGATACCATTAATACAATTATCCATATATTGCCAAGTATGCAATCCTGTGTAATACTCTAAACATCAATACTTCTATTACTGTTATTGAACCTTTTTTGTTTTCGTGTAGCTTTTAGAAGCTGGTCAGAGGGCTGCAATTTTCCCGGTTAATTGTCATTCATCACAGGGCATAAAACAGGGCATAATTTCCAAAGATCAGACAAGGCCCCTCTGGCTAAATTTACAAGATTATATAGTGGATGGCATTTACCAGGGGACTTGTCCTCTGGGCCTATCCTGTAGCAGCATAAGGAATTCTACCTTATTGGCAGGGACGCTGGAGGCACCTTTAGACTTCTCTGGGCTTCTGGCCATATCTTTAGACTTGCTGTGAGGAGATTGGTGCTCGTGGTCTCCTGAGCCCCTGAGATTTTTGGGGTCCAGCCCCAAGATTGAAGCAACCTTCACTAGCTCTTCATGCTTCTTCTCAGCTGCCTCGTGTTCAGCACGCAGTCTGGAAATCTGGGCCATCACGTCCTCCTGAAGCCGGCCAAGCTCCACAAGGATGGGATCCTTGTGTCCATCTTTCTCCCTTCGCTTCTTTCTCAGAAGTTCCCCTGGCGATAAAGTAAAAACCAACATCGTCCGAGGCGCTCTAGCTATCATGACTAACATAACCATGGCATTACCGTGAGTGCAGGAAAAAATACCTTGTTGCTTACGCAACGTCTCCAGCTCCTTTATTAGACTATCTTTCTTCTTCAGTCGAGACTCTTTGTCTTTCTTCAGCTTCTCAAGTTCTTCGATGACCTACCCATTCAGAACCATGCTTAGGACTTACACACCAGGAGCAGCAACTTAGCATGATAAACCAACAGCAAATTTATTGCATTGAAGCTATGAACCAATTACTTATTTGTGTAGCTGCCTACCTAGCTGTAGCCATTTTGGTTCAATTAATTTGGTTAATTTAATTTGGATAAATGGTTTGTTTAAGCAGTGACACGAGTGCAGTACAAGCAGTGACGTAATTACCTTTTGTTTTTGGCTAGCTGTATTTTTTTCCTCAGTTACTCTCCTCTGGTTGCCACTGCTACAGGCTTTGGATGTCATACTGTGTAAAGGGTCCACCTTTGATCCTGTACAGACACACAGAGTATCCAGTACATTCACAGCATAACAGATAAAACGTTCTGGTTAACGGAAGATCAAAGAGCTACATAGTTGTTCACCTTTGTTCACCATCTCTTGTCCTTCGTTTCCTCCTGTATCAATAACTTTCAGGTAGGGTCGTTCTATGGAAGGAGAGTATTCATCCATGGGACTTTGTGGTGGCACAGGCATGCCTGGAGGCGGGTACATAGGCCATCCTTGTGGCAAGTACGGCATGTAGTTGCCATACGGGTCATAGCCAGCGGGATGGTAGTTCGGTGGCATAACCCCGTGCGGGTGAGGCTGCGTGTAGGGAGGGATCTGACGGCTTGGGAGGGGGTGAGCAGAGAAAGGGTTTGTAGCAGGACTGACGACATCGGGAGGCTTGGGAGCCGCGTGAGACCAGTGCCTTTCATCGGCCGGCCGGCCCTCCCTCAGGCTCTGCGGGTCGGACTGTGAAGGTCTCCTCTCGGGCGGAGCGGACTTCTTGCTGCCGCGCTTGGGCACGCGCTCACGGCTGCACTCCCGACTGGAGCCGCTGCTCCTGCTGCTCCGACTGCTGGTGCTGCCCGAGCTCCTGCTGCGACTCCTGTGTCTCCTGTCCGACTGGCGGCGCGCAGGAGGCTTCTTGACAGGGTTCTTGCCGTGGAGGCGCTCTTGTGTCCTGGCAGCCATCTTGCTGATCTCGGCCATGCCCAAGTCAAGGCCAATAGTCTTCAGGAGGTCCTGTATCTTTTCGTATTCCTCCACCTCCTCCCTAACTTTAGCGTCGTTAGGCCCAACCCCAGGTGGGTAATGCTCAGGCTCCTCTTGAACATGCTTCTCGTGTGGAGGTGGACTACAGTGCTTGTCTCTGTGCTTGCTCTCCCTCTTTGAATGGCTGGCCCCATCTTCCGCAGAACATCCATGAATGTAAGATGACACCACTCCATATTCCTTGCTCTGCGCATCGTGAAGCTGATTTATTGCTGGTTTTGCTTCATGATAAAGTGCACGGTCATCTCTGGTTTCACCATAGGCATCTAACGAGCTGCTCTGCCCTGCTTTAGGGATCCCCTTAGCTGGAAATTTCTCATCCTCCTCTTCATCCCCATAGAGAAACTTCTCCTCATCTTCAATGTCCAGAATGTTTTTCTTCTTGTCTAGTGGCTGAGATACTGCCTCGGCCATCACGCTGAGAAGCTGGCTGAGGTCCACATTCTCCTGGCCGCCCCGTTCAAGAGGAGGAGGGAAGTCACGGTCGGTCTCTTTGGCAGGCTGAAGTCTGCTTATGAGCTCTTCAAGAACACCGGCATTGGAACTCTGCGCAAACACCGATGCCAACATGTCCGGGTCCAGGTTTGTGGTCATCGCGCTGAGCACATGTTCCGCCTCCTGTAGAAGGGCCCTGCCTGGGTTTCCTTGTGGAGAATCGCTATTCTGAAACGCATTAAGTGTTTAAATAAGAGCCAAGCATAGCACGTATGACACAAGAACACAGGCATGCATTTAATCTGCAAATACAATATGATTATTATCTAAATGAAGCTGGACCCGAGAACGTACTGCAGCTTCAGTGACTGCAATGCTTCGGCACAGAGCCGTGCCTACCTGCGTTATCAGGGGGGAATCGGTCTCCGAAGAGTCCACTCTCTTCTTCAGAATGGATTTAGTGGGCATTGCCAGCATGTCCTCCAGTTCCTTGCGCCGCCGGGCCATCTCGAGCTCGCTGAAGTCTTCGTTGCGCCTCCTGCCGGCGGTGCTACTGCCGCTGCCGCTGCCACTACTGCTGCTACTGCTGCCGCTGCGACTGCGGCTCCTCCCCCGGCCCCGCCCCCGGCTCCGCCCCCCTGCTGCGGCTTCTGCTGCGCGGGCGACTCTTGCTCCGCCCCCTGCTCCTCGCCCTGCTGTGGCTGCGGGGTCTGCTCTTGCTGCGTCCGGCTCTCAGTGCCCTGGCGCGGCTCAAGGCGCGCCCGCGGCTACGGCTGCGCGGCCTGCCCTTGTCCGGACTGCGGCTCCGACCTCTGCTCCTGCCTCGGCTAGGGCTGCGCTTCCTTGAGCCGCGGTCGCCGGGGCCTTCGTAACTTAACCGCCGTGGGGAATAGTCTCTGTGATGTGAAGAAAACGCTCAAAAGTTTAGCCACTCAAACGTAGACCCGCAGCCATTCAAAATTCCATGCAAAACCGTGTGTTGTCTGGCAATAAAATGCAAGAAAAAAACAAAAGTCTTTTAGAGTTTCATCAATGCAGGATTCCTATCCTTTTTTCCATTTCAAAGTTTCTTACTTTTCCTAGACACTTCTGCAGTTCCACAATCACCTATGACATGATACACTTAATGTCTCTACAATATAATTGTTTAAAAAGGTAAAACTGTTTAAAACATCACCATGGCCTGATTTGACAAAACGACAAATTACAGGAATTGTTGCTTGACCTATAAAAATCATATGGGGACATATAACATTGTAACACCAGGACCTCAGAATACAGTCTCAGCCCAGCAGTGTTTTTCTTTCAGCATGCTACTTGCTTTGCTTTAGTTGCCACGACATCTGCCTCAACACAATGTCTAACTATCCCAGGATATAAAGTGCCTTTCCTACATACTTTGCTACTGTTTTGCACGCTTCTCTCTCTCTATGCACTGACAGACTGATCACGCATGTTTGAGTGGCTGCAACTTGCATAATGAAAGTTCATACAACCGCACTGACATTATGAACTGCGCACCGTAAGAGGTGTGGAAATATAGTTTTCTATGCACTTTCTGACTTCTCATTTAAATACACGCATGTATGTAGAACAGAAAAAAGCGGAAAGCGGATTCTTTCCATAATTGTCAAACGTGCTACCCTGACGCCTGCCCATAATTGTACTACGGAACGAGAAAGGTGTTTACCTAGCATAGGGAACCTCCGTGCCTGGTCTCTCCGGCAGACTCGTTAGCTCATTGCCCACAGTTATAACAAGACTGTGATCCAGCGGTAGACCCCCGCGAGGAGGTGAAGGGGTATATCTCTACAGGGAGAAAAACGACAAGAACATCAGAACGACGTTTAAACCCATTACCATTCGCAGTATCTGATTGAATATATTCCTTCTTATATTGCATGGGTTTCATGTTAAGAAATCGGAGCATATATCGCATGCATTTGTTTCAAAACAAACACAATTACTGCTGACACAACGGACAATAAAGTATCCTACGATATTCATTTCATCAGGAATTTTCAATAATCCACTTAGCCTACATGACTGTAGTCTCGGGGGGGAGGCCCATCAGCCCTATATTCTTCACCCAGCTCTCTTCTAGGTGACGAGTAGCGCCTTCTTGGAGGCGACCGCCGATGCTGTTCTGGGTGTCCATGATAGCCATGGGGATAACCATTCCTACCTCGCCCGTGATCATCACGGTAAGGAGCGCGAGGGAAAGAGTGACCGGGTCCAGGAGGAGGACCGCGGGGACCAAAACCACGAGACGGTGGAGGATACGCTCCTCGGTGCGGCCTACCACCGCGATACATCATGCGTGCCTGTTGTTTTGTTCAAACCCTGTTTCAGCTCCCTAAGATAACCGATCTATGGTATGATTTCGTTTTGCATATAAGCAGCTTGCATTTAAAATTCGGCCTATGCAAAACTTTATAATAGGCACAACACTCATTGCAACTGAAGAAACATTAAAACTGCTTCCTGCACCGCCATTCGGCTATCTAAACAGGAAATTGCGTTGTGTCTCACAGGACCAATCAAATACCGAAAATATAAGTCTTTATTTTTATTCTTCCTATTTAATTATTTTACTTTACGGGCTGCATGTTCATTAAATATGAGCGCTTAACTGCATGTAGGCGTTGCATTTATTTAAACACAAACATATCGATTGGTCTTAAGGCCATTTGGAATGACACGGTGCAATTTTATAATGTAGTCCGCTTGATAGGTAATTTCGTACTTGAGTCAGACCAGAATGGTTTCCATGAAACATGTAAGTTAATAAAGATTTCCATACAGAATTGTTATTAATGTACCGTCATTTAGAGACAATAAAGGGGCCATTTTTTCTGTGTGCAATATTTTATATAGGTGTACTTATTCTGTTGGGTTTGCAATTAAGTTCTTAAGACTGCATATTAACATATAGACATTTACGTACATACCAAAACTGGGTAAGATTACCAACGCTAAAAGAATCACGAGCCTCGTGTTTTTAAACGCTTATGTTCAAACAATGATACCCGTATTTTAGTCTGAACGATTATTTATTCCTCAAATGCTCTAAATCAGCTATTTTCTACTGTACAACATATGACACACACAGACGCACACACAATACTTATATGATAATCACATCTTGAGCCTGACTCAAAGGTCATAATTCTTATGAATTAATTCTCCAACCTGAAAAAAAATGTACACATTCAATAATTTATCCAAACCTTTATACAAACATACAGTACATATTTCAAAAGTCAAGACTGTCCTGCCAATACAGTACATTTTCTACAGCAACAATGCAGAAAAACTTGTATTAGCTACACAGTGTCAACAAAGGCTATTTTTTTGTGAAATAACCACACAAACTACCATAAAAGGATAAAACTAAACATATAGGGAACAGTACACAACTTGACACACATTGTTTTATTCACATCCACAAGCTTTATAAACACAAACTAAAGCTGTTTCTTGGGACTGTGCAGTCTTCACTGCTTCGCCTCGATTCAGTCAGTCCACTTCGCTTGTTTTGCAGAGGCACTTTGCAGTCCATTAGATGCTCCAGAGCTAAATGAACTTGAGTCTATCCTGAAGGCAGAATATACTAAGGGATCCCATTACCACCTGCAGAAGAGAAACGCAACTGCTGTATAGAGAGCCAAACTGGCTTATGGATTGGACAACTGGGTAATAGGAAAACTGTCAAGAGGAGTCCACACACACCCACAGGTATTATACTACTGTACAGTATCAGGATATCACATATTGGACAAACATTACCACACACTGAAAATGTCTGTATTAATAATTACTTTGTAATGATGGATGTGTACAATTCGGGAATAGCTTATATCAATAAGGCACATTAAGAATTTTGCACTTACTGCACAACTGTGGGGTTCAGTACAAATTCATGAGGAGCAACAAATATTAACAATTACTATAAGTGATACATGTATAGTAGCACATCCAAGATGTCTGGAGGTTTAGGTTTCAATAAGGCTTAAGAACAGTAGGTGAACACACAGTCAGTTCATATTCAATAAACAGACACAGTAAAGTCCTGTACTGCTTTATTTTCATTAATTCTGTTGGTTTTCACTAAACAAATAACTAATAAAAAAAATCTCCATCTTGCAGTAAGCAAAACGATTAAAGTTGCTTTAATAATAAAGAATTTTATACAGATCTTTTCCAAAAAGCTTCCAACAGTTTTTTTTTGCTTGACAATGAATTAAAACATGCAATTACATACATCATAGTTAGGTCGGTATCCAATGCCGACAACGTAATATATACGAGTGAAAATTTCTAAAACGTTTTTGCAATACAGGTGCACGCAAAAGTAAAAGATGACTTAGATTTCAGAAGGTTCCATCTCACTCATCTCACTCTCCCACTTCTCAAGAAAGTCTTGCATGTTCAAATTGAAAGTGTCAATTCCCTTGCCAGAGAGGTGAACCCCATCTGGTCTGTAGAGGCCAGAGTCCAAACCAGGCATTATGTTCTCATGAGTCAGAGAAGAACCTCCAAGCTCAGAAATGATACCGTGTATGCTTTTGTTGATGGCCTTGCGCGTGTCGTCTACTTCCGCGCTGTCATCCGAGTGTCTCCAGGATCTGCGTGGCAGGATGTCTGACCAAACCAGCAGGCACTGAGGAAATATGTTCTTCATTGAAATCAGATCTTTCTTCACTGCCGCCAGAAACGCACCCACGCCCATCTTGCCTATGTCGTTTCCTCCCAGGTGCATGAGGATGACATCGGGTTTGGGCCAGTTGTCCTTGAGCTGGTGCAGCTGGGGCAGAAGCTGTTGCCATATCATGCCCTGCACGCCCTTCCACCATATTCGCACACTGTTGGGGTCCATGCCAAGCTGCATACCGATTTCTGGAGATGTGGCCCTCTTCTCAGCCCAGAACACAAGAGAGTGGCCACATATCCACACGTTCTTTACCTCTTTTCGGGTAACTTTTCCTGTAAAGATGTGACAATATAGCAGGAGCATTAACCTCAATAAGACTGGCTAAAACTGGAAGCGAAGAATCTTCCATTTTTCTAAAGTGGTGGTCCACATATGGCATTTTTTCCCCCACAATCACCCACTGCATTGCAAACTGGGACAAAAAAAAAAGTGCTGGCCTTACTATGGCCGACCCTTCCCATCTGTCCTTGCAGCTATACATCTTCGTCTGCAATTTCTTCTGCACTTTCAGTATGAACCCCCTGTCCTAAAGACTTAAAGATCATTAAATATCTTGAGCAAATGACTGAAGATGAAAGTTGAATTAAGAGATTAACAGTGTTTTGAAGACCCTTGCTAGTTATATCCACTAATTACCTAGAAGATCTCAAGAGCAAGCGTTACTCTAGCTATGTAGAACAGACCTCAGTTTCCTGAACTCAACTGGTGGAGTAGTGTGCACACACTACTAAACAGTTAGTGAGTTAAATCACTCATATTCCCTTTCAGTCACACTGGCTATCTATCTGTTCCCATACAACCATATGCTTGCTATTTTAAATCATTGCTTTCTGCCTATCTAGCTGAGCTTCTCTGCCCCTGCATTTCTGCACAGAATACCTGCTGAGGTCAGACAATATGCTCCTGGTCACTCCTAATAAACCCAAAGCTGTAACAATTTCACTGTGAAGACCCTTCTATCTCAGTTCATGGTTTAAGATATCTAAACCTGAAAGAACCTATACCAAATAAGTAAATAATTAGTAACACACAACACCATAGACTTATACACTTATACATTAGCTCACTATCACTATATACCTTATACAGATTTGATCATTATATATATATATATATATATATATATATATATATATATATATATATATAAAACACACACACACACACACACACTTTCAGTGCATTTCCCTTGCTCTGTTAATAAATCCCAAAACCAAGCTAACTAACTAGCTAATGAGTATTAATACTCATTAATTAATCTAAACTGTAAACCTAGATTTAACTGTGTATCTCAAATTCCTTATTTTGTTTTAGAAGAGAGTTACCTCTGCATAAGATGAACAGAAACCCGCTGAGCTAATACACTACAGAACCGTGTATAAAAAATTAATTAGGAGTAAACACCTAAACAGGAGTAACTATTCAGAGTTTCACTGTCCACTGTCCTTAAAACTATCACTATTTAACTTAAATCACTATTTAACTTAAATATCTGGAAAGAAAATCTGAATGATAGAGGCCTACTGTCAATTTACCCCCAAATACTACATAATCAAAATAATCAAAACAGTACTTTATTAATCAGTTCCCCAAAAGGGAAACCCATGTCTTCAAAAAAAGGCTTGGTTTAGGCTCATGAGTCATTCAGTGTATTCTAATACTAAGGTAATACATATTCTAATACTAGACTAATAAATATTCTAATACTAGGCTGGTAACTGGATCAGACTTTCTGACTCCTTCTACTATGAATTATTAGAGTGGCTCATACCTATAGACGTCAGAAATGCTAGCCTGGTACCTGGTGCTGATTTTTGGCTCGGTCCACGTGTTCGCTGGGCCTCCATTTGCTGTTCTTTCTTCAGTTTCATTCTCTGGTTAAACTGCTCCAGCTGCTCAGAGGTGTGAAAAAACAAAGACTTTCAAGTGCACAAAACTGTTACAGCAATCACATGGAATACAGCACAGAACAAAATATTTGCCTTCTCATACAAACAAAAAAAAAGTGATGTAGGCCAAGGGTCCTTCAATCAAAAGAGCAGTCATCAAAACCATCAAGAGCCCCTTTTCCTGCACACAGGGTGTGAGAAGAATGATGACATACCCTCTTTTTTTGCTTAGCTTTGATGTCTTCCTCCGTTATTGGTGCAGACTGTTTCGACTCAGCATCCCCTTGAACATCTTTAGGCTGAGTGCCTTCTACTGTCTGTATGCTAATAAGTGCAGGCTGCACATGAAGCAGAGTAGGTTTTACGCTAAAAGGTTTTGACTCCTGAGTTTTGACCGTTTCTATTGTTTTGAGGCACCTGGTTGGGACAATGGATTTTATCTTAGCTTGTAGGCCATCATAGCCAGAACCTCCCGATTGTACGGACATATCAAATTGACTTGTGGGAGGCTGAAAAGTAGGAGTGGGAGGAGGCCCAAATGGAGTTGGTGTGGGAAAAGGGGGAAGAACTGGGTATAGCTCTGGGCTTGGTGGCATTATGGTTGTAGGGTTCACTGGTGGAGCGTAGGACCCATATCCAGGTGGGATATGAGGGGGTGGTCCTTGCTGAGCAGCAGCGTAATGTAGAGGAACAGAAGGAATTGCACCATAAGGCGACGGAAGAGTCTGCGGATTCCCTTTCCGGTCTTCATCCATGGTGTAGCTGTTCTCCCAGAAATCTTGCCTACCTTTAAGGTAGTGTACAGTTGAGGAGGATTCGATGGATCTCTGAGCATACAGTGAACCAAGAGTCTGAGCTGATGGTGACAGAGGTTCCATTGTTTTGTAAGAATCGAGTTTGTCATTTGTTGATTGTGAGGTAAGCTTGTATTGATCTGGTATCACACATAGTGCTTCCGGGCTGTTCTTAATGGTCCTTTTAAGACTGACTCGATCCTTCTCCCTGTCCTTCATAACCGCCACTTCCTCATCACGTTGGTTTCTGTGCCTAATAGAGTCCAGGTAGCTTAAGTAAACTTCACGATTAGAGGATCTTGTAGGAGATACAGAACGCACACCCTCAGAGTCAGTTGAATCTGCCCTACTACTTTTCCGATCGTATCTGCTCACCAACTGCTCATCTTTTTCCAAAGAATGAGACAATGCACTCTGAGGTTTCACCTTCTTTCCATACAAACGTTCCCTTGTCCTATCAGTTAGCTTGCTAACCTCTGCGGTATCCAGTTTAAGGCCGATCGTTTGCAGTAGATTCTGGAGTTTTTCATAGTGCTCCATCTTTTTGTCTCCCCGTTCACTGGCATCCTGTGATTTTTGGTGCGATGGGCTAAGTTTGCCTTCCACCTTGTACCTTTCAGATTCATTCTGTCTGCTATATCTCTCTCTGTTCCCAGCATACATATCCTGAATATGTGAATGGGGTTTCTCATACTCCTTAGCTGGACGATCATGGTGCTCAAAAGGGTAATGATCCCGTTGAAGTTCAGACCGATCACGATGCTCTAAAATCTGTTTCTGCTCTTTTGAGAAACTACTATAAGGAACTGCCTTCTCACCATAAAGAAACCGGTTTTCAGCCTTAGTATCTGTCCCATATTTCATTCCAACAATTTTAGAAAAGCCACTACCATCTTGCACAGCTCTTTCGTGTGGCAAGAGATCATCTTGGCTGTAGTCGTCCGAACAGGTTTCAACTCGTTCCAACGCAGGTATCCTACCCGCCTCACTCCCCATCAAAGCAGAATTAGCCTCAGCGTCATCTGTTTCTTTGAAGGGGTCGTATAACTCGTCCTTGTTTCTATCCGCATGCAGCTGTGGGTTCTTCGGACTTCCCACAGGAACGGAGTCTTTTCTGGCCTCCCGTAACAGTGATGACAGAAGATTCGGATCTGCTTTATTGAGGGCACTGAGAAAACGCTGCATTTGAGTTGTGAGGTTTCCCTTTTGGTCTGAAGCTGAGGAGGAGGAGGTGGAAGGCCCAGCACCAACAGTGGACTGGTCACGAGCCTGGCTAGAAAACTGTGATTCGCTGGAGTGTGAAGTAGAGCCAGAGACTGGTTGCTCATACGAGTACACAGCTTTGGACTCTCTTGTACTTTTGGGGTTGTAAAATGATCCTGGATTTGATATTGGGAGCAGTGACTGCTGACCAGGTGACTTGTTAAATGTTGAAGTCGCACCAATCCGTGAAGTTGTAGAAACTTCATTAATTAGTCTTTTGAAAAGATCATCATTCTTGGAGGGCATTGATGGTAGATTCGATTTTTCCAGTGAGGTATGAGAGGACGCAAGGGGTTTGAGCAAAGCGTCTTGAGGAGGTTTAGAAATTGGAAAAAGATCACGACTATAACTATACTGATCAGAAGGACCGATATCACTCTGCAAAAAATAAAGGAAACATATTAAGTCAAAAATATCAAAATATCACATTTTCCATATTTCCCAGTTCTCAGTGTAAATACACTTTCATTCAGAGAATGCTCATTACTCTGCACATTATTTGCTGATCCCTTTCGAATCCATATATTCATCGCATGCATTCATTATGGAGTCGAAATAATCTTACAGTAGAAACATTTCTAGTGAATTGGAGGAAAATACGGATTCGAAAAACTTGCAGGTTTTGGTAGGTTGAATCAGTAATGATGTTGGCAGAATATCTGACTCATTAGCAAGACAAAGGGCGCTAATCGCTTCACAGAGAGGAAGTGGGTGGCTGGTTTACCTGATGAAGGTTTTGGTAGCTTTAGTCATATTAGTGATAAATAATATTACATTTAAATCATTTTCTTGCTTCCCAAGCAATCACTAGATTTTCCTCCATGTAAAAACTTTGTCCTATTTACTTCAATCTGTCAGCGGTAAGTTTCTACTATCTCTATAACACTACACTTCAGCCTCTCACAAGTCAATACATTCAAGATTAGACTCACATTTATCCCCTTATTTATCCTCTACATTTTCTCTTCCTTTATGTTTACATTTTGCTTAAGGCTTCTGCTAATCATCTATGCCTCTGTAGTTTAAATAAAACATTCTTTTCTGTGATTTTGTGGGGGAAAAGCTAATTAGTTGCTATATTATTGAAGGAACCTGGATGATCTAACATGCGTTCTGCAGTGAATCTATATAGGCTATGCTTCACAATATGATTAAAGATGGACACTGTACATTACATTCTAGCACTTTTGGGGAAGAAATAAATACAAGTACTTCTGAGTGACTACAAGCATCTAACTCTACCAGAAATCTCCATTTCAATAATCCTAAATGCATAAACCACCATGAGCTAAGATTAGACAGACCTGAGGCTGTTCAGTGAGAGGCTCTGGTCGCTTCTTCAAGATGGACTTCTTTGGCTGAAGATCCGGTTTTATGTCGAGTCGCCAGGTGCTTTCATTTGGCAATGAAATGTCCAAGTTTTCTGAGCAAGGAGCAAAAGTGCTTTCCTTTTTCATTTCAGGCTCATCACAAGCTGTTTTACCTTTTTGTTCCATGGCCATAATTGCTCTTTTACGGGCTATAGATTCACTTAGTTCCTCCAGTTGTTTCTTTTTCCGGATTAATTCTTTATCTTCAATCTCAGGTGAAGAACTGCGCATAATCCATGCAGGAACAGAGCTAGCTGTCTCATATAAGTCGCTCATCGGGTATTCCGCTGGTTCTTCTGGTGTCACACTTACCTTTAGAGAAAAAAATAGTAAAAACTAAGACGATCAAATGGTTAACGCTGAACACAACTCAGAATTTGGACGCCCGGACGAAAACAGACCTGATGCTGGGGATCCATGAAAGGTTCTGAGTGTTTCTTCAAAATGGACTTCACTGGTTTCATATCAGTGATCCACGTGTTGTCTAAACACGTTTTGTGCTGATAATCAAACGTGGCGAACCCATGTTGCCTGTCCATGTGGAGCACGTCTTTAAACGACTTGGTGTTTTGCTCCATTGCGATGATTGCTCTTTTCCGCGCAATTAACTCGTTAAGCTCCAACAACTCCTTCCTCTTCTTCGTCAACTCGTTATCCACATTTTCAGCACAAGACGGATCCGCGAAGCTGGAGGCGCTCTTCTTCTTCAGGACCTCCGTTTGCTTCTCAGGGCTTCTGCTTCCGCGTTTGCCAGAATGTTCCTTACCGCCTCGCTGCTCTTTGCGATGGTCGTCCCCCGGCTCTGGGCTGTGGCTTCTCTTCTTGGCGATGCGACCGCCCCTCTCCCTGCTCCTACTGCGACCGAATCTGTGCGTCCGCTCCCTGCTACGACTGCGGCTCCGTCTGTATCGGTCCGGTCTTCCCTCGCGGCTGGAGCTCCTGTGTCTCCGGTAGCAGCTGCCGCTCCTGTCGCGGCTCCGGCTGCGGCTGTGCCTGCGTCTGCTGCCCTCGCGACTCCTGCTACACTCTCGGTCTACTTTACTTTTCGCTTTCTCTTGTTTACCTTTAGTCTCCTGCTGTGAACCCTTTGGTAGTTTAGCAGCATGGGAAGCATCAGGCTTTCCCTTTTCTTGCTTCCTATAGGTAGAGAAAATCACCAAGAACAAAAGTCAAATTTCTGACTTATAAATGGGTCCTGCTAGAACACAATCAAGCCTGTCTGAGATTACTTGAGACTACTCTGGAGTTCAACTGAGGCGATCCGGTTTACAAAAATGCATTTAATAAAACAAATTCTGGAAATATTATGCCACAGTGCTATTAGACAATGGATTTCTGCACCAAAAAAAGTCTAAAACATGTCATTGGTCAGTTAAAACATGTCATTGGTCAGTTAAAACATGTCATTGGTCATTTAAAACTCGTCATTGGTCATTTAAAACTCGTCATTGGTCATTTAAAACATGTCATTGGTCAGTTAAAACATGTCATTGGTCAGTTAAAACATGTCATTGGTCATTTACTCACACAGCAGCCAGCAAGTCTCCGTTTCTCCCCTCGTTCTTGATCTGCTCCTTTGGATCCCTCAACAATTTGATTGTCATTTTCTTCTGCAAAGATCAATAGCAAAATAATAGTTAGTGGTCCACACTAAGGGGTTGGGTGGTTAACCTTCTTCACGTTTTAAAAGTGTACCTTCTCTTTCTCCCCAAGGCCTTCCAATTTTGGCACAGACGTGAAGACGCTCTCGGTCAGTTTCCTGACTCTAATAGCTTGTTTAACTTCTTCACCTCCTTCAGTCTTGGAGTAAAATAGAAAGTTGCATGAAAATGTACCTTTCCCTATTAGCGCCACTGAAAATCGTACTTGAATAGGACACGTTGGAGCAAAGTCTGTTTTCAGAGTGAAAGGAATGATTATTTTCATAACTGCTTTCTATGATCATTGTACTAATGCTGATAAGAGTGATTCATGTATAATCTTTAAGTGCATAGCAGGGCCTTGAGTGAATGCAGAAATGTACACTGAGACAGACTTGCTATAAATCCATATAAGGTGTTTCTTTCCTATTAGCTACTAACTCATGATTTAGTTCTGCATCAATTCTGCGAAGTAACACTGACATCAGGGCCATTAAGGAAACAGAAGGTCAGGGGCAGTGTTAACACCTGTCTTCTCGCACGTGCTAACGCCAATAAAAGGTCAGCTCAGGTTCTGGGAGTCCCGAGCTGCCATGTATGCTAGACATGCTGTGTAACTCTCAATAAATTGCTCCTCAATGCATTAATAATTCTCACTTTGGCTCAAGTATCTATTTTTCCACCACAGACAACAGAAATCAAACGGTCCTGAGGTGAACAACACCTGCCATTCAAACAAAGACCATGAAAAATAAACTCTTACCGCTAATGTAAACTCAACCTTTTCTGCCACGGTGAGCTTGGTGTCATCCATGACCTCACTCAGGTTAAAAAACAGTTGTGGGTCTTGCGGAGTCTTGATGAACCCAAAGCTACCATCCACTTTCACAACCACACCCTGGCAGGGGAAGGCATGTTATGAAAACATTCAGTCACAGGGCTGAAGACCAAACAGGCTGGCTCCAAGGCCGCCATCTTAGATTTTTTACTAACAAACTACATGTTCTGGGTTTCTTTTGGCTTTATAGATAAAGCTCCAGCTGCGTGAATAAAATGTTTAAAGCAGTTCAAATCCTCTCAGAAACCAATGCCTACACAGGACTTCCTCTTTTAGGTACTATTGTAAATCTTTCACTCTCATTTTCACTATATATAGTCAACTAATACTAATAATAATGTCTGGTTTCTGAATACATTTAGTTTTTCTTTTTTGGATAGGCAAATGTTCTTATTGTTGGAACAGCTGCTGAAAAGGAGAACTGTATCAACCACATTCCACGAATATGCATATGGTGACAATAATTTGCTGCTATGACAGTTGCTGTCTGCTCTTGTCACAGAGACCCCTGCACATCCCCTTTTTGTCACCCACATGCTGCCTTTAAATTATTCATGCCACTCCACAATAAACTGGGTCAGTTCTGACATCTCTCAGAATTTCTCTCCAGGCGCCTGACGGTCACAAGGTGGAAACATCCTTATTCAGAAACATCTCCCAATTACTTAACAGCAGCCTAAGATAGAGAAATATGCTTAATTCACTATGAAGAAAAACTGTTCTATCTAGCTTTCTAACTAGTAAGTGACACTTTATTGCTAGATAAACTAGCTATGTTACACTGAAGAAGACTGATAAGAGATTGCAATTATATGTGTAAAACTGAACCGGCACTAAACACCCAGCTATGTTAACATTGCAGGAACAATGCTATTTTTTTACGATATTGCATGCTATTTTTTTACGCGAAAGTGATTTGGTCTCTGGGTATTTCTTCCGTGAGATTCTCAATGTTTCACCATTAACAGAACACCTTGCTACATTTAAAAACCGCAGAGCGAGTGATGGTCATTGGTGCGAACAGTCCCAAACCCTTGCAATAGATAAATGCACCCAAAGCATCAGTCCTTCCTGATGCGGTTTTCCTTTGGGGCATTTCACTACGGCCCTACCACCAGACTCACTATCTTGCGCTGCTCTTCAGATTCGGACTGGAAGGTGTCTGGGTGGATCTTGATGTTAACAGCACGCTCCTCCTTGGTTCCCCGGTTGGTGGAGATGTTGAAGTGGACCCGGTCACCAACCATCATGGTGGCCCGTGTAGTCACATCACCTGATCTAAAAGGGAAGCGTTTCTGTGTGCCCTCCACCACGGACTCCAGAAAACCCTGGGTGAGCTTCTGCTCCTCAACCTGCTCAAACAAAAAAAACGATAATAAACTAAAATAAAAGTTTACATCACAAACGTGTACAACATAATCTATTTCTATGTAATTAGATTTGGGTCTCCAAACTGAGTTATGTATGTGTGTTGAGTACAAGTGGCCTTAGGT
This sequence comes from Brachyhypopomus occidentalis, assembly GCA_020368025.1. NCBI lineage: Eukaryota > Metazoa > Chordata > Actinopteri > Gymnotiformes > Hypopomidae > Brachyhypopomus > Brachyhypopomus occidentalis. The sequence goes on along the minus strand of JAGXOD010000010.1, from coordinate 2,634,493 downwards.
ACCAGGAATGTGCTGAGCTGTGTCCCCTTACGATCAGGGAGAAATGAGGTAAACATGTTCTAGGACATGAGGTAAACATGAACATGAGGTAAACATGTTCAAGAGCCAGTGAAATGGACTAATAGATCCAGCTCATAGCAAACACACAGTATATATCTAAGAGCAATATATGTTAATGCTGACAAGGGAGGAAAGAGTAGACATTACAGTCAGTCTGACCCGATACAAGTCCTATCTGCTGTAGATACGTCATCCAATCAGAGAAACGGTGATCGGGAGAGAATTTAGCAATTTAGGCAATCAGACATACTGAAAAGGTTTCCCTATGCAAAATAAAAATAAAAAACTAAAAACTATTAAATTTTAGCTTTTCCCTCTCAAGACTGAATTGTTAATTGTTAAGCTAACCTGTAAGTTCACTTTTTAAGGCTGTCTACTAAAATTCACAAGCCAATCACGAGTCCTATATATCCCAAATTAGCATCAATGATCTTAACTGCCATAAATGCTTGATTGAATAGAACACTAATGTGTTACTGTGACCGAACAGCAAAAGCCAATTTACAAAAATGTCCAATATATTCCTCCTCATTTAGACTGATGACATGTGATCAAGTATTACAAAATAAAGCAAACAATTTTCATTCATTATAAAATGTCAGTATCACTAACTGTACAGATGAATCTAGGGTTAGGGTTAGTCCTTTTCCTTAAATTCAACATGTTCACCTCTTTCTTCTTGAAGCTCCTTGGGATGGTTTGGAACACTGTCCCCTCATACGTCTCACTGCTTATGTCATCACTGGCTCCTGTCCCCTCAGTGGTCAACACTGAAGACATAGGCTTCCACTACAGAGAAAACACAGGAAGCGTCACTAAACGCTATTAAGCAATTTTTAAAATACAGAATCATTTTCACTGATATTAGGTCAGCATAATTCACCATCATCTGTTTTCACATGTAGCTAAAAAACCCTGAATCACAGCCTGACTTGCCTTGTCCTTGGCTCCAGAGAGATCCGTAGCTTTCTCCTTCACCTCAGCGATTCGGTTTTTCGCCTGCGTATCAAAGACCACTGATCCCTCAGGGAGTTTCTTCAGTCTGATGGCCTTCACCGTGTCTTTTACCTAAAGAAGATAAAGTCGGCATGGTTCATTTGTCCACGCTGAAGACGAAGAGGTGTATAGGTGAAGACCTCGTTTGACTCACGCTCAGAGCTGTGAACTCCACCTCGTCCATGACTTTTAGTTCAGCGTCTGACAGACTGTCGCTGACTGAAGCTGTGAGGTTTTCGTGTTTCTTCGACATGACAGTGCAGACACCATCTTTGATGCTCATTATCACACCCTGATGATTCATTTGAAGAAAGTCAAACGACAAATGAAAGCCAGCATCAAATGAGCAAAAACACCTGCTGGATTTCTACAGGAAATAAAGCTCTGGACCAGAAACTCTGTTTCTGTGTTTTATTATTATTTAGCTCTTTGCAAAGAGGATTCATGTCTCACTCAGAGACAACAACAAAGATACAGTTTTATAAGTGCTCGATGGTAAGGCCACAAACAATGACTTTGTTCTAGTAATTTTCCACTACAGATTATACAGGATTTCTTGCAAAGACAGAGCACAAGCAGGCTGATGTTGAGCAAACAGTGTAGTTTACCGAACCTCATATGCAGCTCGGGCAGACGAGTCTCAGAATCATGTGATCAAAATGTCTTGCTACCAAGTTTTAGTACAGTTTTACAGTCTCCTCCTACGCATTCCACACACACAATCAACAGGGACCCATTCAGTGTACATCAAATCACTCCTCCAGCATTATCTTACGTACACTGTTTTCACAGAATTTCTGTGGAAAATATACAGTGGATTCATAAAGTATTCGGACCCTTTGACGTTCTGCACACTTTATACTGTGGTAGATCTGAGTCCGCAAGAGCACCGGGGCCTTGATCACTGTGAATGGAAAAGCGTGAAACCGATGCAGCTTCTAACTCTATGTGTACGTGTTGGAAAGTGTGTGTCCCTGCTCTCTTCCCGTCCAGGGGAAGTCCTACGTCCAGTCTCCACTGCCAGGCTGGAGCAGGGTTGTTGGTAGTGTAATCTCTTATATCATACTGTGTGTCTTCTACGATAAACTGAACTATTTACTCATGAGAGATGGACTTTTGATTCTTCTGTCTGGCTAAGACATCCCCAGACATCTGTGTGGAGGAGGGTCAGAACTAGATAACTGGCCAAGACAGGAGACCGTGAGAGAATAGCACAGGTCAATTGTTTTCCCCACTACCAGAGCGTCAGACGTCCTCTACTGAGACAGGAGAACCTGGCAGATAGATGACCATCTCAACAACAGTACAATGACTAAGATAGAGCAGCTAAATGGAAAGCACTCTTGAGCAAGAAGCACATGTCTGCTTGGAGTTGGTGTGCAAAGCTTGTAGAGACTTACCCAATAAGCCTCAAAGCCAAAGGAGCCTCTACAAAACTACTGAAGAACTTATAAAAATTTGCAATTTAGCTTTTGATTACAATTGGAAAAAACTCAAGTTCTAAATGGGATTCTAAGTCAATTTATCCATTTAAAATGGAAAACACAGTGAGCAAAAAGTGAAGGGGTCGGAGTACTTTCTGAATCGACTGTAAGTAGCACCAGTGTAACTACAGTGACTGGCCAGAGTTGCACTTCCGAACATTCACTCAAAATCATTATACAAAATGGAAATCATGACTCTTACCGTTTCCCTGATTTCCTTGGTTAACTGAAATGTTTCTGGTATCTGTGGCATGATGTTTGTCGCTCTGTTGCTCTTAGTAATAATATCTGTGAGCAGCTGAAATTTCACCCGGTCGAACAGCAGAAGAGTGTTTCTGGAGTCTGCCTTGCCAAAAGGCAATTTAATGGGGTCAGTAGTGACAATGGTTCTGATGCGGCCTGGGTGAGGATCCATTACGTAGGTCTGGACCAATAGAAAGAAAGAAAGAGAGAAAAAAAAACCAAACAAACCAGACATGGTTCTTTAGCACTCTGAATTCTACAGGCGGGCTACAACACCAAAAAAACACCACCCAAAAGGATTCAGTTCCTGTGATGAAAAAGAGGAACAATTTCTGTCTTCTCATTTAGTAAACAAAATTGTAATAACTAAGCCTATTCTGCAGAATACTTTATTTTTGTTCAAGATAAGTGTTTCAGAAAAAGAATAATTATGACAAACATTCTGCACATTCTGTCATTTGGTCATGTATGGCGACTCTTTCTACTCACATCTGGAAGAACTGTGGTGACCACACCTTCATATACTGTGGCCTCAATCTCCTCTGTTCCTCCTGGGGCCACTTTCACATCAGTAGCACATTCTTTTCCCTACAACCAACAGAAACATGCTCACAATATAAGAAGGTGTTATTAACAACAGTTCGTACATTTCCAAGCCAAGTAAATCACTGACCAGTTCTTTCACCGCTGTGAAATGCACTTTAACCCCTGGGACAAGATGGTCTCGGTTTCCAAAATAAGCATCAAAAGAGAAGGAGAATTTTTTCAGATCCTCGCGTTCAATGAAGCCGTAGTTGTTCTAGATCAAAACGGACAGAAATTCAAAGTGGACAGAAGTACAATACAAACACTCTGTAAATTTTGCTTAATTATAAAGCGATGATTAATATGAAATGTTTTCCATGTTGATTTAGCATCACAAAAACGACTGCGCGTCATGCAATTTCACCTACACCAACAAAGGAGATGACTCCCGTAGAGCGTCCAGGAGGGGGCCTGAAAACACAGGATTGCTTTGTTTGATTTAAATCACTAGGACTAATTTGCACAGAACACAAGGCAAGAGATCCAACATGCCACGACCCATTGAAAACGTCCCAGCCCACTCAAGCCAATGGAGGAGTTACTTGACAGACGCCGAGGCGATCTTGGCAGCGGACGCAGCTGCCCCCACCGCTGCCTTTGGAGCTAGAGCCTTGGGATGTTCAGCTTTGCCATTTTCGCTGTTGGCTTGTTTAAGCGCCTGCTGATCATCTTTGCACTGAATGCTGGGAGGCGGACAGGGAGCCAGAGGGGGAGGAGCCAAAGTAGGAGGAGCCACACTCTTAAATAAAACACAAGTACCTAAAGAATTAGCATACTGGCACAGCACTTCATATTCTCAACCTTACTATATTATAAGCAAACGCCACATGCGATAATTATGAGATAAATGTCAAACATAAGGCTAAAAAATGGGCCAAAAATCATAGAGGTTAATACATACTTTCTCAGCTATCCTTTAACTTTGGCTTCATTCCAAAGACTGACACTATTTAGAAGGCCAGTGAACATTTTCCAATTGTAAACAAATTACTATACATTTGCACCAGCTGGTTTATTAAATAGGCTACCTTTGACTCTAAATAACCTAAAACTTAACAAATATCTATTACTGGCATTTACCTTACAGATAAAGCTACAATGTGCTTTGAAACTGTGATTTGGTGTAGACACACAAGGCACATAGTGGCCTGCTACAGGAAAACCAGTTACCATGCACATTAAGTGACATACATCTATATCTTGGCTCAGTGGCGGTCTTAGCCCTGGTCCAAGTCCTAGTCCTGGTCCTGGTCCGAGTCCTGGTCCCATGAAATCCTGTGGAGGCCTGAAGAAACCTCCTCTTCCTCCAAACCCAGGATCACCCTTTGAATAAAGAAATATGTAAGAAATATGTAAGAAATATGTTGTGTTTTTCTTTAAACACAAAGGACACTTCAGAAAGATTGCCAGTATTTTCTTTGTCCTTTTTAAGGCACTTTTCATCACTGCCTGTGCTGCAGTACTCAGGGGCTGCTATAGAGAGTCACGGCCATACTGTTTCCTTCACACATTCCAGACACCAGACACATACTTATTATTAAGAATTAAGAATTAAAAATGACCCTTGAAATCAGCATAAAAGGTACTGCAAAGGTCCACCAATTTTAGTTTGGGAAGCAAAAAGTTCGAGTTCAAATTTTGCTGCCCAGTGATTCAAGGAAATCTATTTTCGTTATTTTGAAAAAGTTGATTTATGAGTTAAATGTCCAATCATTCACCATGCCTAACCATGACAGCATGGCACTGATGGTCAGACATACAGCATTTGTATGCTTGATGGCTGCTGCTTCTTCATTAGCTCACTATTAGCTCACTCTTTGAGTAATCAGGCTAGTCAATCATATATTTCTGTCTTGCTTATTTTCGCATTAATGTGAAATGTGGTGGGTGGTGGTTGATAAGGCTCCTAGAAATTACAACTGGTTGTAGTATAAATCACCAAAGAAAACACTGTCACTGGATGTACTGTGTGCTTCCTACCAAGAGGAGGTTATTTCCTGTTGAAAAATACGCTCCTCACATTCCTCCACTCTGCAAACGCTCATTCTTGTGACGGTAATATGCATACTGTGGAAAATTATATTTTAATGGCATTACATTTTACTAGCATTATTTTACTAGTATTACATTACTAATCGATTGCATTACTAATCAATTGCTTTGCATTAAAATTCCTTACAGATTTAGTACCTGAGCATATTATGGTACATGCAGAGATGGGGAGTTAGGCCATAGAAAACAGGAACTTAGGAAGTAGCATCTGTGAGCATCAGGACGAAACTGTATCAGAGAGGAAGTCTGGGACCCCCGAGTCTGTTACGGCAGTTCGGGAAGTATAGAATATGAGCTCATCTTGAAATGGACTAATATATGTACATATCCGTGTCTGTGTTGTTAGCAAGGTTTGAGGCCTGTGCAGCCTCCTGATCTGGCCCAGTACATATATGGTATTTAAAATGCAGCAAGTGACTTATGGTACATGTATGGTAAAGGGAGTAGGAAGTAGTTCACGTTTTGGGTGGAGAAACAGGATATAAGTAACGGCTTTGAACGTTAAACTTCAGATCTCACTCCCTGCTAGAGGAGCACACTGTGCTGTAAGATCTCCTGAGATATGTTGGCTTTAATAAAAGGTCAAAAGCCATTAGACTGGTGTTGTTTTCTTTTACATTAGCGAACACACTGCGCTAGGTAGGAGGAGAACAAAGTGCGACAACACTCATAAGGGCAAGTCCACGAGGATGTTCTGATAACTGTAAGCAGTGCCTTGGTACTGGTGGTTGTGAAAACTGTGTTGTATTGGGTACTGACCGCTTGTGTCCATTTCTCTCAGCTGAAAGTTAATGAACAAAACACTTTCTTATATCAGTATGCAGGGAACAGCCAGCTATGTAGAACCTGATGCTCCCATATCTGTCAGGTCCCTGTTTGACTGCACAGATAACATTCATTTAAAGCTGTCAAACATTCAGCAATTAAACAAACTGAAAGGACATGACAGCCTGTTCTGTGAATGCCTGCTATGCATCAGGGTTCCCCTACCAAAAAGAATGTCTGCTTCTGAGACTGACTTGCTGTAAATGTTATTATGAGTTGCAATGCCAGCCTAATAGGAACAGTGGAACACTATTTGTATTTTATGATTTGTCTCATCAGTTTCACTGAGCTTGAGCAGTCTGTCTGCACATGTCTGTTTTAGTTCAGGGTAGATGTTTCTGAGGGGTGTTGACAGAGCCTTGTACTGATTTAAGCAGTCCACTATTGTGACATTTATTACCTTGTGAAATGGATCATAATGCAACACTGACAGTTTTATTCTAGTTCTATTATAATGGAACATATGCAAAAAAATAAGATGTTTCACATTTCAAAGAGATCTATATTGTCTCCAACATGTCATATGCTTAAAACAAGCAGACATCACTGGATACTTACATGGACCTCCATTGGAGTCATATAGTTTGGGTCCATGCCACTGTAACCCTCTGCTGGACCACATTCAGCATCCATTACTGGGTAACCTTCAAACTCTGGTGGATGGAAACCTGCTGGGGCACCCCTATGGTTTGGTGGGACAAAATCTGGCGGCCCACTCTCAAAATTTGCTGGGTAAAATCCAGGTTCTTCTTCATATGGTGGTGGGCGAAACCCAGGTCCAGGTCCACCTTCATATGGTGGTGGGCGAAACCGAGGCCCATCTTTAAACTCTGGCGGGTGAAAGCTGGGTGGTCTTACGTCAAAGTCAGGGTGGGGGAGACGCGGGCCACCTTCGAACTCTGGTGGATGGAAGCCTGGCCCGCCTCCAAATTCTGGTGGGTGAAAATGTTCTTCATGCATATACTGACCCCTCATCATGAACTCTGGAGGTTCATTTTGCGGGTGGTGCAGTCCAAAGTCTCGCGTGCCCATAGGAAACCGTTCTCCTGGGATCATTGGCCCAGGGGGACCCAATGGACGTGGCGGACGCCCACGAAATCCACCAGGGTGAGGAGGCCTAACCCAACATCCGTCAAGGGGAGGAGGGGGTACACCTGAATACATTCCAAATCCACGTCCATGTCCTGGGGGTGGGGCAATTGCCGTCCCCCGTTTTCGACCTTTAGCCATCTGTTCACTGTAGTTCGCCCTTTCGGGTGACGAATCGCAAAGTATGACTTACTAGCGACGTAAACAAGAAGCTGCGTAGATCCCAAATAAAGTGCTATGCTAACTAGCTAATTTTGGCCAAGTAGAACAAAGCCCCGTAGCTAGCTAGCTAGCTAGCTACAATAGACGGTTGCTGAATGCGCGATAGGGACACGCTTGTATTTTACTATGAATTTGAAGGCGCTGTTTTTCTTTTGCCGCATGCTGACCACAAACAGTGGAAACACCACCCCAACCGCTGCCTCCTAAAACTTCTCTCTTCCTACGGAAGTGTGAACGGAAGTCGGATGGGAAAAAAATCGTCACGATTTCCAAATTTAAAGCTCAGATGCAGCACAGCATACCCCCAAACTTAAAAGTCCGTCCTGTATATTATCGTATTTCTTGTTAAATATGTTTATTGTTAAATAAGTTTGTTTTGCATGCACACGACTCACTACTTAGAAATAATAATAACAACCAGGCCAAGAAAATTCAAGAAAAGCATTTTATTTAGTTAGCTGAAGTTGCACTTCTTTTTAAAGAGAACATTATATGAGCAGAACAGTACACGAATATATAATATCTCAGCCTACAGCAGATTCAAAGTTGGACACTGCAAGATATCTGATATCTCAATTTTTATACAAGTGAACATGAACATGTCCAAAAATCACTCCATTTTCTTCTTTTAAGGAAAAAATAACAGCAAAATAAGGTTTTGCTTAGCAAATAATGTGATTATGTGTAATTATACTTTCAAATATTTATTGCCATAACATGTTCATAAAGCAGAGTCTCAAGTTTTATTTGCCACCTTTTTCTGACACAGGCCCCAAAATGTGTAACCATTTTAAAGTAACCATATGCAGATTCCATTCATTTTCCACATAGCCCTTAAACACAAGTGCTCATTAATTCAACTTTCTACAAATAATATTGGCCTCTGCAAATATTTTCCATATTAATCTTCAATTTTCCATTGTGACCTAACAAGATTTCTGAAATACAGCAATATAAAGGCATTACAATTACAAAATAAATCAATGCAACCCTTTAACACTTTTTTTTTAAACATTTTGTCAATGCTTGGATACACATCCGTTCTTTGTTGTTGCATGTGAACAATAAAGCTGTAAATGTTATTAAAAAGAGGACTATATTAAAAAAAATATGTGTAACAGCCTATGCTGCAGTATATCCTCAAAATCGATCCTTCCGTGGATTTAAACATCACCTCATCTGAAATGAAAATGTGAGGAATAGAAAATAGCATAAACTTAAGTGAATTAACATTATCCACAGATAAAGAGCAAACAGAAGTGCAACATATTGATTGATATGGGGCAAATCAAACTAAGAGGACAAGCAGAAAACTTTTGTTTGAAAAAAAGCTTTGTTTTTTTTTTTTTTTACTTTTAAGTGCTTGTCTGTCCTCAAACATACATGACGTTGGTAGTGTTCGATTGCCTATTCCTAGACCACCGTTTCTCAGATCTATTCCTGAGGACTTCCAGGACTAGAACTGGGAAACGCCATCCTAGATATTTTCTTCATTTTCTTCCATTCTAAATATAATTAACAGGTATTAACCTTTATTTAATCAAAAGGACTAAAGTCCCTCTCTAGGTTCTCAGATTCATCGTCATCAGAGAAGAAGTCATCCTCATCGATTTCTTCTTCATCGTAATCTTCGTGCCATTCCGGTACGTATTCATCATCATACTCATCCTCCTCCTCTGCTTCATCGCCCACATCTTCGCCGGTGTAATTGTTGTTGTCAGAGTCTCCCGTCTCAGAGCCTCTATCTGACTTGGACCTGGAAACATGCAGAATATTACTCTTTGCAATGAACCATTTGGCTGTCAAATGCAATGATAAATCATGCATATGATTTGATGTAAAAAAAAAATAAAATAATAATAAAAAATCCACAGTATTCACAGTACACAATACAATGGTTAAACAGCCCTTTTCTTCTAAGCACAACGTACACTGCGAGTGGGAGGGGCTTGACATCACTCTTGTTAATGTGTGATAACTCACTCTTTGTTCGTGTCTGTGTTGTTAGCAAGGTTTGAGGCCTGTGCAGCCTCCTGATCTGGCCCAGTCTTGGACTGATATCCTACACGGAAGTCCTACCAATAAAAAAAAATAATAAAAATAAATAAAATAAATAATATTTTTTTTTTATAAAATAAAAGCCCTTTGCAGCTAAGCGTATACAATACCTGGAGAAATGCACCTGAAAAAGGGGACACCTACAAACAAACGGAGAAGGGACACAAGAGGTGTGGAGAGGGCTGTAGTGTGGTCATTACACTGGAGCGGAGCAGCTCACAGACTTAGGGCCCCAACGGTCACTCTCAGCGCAACAAGTTGCGTTCCAGATCAATTGTTTTCCTCAAACCATGCTGATGATGAAAACAAGCACAATCCTGGACTTGGGGGGGTGGGGGTTTCATTCGGTTTGCCGTTAAAGAACGTAGCGTGGGGCTCGTACCTGGGTGGAGTGCTGCAGGATGGCCACCAGACGCTCTTGTATGCGGCGAATAAGCTCCAAGCCGGTGTTGAGGTGCTCTGGCTTCAGCAGACGGACACAGGACGCCAGGTCTGTGCACTGCAGCAGGGTTTCCTCTACACGGCCCAAACACGAACGTCGCATCAGTGACTCACACTCGCGATGACTCGGAACCAAAGCACTCCCGGAGCGAATAGGAAAGTTGTGTTGCTAGACGCCATGTGGTTTATTTATTTATTTACATGCTCTTATTTCTTTGTCACTAACCGAGCAGGATCTGCAGGGCATTGGTGTGAAGGTCTAGAGCTTCGGTTTGTTGTTCCATGACATCCATCTTCTCCGTGTCCTGGTTGTAATAGCTGTACACGCACGAGTAGGCCAATACCTGGGGGACAGGAGGAGCAAACGGACAGCATGTCCAACACGAACGTACATTAGAGACGTGAGATCTGGAAGAAGAGCTAGTCCTACAGTCACAGAACTGCCGTAGACCAGAGGGTTTGTTTCCAGTCCTCATGGTCCCGAGTCAGTCCACATTTTTACTGTGTTCCTACCAGGTGACCAAGCACTGTAGGATGGCGATTCCTTGGTTTAGGTTAATACAGGGAACGCAACAAAAACTGCGTGTTATATGGGGATTACCAGGACTGAACTGGAAAAGAAACAAAAAAAACAACCTTACCTTACGACCTTGAGCAAGAATCTTGCAGGCGTCAATGACAAACGTCAAAGATTTCATCTGCAGTGCTTCATTGATGGAAGACACCTTGTTTTCCAGATTGATGGCAAAATCCTGAAGAAGGTAGTTAACAAAGTGAAATAAGCTACTTTTACCATTCCAGGTAATACTGTGAATCTGCGTATTACTGAGACACGGCGCCCTCTGACCTTAGCCTGATTATGGAAGGTACACCTCTCGTTGTAGTCCTGGAACTTCTTTTCTTGTCTTGCAGCTTTGCTCACCTGCAGTAAGAGGAATTATTATTCACTATTATTCTCCCTCTATAAGAAGCATCCAATACAAGCACAGGACAGGTGCAATACGAAAAACATCCCAATCACACTCTTGTAAATGAACCACTCACCATGGCCGAACAGTTGTAATAATCTTTATGAGTTGGTTTCCATGGCTTAAGACATCTCCAGCAAAATCCATGGTTACATTTGGCACAGGTCATGCTATAAGGTCAAACACATTTGTTATATACATTAAAGATGTCCTTTTTTTCTCATGTGACTGCATATGAGCCGCAAGTTTGTGTGTGCGCGCATGTGCATGTGCGTGCGCGCACACGTGTGGTCATTCTTTGTTTCAGTTTCAGGATTATCCAGTCTTTGGGAGGGCATGCTTTGACCTTGGACCTAAATTGAAATTAAAGCCGCTATTCAAAGTGCTCAATGCATGCTGACTGACCTTATTCAATATGTGGCACTGTGGGACAGTTAGTTGTGAACCAATAACTAACAAAGTATTTATTTATTTTTTTTATATTATGTAAAATAATGTAATATCCTGACTGAGTAATCACAGTTACTCTGATATCTTAATTAAAATCACCATACAACATAAAACGTATACTTTGTTCAATGGGTAAAAATAGCTGAGGACTGTAATTGTACTGGGTGGAATCATTGTTGCAGTTAGTCATTAAATGCAGGCTAATGGTGTAGGGGGAGGGGTCAGCTGTAAAGGCTGACACACTAGATGTAGAGCTCAAAAAATGACACCCATCTCCCATTTCTCCCCTTCTCACGTGATTTATGTTTAATTTTAAGGAACTGAATCTGGAGTACATCACATACACACACACACACACATACACATTAATCAGTGTCTGTGTGTGATGCAAGGGTGTGTACACACGTACTGTAAGCAGCCCTCATTCTTCTCAATCTGCGCCTGGCAGCTGGGGCACCGTTTGGAGATGAGTTTGGCCAGATGTTTGCTCTGGGCCTCCATGCTCATCCCCTCATAGTAGCCGCCGTCATCCATCCACTGGGACATGTGACTGCAGCTGGCTGGGTAATGAGCCTTGGAGAAGAGCAGAAGGCCGTTATTGTGCAGAACCAGAACCAGAACCCAAAGCAGGAGCTGCGGTTCAAGCCGTGCTGGGAGTCTCCTGACCCGCTCACCTCGGGGAAGTTGCAGCTGAAGCAGGAGGACCAGCAGCACTTGGAGCAGGTGCCCATGCTGCCGATGTTCTCCTTGCACAGGATCTGGTCGCAGCCCTGAGGGTTGGTGCACCAGGTCAGGTTGGAGCAGCACTCCACGTAGCCGCGCAGGAGGGCGTTCTCGTACTGCGGGGGGGGGAAAGGGCGCACACCGACGGACATTTGAGACTCCTCCTCATTTCCGCCGGACCGAAATAGCCGGATTTGAGCTTTCAAAGCAGAAAAATGGATAAAACGGGGAACGAGTTGGAAGGAGAGACGCGACGCCATGCGCGGCCCGAACAACCGTGGGCACGGCGGAGGAGGTCAAACCTTTGAGATCGTATCCTTGTCGAGGATGTTGTAGAAGAACTGAGATGTGGGCTGAGCGCGACAGTCTATGATGGGACAGTCACAGTTCATCACCAGGTTCTGCTCAATGCGAGCAGTCAGGTACTCCTGCCAGCAAGACTGAGAGACAAGAGAACCCGCTGAAATACAGCAATATAAAATGCGCTGCATTATGAACTCCATAGCCTAAGTCATAACCTTAGTCCACCACATGAAATCAGGCAAATGCACTTTGTAAAAAAAAATTATTATTAAATTCCATCAATTATCTTAGCTGGCTGAGATTTCTGTTCTTGCATCAAAAGAACTTTTAGACTTACTTATCCTACTTCTTACATGCATTAGCAAAACCTTTAAAATACTCGCAACTGTTTAAAAAAAATGAGCAGCACTGGCTGCAAAAACGCAACCTCCAATCAGACGCTCACCCTGCAGCAATAGTGCATGCAGCTGAGCATGGGCGTGGTTTCCCCATCGCCTGCCCGGGAGATAAGACACACGGGGCAGAGGGTGACGGGAGGGGGCTGGGGGTTGCGGATCTTCAGGCCGGCGGCCAGCACCAGGGAGTCCGGGTCGTCCGTGTAGCGCTGGATCAACAGGTCGACGTTCCACTTGCAGTGCACGAGCAGGTGCTCGGCCCGGTCCCGGTCCAGGCTGAGGGTGCAGGCCACCTGCTGGACGGTACGCTGCATCAGCTGCTTCACCTCCTCCTGGGTCATAGTGCGGCCCATGGAGAAGAGCACGGCCTCCAGAACGCCCTCCTCCTCCGCCACGGTGAGGCCTCCCAGGCTGCAGAAGGAGAACACACACACACACACACACACACACACACACAGCAAGTCACAACATGTAGTAAGGGGTTCAAATGAACACGTTCTTTTCAGCAAGGGCTCCGTCGATCTTTTTAAGATGCGATTAATTGGACGCTCACAAGCCACGGATCTCTCATCTGAGGAATCCATCGTGCCATTTTTCTTTTACTTAACAGTCCCAAAGTTGTTTTTTTTTTTTTACTTTCATATCAACAGATTGAAGGTTTTTCAGCATAAAATAACTTACTTGCGGCCATATCAGAGATGGTAAACTAAACATGCAGTCTGATTTTTCCAGATTTTTCAGCAGTGCATCAATAAGTAGACGCACTAGATAGATTTTTCTTCTGAATGACGTTTTTCAGGTTTAGCAAAAGAATAAACAACAAGCATGGTTCAAAATTGAATATTAACTTTATTTCTTAAAATTTGTTAAACATATGTATACGTTTGCCTGCTTCTAAACATGTGGCATAACTGCATGTTTAAATTTTGTGGCACAGTAATATCATAGAGCCATAAAGTTCTTTGAAAGGTTGATGGCTTTAAAGTGAGCCGCAGTATCTAGCTGTAATGCCCAGTCAGGGGACGTCACCTGACTGCTCACAGACATGAACCAAACATGTCAAGTTTACAGGAGGGCTGAAACATTCCTGATGATCAATGCATGTGCTGTTCTAATAACTTAAACATCATGTACACACTGTAGAACCAGGAGAAAGAACAGAGCGATTCTGCATGTACTCCAGGTATCACAAGCCTCTCAGTCGTGTTTGAGGTCACACTTGACTGCTAGGTGGATTATGTTATGAGCACTATCGTAGGTGTTTTCTGGCTAAATCAAATGAACAAAACCGATGTAACATATTTTCTATGTTTGGTCACCTCAACAAAAGTATTCTGACAAATCTGAAAATAAGCTCTCTTCAGTTTCCCTCCAAAACGGGCTGCTCAAATTTACGGGGACCATGAAGTCATCACAAGTACATGGGGGTCAAAGCCAATGGCACTGGTTTAGTCTGGCATCACGTACGTCGAGTCATCAGGAACAGTAGCTGTTCAGCCTTTATTTAAGATAAAGTGCACTTTAAAGATCAAACACAGAAGCAGCAGGTCTGTAATATTGCTTAGAGATGTGGAGAGAATGACAAACAAACAAATGACC